>OY740813.1:18368924-19098798 GCA_963514005.1 Raja brachyura | reverse complement strand
AGAAAAAGACTGTAGGCATTCAGTTATCTATGCCACTCTTGATTTTATGCACCTTTATAAAGTCTCCCTTATGCTCCAAGGAATAAAGTGCTAGCCTGACAAATATCTCCCTATGACATTGACCCTAGAGTTCTGCAAATATTCTCATGTCATCTTTTAGCACTCTTTCCAGCTACATGATGGTTTTCCTATGGCTTCATAAATAAAACTGTACACAATGGTGACCAGAATTGCACATAATACTCCCAAGTAAGGTTTCATTGGTTTCTTGTATAACTAGAGCAGAAGTCCTGCATTCATTGCTCTGACTTGACACGGCCAAGCTTGCAAAACACTGCCTTCACCACTTGTTTGACCACTTTCCGTAAACGATGTAAACGTACCCCAAGGTGTCTTTGCTCCACAGGGTCCTGTATTTATCCTGCCCTCGAATAACTTCCCAAAATGCATCTCTTTTCACTTGTATGAGTTAAATTCTTTCTGCCATTTATTTATCACTTTCCCAGTTAAAGAGTCATAGGGCTGTACACCCTGTAAAAAAAGGTATTTGAGCCCACCTTGCCCATACTTGACTAAGTTGACATTCTGGGTTATTCCCATTTGGCCATTACCTTTCCTATCCTATTTGTATCTGTCCAAATGTCTTTGTCATAATTGTATCAGATTCTGAAGCTTCCTCTGGGAGCACATTCCAGATAAAGACTACCCCCTGAGTAAAAACAATGCCCCTGAGGTTTCTCTTGAATCTCTCACCTCAAGTTTATGCCCTTTAGTTTTGGAATTGCTTCCCCTGGGGGAAAAACGGATCTTCATTTTATCCATGCCCTCTTGATCACCTTAATAAGATTACCCCTTGGCCTCCAAACTCACAAGAAAAAAAAATCCCAGCCTATTTCGCCCCTCATTCGAGCCACAAGCAGGTAACATTCTGGTGAATCTCTTCTACACCCTTTACAACTTAATGACATCCTTCCTGTAGCTGGGCAAACAGAACTGCTTCATACTGCAAGTTTGGTCTCGCCAACAACTTGTACAGCTGCTTCATGATGCCCCAACATTTGCACTAAGGCAAGTGTGGTATAAGCCTTATTCGCCATTGTCCACCTGACTCGCCACTTTCAGCGAACTGTGCTCCAAGATCTCTCTGTTCCACAACACTCTTCAGAGCTCTACCATTTACTGTGCAAGTCCTGGCCAAAGATGCACAAAAGTGCACTTGCCAATTCAGTTGTATTCTGATTAGATCATTGATATCCTTCAGCACGGTTGCTAATTTTCGTGTCATCTGTAAATTTACTAACAAAGAAATACAGACGAGTGTTCGCCCATCTCCTGTGACTCCACGCAGAGCAGATCAGATCAGACAGGTAATTTAGGGAGTCTACTCTTCCTTGCTCTTTATGTGCCTGGATTCTCTTTCATCTTTCTTGCCACCAGTGGGGGAATGTTTTTTGAGGCTGCCGGTCATCTGCTTTGGCCACTTTCGTTTCCGGTTTTTACAAATTTATGTAAGAGTATCGATCTGCTAGTGATGTGGAGGACTGTTAAATTGGCAAACAATGTTGAGATAACTAGTGAAAAATGAACTATTTAATAACTCTTTCAGCCAGTAAAAGTGAAAGGGAGACTACGTGTGATATGTTGAGGATGACGGCTATGCATTCATCCTTGTGTAAAAACCATCCTATTGAGGACTACAGTCATAGCAATGAAATGATTGTGAATTTGTAGTCTGCTGACAAAATGTACTTTGCACCGTGACTCTTGAGGAAAATCAATTTGCTGCCTGTGTAGCTTTTACATCTTTTCCTTTGATCCACCCCCTTTCTCCCCTCTTGACGGGATTGCTGAGTACTTTCCTGTGTTGCAATTTGTGCAATTAATGTTTATTTGATTGTGCTGGACAATAAAATGTCACCTTGACATTCAGTCTCCTGATGCAAGGGCCATTATGATAACTCTTGTTTTGCAAGGGATGATGGAAATCCTTCCTGATCGCTGTGTGGCAATTGCAAAGAAGGAACTGATGTACACGGGCACGGTGGGGTTGGCTTGCTGGCTTGCTGGAATCGTCTTCATCAACCGCCAGAAAAAAAGTGACGCAAAGAGTGTGATGGCAGAAGCTGCTCAGACCATGCTGAAAGAGAATGTGAGTACATGTTACAAGACCATCATGTCTCTGTATCCATTTGACTCGCTTGACGTTAAGAACCTGTGAAACACATTAAATATGTCTGTGCTTCAAATGTAGATTTGCACAGTTGGCGATATTCAAGGATCAATTTGTAGGGCAAAACAAAAATCTCAAGACCAGTCAAGAGTGTTTATTGTCATGTGTCCCAAACAGAACAATGAAATTCTTACTTGCAGCAGCACAGCAGAATATGTAATCATAATACTCTGTGAACGATATAATAAAGGGAAAAAAGTTCAGTGCATTCACACGCATCTAAGTTGTTCCCAGCTAATTTGGATGTTGTACTGCTTCATGGTCTGATGCTAGTAGGGAAGAAGCTGTTCCTGAACCTGGACATTAGTTTTCAGGCTTTGTTTCAATCTTTGTTTCAATGACCTGCTTGAGCGGTTGCAGCAAAAGATTAGATATCTCAATTACCACAGAACGATAGGGCCTATTGCATTAAAAATGTGAATGATCTCAAAGTTATTCTGACCAGTCCATGCAATTTCAGTGCATTCTGTAAAGTATAATGCATTCCTCACATGATGGCTCAAGGTGGACTTAATCCTCACAACTAAGATCAAGCATGTTGGTTTCCTTCTCTCACCTGCCCCCTCACTGAAACTCATTGGAAGGGAATTTAATTAAAGAGTGGGGGTGATGTAAGAACTATTGCAACATATTACATCATCAATTCGCTCAACCTTCCCCTTGTATTTTCTTTTATACCTTGTATTCTTTAAAACTGGATTTATGTAATTGTTTGTTCGAATTCCTTGGTTGCTGTTAGATTTAACTCTGCATCAACGGTCCATTTTTTGTTAACGAGGTCACCGATTGGCTTGAGAGCAGGGCAGGACAGTGGACTCTTTGGATTCCAACAGGCCCTTTGACAAGGTCCCACATGGTAGGCTGGCCTGATTAGATTCATGAAATCCAAGCTGAGCTTGTCGGTGAATTCAAAATTATATTGGAGGAAGGAGTCGGAGGGTAGTTGTGGAGGTCTAGTTATTGGAGTGTTGCAGGGGTCGTCGCTGGGCCTGCTGATGTTTGTGGTTTACATCGTGTAGAAAGGAACTGCAGATGCTGGTTAATACCGGAGATAAACACACAATACTGGAGTAACTCAGCGGGTCAGGCAGCATTTACATGAGGGGTGACTAAGTTATCGCTAGTATAGGTAGTTGGCAGTTGAATCTGAGTTGGTGTACATGTGAAAGGACAGGTAACGGTGACAACTTGGGGTAGTGAGTAGTGCATGAGGACATGATTTGAGAATTAAGGGACAAAAGTTTATGGGTAACATGAGAGGGAACTTCTTTACTCGGAGAGTGGTAGCTGTGTGGAATGAGCTTCCAGTGGAAGTGGCGGAGGCAGGTTCGATTTTATCATTTAAAAATAAATTGGACCGGTATATGGACGGGAAAGGAATGTAGGGTTATGGTCCGAGTGCAGGTAGATGGGACTAGGGGAGAGTAAGTGTTCCGCACGGACTAGAAGGGCCAAAGTGGCCTGTTTCCATGCTGTAATTGTTATATGGTTATATAATGGTATAGACTTGAAGGACCAAACCGCCTTTAGGCGTCAGAAGAGATAAGTACTGATAAGAAATGCTGCTTCTGAGTAATAAAATATCTTGGTTTCCCAATATTACATTGCTAGCAGTTTCTTGCACAACTTCCTCCTTACTTTAGCTTCTTTCTTTACTCCACTCCCACCTGCTCAGCGTGTTGCTCAGCATCACTGAGCTACTATTTCATTATCTTCCTCTTCTATGCCCTCTGCAATATTCAAAAGCAAAACCGAGAAACCCAACTGCATATTTAAGTCTCCAAACAAGAAAGGAATCAGCTAAGCAACTGTCTTCAACTACATTCTGTTAAGCTAATGTGTCTTGCAGTCATTGCTCGCTGCTTAAAGACCACCGTATAAGCAAATAATAGCAACACTCTTTTTTAATTAGCCTCCCTGCTTAAAGTTCTACCTTTTTAATCCTGCCTTTTTTTTCTCGTTTGTCTCTGAGTCCCTCTGTGAAAATTGTGGTGAGGCCATTTTCCTGCTTCTGAAAAGAGCTACATATATATAAAAATTGGTCCAAGCACTTGTTTTGTTTTTAATATGGTGAGGCTTTGAACTGCATTGAGCAAAATGTGTTTGTTTGTATGTATCGTAAAGGTCTGATTGTGGATACAATTTCTGCATTACTCCTGCTGGGGAACTTAACATCTTCTGTCATTGTAAGAAGCTATTGTTTTGCATGCGTTTGGTTGTAAATTGAAAATGAGAGTTATACTGTCAATGCTGAGGTTGACGGTGCACTGAGGCTTTGATATCCTTCCAGATTAGGTTGTGGGTGTTTCCCGAAGGGACCAGGAACCACGATGGGAACATGCTGCCATTTAAGCGAGGAGCATTCCACTTAGCCGTGCAGGCACAGGTAAAATGAGTCCTCATTTTGAAGATGTTATTCACTGAATATAGAGAAGTGTCTGCGGATGTCGGTGCAATGTGCGAGAGTTGTAGAGCAGATGAAATTTCTGATGAGGGGAGTGGGGGATGACGTTTCAACCTATCCATCAGAATCCCAAGCTCTTGCACGCCCAGAATTGAGGAGGGACTGCCAGGAAAAAGACACTGAGCAAATCTCCACAATGGCACTGGGAGGTCCTCGGAGAACTTTCCTGTTGATCAAAGCCACCCAGAATGGAGTAGAGACAAGACGAGAGTGTTTAATTGTCATATGTACTGGGAACAAAATAAAGTTCTCACTTGCTATGGCTTTACAGGCACATGAAACACAACATATTGTACAGTTTATTGCATATTTATCATTTATACTCTGATCAAAATAGTGCAAGCCAATGTTGTGAAACCTATACAAAATCCCTAATTTAGTGCTGAGGTGGATAATCCTTGAACCCAAGGGATTGCCTGAAAAGAAGAAACAAAGCAATGTTTCCTAAAGGGGTCTGTGCAGGTAGATGGGATGAGACAAAACATCACATTGGTTTTGCAGAGCCCATCTCAATCTGAGCCCTGTCAATGACGGCTTAACTGGGCTCCATCTAGGAGTGGCTTAAATGCCATCTGGTTTGCTAACAGCAATTGCTTTTTCCCCACTTGCTATGACCTGATGGTCTGAAATGCTAATCCCTCTTTTTAAATTACTGGCAGTGTACAACTATCATGTTGGTGTGTGTTTCTATTTCCCATAAATGTGCTGTTGTGTTTCAGGTTCCAATCATTCCAGTGGTCTTCTCCTCTTACAATGACTTCTACAACAGGGCAGAGAAAAGGTTTACCTCTGGTATGTATTGTGCAGGGAGCTCTGACATACTTGAGAAACAGTCTGATTCTGTTTTTTGGGGGTATATTTTGGAAATGGGCTCTTCGGCCCACTGAATCCAGTACCCATGCCAACCATCAGTCACCCACTTTCTAGCCTCCCTATACATTAAAGGATATTTTCTTAAAGCTAATTGACCTAAAAGCACATATGCCTTTGGGTTCTATACTTGCTCTCGTGGTCAAAAGCTTGTTCCTTCTAATGACCCTAAGCCTGTTAGCTGATCTGTCTTGGCGTGCAGACTGTATCTTTGCATGGACTTCGCCCATAAAAATCGTGCTCACCAAACCTTTTGTTCAGCACAATGTATCTTCATCTGCATTATGGCTTGAATAAATTTAGTAAACCCTCAAAATTTCCTCTCAAATCACCAATTCAGCTCCTTATAACCATCTTCCAATTCTCTCCATGATTATCCTGTTATCTCTTTTGGTCTATCTGCTTCCATGATTAACGCCAACTACTTGATGCTAGCATTTTACACGGGGTTATTTCCAGCTAATGTCTAATTATTACGGCCTGTAAGGTACTGCCTGAACTTAAAGTGATTGCCAATTCCACATTTTCTGAAAAGATTATTACATAAATTCTTGAGGGGAAAAGGAAATATTGTTGGATGTTGCATGCAAAACAATCGGAATAAGAATAATTAACTAGCTTTTTCAAGCAGCAAAGGGCAAAGAAAATAAAATGCTGGAGTAACTCGGCAGGTTAGGCAATGTCTCTGGAGACCATGGTTAGGCAATGTTTTGGATTGGGCCTTTCAGACTAATTGTACTGGGGTTGAGAAAGGGGCAATGGGCTGCTCCACTACCCTCTGGAGTAAGATTCTCACCCCATGGAACGTTATAGGGTTTGGCAAACAGGCTCTGAACGTGGAAAAGATTATGCAACCTTTGCAGTTAAGTAAGGATTGAACGGGCTTTTAAGTGATGAATGAGGAAGATAAGCTTTACTCCGAGCAGAGCAGAGAGCTGGGGAATATCTCCTTGCCCAGAGCCACAGTTATCAATTTGTTTCCTCATTTGCAGGCAAGTGCACAGTTCAGATTCTTCCTTCCATGGAGACTCGTGGGCTGACAACAGATGATGTGCCAGATCTAACGGAGAAATCACGGGATCTGCTCATATCCACGTGGGATGAAATCTCCGCTCCTTTGCTCAAAGCGAGTGGAAAGCACTAAAAAAAAAAGTTCTCCTTTCACTGATCTCTTCGTGGAGTGTTTGCGTCAGTGATGTTTATGCTGAGGTCCACTGGTTCAGATTGTGCAAGAGTTTTACACTAAAGGAATTTTCATGGGACATTAGGAATTCTTCATTGATCAGCAAGATGCAGTCACTTGGGCTATGAGATAGTCTCTTGCTGGACTGTATAGGCAGGAGATCCCAGCCGATGGATTTGGAGCCTGAGGTGGGATCTCTTGCTTGTAACTAATAGGAAAAGGGCAGACGCTCTGTGAGCTGTTTAACTGCTGTCATTTCTACTACCCAGGTGCTCCCTCCCTCCCTCTCTCCCACCCTCACTCAGGCTGTTTTACTTTGTGAGTTCCATTGTCTTCCTGTAGTGTACCTAAGTTCCAACATATAACGTTGGATACATGCGAACACGCAAGTTAAGGCACTAGGCTGGAATCTATGGCTGCCATTCACAATTATTAACCACGATTAAATGCCATCACATTCATTAAAATAACAGCAGCGAGCTGTCCATTAGATTGCAATACGTAACAATTTTATGTTTTAATGTACAGAACGGGATAATCGTTGTGTCGTCACGGATCCCATTATTACATTCCATGTCCTTTCTTGATCAGGCCTCTGTTTCCTTGCCTAAATCATTTACCTGGGATGTTGGTGCCAACCCTCCCGTAAGTGAGTCAGAGATACTGTTCCGGTATGCACTATTGACTTGTTCAAATGCTTTCATCCAAATGTATTTCACTTGTTGAGTTAGCTACTGTGTATTTATTGAGGCAGATGTGTCTTAAGCTTCGAGGGAGACAATTCCCACGAATGAGGTAGTCACTGTCTGCATTGGCGATGAGCTAAAGCCGCGGTGAGTTTGCGCCCATGGGTCAAGGAGCTGGTGTAAATTACAAGTCTCAGTATTCACGGCATACTAGATGTACACAATTTAACCTGCAGTTAAATGTATGTGCAAATGTGACTCTGCTATATTTATGGCACCAGAAACGAATTGTGTTCATCCCCAGAATTTAGTCTAGCATTGTTCATTGGGTCAGATAATGTGGAAGCTTCCTTGCCTGTCACGGCCTCTTCCCAAGTATCTTTGTTTAGAGCCATAGATATATAGGTTCTGCAGCTATTATTTGCTCTTGCTTTTGAATGTCCATTTCTCGACCATTTGCAGTTGTCCTGGTAAAATATTAAATAATGTTGCATGCAAATGTAATTTGATTGTTTTAGGCTTGTGTGAAGGCATTCAAACCTTTTAAAAGTTATTTTCAATCAACTTTTGAATAAATATTTAGCTGCGTCTGTCTTTGTACCTTTTCCCTCCTTCCCATTCCTTTGAAAATTGACAATTGGTTCTGTCTTAAATAGTTGTGACAACAGCATTTTAGTGAACAATAAAGTGATTTGGGCCATGATATTTCAGGGGTCAGGTGTAATTGCAGAATACTTGAAAGGTATTAGCACAGATTGCTTGAAATGTTGCCATACTTATTGCAAAATAAAATACCAGCAATGCTTAAATGACACATTGGCTTCTCTTCCGCCTCCTGCACCATCAGCTGCCACTTGACTACCGATATTAATACTGCGTCTACAGTCTACAAGAACAGGTCAGGGGACTTGTACCCTGCCCGACAAAGTGTATGAGGAGTATGTTAGAATGAACTCCATGGTTAGCTGCTTCTCCAAAGCCTTCAGATAAATGCTGATGGGAAGTACCAGTCGACAGGCACTGAGTTAATTCTAAGTTGACGATAGACACAAAAAGCTGGAGACACAGCTAATCATGGAGTAACTGCGGGTCAGGCAGCATCTCTGGAGAAAAGGAATAGATGACATTTTGGGTCGAGACCCTTTTTCAAATAGAGTCGGGAATGGGAACCAAGATATGTGGAAGGTACATAAGACAAATGACTGCAAGATATGCAAAAAGCAATGATGATCAAGGAAATGTGAAGTCCACTATGGTCAGGTTGATGTCCTTTCATGAGGTGGGCAAGGTCAGCGTTTCAAGGTGTAGTAACGGGGGAGGGAAGGAGCAAACTGGAGTAGGTACATGGAGAGATGGTGCCAGTGCCATCTTGTGTAGAAAGCTTGGAATGGGTGTGTGCGCTCGGTCTTGAGATGGAAATAAAAGATGAATGAGAGCAGGGAAAAACAAAATGAATTAGCATTACGGCTGGATCTGTTAACAGGCCTAGCCAGGTAAAAACAATAATGCAATTGCATATCTGAAATAAAAACTGAACATCTGCAGATTCTTAGGGGGTCTGCTGCATCTGTGACAAGTGAAATGGATTTTGAATCAATATATCTGTGGTGAAGTCGGAAACAAATTCCAGGGAGATATTGTTTATCAGTTCTTTGAATTTGGTAGCATAGAACAATCCAGCACAGAAATGGACAATTCAGCCCACTATCTGCAGGACATGATGCCAAGATTAACTGATCTCATTTGCCGGCGCATGATCCATATCCCTCCATTTCCTGCATCTGCCTAGGACAAGGGAGAGCCAGCAGATGAAGTGTACCTGGACTTTCAGAAAGCATTTGATAAGGTCCCACATAGGAGATTAGTGCACAAAAATAGGGCACATGGTATTGGGGGTAGAGTGCTGACATGGATAGAGAAGTGGTTGGCAGACAGGAGATAAAGAGTAGGGATTAATGGGTCCCTTTCAGAATGGCAGGCAGTGACTAGTGGGGTACCGCAAGGCTCGGTGCTGGGACTGCAGCTATTTACAATATACATCAATGATTTTGATGAAGGGATTCAAAGTAACATTAGCAAATTTGCAAATTACACAAAGCTGGGTGGTAATGTGAACTGTGAGGAGGATGCTATGAGAATGCAGGGTGACTTGGACAGGTTGGGGGAGTGGGCAGGTGCATGGCCGATGAAGTTTAATGTGGATAAATGTGAGGTTATTCACTTTGGTAGCAAAAACAGGAAGGCATATTGCTATCTAAATGGCGTCAAGTTGGGAAAAGGGGAAGTACAACGGGATCTGGGGGTCCTTGTTCATCAGTCTATGAAAGTAAGCATGCATGTACAGCAGGCAGTGAAGAAAGCGAATGGCATGTTGGCCTTTATAACGAGGAATCGAATATAGGAGCAAAGAGGTCCTTCTGCAGTTGTACAGAGCCCTAGTGAGACAGCACCTGGAGTATTGTGTGCAGTTTTGGTCCCCTAATTTGAGGAAAGACATTCTTGCTATTAAGGGAGTGCAGCGTACGTTTACAAAGTTAATTCCCGGGATGGCGGGACTGTCGTATGCTGAAAGAATGGAGCAGCTGGGCTTGTACACTCTGGAGTTTAGAAGGATGAGAGGGGATCTCATTGAAACATATAAGATTGTTAAGGGTTTGGACACACTAGAGGCAGGAAACGTGTTCCCGGTGTTGGGGGAGTCCAGAACCAGGGGCCACAGTTTAAGAATAAGGAATAAGCCATTTAGAACGGAGACGAGGAAAAACTTTTTCTCACAGAGAGTTGTGAGACTGGAATTCTCTGCCTCAGAGGGCAGTGGAGACGGGTTCTCTGGATGCTTTCAAGAGAGATCTAGATAGGGCTGATAAAAATAGCGGAGTCAATATTGTCTATTGCTCCAAATGTGGCCGTGCCAAAGTCCTTAAAGATGCATCATGACTTCCGGACTAAATGGCCTGACCAATGAAGGCAGTATATTTTCCTTTTACATTCAACCTCCCAAAGTGCAACACCTCACTCTTGCTCAAACTAAAATCCATCTGCCACTTCTACACTTATTTCTATGTATCCAAACTTTGACTGCCTTCCTCGCAGTCGGCAACTGCAGCAACCTGGGTGTTGCCTGCAAACTTACAAACCAACCCGTCTATAATTGTTTTTTTTAAAAATATTTTTATTAGAAGCAATGCATATTGTCCACAGTATAACAGTTCTTCAAATACAAATTTAACTTGTTTCAAAAATTATACAAATATTACGAAATAATTTGTGTATGCTTCTGGTTTTTTTTGGAAAGTAAAGAAATGAATAGATCTATAATCAATAGAGATAGTGATTAAATAATAATGATTATGATTATATAAGGAAAAAAATAAAATATATATAAAAATAAACAAATAAGAAAAACAATTATTATCTAATAAAAAAATGAAGTATACATCTTAACAATGAATGGAGCAATTTCACATAACAATATCTATAGAGACGTGTATACAAATCCCAGAGTACATCTTTTCATCTAATCCTACACCTGGGTACTTATTGAGTTACAATGCTGAGCTCAGCTACCCCTTTAAATAATCAATGAATGGAAACCATATTTGATCAAAAAGTTTGTATTTGTCCATTAGGACAAACCTAATTCTCTCCAAATGCAACGTCTTCGACACTTCCACAGTCCACATTTTGATTGTGGGGGATAATGTTCCCTCCCAGAATTTTAATATTAATTTTTTTCCAATTATCAAACGGTAATCAAGAAAATTTATTTGACTTACTATTAATATTAGGCTTGATTCAGGAACTCCTAATATTATTAGATTTAGATCGGGTTCCAATTTAGTTTTAAGAACTTCAGAAATGATTCTAAAAATATCAGCCCAATAACTATTATGTTTTATGCATGTTACAAAACTATGCTTTAAGTTAGCTTCTAAATTCTGACATTTATCACAAATAGAAGAGATGTTAGGAAAAATTCTATTTAATTTCGTTTTTGAATAGTGTAATCTGTGTAATACTTTAAATTGTATCAAGGTATGTCTGACATTTAACCCGTCTATAATTATGCCCAAGTAATTTATAAATATCACAAACAACAGAGGTCCCAGCACAGATCTCCACTGGTCACAGACCTCCATCATGTGTCTTCTGTGAGTGAGCATGTTCCGAATACTTTTGACCAAATCACCGAATCCCACACATCGCAATTTTCTGAATAACCTGCCATGAACAACTTCATCAAATGCCTTTTGAAAATCTGCATTTGATTCTCTGGCAACACCGCTATATCCTAATAGGATTAAATGATTATTGGTAGTGCACCTGCAATTCCCCCCTTTACTAAAATCCATTTGTTCTGGAAGACTTGCCTGTTTTAGTCACACAACATGGAAAGAGGACCTTCAGCCCAATCCTGCTCTGCTGCTCAAGATGCCCCATCCAGGTTAGTCCTGTTTTACTAGACCAGCTAGTCTTTTCTCGTGTGCTCTCTTTGCATTTTAATTTTCCCTGAGAGAATTGTTCCACATTTTCAGAAAGGTACAGTTTGGACTTGTGGGCCCCTGTGATCAAGCCTTGATTTGGAGGATGTGAGTGGAATTAACACAGTTGCCCAATGTGAGAGCTAGGTCGTCTGGGCAAACAATGGTGAAACAAGAGTACTAATTGGGCCTCTGTTGAAAGAAGAAACTGGCTCTGTGGGGTTGGAAGCCGGTATGGGAGCTATGGTGAGGTCCTTGTTTTGGAATCACTTGGCCTCTCACAGCCTGCTCTGTATATTGTTGATCAAATTGATGTCGCTTCACGGCCGTGAAAGGAACTTGAAAGTGGCGCCACAGTAGAGTTGCTGCCTTACAGTGCCAGACACCCGGGTTCAGTCCTGCCCACAGGTGCTGTCTGCAAGGGGTCTATACGTTCTCCCTGTGACCATGTGCCCCCATACATATTGTACTGCCCCTTTTATTTGCACCCATCATTTGTTGATTTGCACCCTTTCCTACATCCCAAAGATTTAAAGGAGATGGCATTGGAAGTAGTCAAAGCTCTAGTTATCATTTTCCAAGATTCTTTTGATTCTGCGTGTGTTCCTGCGGAATGGGGTGGGGTATAAATGTGGCCCCATTATTTAAGAAATGACAGAGATAAGATGGAGAATTCGTAATCTGTTAACCATGGTAGGGAAAATACTGGACTCTAGTGAAGAATGGACACCTTCTGGAACTGTGCAGAAAATACACCGATTTAAAAAGAGAAAATCATGCTTGTCAAATTTGCTCTCATTCTTTGAGGATATGATGATCAGAATTGATATGAGAGAACTAGTGGATGCAGGTTAGAATTTCTGGCAGGCTTTTGATGAGGTCCAATATAGTAAGTTAATTAACAAGTATAGATCAAGCAGAGTTGGGGATAATATATTGAAATTGATTGAGAGTTGGTAATAGGACAGCAGACAAAAACTTGGGAACCAACAGACCTTTCCCAGGTTGGCAGTCTCTAACTATTGGGGTGTCTTCGAATTGGAGATTGGTCTCCTGCTCTTCGCAATCAATGTCGATAATCTGGCTGGGGGGATGAAATGTTCTATTGCCAAGTTTGCTGGAAATACTAAACTATAAGGGATGAGACAAAGATGCTTCAAGGGAATGTGAACTCAGTAAGTGAGTAAAACAAAAAAGCTGGAAGAATTTAGCTGGTTAAGCAGCATTTGTGGAAGGAGAAACCGATCAACATTGTGACTCTGGCTATTCTTCAGATGAACTGAATGGGACCTGGGAAATGGGAATTGTCAGAATGGGAGGGTGGGAGAAGCGTTAAAGATGTAAGTGGGAAGGAAGTGGTCCAGAGAGCATATGATCGAGTTGCAATAGGAAGGAATAAGTTCACTAGGTCAAGAACAGCCTGAAACAATACGTCTAACATGACAGAACTGTTTGTGGACCTTGGGTAGGATGTAGAAGTGGGCAGTGTTGGGTGGGGGCACTGCCAGCTTGGAGTTTGTTGACGGAAGAACTGCCGATACAATGGTCCATGATCCAGGAGATATTGACCTTATGTTGGTCAGTCTGGCCATGGTCCCAAGGGAGGTACAAGGACGTGTCTGGGAGCTGATGTATGTCCTCTGTAAGATGCTCAGAGAGGTAAATAAAGATGATGTGTGATATTGCACCATTTGTGATGAGTGGATCAGGGGAGGTCAGGGGCTAATGGACGGGTTCATAAGTTCATGTTCATAAGTGATAGGAGCAGAATTAGGTCATTCGGCCCTTCGTCTAAGCCATTCAATCATGGCTGATCTATATCTCCCTCCTAACCCAATTCTCCTGCCTTCTCCCCATAACCTCTGACACCTGTTGCTCTCCAGGATCGGAAATGTTGCAGACAGGAGAATGGATCTTGGGAAGACACAAAGTGCTGGAGTAACTCAGCTGGTCAGGCAGCATCCCTGGGGAAAATGGATCGGTGATGTTTTGGGTGGGACCCTTCGTCAGGCACCAATAGGACTTGGATCTGGTGGAGGAGGCAGCAGAAGTTTGACATCATATCTTGCGTTAGGTTACCGAGGTAGGGGAGCAAGGGTAGAAAGCTGAGGCCTCAGCTGAGCACTGATTATGCAGAGTCAGTGAGGAGGAGACCAAGAGGCAGGGATTGGGGACGTGGCAAATAGAATATAATGTGGTTAAATGTAATGTCATCCACTTTGATGCATGATAAAAAATGAGGATTGATTACATAGTGACAGTGCTGTATGAATCCATGACTCTAAAACTCTTAATAACGTAATGGTTCGGACTATCAATGTACCCATTCCAAAACTCCTTATCTTCCACTTTTTTCTTCCTGGGGAATACAGGTGAGAAATATTAATTTATGACCTTGCCCACACTCGAGACTTAACCATATTTTCCTTTCATCCCAGAACCTGCAGGCCCTGAACTCTTCATGGCTCTCTTTTAAAAGACTCCCACCTGTCTGACCATTTCACCTGCTCCCAATCTACCCAATCTACCAGGTTGTCTTTTATGCTGCTGTCGTCAGCTTTCTCCCAATTTGAGAACAACTGTAACCCTTTCCATAACTATCCTAGAACATATAGAACAATGGTCACTGTTTTCTTTCCACCGACACTTCCACCACCTTTAGTTTAGTTTAGAGTTACAGCACGGAAACAGGCCCTTCGGCTCATCAAGCCCACGCCGACCAGTGATCCCCGCACATTACCACTCCCCCCACACACACACACACACGAGGGACAATTTTTCATTTATACCAAGTCAAGTGACCTACAAACACGTACGTCTTTGGAGTGTGGGAGGAAACGGAAGATCTCGGAGAAAGTCCACGCAGGTCACGGGGAGAATGTACAAACTCCATATGGACAAGCACCCGTAGTCAGGTCCTGTCCAGTTTCTTTTCCCACGATAAGCATGGACATGGTGTGTCAAAGGATACAACTTCACTGTCAGGTGCTGCCTTGACTCTAGTTGGACGACCTTTATGCTGCGTCAAGGACCTCTCTTGGAAGCACACAACAAATTCCACCCCATCCAAGTCTCTTGCACTGAGGCAACCCTAGTCAATATGGTGGAGGTTAAACCCAACCCCACTAATTCTATGTATAGGAAAGAACTGCAGATGCTGGTTTAAATCGAAGATAGACACAAAATGCTGGGGTAACTCAGCGGGACAGGCAGCATCCCGCTGAGTTACTCCCACATGTTTTGTCGACCCACAATAGACAATAGGTGCAGGAGTAGGCCATTCGTTCCTTCGAGCCAGCACCGCCATTCAATGTGATCATGGCTAATCATCCCCAATCAGTACCCTGTTCCTGTCTTCTCCCCATAGCCCCTGACTTCGTTATCTTTAAGAGCCCTATCCAGCTCTCTCTTGAAAGTATCCAGAGAACCTGCCTCCACCACCCTCTGAGGCAGGGAATTCCACAGACTCACAACTTTCTGTGAGGAAAAAGTGTCTCCTCGTCTCCATTCTAAATGACTTACTGCTTATTCTTAAACTATGGCCCCTGGATCTGGACTCCCCCAACATCATATAACCATAAAACAATTACAGCATGGAAACAGGCCTTCTCGGCCCTTCCAGTCCGTGCCGACCATTTATTTTCCCCTAGCCCCATCTACCTGCACTCAGACCATACCCCTCCATTCCCTTCCCGTCCATATACCTATCCACTTTACTTTTAAATGTTAAAATCGATCCTGCCTTCACCACTTCTGCTGGAAGATCATTCCACACAGCCACCACTCTCTGAGTAAAGAAGTTCCCCCTCATGTTACCCCTAAACTTCTGTCCCTTAATTCTCATGTCATGCCCTCTTGTTTGAATTTTCCCTACCCTCAATGGGAAAAGCTTATCCACGTCAACTCTGTATATCCCTTTCATCATTGGGACAT
Organism: Raja brachyura; assembly: GCA_963514005.1. The sequence goes on along the minus strand of OY740813.1, from coordinate 19,082,951 downwards.
CGGGAACATGTTTCCTGCCTCTAGCATGTCCAAACCCTTAACAATCCTATATGTTTCAATAAGATCTCCTCTCATCCTTCTAAACTCCCGAGTGTACAAGCCCAGCTGCTCCATTCTCTCAGCATATGATGGTCCCGCCATCCTGGGAATTAACCTTGTAAACCTAGACTGGGCTCCCTCAATAGCAAGAATGTCCTTCCTCAAATTAGGGGACCAAAACTACACACAATACTCCAGATGTGGTCTCACTAGGGCCCTGTACAACTGCAGTAGGACCTCTTTGCTCCTATATTTGACTCTTCTTGTTATAATGGCCAACATGCCATTCACTTTCTTCACTGCCTGCTGTACTTGCATGCTTACTTTCATAGACTGATGAACAAGGACCCTCAGATCCCAATGTACTTCCCCTTTTCCCAACTTGACGCCATTTAGATAGTAATCTGCCTTCCTGCTTTTGATGCCAAAGTGGATTACCTCACATTTATCCACATTAAACTTAATCTGCCATGCATCAGCCCACTCTTCCAACCTGTCCAAGTCACCCTGCATTCTCATAGCATCCTCCTCACAGTTCACACTGCCACGAATGGCATGTTGGCCTTTATAACAAGAGGAATCGAATGTAGGAGCAAAGAGGTCCTACTGCAGTTGTACAGGGCCCTAGTGAGACCGCACCTGGAGTATTGTATGCAGTTTAGGTCCCCTAATTTGAGGAAGGACATTCTTGCTATTGAGGGAGTGCAGCGTAGGTTTACATGGTTAATTCCCAAAATGGCGGGACTGTCATATACTGAGAGAATGGAGCAGCTGGGCTTGTACACTCTGGAGTTTAGAAGGATGAGAGGGCATCTCATTGATGCATATAAGATTGTTAAGGGCTTGGACACGCTAGAGGCAGAAACATGTTCCCGATCATGGCGATGATCAGCCATGGTCACATTGAATGGCAGTGCTGGCTCGAAGGGCCGAATGGCCTACTCCTGCACCTATTGTCTATTGATTTCTAAAACTTTCTGTAATTTAGATCTTGCTATTGCAGTTTGGAGAATTTCCCTGCCGCGTCAGTAAGATTGACAGCTATCTCCAGCTCCACTCAGCATGGGTCAGTTTTATTCGATAGTGTGAGAGGCAGTGAGGTTGGAGCAGTTACCAACCTTTTGTTTACAGCCACGGTAAACTGAAATGGATCATCATGTCACACTTATTCTATGTGGCTAGCTTATGTGAATACAATCAATTTATTTTGAAACGTAAATGCAAGTAATGCTTGCGTTGAGAACCTAGAAAAAAATCTCATATCAACAGTTGAAAACACGAGAGGGCTGAGAGGTAAAGATAGAGGCGGTGGGGGAAGGAGAGATGGTGGGGGTTGGGGGAAGGTGGGTGGGGAGAAAGAGAGGGATAGAGGAGGTTGTGGAAGGTGTGATGGAGAGGGAATGATAGGGGGTTGAGAAGGAAGAGGTGCAGAGGGCTGGGCAGAGGAGATGGAGGAAGAGGTGCAGAGGGTTGGGAAAAAAGATAGATGGAGGGGTGGGGAGAAAGAGGTGGGAAGGTGGAGAAGGTGAGGAAGGGGCAGATGAAGGATTGGGGGAGGGAGAGGTGGAGGTGGAGAGGGGTGGAGACAGGAGAGACGATGGGGCAGATGGAGGGGATTGGGGTTCGGCAGTAAATTTCAAAACCATCTGAAATCGAACAACAGAAATATAAATCTTAATGTCTTTCCTTAATGTACAGAACCATTATCAAAGTTTGTTTTTAATCTTGTAACGTGGTGGAATTTCTGTGGAGAAATAGTTAGCAGAGCTCGCTGAAGGCCCCATGTTACAAGTCCACACAAAATGCGGTGTTTGCAGCCTCTTCCTTCAACCACACCAGCTTCAAGACCTGATCGGAATCTGTTAAAGAAAGCTTTATTTTCCAAGCATTTTTGTACCCACATTAAATATTGCCTGTTAAGTTATTCACAAATGGTTGGCTTTGGGGAGATAAAAAGTGAATACTGTTTTGTAAACTTTATAAATATGTAACAGTCATCTGCTTGCTAATTCTAGAGAAAATCCCAGCAGATAAATTGTAAAAAGAGTATTAATGCAAGGAATTAACACCATAACTGGCAATTAATTTGTCTGTTCGTGTCATCTCTGAGTAGAAGTGGCTTGACTCGGTCACTTGTGCAACATTTATTTCACAACGAGTTGAATAGCAACAAAGACAAAAAGAAAGTGAACTTAGAATTTAACTCGGCTTTTGCCACCTTCGTGATATTCTATTATAGAGGAAGTGAGCTCAGAATCACAATTATCCTCTGCCTTGTGTGATTTCATGTAGGTGTGGCGCAAATTAGCAACGAGAGTGTTGTCGCTGAGTTGAAACCTGGAAGCAGTCTCTTTGAGAATAACATTTCACTGAGATGAGGACTCTACGGTGAGACTGTCAGCCACTGTGCATTATTACTCACGGTACGAGTTTGAAGTGTCACAGCGCGTACCAAAAGTAATAATGAACTGTCACTGACGTACAAGTTGTTATCCAGTTGTTATATTCTCAGGCGAGACTGATCTGGACCACTTTTTAAAAGACACTGGCCATGTTTTCTGAAATGTGCCAGGGAATAATGACTTTGGTGTCTTCTTCAGCCACTGCTTCAAAACCGCAACCTGTCCTCCTCCGCCAGATGTATGTGACCCAATCCGTATAGACCTGTGGGAATCCATTGGACGGATGCTGCGTGTGATGGGCAACGGCTCTTCGCTCCGTCCACCTCCTGTTTTGCAGATGTTTGCCAACCCCGTGTCAGCAGAAGGACCCGACTCCCAGGCCAACCAACCACAACCGGGGCTCCAAAGTTAACCGGTTAAGGTGGTGGTTATTCTGATTCTCCGACTGTCATAAAGTCACAAGGTCATAAGTGATAAGAGTAGAATTAGGCCATTCATAGAAAACATAGAAAATATGTGCAGGAGTAGGCCATTCGGCCCTTCGAGCTTGCACCGCCATTCAATATGATCATGGCTGATCATCCAACTCAGTATTCGGCCCATCAAGTCTGCTCCACCATTGAATCATGGCTGATCTATCTCTCCCTCCGAACCCCATTCTCCTGCCTTCTCCCTATAACCACTGGCACCGTACTAATCAAAAATCTATAAATCTCTGCCTTAAAAATATCCGCTGACTTGGCCTCAGCCTTCTGCGGCAAAAATTCCACAGATTCACCACCCTCTGACTAACGACATTTCTCCTCATCTCCTTCCTAAAAGAACGTCTATGGCTATGACCTCCAGTCCTAGACTCTCCCACTAATGGAAACATCCTCTCCACATCCACTCTATCTAAGCGTGTCCTGGGCAACCTATGTTCACCTCCATAAACTGTGATGCTGAGAGCTATATGAAGTCATACAGCACAGCAATAAGTCATTCAGCCCACAATACCCACCTGAGCGCCCATCCACACTAATCCCATTTGCCTGCATTAGCACTGGATTATTCTATACCCTGCTTATTTAAATGCCTCAGAAATTGTATCTCATTCCGCCACCCCTTTCACCAGTGACAACGGTGGATATTTGTAAGGCAGAGATAGACACATTCTTGATTAGAGCGGGTGTCAAGGGTTATGGGGGAGAAGGCAGGAAAATGGGATTTGTGAGGAGGCAGAGATCAGCCCTCAATGGCGGAATAGACTCGATGGGCCGAATGGCCTAATTCTATTTCTATAGCTTGTGAACTTGTGACATCCAGATATCAACCACTCTTTCTTCTCAAACCTCCTCTCATCTACTTATTTTTGATAGTGGTGAAGGTTTTGGCATTAATTTTGTACAGCAGGGCCTTGACACGATGGTGACCTCTGTCTCAGCATGATGAGAAAAGAAGTTCCAGCAACTGCAGTTCCTTCCAACACATTTCTATTTTCATTTATTGGTTTCGTAGGATATGGGATAATTACTGTATACCCAAGCATTCGTGCCGATCCTTTAAAACCACTGACCTGTAATGTTTCAGAGTGCAATTAAAAGTTAATTGCACCCAATGGCAAATGCCCTTCCCTGAAGGATATTTGTAAAATAGACGGGATATTATGACAGTAGAAATAAAGAACTGCAGATGCTGGTTTATACCAAAGATACACACATGGTGCTGGAGTAACTCAGTGGGTCAGGCAGCATCTCTGGAGAAAAAGGATGGGTGACGTTTCATATCTGAAGAAGGATCCCGACACGAAACGTCACCCATCCTTTTACTCTAGAGCTGCTGCCTGACCCGCTGAGTTACTCCAGCACTTTGCGTCTATCTCTGGGCTTTAATGGCAGTCTGGCCATTAAGTATTCACCAATCATGATGCTGTCTTTCTTAATCTGGATTTAATTAATTATTGGAATATAAATTCTCCAGTAACTGCAATGAAATACAAATTCACATCCCCAGAGCAGTCCAGGCCAATGGATCCTGGCCCAATAACAAAAGCACCAAGTATTTGCATTCCCTCAAGACAGCACAGCCTTAGTTGGTGCAATCTCAATTTAAATTAAAAAAGACAATTTAAATCAACTTTGAGTCCAGATCCTATTCCGATAAAGTTATTCTTCTGCTCTGTCCGAACCAGATACATTCTATCTCAAAGACGGTGCCCCGAACTGACCCGCTGAGTTACTCCAGCATTCTGTGTCTATGCAACTGCATCGAATGTGATCTATTCAGGGGCTTTGATCACTGAAGAGATCTTCTTCCCTCTTAGAATATAAATTGAAGGACAGTACAACACAGTAACCGGCCCTTGAACTCTTAATGCCTGTGCCGAACATGGTGCTAAAATAAATGTATCTCATCTGCCTGCATATGATCCAGAGGTCTTCATTCCATACTTGTGTCTGTCGAAAATTCTCTTAAACACGATTACATATCCGCCTTGTTCGCCACCTCTGGCAGTGCGTTACAAGCAAGTCTGTCCAACCTCTCCTTGTAGTTTATAACCTCTAATCTAGGCAGTATTCTCGTTGACCTCTCTGCATCTTCTCCAAAGCCTCCACACCCTTCCCGTAATGGGGCGATCAGAGTGCACGCTGTACGCCAAATGTGGCCTAAACAAAATCTTATGGAGCTGAATCATGATCCTGACCCTTATACACAATGCTCCGACCACACCAAGTACATTCTTTATCACATTATCTACTTGTGTTGATACTTGCAGGGAGCTATGGACCTGAACGCAAGATCACTCCACACGTCAATGCTGTTAAGGGTTTCGCTATCAATCGTATATCTTCCTCTTATATTCGACCACCCAACGTGCAACACCTCACACTCACTTGGATTAAACTCCATCTGCCATTTCTCTGTAGTTGATCGATGTCCCACTGTATACCTCGACAGCCTTCCTCACTGTATGCAACTTCAGTAATCTTGGCGTGGCTGCAATCAACCCATTTACATCCACGTCATATATATGTGTGTGTCACAAACATCAGCGGTCCCAACACAGATCCCAATGCAACTCCACTGGTCACAGGCCCCTAGCCAGAATAACACCTTTCCATCACCACCCACTGCCTTCTACGAGTGAACCAGTTCTGAATCCATATGACACAAGTCATCGTGTATCCCATGCAGGTTAATCTTCTGGGTCAGCTTACCAGGGGGGACTTTATCAAATTCCTTAGATGACATTCACAGTCCTTTCCTCAACGATCACCTTCGACACCTCCTCAAAATCCTCAATCTAATTCTTGTCCTCCAGTCTATTTGAAATAGCCACCAGCCTTTTTTGGGATCATTTCCTGAAATAGTCCATCACATTTTAAAGATTGATGTTCATGGAATCGCAAACAGGAGACAGAAAGCCTGGATGAGGAACCATGAAAAACAGTGGCAGAGAGTGGGATTCAGCAATGTATTCGGGACTTTGCATTGAAGCTTCCACTGGCAAATGACTAATTTAATTTAGTTTAATTTCATCTGGAGATGCAGCATGGAAACAGGCCCTTCTGCCCACTGAGTCCACGCTGACCATCGATCTCCCATTCACACTGCAAGATGGGACAACAGAGGGAGGGGAGGAGTGAGGTGGGGGGATCCTGTAGGAGGAGTATGGAGAAAATAATTACAGCTGCTGGGTGTAGGATAGAAGAAGGGGGGGTGAGAGAGTACCAGGGCAGGGAGGAGGAGACAGAATGGGACAGAGGGGATGGGTACCTGAAATTGGAGAATTCAATGTTCATGCTGTTGTGTTGCAGAGTACCCAGGTGGAATATGAAGTGTCGTTCCTCTACTTTGCAATCGCCCTTATCCTGGCAGAGGAGGAGGCCAAGGTTAGATAAGTCAGTGAGAGAAGAGGAATTAAAATGACTGGCGACCCGGAGATCCAGATAATCATTGCAAAAAGAGCGTGGAATCAGCCAAGCAGTGTACTGGTCTGTATTTGGTCTCACAATTGTAGAGGAAGCCACATCAGGAGCACCAAATGCAAAAGATGAGGTTGGAGGAGGCAGGCGCAGGTGAAGATCTGTCTCACCTGGAAGGGCCATTTGGGTCCCTGGATGGAGGTGAGGGAGGAGGTGTAGGGACAGGGTTACATTTCCTACAGTTGCTGGGGGAAAATGCCAGGGGAGGTGAAGGGATGGGTGGGGAATGATGAGCGAACCAGGGAATCACGAGGAGATTGGTCCCCGCCGAAAGCAGAAAAGTGTGGGGAGGGGAAAATGTGACTCATGGTATGATCGCAGAGAATCATTTCCTCAAAAGTGTGCTACCCTATTCAAAATAAATGCAAAAATACACTGGTGTCCACTTTCAGAATAGAATTGTAAGAAAGGTTATTTTAGATGATCTTGACTGACTACACTTGAAGTTATATTGCACAATAAATAACATGCTGATTATAGAATCATTAAGGAAAGAGTGGAATGATTTGCAGGGATAATAGCAGGTAGTACAACCGTCAGGAAAAGCTGAATATTCTCTCACCACATTTCAAGAATCAGATGCGGAAGAGCAATTTCAGCTCATGGGGGATCACAGCCAGATCTTTTTGGAAATATTGGGGAAATATTGACTCTTTCAAAGTGGTGGCAGTGGGGGGCTTGCACAATCAGGATAGCCAACGGGAGGTGGAAAGAGGCTTAAGGAAAGTGGAAAAACTAAATGCACCAGCATAGACTGGTGGGGCTGAGTGTTCTGCCACAGTGCTCTGAATGCTATGCATTAAACATTACATAGCACTGATGTGCAATGTACAATAGAGTTAGAAATTTCATTATGGGGAATTGCCGACAAACAGTGTTTATTGCAGAAATAATTGCCTTGAATCACCTACTTATTTGAATGATAATTGTCAGCAGGTATTCTAGGCTTTTACCGACATCAGACAACTGTAGCCCTTGGCACATTTGACAAGTCAGTGTTACACAAAAAGCTGGAGAAACTCAGCGGGTGCAGCAGCATCTAAGGAGCGAAGGAGATAGGCGATGTTTCGGGTCGAGACCCTTCTTCAGACTGGTCAGGGATCAGGGAAACGAGAGATATAAACAGTGATGTGGAGAGATAAGGAACAATGAGTGAAAGATATGCAAAAAAGTATTGGTGACAAAGGAAGCAGGCCATTGTAAGCTGTTTGTGGTGTGAAAATGAGAAGCTAGTGCGACTGGGGAGGGGGGGGGGGGGGGTGATGGAGAAGGAATGTCAGGGCCAGAGGGCTGAGGGAGAGGTGGGGGGGAGGCAGTCTGGGTTAACAGAATTGAGAAAATTCAATGTTTAAGCCCAGAGGATGCAGACTCCCCAAGCGGAATATGAGGTGCTGTTCCTCCAACTTGCGGTGTTGATCACTCTGGCCGTGGAGGAGGCCCAGGACCGAGAGGTCGGATACGCAGTGGGAGGGGGAGTTGAAGTGCTGAGCCACCGGGAGGTCGGGTTGGTTATTGCGGACCGAGCGGAGGTGTTCGGCGAAACGATCGCCCAGCCTCCGCTTGGTCTCACCGATGTAGATCAGCTGGCATCTGGAGCAACGGATGCAGTAGATGAGGTTGGAGGAGGTGCAGGTGAACCTCTGTCGGACTTGGAATGACTGCTTGGGTCCCTGAAAGGAGTGGATGGGGGAGATGAAGGGACAAGTGTAGCATCTCTTGCGGTTGCAAGGGAAAGTGCCCGGGGAAGGAGTGGAGCGGGAGGGAAGGGAAGAATTGACGAGGGAGTTGCGGAGGGAGCGGTCTTTGCGGAAGGCAGACAGGGGGGGAGATGGGAAGATGTGGCGAGTGGAGGGGTCACGTTGGAGGTGACGAAACTGGCGGAGGACTATCTGTTGTATGCGCTGGCTGGTGGGGTGAAAGGTGAGGACCAGGGGGACTCGGCCCTTGTTGTGAGTGGGGGAATGGGGAGAGAGGGCAGTGTTGCGGGGTATGGAGGAGACCCTGGTGCGAGCCTCATCTATAGTGGGGGAGGGGAAACCCCGTTCTCTGAAGAACGAGGACATTTGCGATGACCTGGTGAGGAACACGTCATCCTGGGAGCAGATGCGGCGTAGACGGAGGAATTGGGAATAGGGGATGGAGTCCTTACAGGAAGCAGGGTGGGAGGAAGAGTAGTCCAGGTAGCTGTGGGAGTCAGTTGGTTTGTAGTGGATGTCAGTCAGGAGTGTATCACCTGCAATAGAGATGGTGAGGTCAAGGAATGGTAGGGAAATGTCGGAAATGGTCCAAGTATATTTGAGTGCCGGATGGAAGTTGGTGGTGAAATGGATGAAGTCAGTCAGTTCTGCGTGGGTGCAGGAGGTGACACCAAAGCAGTCGTCAATGTAACGGAGGTAAAGGTCGGGGGTGGGGCACTGGTACGCCGAGAACAAAGATTGTTCGACGTGCCCGACAAAGAGGCAGGCGTAGCTAGGGCCCATGCGTGTGCCCATAGCTACGCCTTGTGTTTGGAGGAAATGGGAGGAGTCAAAAGAAAAGTTGTTGAGGGTAAGGACCAACTCTGCTAGGCGGAGGAGGGTGTCAGTGGATGGGTATGGGTTGCTCCTCTGGTCGAGGAAGTACCGGAGGGCTTTGAGACCATCCTGGTGGGGGATGCAGGTGTATAGTGACTGGACGTCCATGGTGAAGATGAGAGGATGAGACTGACTTGACAAGTCAGTGTTAGGCTGTGTCATTGTTAATGACTGAGATCATTGTTGGCTGTGAAACCTGCCAGAAATTAAATCTCATCGCATGAATTTTATGCTTGTAAATGGAATGAAAGGGGGTACATTTTAGGAGAGCGATATATCATATTCAAAAGATACTAGAAACATCGATATCGGGTGGAGTGATTTCTCCGTTGTTTTCGCCAACTGCTTCATTAAGTCCTGAACCATTAAGAACCAAATGTAGGGAAATGATGGGTTAAAGTATGTTTTAACAGCAAAGTTGATTAAAGTGGAAGAGCCTTGCTCAGCATTTGAGTGAGTAGAATTAATCACTAGAAATGTTCCTCTGGAGAAATTAGTATACTTTGAAATGAGCAAATCGCAGAGTATATTGATTTTGGCAACTTTGCCAATGAGATAACGTACCTTAATTAAACAATGTGTAATCTGTCCATGAGAGAAGCAATGGGTGCAACCGCTGCAGTAGATATTCCAAAGGCCTGAATCATTCCTTAGAGCTAATCTTGAGCTTCCTGTGTGGGTAGACACAAAAAGCTGGAGTAAGTCAGTGGGAGAGAGCGTGGGTATTGTGTGTGGATCACTGATACTCTGGTATAGTATAGGAGTGGAGGAAGTTCCAGCCTTCCTACTCGCTGGAATCCTCTTACCTTTTAAAACGTTATATTTGAATTGCAATAGCGAAGCTAATAAGAGGAATAGATTGGGTAGTCGCACAGAGTCTCTTGCCCTACGCAGGGGAATCGAGAACCAGGGGACATGGGTTTAAGGTGAAAGGGGGGGAGATTTTTAAAATAATCTGAAGGGTATTTTTTTCAAACAAAGGGTGGTGGGTGTAGGAACGATCTGCCAGAGGACTAGTTGAGGCAGGGACTATTGCAATGTTTAGACACTATTAAACAGGTACATGGATAGGACAGGTTTAGAAGGATATGGCAGGTTTAGCAGGCAGGTGGGATGGAATGTAGATGGAACATGTTTCCACGCTGTGTGACTATGGCTCTAATAATATTTTTCATAACTTATTGCCAGTGTGAAAAAAAAAAGCCAGTGGAGCTATAACAGACGAGCATTGAAAAAGAGCAATTATTGTAATTGGCAAAGTAATTAATAAGATTGTGTTTTGGACTTCGGCCATTTGCAGTTTCAAAGCGGTGAGAAACTTTGAAGGAAGGAAAAATAATTTGTTTACCTATTCCGATAACCAAAATAAGATATTTTAGCAGCACCTCCACGCAAGCATGAACTCCAGCTGTTAACATCTGGAATCAGCACAACGACAGATACTGCAGGACACATGTTCACTGTTCCTTCACCCATCTCCACGAGCATCTCCATTCTAACCAACATCTGTCTCCTGTGAAGAATTTTAAAACATAAAAGAGAGATGGAAGAGAGACATTCAGCCAGGGACCCTTGTTACCCACAGCTCATGGACACCTAGAAGATAGCACTGTGTAATACAGGAGAGGGCCCTTCGTCCCACTATGCACAGGCTAAACATGACGCCCAAACAAACCTGCTTATATATTCTATAGATCTATTTTATGGAACTGCTCATTTTGACTTCCTTTAGACTTTAGAGATACAGTGCGGAAACAGGCCCTTCCGCCCACCGAGACCATGCTGGGTGTGGGAACTTCATGAAATTCCTCCTCATCCAGGAACTGCAGATACTGGTTTATACCAAAGAAAGGCGCAAAGTGCTGGAGTAAGTTCCTTCAGGTGATTAAAATAGAATCAATTTCATTGCTCATAAAAAAATCTTAATTTAAAAGATAATAAACTGAATTGTAAATGGACACATTAAACCCCAGGCATGAGCTTAGTTCTCCATAATTGTAATTTTTTAGAAAAAGTGTAAGTACTTTAAAATTCCACTAGGTGGAGAAACTATTCTTTCTATCAGGGGCACATAACTTCCTGAGATGAAGGTAGACACAAAATGCTGGAGTAACTCTAGCGAGACAGGCAGCATCTCTAGAGAGAAGGAATGGGTGATGTGCCAGGTCGAGACCCTTCTTCAGACCTAATTCAGACTGACTTGATGGGATAAATGGCCTAATTCTACTCCTATCACTTATGAACTTTCTACACACGTGCATAGGGATGTTGAATCAAGACAGGGTTTTACTCTAATTTCTCTGCGATAGAATGGATAACAGACTCAGGAATGGCCGCTTCCCAAAAGGAGCCTGCAATTCTTTCGGAGCCTAAAGTATGACACAAAAAGCTGGAGAAACTCAGCGGGGCAAGGTGCAGAATCTCTGGAGAAAAGGAATGGGTGGCGCGTCTGGTCGAGACCCTTCTTCAGACTGAGAGTCAGGGGAATGGGAAATGAGGGCTGTAGATGGCTCATAGAACAAATGAATTAAAGATATGCAAAAAGCAACAGCGATCAAGGGAAGGTGGAGCCCACAGTGGTCCATTGTTGACGAGTTATACAGACAGTGAAACTGAACAGGACGACAGTGAAACTAGTACGACGACTAGGGTTGGGGAAGGACACATGAGTTTGCAACATGTACCCAATCATAAAGGCTACAAGCCAGCAGGCAGGTAGGGATCCTGATCTCTGATCTGCCGTTGAACCCTTTCTACCCTACCAATCTACACTCACATACATCTTTTGTACGTATAAACTACCTGTCCTATCAAACGTTGAATATTGCATTGTAGTGATAATTCTTCAGTGCTTTTAAGAATGGCTATTTTGTATTTAACTTTTTTTTCCCAAACTTGAATTTAGTGCAGTGAGTTTGAGGTATTAGTGCTACATCTATAGAGAGCAACAATTCAATTAAAGTTAGACAAAAATGCTGGAGAAACTCAGCGGGTGAGGCAGCGTCTATGGAGCGAAGGAAATTGGCAACGTTTCGGGTCGAGACCCTTCTTCAAACTCATTGCAGATTGAAGGAACAATGCAGAGTGTAAGTTCCTTCAGGTGATTAAAATAGAATCAATTTTATTGCTCATAAAAAAATCTTAATTTAAAAGATAATAAACTGAATTGTAAAAGGACACATTAAAACCCCAGGCATGAGCCAACCTAAGCATGAGCTTAGTTCTCCATCACTAATTTTTAGAAAAAGTGTAAGTACTTTAAAATTCCACTAGGTGGAGAAACTATTCTTTGGCCCATCAAGTCTACTCCACCATTCAATCATGGCTGATCTATCTCAACCCCATTCTCCTGCCTTCTCCCCATAACTCCTGACACTCCTACTAATTAAGAATCTATCTATCTCTGGCTTAAAAATATCCATTAGCCTACACAGCCTCCCGTGGCAAAGAATTCCTCAGATTCACCACCCTCTGACGAAAGAAATTCCTCCTCATCCAGGAACTGCAGATACTGGTTTATACCGAAGAAAGGCGCAAAGTGCTGGAGTCATTCAATGGAGTACCCGCTGAGTAACTGTCTAAATTCCTATGCATGTGTTTTACAAGTGCCTTCTATCGCCGTCAGGAGCATAATGCATCCAGTATCCTCCGAGCCAGAGGCCAGAGCAGTCTCCTCACAGCAGATGGGTCACAAGGTCATAAGGAATAGTAGAATTGGAACATTCGGCCCATCAAGTCTTCTCCGCCATTCAATCATGGCTGATCTGTTTCTCCCTCCGAACCCAATTCTCCTGCCTTCTCCCCATAACCTCGAACACCTGAACTAATCAAGAATCTATCTATCTCTGTCTGAAAAATAACCACTGGATCCCACCCGCGAATCTTCCACACAATCCTGCTTTAAGGTCATGTTATTCTCCTTGGATGATTTAGATCCCATTTGGGACAGGACTATTCCAGCCTTTCAAAAATAAATCAAAAAGGTTTAATTGACTCGGTCACATGTGGGTGATGATGTATGTTTTAAGTCGTGAGCTCGTAGGTTCTGGTTTCACAAAAACCGCCTCGACTCTCCCGCTCCGCATTGTTTACACCAGCGCTGCCAACATCCTTGTTTCCCTCTCGTTATCACGTCCTCCCCAGCCTGCAATGGGCCATTATGGGCTCCATCCTTCCTTGGCCATCTGTTGTCGGCCCTGCTTCTTTCTGGCCGTTTCTTACCGCCAATAGACAGACACAAAAAGCTGGACAGAAGGAATGGGTGGCGTTTCGGGTCGAGACCCTTCCTCAGACCCGTAACGTCTCCCATTCCTTCTCTCCAAAGATGCTGCCTGTCCCGCTGAGTCACTCCAGCATCTGCAGTTCCTTCCCACACGTTTCATGGAAACCATGAAAATAGGTGCAGGAGGAGGCCATTCGGTCCTTCGAGCCAGCACCTCCATTCATTGAGATCATGGCTGATCGTACCCGATCAATAACCAGTGCCTGCCTTCTCCCCATATCCCTTGACTCCACTCGCCCCTAGAGCTCTATCTAACTCTCTTAAATCCATCCAGTGATTTGGCCTCCACTGCCCTCCATGGCAGGGAATTCCATAAATTCACAACTCTCTGGGTGAAAAAGGTTTTTCTCACCTCAGTCTTAAATGGCCTCCCCTTTATTCTAAGACTGTTTCTTATCGCCAGTTTCCTCCCCTCTGGTTTCGGTCTGATGAAGGGTCCCGGCTCAAAACATCACCTATTCCTTTCCCGCTGAGTTAATCCAGCACTTTGTGTCTACCCAACTTCGATATCAACCAGCGTCTGCAGTTCCTTTCTACACACGTGTGACTCCCTACCTTGTGCCTGGGTTGACGGTGGAAAGAATTAGTTGCGTCTGAGACGAGTCACCGGCTTGGTCGTGTCCTCTGGTCAAAGGCGATTCTCACGATGTTGGCGGTGGGAATGTTGCTTTTGACGTGAAGGAGGGGTGGTCAGACCACCTCTTGTTGGAAATGTGCTTGTCTGACATCGGTGCCGGACAAATGTAACTTGCCACGGACCAGCCCATGTGTAGATGCTGTCCAGTTCTTGCTGCAGGGGTTGGTCCGAGTTTGTTGTCCCTGGTCGGCAAGAACGGAGACCCATCAGAAACAACCTCGAACTTAATCCCAGAGAGCTAAAGACATTCTACCTCCGTCTACATTACACATTCAACAATAAACGAGCCCACTGGCGCGCACCAGACAGATTCTGTCAATGGAAATTGAGAATGGAGTGAGGTGAAATGTGTAGGGAGGAACTGCAGGTGCTGGTTGACACCGAAGATAGACACAGAATGCTGGAGTAACTCAGCGGGGCAGGCGGCATCGCTGGAGAGAAGGAATGGGTGATGCTTCGGGTCGAGACCTTTCTCGGACTGGGTGAACGGGTCTGGGAACGTTCGGCATTTATCGCTTTGATCAATTCCCCTCCAGGGATAAATGCATTTCTATCAATTCGAGCTCTACTGTAGTCCCAGCTAAATTAGTGGGAAGGCTGGGGAGAAAGGGTGTGAGTGAGAGGGGGTCCGCGTGGGGATGGGATGAGGGCTGTGGGGGTGAATGAGTGGGGGGGGGGGGAGATAAGCGAGGAGCTATGAGAAATAGACCAAAGGAGGTGGAATGTGATACCAAAAAGGGGATAGCACGTAGTTCACACAAGTTCACGTTATAGTAGTAGAATTAGGCCATTCGGCCCATCGAATCTACTCCGCCATTCAATCGTGCCTGATCTCTGCCTCCTAATCCCATTTTCCTGCCTTCTCCCCATAACCATCGCCACCAGTTCCAATGAAGAATTTGGCTATCTCTGACTTAAAAATATCCACTGACTTGGCCTCCACAGCCCCTGTGGCAATGAGTTCCACGGATTAACTACCCGCTGACACGAGGGAGAGATTGAGAAGGGCACGAGGAAATACATTTGGGGATTAGAATGAGGGTCTTGGGACGGAGGGGTGGCGCAGAGAGTGAGGCGATGATCGATTGGGGGAGAGGGGCAGAGAGGCGGGAAACGAGAGGCAACAGGGGGAGATCTCCAAGAGGCTAAAGGCCACTTCAGGCGGCATGGCCAAGGAACGATACTTCGGTTTCCACGGGCTACACTTTGTCTTTCTCGCCCGGTGCAGTGTGTTACACGCCGTGTCTCCGCCTCCACCGCCCCGCGCTGTTACTCCTACTGGGCCAGGCTAAATGCTTAGAATTTAAGACAGGGTATGGATTGCAAACCAGCCCAGGTTTCTTCTTCCTCCTCCCACAACCCGAGGTTCCCGGCACTCGGGGAACCGCGCTCGGCCAACGTTTGCGGACGCGGAGATCCGCACTCATTTCCGCAGAGGGCGGGAGTGGAGGGGTGGGGGACCGGGAGTGGAGGGGTGGGGAACCGGGAGTGGAGGGGTGGGGAACCGGGAGTGGAGGGGTGGGAACCGGGAGAGGAGGGGTGGGGAACCGGGAGAGGAGGGGTGGGGAACCGCGAGTGGAGGCTCCTCAAACAGGGGTCGCTCCGGAGGCGGAAGATTCATACAGTGAGCAACGACGGTTCCTTCCATCCGACAAGGCAGGGGTTGCTGTAAGGATCCGCAAACTGCAAACAAGAAGCGTTATTCTAAGGTTAGAGTGAGGGTGGAACAGACCCGTCCGCTCGGCCCGGTATCCACGGGACTCTGCACAATAGGTGAGCGCGGTCCGTAGTTGCAAGTGCCCAGATCTGGAGTTTCCTCAACTGACCATTGCCCTTTGCCGGTCTGGAGCCCGAGCGACCTTAGTATAGTCGTGTTTACATACCCGCTCAGCTGCGCCCTGTCCCGCTCCGGGATTACGCCTGTCCCGTCCCGGACAGCTCCTTGTCCCTCTCCGTCCCATTATCGGATAGCACCCCGTCCCGTTACTGGATAAAGCCCTGTCCCATTCCCAGACAGCATCCTGTCCAGTTAGCCCCAGCCCGTTGCCAGACCGCGCCTTGTCCCATTCACAGAGCGCCCTGTCCCATTCCCAGAGCGCCCTGTCCCATTCCCAGAGCGCCCTGTCCCATTCCCAGAGCGCCCTGTCCCATTCCCAGAGCGCCCTGTCCCATTCCCAGAGCGCCTTGTCCCATTCACACACAGCGCCCTGTCCCATTCCCAGAGCGCCCTGTCCCATTCACACACAGCGCCTTGTCCCATTCCCAGAGCGCCCTGCCCCATTCCCAGAGCGCTCTGTCCCATTCCCAGAGCGTCCTGTCCCATTCCCAGAGCGCTCTGTCCCATTCCCAGACAGCACCCCATCCCGTTACCGTGCAGCGCCCCATGTAGTTACGACACACAGCGCCAGTCCCGCTCCAAGCCGCCGTCTCACGCTCTGCTCAGCTAGTAGTAGCTGCTTGTTTTTTTTAAGAGTGCGTTTTTCATCCGGTGACAATTGGTTTATAAATCAGGGCCGCCCGGCAGTCCGCACCGGAATTCCGCTACCTGTTGGGAGTGATAAAGAGTTCTTGTAAAAAACAGCCATCCTGCCGCGGCTAATCTGTGCCTCGCAGCGAGCCCGCGCTGATATATTTATATGACAAACCGCCCTGTCTTTCCGTTATTGGAACAATCTCTTTTCATTGAATGGGTTGCAATCCACTTAGTTTTCTTCAACAAACTTTCTCTCTTAAATCGTCATTTTGCTGTGTGAACAGTTTAATATTCAACCCAATTCTCCATAAAAGCCCGAAACCCCCGTCAGAAAGGTTCACGCGTTGTACAAATACACACGGCCTGCTCACACACACTCACACCTACTCACACACACTCACCCGTGCTCACACACACCTGCTCACACACACCCCTGCTCACACACACTCACACCTACTCTCACACACTCACCCGTGCTCACACACATACACACCTGCTCACACACACTCACACCTACTCACACACACTCACCCATGCTCACACACATACACACCTGCTCACACACACTCACACCTACTCACACACACTCACCCGTGCTCACACACATACACACCTGCTCACATACACACACACACCCCTGCTCACACACACTCACCCCTGCTCACACACACACACACCCCTGCTCACACACACACACACATGTTCCTGCTCACACACGCGCACTCACATTCCTGAATACACACAATCTTAATCACACACACACACACACCTGCTCACACACACACACGCGCATTCTTGCCCAGTTGCTCACATACCGTGCACACAGCCGCGCTCACACTCACACTCACACTCACACAAACCGGCATGGAAGTAAGGCAGTGCTACGGTGGTCCTGGGGGAATTTCAATATGCAAGTAGACTGGGAAAATCAGGTTGGTACTGGACTCCAAGAGTGGGAATTTGTTGAGTGCCTCTGAGGTGGTTTTTTAGAGCAGTTTGTGGTGGAGCCTACCAGGGAAAAGGCAATTCTGGATTTAGTGTTGGGTAATGAACCGGATTTGATAAGGGAGCTCAAGATAAAGGAACCACGGGGAGATGGCAGGGGTGGTGTGTGTGAGAGAGACCAGGGATGAGAGACTTCATTCAGCAGGTGGTGACACTTGGTGCCCACATACTTTAGCTCGATGCACACAAGACTGTTGTACAATGATGATGATGAAGGACCCCGACTCCATTCCTTCTCTCTTGGAGTATATAACGTAACTCCAGCATTTTGTGTTTATCGTCGGATTGAGGGAAGGTTTTATAGGTATATGGCCCAAGTGCAGGCAGATGGGATTAGCTCAGGTAGGCACCTTTGTCAGTATTACTATTTGGCCGAAGGGCCTATTTCTGGGATAACTTTCTGCTGATCCAGTATCTGAGCTAGTGTGGAGCGCCGCTCACACGGTGCCAGCTCATTGTCCGGTCAGACTGTAGCCGTTGCCACAATGTCCACAAGCAAAGTGCCTGGCTTCCCAGCTACACACAAGCTGACACAACGGCACCAGATCACAGCACCAGATGGACCAGCGCCTTTAATAGATGACATGGAACGTGTTCGTTAAGCCAGCTTATACAATGATAGCAGCGTCTTGCAGGCCCAGAGATGCCAGCTCACATTGTGCCGTCTCACACAGCGCCTGAGCAGACACAGGATTTGAACACACACCGGACACACACACACCGCCGGCTTACACGTGCCTGTTTGCACAATGCACACTTGGACAAAGCCATTCGCTCTTGTGATCACAAAATGCTGGAGAAACTCAGCGGGTGCAGCAGCACCCGCTGAGTTTCTCCAGCATTTTGTGTACCTTCGATTTTCCAGCATTTGCAGTTCCTTCTTTAACGCTCTAGTGATCAGTTGGCTCAATGCCCATTCCATCTGAGCCAGCTCACGGTCCCTGAACTCACAGTCCCGACTCACAGAGGAACAGCTCATACACTATGTGTTTCACAGGGATTGCATGCGTAGCAGGGATTCCGCACACTGCCCGGTCACACAAACAAGCCCCGCACAAGCCCCCGCATCAGACCGATCCTGTTGACACTGTGGAGAGTGTTGTAGAACAGAGAGAGAGAGAGAGAGAGAGAGAGGTACAAGTTCCCTGAAAGTTGCCACACGTGTAGACAGGGTGGCGAAGATGACATTTGGCACAATTACCTTCATCGGCAGAACCTTGAGTATAAAGGTTATACCAGAACCTTGAGTATAAAGGATGTCATGTTACAGCCGAGCAAGACAGCGGTGAGACCACATCTGGAGTATTGTGTGGTGTTCTGGTTGCCCAGTTGTAGGAAGGATATCATTCCGTTGGAAAGAGTGCAGAAAGGATCTACAAGAATGTTGAAGGACTGGAGGGCCTGAAGTTTAGACCTTAGACCTTAACCTTTAGAGATACAGCATGGAAACAGGCCCTTTGGCCACCGAGTCCGTGCCGACCACCCCATACA
Organism: Raja brachyura; assembly: GCA_963514005.1. The sequence continues at coordinate 19,064,084 of OY740813.1, read as the reverse complement.
CTCGCACTATCGTCACCGTTGTCACTCTAGGGATAATTTACAGAATTTTTACAGAAGCCAATTAACTTACAAACGTGCACATTTTTTTTTTAGTGTGGGGGAAAACCGGAGCACCTGGAGAAATCCCACACGGTCACGTTCTCTGGGAGAACGTCCAAACTTAGTACAGACAGCACCCGTAGTCAGGACCAAACCCGGGACTCTGGTGCAGTAAGGCAAAAACTCCACCGCTCTGCCACTGTGCCAACCTAAACTTCAAGGAGAGATTGGATACGGTTGGCATTATTTCCCTGGAGTGTAAGAAGTGAGGGCAATTTTATAGAGATTTATAAAATTACGAGGGGCTTAGATAAATTGGATAATCACAGCCTTTTCCCCGAATCAATATGGCACAGGTTTAGGTGAGTGGGGAAAGGTTTAATGGGGGTCTTTTACACAGAGAGGGGCGGGTGTATGGAATGAACTGCCAGAGGAAGTGATAGAGCTAAGTACACTTACAATGTTAAAAAAGGCATTTGTGCGGGTACATGGGTGAGAGCTTTAGAGCGGTACCGGCCAAAGGCAGCCAAATGGGACGACTTCGGGGAGGTAATTGTGCAGCGAGATCGAGATGGGTGGAAGAGTCTGCATCCTTGCCATGTAACCCTGTGTATCTGCGATTCTTGAACATCAGTCCGTTCCTGCACTGAATTTTGATAATTTTAGGAAAATACTTGATGTGTGAGAGGAAGCTTAGCAGTTTTGCTTTAACCCTTTTCATCCCAGGTCTTGTGCGGATATTGATGAGGTCAACACGCATGTCTAAATCCGCTGCTCAGGCTGACCTTCGAACCTGCAAGATTTTGTCAGTGGTGCTGTCGGAAGTAGCCTTCAACAGGCATTGTGCCTTCAGGGGATTGTTTACTCTAGTCTCAATGACTACAAGAAATAACCCCATTTTTTGCTGAAGTGTCTTGGGAATTTCGCCAGATTTTGTTGAACTCAACCTTTTCAAATTTTAAATGAAAATAGAGCAGAAACGCAGCCCACCCCCTCAATACACAACGCCGGTTGAGAGAGTCCAACCGGTCAACGCGGAAGGACAGGATGTCCAGGGAAGTTGAGGCGTGACATTTTCAAAACAAGTTTAGTGATAGAGCGCGGAAACAGGCCCTTCTGCCCCCTGAGTCCGTACTGGCCAGCGATCCCCGTACTCTAGCACTATCCTACACACTATCATATACACTCTCCTGCACTAGGAACAAGTTACATTTCTACCGAATCCAATTAGCCTACAAACCTGCATGTATTTGGAGTGTGGGAGGAAACCGGAGCACCCGGAGAAAACATGCACGGCCACAAGGAGAATGTACAAACTCCCTACAGACAGCACCCGTAGTCAGTATCGGACCCAGGTTTCTGGCGCTGTAACTTTGTCAGCGCCAAAATGTGGTGACACTCGTGTACTGCCTAGGTGCGGTCTGCTATTTGATTTTATCCGGTTGTATATGTACATGTGACAATAAAGTATCATTCAATCATTGAATTGAATCACCGACTCTACCGCTGTGCTATCGTGCCGTCCTTATCAAACTTGATAAATATTCAAGGGTGAAACAGATTACAAAATACCTGGATAATTCAATATTGTTTCTCCTGTTAATGATGCTGTCGAAATGTTGGCCTCTGATCTCACTTCCCTCGGCTTCCTTTGTGAAGCATAGAAAACAATAGAAAGAGACCCCAGTCTGGAACAAAGAGTAGACACCCTCCTACAATAATATATGAAAATCCACCCGAAGTAAGCCTGAAATGAATTAGACCAAAGGTCGACACAACATGCTGGAGTAACTCAGGAGTACGTACTAAGGGACGCACTGAAGCTCGGTGCAGCCAACGCCAAGGCTCGGTGGGGGAGGGCCACAGTCTAAGGTCCTTCCGCTGCTGGACATGGGGGCACTGTATGGTGGAGACGCCCCTCAAAATAAGGGAAGGTATCCCATGCCGGGGGGCCACATGAGTGGCACGGGTGGGGGATTAATTAGTAAAATTTGAAAAATGTATATAGACTGCATGGAAGAATTTGTATAGCCTCCGAAAATGTCGGATGGATTTTTCGCACGGTTGATGTATTGTAAATATTTATTACTTGAATAAAGTCTATTTTGAAATAAAAAAAAATAAAAAAATGCTGGAGTAACTCAAGCGGGTCCGGCGGCATCTGTGGAGAGAAGGAATGGGACGAGACCCTTCTTCAGGCCATTTCTCCAGAGATGCTGTCTGTCCTGTTGAGGTACTTCAGCTTTCTGTGTCAATCGGCCTTGATTGTACTCAGCAATGGCTTCACAACCAAAGATTCATTGCCCTCTTGTAGAAAAAAAAAACTGGCTTTGCATCTCCCATTGAATGGCCAAATGCCGGTTGTGAGCCTCTTGGCCACAAGTTCTAGATACCCCAGCCAAGCAATGCACCATTTCTACGTTTGCCTGTCACGCCCAGTTATGTTTCAATGAGATTGATTGGGATACGTGTAAATTCCAGAGTGAATAGACCCACTGATCCATCTGAAGTGGTCTGTTACTTATTCCTTCTATCCAGAGATGCTGTCTGACCCGCTGTGTTACTCCAGCTTTTTGTGTCTATCTTCGGTTTAAACCAGCACCTGCAGTTCCTTCCAACACATTCAAGGCAGAAATGGAAAGCGTTTTGGATCTTAAGAGGACGAAGGAATATTGGATGAACTGAATAAAAGCGGCATTGAAATAACACAACCAGTCATGGTCACATTGAATGCCAGAGGAAGCTCGCGGGTGACTTGCACCTGTTTCTACTTCTTATATTTGTAAAATTCCAGGAAAACACGAACATTGACAAATGGTTGGGTTAATTCCCAGCTTTGCCATACAACTAATAAATACAGGAAGGGAAATGGTGCTCTGGCTTTGTAAAGCAATCATCGTTGCTAAAGACCCCAAAATGTGCTCCTAATACGATTACCAAACAAAGAATACAGAGAGGCATGAATGAACCTCAATATCCACATTAACAAACTTCTCCGAATTGTACCTTCAATGCAGCAAATGGAACAGGTTAACATACAAACACAATTTATTAAGATTTATTTTTTCATTGGAAGATCAAATTTCTCATTGAGGTCCTTAAGGTTTGTTAGCAGCAAGGAAGGAAATCAGCGGAGCTGCCGGATTGTAACATGTTTCAAAGAACAATCTAAATGGCAAAAGGAAATGCGTCAAAGGGATTCCGTTTTTGGGAAACTTGAATGAGCAGCTTGGAGAAGCTGAAGGCATCAAAAACAAGTTAAAGGGAATTGTTGAGAAGTGGCGGCCCGCACCCCACCCCATGCGCCCATGTAACACCTTTATAAAGCCCAGAAAGTGGGTCCATGATGTAGATATACACATGATTCCGGGATTGTGGCCTTCATTAACACTGATACTGACTTAGCCTTTATTTTCTGCATTGGGCTTGCAACATATTGTCAGACTATTAGAACATAGAACAGCACAGGAGATGAACGGCCCTTTCAGCCCACAATGTCTGTGCCAAACATGATGCCAAGACCAACCTTTATCTGCCTGCACATGATCCATATGCCTCTATTCCCCACATAAACATGTTTGGAGAAACAGTGTGGAAACAGGCGCTTCGGCCCACTGAGTCCGCGCCGACCAATGATCACCCGTACACTAGCACTACCTTATACACTAGTGACAATTTACAAATTTTACCAAAGCCAATGAACCTACAAACCTGTATGTCTTTCAGATGTGGGAGGAAACCAGAGCACCTGGAGAAAAACCCACGTGGTTACGGGGAGACGTGCAAACTCCATACGGACAGTCAGGATCGAACTCGGATCTCTGGCGCTGTGAGGCAGCAGCTCCACCACTACGCCCCTGTGCCACCAGTGTGTTTATCAAAAGTCTCTTAAAAACCACGATGGTATCTGCCACCACCAACATCTCTGGCAGAGTATTCCAGGCACTCACTTAAACATCATCAGCGACTGTCTTCCCTGTCTACGCCTTGTTATTTCATATACTTCTATCAATTCTCCCCTCCACCTTTGGTGTTCCAGCGAACCGCCTATTTTTTTTTTAAAAGCGCAAAATAAAGAGAAAAACGGGCAACATTAAATGTGATACACTTTCTATAACTGAACCACAAGGTGGGTATTAATGAAATATTGTTGATCTTGATGATGTCCTTGAACTTTTCACGATTATGATATTTTTTAATCACAATAGTGATGGAGGCCTCAAGTATTATGCCTCAATTAAACGTAAAACATCAAATAGCTCGAATTTAGCTTGGGGCCGCTATCTAATATGATTCCATCATGGGTGTGTTTCCTACTCCAGCACTATCTGCTGATTACCAATCATATCACACTACCGTACACAAACATTACCTATTTTTGGTAATAAAATATATCTGAAATGCTCTAACTGCATAACTCTGAGGGGTGACAGTTCCACTTATGTTTGTCTGACCTTCCCCACCTATGGACTGCCCCCCAATTCAGACATTTGGAATTGACTTTAGGATCCTATTCTGCAACAAAACCATGGGTGGAACAGCGGTAGAATTGTCGCCTTCCAGCGCCAGAGACCCGGGTTCAATCCTCACTACGGGTGCTGTCTGGATGAAGTTTATACGGAGTTCTCCCCGAGACCACATGGTTTTTTTTTTCCGGTCTCCTTCCACACTCCAAAGACATACAGATCTGTTGGGTAATTGGCGTTGGTAAATAGTCCAGAGTGTGTAGGGTAGTAGGGGGTGATCGCTGGTCCGTGTGGAGTCGGTGGGTCGAACGTCCTCTTTCCGTGCTGTCCCTCTAAACTAAACTAAGCTAAAATTCCACCACTGGCAAAGATGATTGCTTGAATCGTCTCTTGATGTTGAAGGGAATTTGCGTCATAAACTGCTGATTAATGGGGACCAGCTCCGTGATGAATCGCGCCACCAAATGGAATAAGGAGAGATGTTGGAGACTTTCAGCAAGTCAGGCAGCGTCTGTGGAGAGAGAAACAAAATTAATCTTCCTGCTCAATGATCTTTCATCTGATTCGAGCTGACCATGGAGATGAATGTTGTGAAGGGGCTGGACACCAAACTAACTCAGAACGCTGAGCCCTCGGGCTTTTAGCTTCACCACAAAATCAAAACGAGGCCTCAAACGCCATTCAGCCCATCTTGCTATACATAGACTTTAAGTTAATTATATTGTAATGCTTCAGTATACTAGCAAGTATTTCTTACTGGTGCGGTGGGCAATTTTAATGCTCTGGTTTAGAGTAATATAAATAGTGCTCATCTTCTTTGCAGTCCTGCATCAGGGCCTCGGGACAGGGGAAGCAGCGTCCAGCTTCTCCTTAAAAATTCAGTGGGAGTTTTAACTTCGAAAAGACACATAACTGTCCCCACCAGCTGAAAGTCCTTTTCAGACTGATGGTCGGATTACATTGAAAGGTGAGCGTTTGACTTAGTTGTGCAAGTATTTGATGATGAGCTGAGATAGCGTTATGAAAATGTGAAAAGTGCACTGAGTTAAATCGATACCTTGCCTCTGAAGGGGTTCGTCTCCATAGCACTCCGGGAGCTTATGCCTACATCCCAGTGATGGAGTTAGACCATAGACAATAGACAATAGGTGTAGGAGTCGGCCATTCAGCCCATCGAGCCAGCACCGCCATTCAATGTGATCATGGCTGATCATCTCCAATCAATACCCCGTTCCTGCCTTCTCCCCATATCCCCTGACTCCGCTATTTTAAGAGCCCTATCTAGCTCTCTCTACTGAAAGCATCCAGAGAACCTGCCTCCACCGCCCTCTGAGGCAGAGAATTCCACAGACTCACCACTCTCTGCGAGAAAAAGTGTTTCCTCGTCTCAGTTCTAAATGGCTAACTCCTTATTCTCAAACTGTGGCCCCTGGTTCTGGACTCCCCCAACATCGGGAACATGTTTCCGGCCTCTATCGTGTCCACGCCCTTAACAATCTTATATGTTTCAATGAGATCCCCTCTCATCCTTCTAAACTCCAGAGTGTACAAGCCCAGCTGATCCTTTCTCTCAGCATTTGACAGTCCCGCCATCCCGGGAATTAACTCAAGATCAGCTCAACACCACTGCTCAGTTGGACCAAATAGTTCATGTCCTGCTAGTCAGGCACAATAAGCCCAAGTCATTTGATAAACTTCTTTTCAAATGTTTTGTTTAGCACAGTTTAGTTTGTTGTCCCGTGCAGTTACAGTGAAAACATTTTTGGTTTGTGCTCTCCCGTCGGTGGAAAGACTCGAAACGTCACCTATCCATGTTGTCCAGAGATGCTGCATGACCCGCTCAGTTACTCCAGCACCTTGTGTTCTATGCATGAGTCCAGCATCCGTAGTTCCTTGTAACCCCGCTGTCTGTTCTTCAGCAAGTATATGTTTCTGAAGAAGGGTCCTGACCCAAAACATCATCTGTCTATTCATCCCCCCCCCCCACCCTAGATTCTGCCTGACTGCTGAGTTCCACCAGATTTAGGTTTTTTTTCTCATGATTCCAGCGTCTGCAGTTCCTTGCGCCTCGCGTATATTTTTCATAACGGGTGATTCCACCTTTCCCTCTCTTGTTTCTCAGCAGGTATTCACCTCTTGTTGTCAGTCACTGTGGCCCCCATTGTCCGTGTGTGTGCGTGTGCGTGTTTGTGTGTGTGTGTGCATGTGTGTGTTTGAGTGAATGCATGTGTGTGTGTGTGTGTGTGTGTGTGTGTGTGTGTGTGTGTGTGTGTGTGTGTGTGTGTGTGTGTGTGTGTGTGTGTGTGCATGAGTGTGTGTATGTGTGTGCGTGCGTGTGTGTGTGTTTAAGTGTGTGTGCGTGTGTGTTTGAGTGTGTGTGCATGTGTGTGTGTGTGTGTGTGTTTGTGTGTGTGTGTGTGTGTGTTTGAGTGTGTGTGTGTGTGCATGAGTGTGTGTATGTGTGTGCGTGTGTGTGTGTGGGTGTGTGTGTGTGTGTGTGTGTGTGTGTGTGTGTGTGTGCATGAGTGTGTGTATGTGTGTGCGTGTGTGTGTGTGCGTGTGTGTGTGTGTGTGTGTGTGTGCATGAGTGTGTGTATGTGTGTGCGTGCGTGTGTGTGTGTTTAAGTGTGTGTGCGTGTGTGTTTGAGTGTGTGTGCATGTGTGTGTGTGTGTGTGTGTGTTTGTGTGTGTGTGTGTGTGTTTGAGTGTGTGTGTGTGTGTGTGTATATGTGTGTGTGTGTTTGCGTGTGTGCATGTGTGTGTGTGTGCATGTGTGTGTATGTTTGTGTGTGTATGTATGCGTGTGTGCGTGTGTGTGTGTTTGTGTGTATACGTGGGTGTTTGTGTGTGTGTGTGTGTATGTGTATGTTTGTGTGTGTATGTGTGTGTGTGGGTGGGTGGGTGGGTGTGTGTATATATGTTTGTGTGTGTATGTTTGTGTGCATGTGTGCGTATGTGTGTGTGTATGTTTGTCTGTGTGTGCATGCGTGTGTGCGTGTGTGTGTGTGTGTGTGTGTTTGGGTGTATACGTGTGTGTTTGTGTATGTGTATGTTTGTGTGTGTATGTATGTGTATGTGTGTGGGTGTGTGTGTGTGTGTATGTATGTGTATGTGTGTGGGTGTGTGTGTGTGTATGTTTGTGTGTGTATGTTTGTGTGCATGTTTGAGTTTGAGTGTGTGTGTGTGTGTGTCTATATTTATCAGCAGGATAGTTGCTCTTCCTCCATCAACTCTGTACCTCTTTCTCTCGCAGTTGGTAATTGTTGGTTTGGAGAAACTATTCACCCACATTTTCCAGTAAATTCTATGTCAGATGTAAAGTCTCATTGAACTGAGATCCCCTCGCAAATTGCCGCATTTAACATTAAAGCGGCACGGTGGTGCACGGTTGCTGCCTTCCAGCACCAGTGACCCGGGTTCAATCCTGACTATGGGTGCTGTCTGTACAGAGTTTGCGCGTTCTCCCCGTGAACATGTGAATGAATGAATATGAATGAATAGCCTTTATTGTCATTCAGAGCTTTCGCTCTGAACGAAATTTCGTGACTGCAGTCATACATATATAAAAATGACAAAACCACACAATAAACACAAATTAACATCCACCAATTTCTAGGTGGATAGTTTAGGTAGGGTTCTAGGTTTCTAGGTAGGGTTTCTCCGGGTGCTCTGCTTCCCTCCCACTCCAAAGACGTGCAGGTTTGTAGCTTAATCGACTTTGGTAAAATTGTAAATTGTCCCTCGTGTGTAAGACAATGCTAGTGTACAGCAATTATCCCCTAGCTATAGGATCTTTGTGTACAGGGCGGCCTAGGTGGGACGAAGGTCCTGTTTCAGCGCAGTTTCTCTCAGGTCCAATGTCTATCGTCTAAAGCTGGATCAAATGAGGCATATTCAGGAACAGCAGTCCCATTCGCACAGTTCTTCCCTTTAAGAGTGACTTTTGTTCTTGAGGGTGAATGTTTAAAACATTATCATCTAATGACAACGTGCGACTCGTTATGAAGAGTTGTGGGGACGTGTCCCGTACTTCACCCCTCTGCCTGTCTGCAGAGTATATTCACTGTCACTCCATGGTGACGGGGAGCGTACATGCCTGCCTAAAGGCTGGAGTGAATCGCATTGTCTGGAAGAGAACATTCAAGGGAATATGGGGAAAGGATTCATGGTTGAGTGACCATTTTCGACATCCAGAACTCACCTGACCTACATGTGACAGAAACAGTCGAAGGTATACTCTTTAACTCTTTTTCCATTGAACCCACTTTTAGCTCATTAAGTTGAGACAGGAAATTCCTGCACACAGGCAGCTCCTTCCTCTCAGTCTGCAGGTCACGACTGCTGGATGGAGATAACAGGGAGTCACATACAGCACTTCCGTCCTTTGTTCTACAGTTTTGCTGCCTTCCTCAGTTCGCTCAGCAAATTAAATGCACCCCCGCCTCTTAAAACTGGTTAACCTCCTCGCTCTTCCATTTACCTCGTCTCCGCCTAAATACATTAAAATCCATAAAATGCATCCCGAACAATGGCATGACTTTGCCAAATCTCCTAGTTATTGAAAGCAGGAGGATGGGGTGGGACAGTTTAAAGGCCGATGGAATGCTGGCCTTTATCTACAGAGAGAGCTGAAGCGCAAAGCATGGAAGGTATGGTAGAGCTTTATATAGCTGCTTATACTCTATCCATGGCACTGCCTTCATTTCTGGGCCTTGGAGCAGTAGCAATGTGGTTTTATTGCAATTTTACGAGTCAGATACAGCGGAGAAACAGGCCCCTTGGTCCACCGAATTCGCGCTGACTAACACTATCCTACACACTAGAGACAATTTGCATTTTTTTACCGAAGACAATTAATCTACAAACCTACAAGTCTTTGGAGTGTGGGATGAAACCGGTGCACCCGGAGAAAATGCAAGCTGCTACGGAAATAACATACAAACTCCACACAGACAGCACCCGTAGTCAGGATCGAACCTGGGTCACTGAGGCTGTGAGGCAGCGATTCTACCGCTGTGTCGCCGTGCCGCCCCCTGCATTCTGGTTCTGCATTTGCTTGGTTGTACGTGGCTGGGGTGTAAGAATATGAATTGCTTAAAAGAGTCTGGAAGATTTTAACTTAAATTCCGGGAATTACATTTCAATTAAAACTTAAAAGATTTAAACTTAAATCTAGTTCATGCAGTCAAAATGCTTAAATGAGCCGATGCTTACATTTCAAAAATAAACTGGTTACTAAAAAAGTAGGGAAATACACCAAGTGTTGGCGTAACTCAACGGGTCAGGCAGCATACCTGGAGAACATGGATGGGACGGTGGCATTTCGGGTCGGGGACCTTCTTCAGTCTGAAAAAGGGTTCTGACCCGAAATGTCACATGTACATGTTCATCAGAGATAGCTGTCTGACCCGCGGAGTTACTCCAGCAATTTGTGTCTTTTTTTTGTAAACCAGCAACTGCAGTTCCTTTTATCCACAGAAATACAGAGATAATGCATGGCAGACACAAAATGCTGGAGTAACTCAGCGGGACAGGCAGCATCTCTGGAGAGAAGGAATGGGTGACGTTTCGGGTCGAGACCCTTCTTCACATAGTGCATGGCAACCGTTACATTCAGAGAGCCGCTACAGTCTGTAGATTCACAGTGTTATTGGTTGTAGCACAGAGCACCACTGTTGCTCGTGTGACCTCCTTGGGCGACACAAACATCAAACGTGTGAGAGGCTTTTAGCCAGAGTCTGTCCCTCAGTGTGCAGTGGCTGCAGAACCCCTGACTCCAGTCCCTCCCCTGCATCGCTGGCTGCAGTGCTGGCTGCACCGAGCTGCAGTGTGTCTCTTGGCACATCCTTCTGCAGCTTGGAATGTGCCAGTCGGCAAGTATTGAGATGATACATAGAGAGAGGGAGAGAGAGAGAGTGAGAGAGAGAGAGTGTGTGTGTGTGTGTGTGTGTGAGAGAGAGAGAGAGAGAGTGAAAGGGAGAGAGAGCGAGGGAGAAGTGAGTGAGAGAGAGAGACAAAGTGTTAATTTTTTTTTAATGAAAAAATAAATAAATAAAAAATAAAATATACCTAAACCATCAATGCCAACCAAGTTACTTCACCAAGCTAGTCCCACTTGCCTGCTGCTGCCCACATCCCTCTAAGAGTCTGAAGAAGGGTCTCGACCTGAAACGTCGCCTATCTCCTGACACGCACAGAAAATCAGAGAGAGGGTGAAAGAGAGGCAGACAGACAGACAAAAAGAGAGAGAGAGAGAGACAGAGAGAGAGAGAGAGAGAGAGAGAGAGAGAGAATATTTCCTTTTGTGGAAAATAGTGTTGTATGATTAAGACAGTGACAGTCTTGAAATTACAGCTAAAATATTCAGGGTTAATATTTTGGGTACTTGGAACCCCCTTCTTCAAAACACTTTGTCGCAAACTAAAAAATACTACACTAATATTGATAGATTTTTCACACTCCGGGCTTAAGTGTTGGGGAATCACAGCAGGCAAGGCAGTACAGTTAAGACACACATTGAGATGGTGAAACCATGTCAATGGACTGGCTGGTTTCCTCCCCTTGGAATTGTGGAATCATGGAATGCAAAACAAAATCTGTGCAAGATCTTTCAAAGCACAAACCAGCTATTCTTTTCAGTGTTTTCCCCAATTCCCTGCAATGATTGCTCTTTCAAATCGTTATTGGCTCTCCTTTTGAAGGCGAGAATGAATCAGTTTCCTGTCCTTCCAGGTGGTTTCTCCGTGCTGATCATTCATTGTGTAAAATTGTTCCCCGTGTGACCTTGGATTTTTTTTTCCAATCACTTAATTTCTCCGTCCTCAGGTTAAGAACATAGAAGTTACGGGAATCAGTTCCCCTCTTGTTTACTCTATCTAAACTCTCCCTGATTTTAAATACCTCAGACTTCCTCATCTTTCCTGATGTAAGGGCAGCCCCAGCTTTTTCAGACGAAGCACATAAAAGCAATCCTTTATCCCAGTGCTGGTACATTTCTTTTGTTTCCTTTCCAAGATCCTTCCTCAAGTGCGGTGCGTGAATTGGGCCCGAACTTTAGTTTAGTTTAGTTTGGAGATGCAGCGCAGAAACAGGCCCTTCGCCCCACCGAGTCCGCGCCGATCAGCGGCCCCCAAACATCAACACTACCTACACACCCACTAGGGACAATTCTTGCCGAAGCCAATTATCCTATACATCCTGTACATCCTTGGAATGTGGGAAGAAACTGGAGCACCCGGAGAAAACCCACACAGGTCACGGGGAGATCGTACAAACTCCGTAGTCAGGATCAAACCCGGATCCCTGGCGCCGTGAGGCAGCAACTCCACTGCTGCACCACTGTGCCAATAGTCAATAGACGATAGACATAGGTGCAGGAAGAGGCCATTCGGCCATTCGGCCCTTCGAGCCAGCACCGCCATTCAATGTGATCATGGCTGATCATCCACAATCAGTACCCCGTTCCTGCCTTCTTGCCATATCCCCTGACTCTTTAAGATTTCTATCTAACTCTCTCTTGAAAGCATCCAGAGAATTGGCCTCCACTGCCTTCTGAGGCAGATAATTCCACATGAAAACGTTTTTCCTCATCTCCGTTCTAAATGGCCTACCCCTTATTCTTAAACTGTGACCCCTGGTTCTGGATTCCCTTAACATTGGAAACATGTTTCCTGCCTCTAGCATGTCCAATCCCTTAGTAATCTTATATGTTTCAATAAGATCTCCTCTCATCCTTCTAAATTCCAGAGTATATAAGCCCAGCCGCTCCATTCTATCAACATATGACAGTCCCGCCATCCCGGGAATTAACCTTGTGAACCCACGCTGCACTCCCTCAATAGCAAGAATGTCCTTCCTCAAATTTGGAGACCAAAACTGCACACAATACTCCAGGTGTGGTCTCACTAGGGCTCTGTACAACTACAGAAGGACCTCTTTGCTCCTATACTCAACTCCACTTATGAAGGCCAACATGCCATTAGCTTTCTTCACTGCCTGCTGTACCTGCATGCTTACTTGTAGAATTATCTGCCTTCCTCTATGTTTCTGTAGTGCTCTGGATTCCATTTGTCTTATGAAGTACATGGTTTACCTGTACTGCCTTCAAATATGTATAAATGAATACTCTCAGCTTACGCTGCTCCTACATCGCCTTTAGAGTTCTGTTTAGGTTATAATATCTTTCTTCATTTCTCTTACTAAAATGTGTCCCTTTACTCTTCTCTGCACTGAATTTCATCTGGCAATGCACCATTCAAATCCTCTACCTGATGTAGCCCAATATGTTTGTGCCAGAGTTTAGATAGAGTTTTCCATGCACTCACTACTCTCTCTGTTCCCCTCACATGGACCCTTCCAAAGTGCAACAACTCACACTACTTTACTTTGGTTAAGCTTAGATATACGGTGTGGAAAGAGGCCTTTCGACCCACCGAGTCCGTGCCGACCAGCGATTACCCACACACAAGTTCTATCTTACACATTAGGGACAATCTATAGAAACAAATTAACCTGCAAACCTGCACATGTTTGGAATGTGGGAGGAAACCGGAGCACCCGGAGAAAACCCACGCGGTCTCAGGGAGAACGTACGGCCAGCACCCGTAGTTAGGATCAAACCTGGGTTATCTAGCGCTGTACGGCAGCACCTCTACCGCTTTGCCACTGTGTCGCTTGGAATTTTTTTGCTGCAATCAGTATGAACTGATTGAACTAGAATTGAATTATCTTGAAAGGTTTTTATATCATCAGTGTTTGTCTGACTGTACTGTAGTGCTTTAGGCTTATTGTTCCTCGGTTGTGAAGAGGGTGTATAACATGTGTAACCTTCTAGTTCTCTGGCACCTTTTATTTCCAACCTAGCCAAGTCTCCCCTTGTAACTGAATTGCTCTGGTCCAGGCAACATGCTGCCTTGCACCATCTCCGCACAATGAGATGACCCCAAACCCGCAGTGCACTCCCTGGAATTATACATGTCGCAAGATAATCTGATGGAAACTTTACGATACTGAATAAAACTGGGGCGGCACAGTGGTGCAGCAGTAGAGTTGCTGCCTTACATGACTATGGGTGCTGTCTGTATGGAGTTTGTACGTTTTCCCCATGGCCGCGTGGGTTATCACCAGGTGCTCCGGTTCCCTCCCACCATTGCAAAGACGTGCAGGTCCATGGGTGGATTGGCTTCGGTAAAATTGTAAATTGTCCCTAGGTTGAGTTGGATAGTGTCATTGTGCGGGGATCGCTGGCCGGCACGGACCCGGTGGGCCGAAGGGCCTGTTTTCACACTGTATCTCTAAACTAAACTAAAGTTAGTGCAGATAAATAAAGATGAGCTATTTATATTCATTGGAGACAATAGCAGCAGGAGGTTTACTCAAAAAAAACATAGAGAAAAAAGTACAACACACGAACAGCCCATGATGTCTGGGCCAAACATGATGCCAAGTTAAACTAATTTCCTTTGCTTGCATGTGCTCCTTATCCCTCCATTCCCAACACATCCGTGTATCTAAACGCCTCTTAAACGCCACTATTATATCTGCTTCCACCACCCCTAGCAGCGCGTTCCAGGCACCCGCTACTCTCTGTGTGAATAAAATTGTCTCACACATTTCTTTTAACCTTTCTCCCCGAGTTAATTAAACAGGCGAACAATTGGGATAAACATATATTGATACATAAGATGGTAGATCTTTGAAATGATAATGATATTCTCTCCAGAGATGCTGCCTGTCCCGCTGAGTTACTCCAGCTTTTTGTGTCCATCTTCGGTTTAAACCAGCATCTGCAGTTCCTTACATGACATTTGATTTTGGGTTAATCATTAAATTAAAAGCTGGTTTGATTTTCATTAACCAGAGATATTAGGAGACCTGGAGCAAAGGTGGATCTATAAAAATAGGTCAGAGGTCAAGCATGATCTCATTGAATGGTGAATTAGGGTCAAAGGGCAAGATGGACTCCGCCTTTCTTAAATTCCTGATTTACTATAATTAAACAAAGGGACCCCGCGGTTCTTTGAGTAATTAGTTTTAACCGACAACTTTATCTGTATTGATAGCTGCCTGGAAAAAGGCAGCCAGCATCATCAGAGACCCACACCACCCTGGCCCCACACTCATTTCACCACTGCCATCGGAAGGAAGGTTCAGGAGCCTGAAAACTGTAACGTCCAGGTTCAGGAACAGCTTCTTCCCTACAGCCATTCGGCTATTAAACACTACAACCTCAAATAAGCTCCGAACTACAATACACTATTATTGTTATTATCGCATTATTATTGTGTTTTTTTGTGTGTGCGTATGTGTGTGTGTGTATATATGATCTATATATATGTGTATTTGTAAGTATGTGTATACTGAACTTTTTTTTCTGTCTCATTTATTATATTGTTTACAGTGGACTATGTTCACACATTCTGATGTGCAGCTACAAGTAAAGCCCCTGTCCCACTTTGCCGAGTTACTCACGAATTCTCCCGGGTTTTCCCCTTGATTCAAACTCGGAGATGCCAGCCGTAGGTACTCTGGGCTATTTGTTTTACTCGTGGACATTTCTCAACATGCCGAAAAGACGTCCCGACTCACCTGATGCCCCGAGTACCTACGGCTGGCATTATGAGCCGCTGCGAAATATCTGCGGACTCCTACGGACTCGCTACGGACATTCTCTGACAAACTCGGGGGAATTCGTGAGTAACCCGGGAAAGTGGGACAGGGGCTTACGAATTTCATTGTTCTATCTGGGACATGTGACAATAATACACTCTTGACTTGACTCTTGACTAGCACGCTGCCATCAGGGCAAACTGTTGGATGTCTATTGATGAGGTTCACAAAAACAATCAGGGAAAGCCACTGATGTCTCTGGGTGACAGCTATTGGGGATTTTGCACCAAAGCCTCCAAAGGAATGCCAGACGTGTGAGTTTAGTATAATACTGGGAAAGGACGCTGATGTTTATCAGGGTGTAAGTGCTGAGAGCGGCTATGTGGGACGGGTCAGAATGTTATCCAATCTTCACGACCAGCTGTTTCCCTTCACTCCACCCTATTCTTCTGTTGATCCCTTTTTAACAAATCGCTGATTCCTGTAGCCTGTTCTGGAGAGGAAAAAGGAACCAGTGTTTTAAAGTTAATCTACCAAGGCCTGTGAGGATGGAAACAGACACTCACACCGTCTTCCTGTAGCTGCTGCTCTGATTACACATTTGCCAATTCTTCACATTCCAGGATTTCACAGAAACAGCAGCAGACTTGTCACGCCTGTGGGAGCCGCTGCCTTGCTCAATTCACAAGGGTTAAGGGCCACAAACTCTACCATGTACCTTGGCTCTAAACTCAACACTTCTTTCAGGATGGTTTACCTGAGGTGGTTCGGGATTCCTGACAACACCCTCCACCCGGGACTGAAAGACCAACACCTCATGTTCTACCAGTCCTGATAAAGGGTCTCAATGCGAAACGTTGACCGTTCCGTTCCTCCCAGAGATGCTGCTCGACCCGCTGAGTTCCCCAGCAGTTTGCCTTCTGCTGAATAATCTCGACTGTGGACTTGCTGAGTCTGCTGCTGCTCGGACGCAGTTTTGCACCCAGTCAGGATCCTGCCTCATCTATTGCCGGCCCTGATTTGATCTGGATTTTTCCTACATCCAGTTCTCCCCCCCCCTTCTACTTTCAGTGTGAAGAAGGGCTCCGACCCAAAACGTCATCCATCCTTTTTCTCCAGAGTTGCTGGCTGGACGGCACGGGTTACTTCAGCACTTTGTGTCTATCTTCGGTATAAACAAGCATCTGCAGTTCCTCCCTGCACATGCTTGTCTGGTTCCTGCCTCATTGCTGCAAAATGATGCCCCTGGAGCACATGCTGATCTCAACCGGTTTATCACCCCAAACCCTGCTGCCCTGTAGAGACAAGAGGACCCTTTCTAGTGTCAGAAATGGAAACGGTCAATCTATTTCACTGGAGAAAAAGCATAGGTGATGGTTTTGGGTTTTCAGACGATCCAACCTGAAATGTCATCTAGTCATTTTCTTCAAGGATGCTGCCTGACCCATAGAGTTATTCTAATATTTTGTGTCAATCTTCGATATAAACCAGCATCTCCAGTTCCTTCCTACACGAGTTCCTCCAGCAGACTGTTTATTGCTCCAAATACCAGCATCCAGTATAACCTGGATTCGATTATCTTTCATTAATTTATCTGGTTGACCTTCTATGTATTGGCTACTCACCTTCACTTCTGTCAGTGGAAGGGAACTTCACATACTGCCTCCCTCTCTCAGTCATTTCTCCTGATCGTCCCATTGGATTTACTACCCGATATCAATGGTCTCCAGTTCTTTTCTCACTTACGAGAGTCAAGAGTGTTTTATTGTCATATGTCCCAGATAGAACAGTGACATTCTCACTTGCAGCAGCACAACAGAATATGTAAACATAGTACACTGTTAACTAGATGAGAGACGAGAGAGAGAAAAAGATCACTCACACACACACACACACACACACACACGCACACGCACACACACACGCACACGCACACACACACGCACACGCACACACACACGCACACGCACACGCACGCACACGCACACGCACACGCACACACACACACACACACAAACACACACACTAGGGTGTATAGTGTGTGTGCGTTATACATGAAGAGTATCAAACCCCTTTATAGAATCTTAACCAAATAGTTATTTGAGTTTTCTTTTGTTTCCGGCAGTGAAACAAATCCTGGCCTGTGAGAATTTCCTGACAGATGTAACTATTCACTTCTGGCATCCTTCTGAAGAAATTTTCTTTCAATCTTTTAGATAACTTTTGTAATGTACAGTTAAGATCTACTGACATTGATCCACTTGATTAAATCAAGGTTCCCTGAGAGATCAACAGACGCTCTTTGCTGTTTAACTCTATCCCTTCAGAAGTTAATTCATTTTTTGTTTTGTTTTTAATGGTTTTATTAATTTGCATTACTAATGATTCTACAGCCACAGCTATTTCTGCTTCTCATTTAGACACAGCCAAAAGTTCAGCTATTGAATGGATAATTTACGGCTTCTCAACTCTTGAATGGTAAAAACTCACTTGTATAGTAAACAGTTTAGTTTAGTTTCGAGATACAGCGCAAAAACAGGCCCTTCGGCCCAGCGACTCCACACCAACCAATGATCCCCGCACATTAACACTGCCCTACACACACTCGGGACAATTTTACATTAAACACCAGGCCAATTAACCTACAAACCTGGATCTTTGGAGTGTGGGAGGAAACCGAAGATCTCGGAGAAAACCAATGCAGGTCACGGGGAGAACATACAAACTCTGTACAGAGAGCACCTGTAGTCGGGATTGAACCCGGGTCTCCAGTGCTGTAACCGCTGTAAGGCAGCAACTCTACCACGGCGCCATCGTGCCGCCCAGCATGGAAACAGAGCCTTCAGCCAACTTCTCCCCCGCCAACCAACACTGCCAGCCTGCATTTGGTCCATATTCTTCCAAACCTATCCTTGTACCAGTCCAAATATCTTGTGATTGTATCTGCCTCAGCTACCTCCTCTGGCAACTCATTCCATACGCCCACTACCCTTTGTGTGAAAAGGTTGCCCCTCAAGTTCTCACTAAATCTTTCCCTCCTCACCTTAAACCAGTCTTCTGGTTCTTGATTTCAAAATAGTGGGTAAAAGACGGTGCATCTACCCTATCTATTCTGCTCATGATCTTGTGAACCTCTATAAGATCACTCCTCATCTTCCTGTCCTCCAAGGAATGAAGTCCTAGCCTGCTCAACCTCTCCCTGTAACTCAAGCCCTCGTGTCCTGGCAACATCCTCATTAATCTTCTCTGCACCTTTCCAGCTTAACAACATATTTCCTATAACAGGGTGACCAGGATTGAGCACAATATTCCAAATGTGGCCTCAGCAATATTTTATACATCTGTAACATAACCTCCTAACTTTTATACTCAAGCCCCTGACTGATGAAGGCCTTTTTGACCTCCATATCTACCTGTGACACCACTTTCAAGGAATCGATCAGTATAAAGAAGGTTCCCAACCCGAAAACTCGCCTATCAATGTTCTCCGGAGATACTGCCTGACCTACTGCCTGAGTTACTCCAGCACTTTGTGCCCTTTTATGTAAACTACCATCCACAGTTCCTTGTTTCTAAATCATGAACAAGATTGATCTTGGCATCAATTCCCATGCTAACACATTTTCGATCCTTTGGCAATCCATGTAACCATTTTAACTCACAACTCTCTATTTTCTGGTTTGTATCGATACTTACTGCCTCTGTTCCTGACTCTGTCTGGTTTGGACTTGGCTGTGATCTATTTTTTGTAACTCCAAGAGCTAATTAAAGGCAATAACCTGATTTATTTTTTCTTATGCTAAAAGTGGTTTCTTTATTTTTAATTTGTAGTTTTGTTGCACATGACCTGTTTATAATCTCCACTATATTCCACGTGGCTGGGCCAGAACAGTGCGGAAATGCAAATAATTAGTGTCACTTTGAACGTTCACAATAGTCTAGCCCCCCCCCTGCAGCTGAACATGGGCATAGCTTTGTCTCACTCTGCTCTTCCCGCCAATAGCACCATACAGATTAATGTCAATGGCGAGACGGCACAGCGTTAAGGTATGACAAGGCATCGCTTTCAGTTGAGAAGGGCAAAATTTAAAGGAGTTGTTACGCAAGCTGAAGAAGGAGAGTGGTGGGTGCGTGGTAAGCATTGCCCGGATGCTGGTGGAGGCCAATATGAGAGTGGCATTTAAGAGGCTGTTAGAGAACCACATGGGTATGCAAAGAATTGAGGGATATGAATCACAGGTGACAGAGGTTATGGGGTGAAGGCAGGAGAATTGCATTAGGAGGGAGAAATAGATCAGCCATGATTGAATGCTGGAATAAACTTGATGGGCCGAATGGCCTAATTCTGCCCCTGTCACTTATGATTTTATGATCTATGAATGGAGCCCAACACTGATACATAACATGCTTAATGTAATGGACCACATATAAATCTCCAGGCAAATGAAAATATAATGTTTTGTTTTAGTTTAGTTTAGTTTATTGTCACATACCGAGGTATGGTGACAAGCTTTTGTTGCGTGCTAACCAGTCAGCGGAAAGACAATATATGATTACAATCGAGCCATCCACAATGTACAGAAACGTGATAAAGGAAATAATGTGAATAACTTTTAGTGCAAGATATAGTCCGGTAAAGTCCGACCAAAGACAGTCCGAGGTTCACCAATGAGGTAGAAAGTAGCTCAGCACTGCTCTGTAGTTGATGATCGAAGGTTCTCGGCCTGAAGCATCACCCATTCCTTCTATACAGAGAAGTTGCCTGTCCCACTGAGTTACTCCAGCATTTTGTGTCTATCTATCTTCGAAAGAATGATTTAGTTTGGATGGAGTTTGGAGTGGATCAGTGGCAATTAATATTAGATACGATATAAACCAATTGGTTGATGTGACCAAATAATGCCTTTGTCACAGATGTAAGTGCTCTTGTGATATGTGGTCAATATAGATAAATAGTGATCTTGGTCTAGAACAGGGGTGGGGAACCTTTTCAGGTCGCAGTAAGTTAGCTGTAATCTAAGAAGGCCGCATCCAAGAATCTTCAATTAGATACACTTCAAAATGTACATTCTTTGGTAAAATAGCCCTCATGACTTACTAATGTTTTAATTGTGGCCGTCAGTCGGGGAGGGTTATTTTGTTGAATCTTCTTTTACCCTTTGGTATTTTAAATACGTTCATTTTAAGATTAAAATAAAAATAATAAAAGACGAACAAAAACATATTAATAAAAATATAAGGATTTGTTCTACAAAATTTTGATTCATTCAAAAGGCCGCACTTAATGGCCTTAAGGCCGCAGGTTCCCCACCCCGGTCTAGAAGTTGATTGGGCTGGGAACTTGCAGCACCTCCATGTACAGCATCTTGGTCCGCAAGGATGAGTTGGGCCGAAGGGCCTGTTTCCATGCTGTATTGCTCTATAACAGTCACAGAACAATTGAACAAAAGACTGTCAGGAAGGCCAGGGATCTAACCAGGGGTAAAATTGTATTTTTTTGTATTTAATTGTATTTATTTGGCAATTGTATTTAAAATTTATGCTTTTTGGTTGAATAATGCGCAAATAGGGATATGAATTTTTTGCTTATTGGACACAGTAAACTCTCATTATAACAGAACATAGGGGGCGGATGGTGTCCGTTCTTGCCGATTTTCCGCTATAACCGAGTGAGGTATTATCATCGCACAAGTAGCGAAACAAACAACTGCAGTTGCTGGTTAATATAAAACAAATACACAAAGTTCTGGAGTAACCCAGCAGGTCAGCACCATCTCAGGAGAACATGGATAGGTGACGTTTAAAGTTGGGACCCTTCCTCAGTCTCTCGGTCTGGAACTGGGACTGGAATCCAGGTGAGTTGACGGACCAGGACTGCTGGCAGCTGGGGAGAGGCGAGGACCGGCGGAGTCATTGGTCGGAGCACAGGTGAGAGTCGCTGGCGGTGGTAGCAGGCGTGGCCTGGAAGCTGTGTGGGCTGACGGTGGCGTGGGCAGCCAAGACTGTAAAGGGCTGTGGTAGATCCATGTGCTGTAACCAAAATCTGGTACAAAGAGGTCCATTAAAACGAGGGATTACTGTATTATTCATGTTACTGACATTGATAGGAATCATGTTCGCCATCTACAGGTGCCTCATCAAACTACAAGCAAAATATACAAAGCAAAAAGTAAAGCAAGGTCTAGAGAAGGGTCTTCACCCGAAATGTCACCCATTCCTTCTCTCCAGAGATGCTGCCTGTCCTGCTGAGTTACTCCAACATTTTGTGACTATCTTCGGTTTAAACCAGCATCTGCAGTTCCTTCCTACTGCAAAATAGCAATGCCTAGTTTGTACACTTTTTCACATTTCCTTAAAAATTACCAGGAGACAGTAATAATCCAAAGACAAAAATCTCCCACATCCAAATATACCAAAGTATCAATGTATGCTGCACAGCACTCTGATAACAACACAGGTGTTGTCTGGATTTATGAAACAATGATTTGGCCTTAACTGATGTTCAGTTCTGGGCATCTCACAGTAGGAAATATATAAATGCTTTAGTAAAGGAGATTTACTAAAATGATTCCAAGGTTGAAGGGTTTTAGTTGATTGAGTCTGATATATTCCACATTTTCAAGAAGCTTTTGAGGACAAGCTTGAATCTTTTTCTCTGTTGCCTGATTATCTCTCCCCAGTTGCAGAGCTTGGATTAGAAAAGAGTGTGTGTTTTGGGAGTCTGGTGTAGGTTTTTGTGAATGATATGGCCTGTCCGATGGAACTGACCACGTGTAATTAATGCCTCAATGCTGTTGGCCTGCGAGAGGTTGGTTGAAGGTGACTGGATCACCTACTCTCCCAGGGAGAGACACAAAATAATGTAACTCAGCGGGTCAGGCAGCAGCTATATCAATGATTTGGATGAGAACGTACAGGGCAAGATTAGCAAGTTTGCCGATGATATAAAAGTGGGTGGTTTTGCAGGCAGTGAAGATGGATGTGAAAAATTGCAGCAGGATCTTGATCAATTGGCCAGGTGGGCTGAGGAATGATTGATGGAATTTAATACAGAGACATGTGAGGTGTTGCAATTTGGGAAGTTTAACATGGGCAGGACCTACACAGTGAATGGTAGGCCTCATTGGAGTGTGAGAGAGCAGAGGGATCTAGAGTGCAGGTACATGGTTCTTTGAAGGTAGAATCGCAGGCAGACAGGGTGGACAAAAAGGCTTTTGGCATGTTGGCCTTCATCAGTCAGAGTATTGAGTAGAGACGTTGGGAGGTCATTGTGCAGTTCTACAAAACATTGATAATGCCACATTTGGAGTATTATGCTCAGTTCTTGTCAACCTGCTCTAGGAAATATGTTGTTAAGATGGAAAAGGTGCAGAGAATGTACATGGCAAGATTAGCAATTTGCAGTTGATGCAAAATTGGGTGGTTTTGCAGACCGTGAAGATGACTGAAAAATTACAGCAGGATCTTGATCGGCTCCCGACAAACAACGGAATAGCCGAGGTTGGAGCCCATGGCCAGCAAAGTGGGAGCCCTCGCGGGTCAGGAGCCCGTGGCCGGCGAAGCCTGGGTCGGCTGAGGCCACGGCTGAAGTCCGGCGTGCGGTGAGTTAACTGAGCCATGTGGCTGGGGTCTGGGGCAGTGCCACGGAGACGGTGGGAGAGGACCCGGCAGAGTTAGTGGAAAGGTCGGTGCGACGGCAGATGATGGTGCCAACCGACGGACGAGGGCGGACACGTGGAGTGAGGACGCCGCTGCCGAGGGAAGAAGCAAAGGCGTGGAGGGACCACCGTCAGGGGGGTGGAAGAACAATGGCGACACAGCATGGGGGGACCGCCTTCAGGGGGGGGTGGGAACAAAGGGGGGCCTAGAGCGGATACTATGTATACTTTGTAACTTTGTAAGCACTCTTATATGGCAACTATTTGCATACCTTGGGTATGCAACCAGAGAATTTCACTGTGACTTGTCACATGTGACAATAATTCCAAAGATTTACGAGGATGTTGCCAGGACTCGTGGGTCTGAACTATAGGGGGAGTTTGAGCAGGCTTCGTCCCTATTCCTTGGAGCACAGGAGGATGAGGGGTGGTCCTATAAAATCATGAGATGAATAGATTGGGTAGCTGCGCAGTCTCTTGCCCAGAGTAGGCGAATCGAGAAGCAGAGGACATAGGTTTAAGGTGAAGCAGAAAAGATTTAATTGGAATCTGAGGAGCAACTTTTTCACACAAAGGGTGGTGAGTGCATGAAACAAGCTGCCAGAGGAGGTAGTTGAGGCTGGGACTATTGCCACGATTAAGAAACAGTTAGACAGAAACATGGATAGGACAGGTTTAGTGAGATATGGGCCAAATGCAGGCAGGTGGGACCAGTGTAGACATGTTGGCTGGTGTGGGCAAGTTGGGCTAAAGGGCCTGCTTTCTCGCTGAAGGACTCTATGACACTAACTCTGGAGAAAAGAGATTCCTATTACATGTCTCCAGAGATGTTGCCTGTCCCACTGAGTTACTGCAACATTTTGTGTCTGTCTTCTGTGGACACCAGCATCTGTAGTTCCTTCGTATCCTCTGAGGGAAATTAGAAGATGTGATCAAGGCAATACTGATGGTCTCTCCAGGGCCTTGAAGTGCCTGCAGTAGGTAGTCCAAAGCTCTGAAGCAGGTAGAAAGGCAGAGATCGCAGCTGCTGGATGCCATGAGTGTTGAGAAACTGATCTTCAAACATCCCAATCAATGGGTCCACAACGGTGCAGACTCAGCGTAGAGTAGACCTGTGCCAAGGAAAGATAAATCGTTGCATGAGTACTTTTCCCATCATTTCTTGCTGCAATACCGCTCATCATCTCCAGCAATCATCTCCGTGTGATGATGGGAATATGAACAACCTCCACCACCTCCATTCCCAAATCAAAGTCACTCCAAGTCCAGTCATCAATTTGCAACATACGGACAATGCTTGTGCCTGTGCAGATCCAAGCTATTCTCTGACACATATGAGAGGGTGGAGTTTACAATCAACCGTTGCAAGACAAAGGTCCTCCACGGACCAGCTCCTGCTGTACTACACCACCCCCTGACCGTAAAGGTCCATGAAGGAGCCGTGGAAGCAGTGGACTATTTCTGCAACTTGTAAATCACGTCTGTGCAAAAGCAGCTTTCCGCTGCCTGAAGAAGTTCCATTTAACAAGAATGTGCCATTGAGAACATCTGCTTGTGTGGTGTGTGTATTATACGTTGCCATTAGTTTAGAGATACAGCGTGTAAACAGGCCCTTCGACCCACCAAGTCCACAACGACCATCTCATCCATCTGATGAATTACATTTCGACATTATGGTCACCTTCAGTTTCCTTTGCTCCGCTGACAGCAGTCCCTGTCCTAGTCTCTCCTCATCATTCCCTCTGGCTTTACAATTCACTCCTCCCCTTCCATTCTCATCTGGCAGTCTTCGGCTCACGCTGTCCAGTCAACATTGTGATGGATCTATTCTGCATCCTTACCAACTTAATGACGTCCTTCCTATAGCTGGGTGACCAGAACTGTGCACAATACTCCAACTGAGCTTCTACTCTAAATCTGCCGCACTGTCTTTGGCCAAAATACGCGATATACACCTTCTGTATCACATGATAAATAATCCACGGACTTTAGCAAAAGTGCTGGAGGAACTTAGCTATTCAGGATCTGTAGAGGCATTTGGGTCAGGATTTTGGGTCAGAATTCCTCTTCAGATTGATGTAATAGAGGGGAGAAAGTGATGAAGAGAGGTGAAGGGTGGGGCAACAAAAAACTGGCAAGTGATAGGTAGATGCAAATAAGGAGGGTTAATAGGCCGTTAAGGAAGATAGTAACAAAGGCCACTCATCTCCCCTGCCCCCATTTTCCTTTTATCATCCCACTTCCTCCCCCCACCCCTTCCACAGACTTCCCTACCAGTCGAGGGGCGTGGCCACGGGGAGATGGCAGCCCCACCGGCAGTCTGTTTGGCTTTTCACTCTTTTTGTTATTTTTTACTTTGTTAGAAGTTTGTTTTAATGTTCTTCGGTTTGTTTTATGTGGGGGGAGGGGATCGAGGGAAACTTTTTTTCAGGTTCTTACCTTGCCGGAGATATGATTATTTTTCGGATCACATTCTCCGGGCTCTGCGGCCTACCATCAATGGAGCTGGAAGCCTCCTTGGACTGTCGTGAGCCCCACCGCGGGGCGTGGACTTAACATCGGAGCGGATCCCTTGCCTGGGATCGCTCCCATTGTGGACTTTAACATCAAGGGCTCGCAGTCTCAGGTGAGGTCGAGTCAGGGAGCTCCAACGCCGCGGAAGGCTCGACCAGCCCCGACGCGAGGTTCGATCGCCCGGCGCGGGGGAGCTGACACCCCCCCCCCCCCGATGCGGGAGCGGATAGCCTCGACACGGAGGGCCCAAACGCCGCCGGCTACGGGAGTCAAGATCGTCCCGTCAACGGGGGCTCGAAGCCCATGACCGAAGAAGAGCTAGGGGAACGACTTGAACTTTATTTCGCCTTCCACCACAGTGAGAAGTGTGTCAGAGTCACTGTGGTGGATGCTCATGTTAACATGTGTTTTGATTGTTCTGTTTCCAAGATGGCTGCCGGAAGTGAGAGTGAGCGCTGGCGCCATTAGCTGCCGCTGCTCTCTCTTTGAATTGTGTATTGTTGATGTCCCTACTGCTTTTTTGTTTCATTTTGTTTATATGTTTGTAATTTGCTTGTTTTAATCTGTACGGTGTCCTTGAGAGTCCTGAAAGGCGCCCGTAAATAAAATGTATTATCATTATTATTACCTCCAGCCTTACATTTCACCTCTCCTCATCTGGCAAAAAATATTTTGAAACAATAAACTGGGGATCCACCTGAAGATAAAGGTCGGAGATTGAATGAATGAATGAATGAATGAATAAATGAATGGTTTATTTTGGTCATACATTAAAAAGAACAAAACTTTACAATCTGTGTGAATATGAACCAACGCTGTATCCATTAGCCACAAAGCTTATTTTTGCCTATCCTATACAACCCATAAAATAACCCAGAATATCAGCATTACAAAGGAATGAAAAAAAATAACATTTACTCTAAATTTTACTCGAAATCCTTACTTATTTTACATTTTAATCATTTTACATTATAATCCTTAATTATTTAACATTTGAAGGCTTCTTTGAAACTCAACAGAGAGCTACAAAATTTCAACTCATCACTAAGCCCGTTCCATAAGTTGGACCAGTTCCATCCTGTAACTGCATGTGAAAACATCCCTGCTTTTTCCCTGTGTTGACTTGGTTAAAGTTGCTAATTTGGTATGACTAGATTAAGACAACAACAATGTACTGAAAAAAAAGGAACAATGTTTTCACATGCATCATCCCAGTCGCGAATGATTTGGATGAGAACGTACAGGGCAAGATTAGCAAGTTTGCCGATGATATAAAAGTGGGTGGTTTTGCAGGCAGTGAAGATGGATGTGAAAAATTGCAGCAGGATCTTGATCAATTGGCCAGGTGGGCTGAGGAATGATTGATGGAATTTAATACAGAGACATGTGAGGTGTTGCAATTTGGGAAGTTTAACATGGGCAGGACCTACACAGTGAATGGTAGGCCTCATTGGAGTGTGAGAGAGCAGAGGGATCTAGAGTGCAGGTACATGGTTCTTTGAAGGTAGAATCGCAGGCAGACAGGGTGGTCAAAAAGGCTTTTGGCATGTTGGCCTTCATCAGTCAGAGTATTGAGTAGAGACGTTGGGAGGTCATTGTGCAGTTCTACAAAACATTGATAATGCCACATTTGGAGTATTATGCTCAGTTCTTGTCAACCTGCTCTAGGAAATATGTTGTTAAGATGGAAAAGGTGCAGAGAATGTACATGGCAAGATTAGCAATTTGCAGTTGATGCAAAATTGGGTGGTTTTGCAGACCGTGAAGATGACTGAAAAATTACAGCAGGATCTTGATCGGCTCCCGACAAACAACGGAATAGCCGAGGTTGGAGCCCATGGCCAGCAAAGTGGGAGCCCTCGCGGGTCAGGAGCCCGTGGCCAGCGAAGCCTGGGTCGGCTGAGGCCACGGCTGAAGTCAGAGCCCGGCGTGCGGTGAGTTAACTGAGCCATGTGGCTGGGGTCTGGGGCAGTGCCACGGAGACGGTGGGAGAGGACCCGGCAGAGTTAGTGGAGAGGTCGGTGCGACGGCAGATGATGGTGCCAACCGACGGACGAGGGCGGACACGTGGAGTGAGGACGCCGCTGCCGAGGGAAGAAGCAAAGGCGTGGGGGGACCACCGTCAGGGGGGTGGAAGAACAATGGCGACACAGCATGGGGGGACCGCCTTCAGGGGGGGGTGGGAACAAAGGGGGCCTAGAGCGGATACTATGTATACTTTGTAACTTTGTAAGCACTCTTATATGGCAACTATTTGCATACCTTGGGTATGCAACCAGAGAATTTCACTGTGACTTGTCACATGTGACAATAATTCCAAAGATTTACGAGGATGTTGCCAGGACTCGTGGGTCTGAACTATAGGGGGAGTTTGAGCAGGCTTCGTCCCTATTCCTTGGAGCACAGGAGGATGAGGGGTGGTCCTATAAAATCATGAGATGAATAGATTGGGTAGCTGCGCAGTCTCTTGCCCACAGTAGGCGAATCGAGAAGCAGAGGACATAGGTTTAAGGTGAAGCAGAAAAGATTTAATTGGAATCTGAGGAGCAACTTTTTCACACAAAGGGTGGTTAGTGCATGAAACAAGCTGCCAGAGGAGGTAGTTGAGGCTGGGACTATTGCCACGATTAAGAAACAGTTAGACAGAAACATGGATAGGACAGGTTTAGTGAGATATGGGCCAAATGCAGGCAGGTGGGACCAGTGTAGACATGTTGGCTGGTGTGGGCAAGTTGGGCTAAAGGGCCTGCTTTCTCGCTGAAGGACTCTATGACACTAACTCTGGAGAAAAGAGATTCCTATTACATGTCTCCAGAGATGTTGCCTGTCCCACTGAGTTACTGCAACATTTTGTGTCTGTCTTCTGTGGAAACCAGCATCTGTAGTTCCTTCGTATCCTCTGAGGGAAATTAGAAGATGTGATCAAGGCAATACTGATGGTCTCTCCAGGGCCTTGAAGTGCCTGCAGTAGGTAGTCCAAAGCTCTGAAGCAGGTAGAAAGGCAGAGATCGCAGCTGCTGGATGCCATGAGTGTTGAGAAACTGATCTTCAAACATCCCAATCAATGGGTCCACAACGGTGCAGACTCAGCGTAGAGTAGACCTGTGCCAAGGAAAGATAAATCGTTGCATGAGTACTTTTCCCATCATTTCTTGCTGCAATACCGCTCATCATCTCCAGCAATCATCTCCGTGTGATGATGGGAATATGAACAACCTCCACCACCTCCATTCCCAAATCAAAGTCACTCCAAGTCCAGTCATCAATTTGCAACATACGGACAATGCTTGTGCCTGTGCAGATCCAAGCTATTCTCTGACACATATGAGAGGGTGGAGTTTACAATCAACCGTTGCAAGACAAAGGTCCTCCACGGACCAGCTCCTGCTGTACTACACCACCCCCTGACCGTAAAGGTCCATGAAGGAGCCGTGGAAGCAGTGGACTATTTCTGCAACTTGTAAATCACGTCTGTGCAAAAGCAGCTTTCCGCTGCCTGAAGAAGTTCCATTTAACAAGAATGTGCCATTGAGAACATCTGCTTGTGTGGTGTGTGTATTATACGTTGCCATTAGTTTAGAGATACAGCGTGTAAACAGGCCCTTCGACCCACCAAGTCCACAACGACCATCTCATCCATCTGATGAATTACATTTCGACATTATGGTCACCTTCAGTTTCCTTTGCTCCGCTGACAGCAGTCCCTGTCCTAGTCTCTCCTCATCATTCCCTCTGGCTTTACAATTCACTCCTCCCCTTCCATTCTCATCTGGCAGTCTTCGGCTCACGCTGTCCAGTCAACATTGTGATGGATCTATTCTGCATCCTTACCAACTTAATGACGTCCTTCCTATAGCTGGGTGACCAGAACTGTGCACAATACTCCAACTGAGCTTCTACTCTAAATCTGCCGCACTGTCTTTGGCCAAAATACGCGATATACACCTTCTGTATCACATGATAAATAATCCACGGACTTTAGCAAAAGTGCTGGAGGAACTTAGCTATTCAGGATCTGTAGAGGCATTTGGGTCAGGATTTTGGGTCAGAATTCCTCTTCAGATTGATGTAATAGAGGGGAGAAAGTGATGAAGAGAGGTGAAGGGTGGGGCAACAAAAAACTGGCAAGTGATAGGTAGATGCAAATAAGGAGGGTTAATAGGCCGTTAAGGAAGATAGTAACAAAGGCCACTCATCTCCCCTGCCCCCATTTTCCTTTTATCATCCCACTTCCTCCCCCCACCCCTTCCACAGACTTCCCTACCAGTCGAGGGGCGTGGCCACGGGGAGATGGCAGCCCCACCGGCAGTCTGTTTGGCTTTTCACTCTTTTTGTTATTTTTTACTTTGTTAGAAGTTTGTTTTAATGTTCTTCGGTTTGTTTTATGTGGGGGGAGGGGATCGAGGGAAACTTTTTTTCAGGTTCTTACCTTGCCGGAGATATGATTATTTTTCGGATCACATTCTCCGGGCTCTGCGGCCTACCATCAATGGAGCTGGAAGCCTCCTTGGACTGTCGTGAGCCCCACCGCGGGGCGTGGACTTAACATCGGAGCGGATCCCTTGCCTGGGATCGCTCCCATTGTGGACTTTAACATCAAGGGCTCGCAGTCTCAGGTGAGGTCGAGTCAGGGAGCTCCAACGCCGCGGAAGGCTCGACCAGCCCCGACGCGAGGTTCGATCGCCCGGCGCGGGGGAGCTGACACCCCCCCCCCCCCGATGCGGGAGCGGATAGCCTCGACACGGAGGGCCCAAACGCCGCCGGCTACGGGAGTCAAGATCGTCCCGTCAACGGGGGCTCGAAGCCCATGACCGAAGAAGAGCTAGGGGAACGACTTGAACTTTATTTCGCCTTCCACCACAGTGAGAAGTGTGTCAGAGTCACTGTGGTGGATGCTCATGTTAACATGTGTTTTGATTGTTCTGTTTCCAAGATGGCTGCCGGAAGTGAGAGTGAGCGCTGGCGCCATTAGCTGCCGCTGCTCTCTCTTTGAATTGTGTATTGTTGATGTCCCTACTGCTTTTTTGTTTCATTTTGTTTATATGTTTGTAATTTGCTTGTTTTAATCTGTACGGTGTCCTTGAGAGTCCTGAAAGGCGCCCGTAAATAAAATGTATTATCATTATTATTACCTCCAGCCTTACATTTCACCTCTCCTCATCTGGCAAAAAATATTTTGAAACAATAAACTGGGGATCCACCTGAAGATAAAGGTCGGAGATTGAATGAATGAATGAATGAATGAATAAATGAATGGTTTATTTTGGTCATACATTAAAAAGAACAAAACTTTACAATCTGTGTGAATATGAACCAACGCTGTATCCATTAGCCACAAAGCTTATTTTTGCCTATCCTATACAACCCATAAAATAACCCAGAATATCAGCATTACAAAGGAATGAAAAAAAATAACATTTACTCTAAATTTTACTCGAAATCCTTACTTATTTTACATTTTAATCATTTTACATTATAATCCTTAATTATTTAACATTTGAAGGCTTCTTTGAAACTCAACAGAGAGCTACAAAATTTCAACTCATCACTAAGCCCGTTCCATAAGTTGGACCAGTTCCATCCTGTAACTGCATGTGAAAACATCCCTGCTTTTTCCCTGTGTTGACTTGGTTAAAGTTGCTAATTTGGTATGACTAGATTAAGACAACAACAATGTACTGAAAAAAAAGGAACAATGTTTTCACATGCATCATCCCAGTCGCGAATGATTTGGATGAGAACGTACAGGGCAAGATTAGCAAGTTTGCCGATGATATAAAAGTGGGTGGTTTTGCAGGCAGTGAAGATGGATGTGAAAAATTGCAGCAGGATCTTGATCAATTGGCCAGGTGGGCTGAGGAATGATTGATGGAATTTAATACAGAGACATGTGAGGTGTTGCAATTTGGGAAGTTTAACATGGGCAGGACCTACACAGTGAATGGTAGGCCTCATTGGAGTGTGAGAGAGCAGAGGGATCTAGAGTGCAGGTACATGGTTCTTTGAAGGTAGAATCGCAGGCAGACAGGGTGGTCAAAAAGGCTTTTGGCATGTTGGCCTTCATCAGTCAGAGTATTGAGTAGAGACGTTGGGAGGTCATTGTGCAGTTCTACAAAACATTGATAATGCCACATTTGGAGTATTATGCTCAGTTCTTGTCAACCTGCTCTAGGAAATATGTTGTTAAGATGGAAAAGGTGCAGAGAATGTACATGGCAAGATTAGCAATTTGCAGTTGATGCAAAATTGGGTGGTTTTGCAGACCGTGAAGATGACTGAAAAATTACAGCAGGATCTTGATCGGCTCCCGACAAACAACGGAATAGCCGAGGTTGGAGCCCATGGCCAGCAAAGTGGGAGCCCTCGCGGGTCAGGAGCCCGTGGCCAGCGAAGCCTGGGTCGGCTGAGGCCACGGCTGAAGTCAGAGCCCGGCGTGCGGTGAGTTAACTGAGCCATGTGGCTGGGGTCTGGGGCAGTGCCACGGAGACGGTGGGAGAGGACCCGGCAGAGTTAGTGGAGAGGTCGGTGCGACGGCAGATGATGGTGCCAACCGACGGACGAGGGCGGACACGTGGAGTGAGGACGCCGCTGCCGAGGGAAGAAGCAAAGGCGTGGGGGGACCACCGTCAGGGGGGTGGAAGAACAATGGCGACACAGCATGGGGGGACCGCCTTCAGGGGGGGGTGGGAACAAAGGGGGCCTAGAGCGGATACTATGTATACTTTGTAACTTTGTAAGCACTCTTATATGGCAACTATTTGCATACCTTGGGTATGCAACCAGAGAATTTCACTGTGACTTGTCACATGTGACAATAATTCCAAAGATTTACGAGGATGTTGCCAGGACTCGTGGGTCTGAACTATAGGGGGAGTTTGAGCAGGCTTCGTCCCTATTCCTTGGAGCACAGGAGGATGAGGGGTGGTCCTATAAAATCATGAGATGAATAGATTGGGTAGCTGCGCAGTCTCTTGCCCACAGTAGGCGAATCGAGAAGCAGAGGACATAGGTTTAAGGTGAAGCAGAAAAGATTTAATTGGAATCTGAGGAGCAACTTTTTCACACAAAGGGTGGTTAGTGCATGAAACAAGCTGCCAGAGGAGGTAGTTGAGGCTGGGACTATTGCCACGATTAAGAAACAGTTAGACAGAAACATGGATAGGACAGGTTTAGTGAGATATGGGCCAAATGCAGGCAGGTGGGACCAGTGTAGACATGTTGGCTGGTGTGGGCAAGTTGGGCTAAAGGGCCTGCTTTCTCGCTGAAGGACTCTATGACACTAACTCTGGAGAAAAGAGATTCCTATTACATGTCTCCAGAGATGTTGCCTGTCCCACTGAGTTACTGCAACATTTTGTGTCTGTCTTCTGTGGAAACCAGCATCTGTAGTTCCTTCGTATCCTCTGAGGGAAATTAGAAGATGTGATCAAGGCAATACTGATGGTCTCTCCAGGGCCTTGAAGTGCCTGCAGTAGGTAGTCCAAAGCTCTGAAGCAGGTAGAAAGGCAGAGATCGCAGCTGCTGGATGCCATGAGTGTTGAGAAACTGATCTTCAAACATCCCAATCAATGGGTCCACAACGGTGCAGACTCAGCGTAGAGTAGACCTGTGCCAAGGAAAGATAAATCGTTGCATGAGTACTTTTCCCATCATTTCTTGCTGCAATACCGCTCATCATCTCCAGCAATCATCTCCGTGTGATGATGGGAATATGAACAACCTCCACCACCTCCATTCCCAAATCAAAGTCACTCCAAGTCCAGTCATCAATTTGCAACATACGGACAATGCTTGTGCCTGTGCAGATCCAAGCTATTCTCTGACACATATGAGAGGGTGGAGTTTACAATCAACCGTTGCAAGACAAAGGTCCTCCACGGACCAGCTCCTGCTGTACTACACCACCCCCTGACCGTAAAGGTCCATGAAGGAGCCGTGGAAGCAGTGGACTATTTCTGCAACTTGTAAATCACGTCTGTGCAAAAGCAGCTTTCCGCTGCCTGAAGAAGTTCCATTTAACAAGAATGTGCCATTGAGAACATCTGCTTGTGTGGTGTGTGTATTATACGTTGCCATTAGTTTAGAGATACAGCGTGTAAACAGGCCCTTCGACCCACCAAGTCCACAACGACCATCTCATCCATCTGATGAATTACATTTCGACATTATGGTCACCTTCAGTTTCCTTTGCTCCGCTGACAGCAGTCCCTGTCCTAGTCTCTCCTCATCATTCCCTCTGGCTTTACAATTCACTCCTCCCCTTCCATTCTCATCTGGCAGTCTTCGGCTCACGCTGTCCAGTCAACATTGTGATGGATCTATTCTGCATCCTTACCAACTTAATGACGTCCTTCCTATAGCTGGGTGACCAGAACTGTGCACAATACTCCAACTGAGCTTCTACTCTAAATCTGCCGCACTGTCTTTGGCCAAAATACGCGATATACACCTTCTGTATCACATGATAAATAATCCACGGACTTTAGCAAAAGTGCTGGAGGAACTTAGCTATTCAGGATCTGTAGAGGCATTTGGGTCAGGATTTTGGGTCAGAATTCCTCTTCAGATTGATGTAATAGAGGGGAGAAAGTGATGAAGAGAGGTGAAGGGTGGGGCAACAAAAAACTGGCAAGTGATAGGTAGATGCAAATAAGGAGGGTTAATAGGCCGTTAAGGAAGATAGTAACAAAGGCCACTCATCTCCCCTGCCCCCATTTTCCTTTTATCATCCCACTTCCTCCCCCCACCCCTTCCACAGACTTCCCTACCAGTCGAGGGGCGTGGCCACGGGGAGATGGCAGCCCCACCGGCAGTCTGTTTGGCTTTTCACTCTTTTTGTTATTTTTTACTTTGTTAGAAGTTTGTTTTAATGTTCTTCGGTTTGTTTTATGTGGGGGGAGGGGATCGAGGGAAACTTTTTTTCAGGTTCTTACCTTGCCGGAGATATGATTATTTTTCGGATCACATTCTCCGGGCTCTGCGGCCTACCATCAATGGAGCTGGAAGCCTCCTCGGACTGTCGTGAGCCCCACCGCGGGGCGTGGACTTAACATCGGAGCGGATACCTTGCCTGGGATCGCTCCCATCGTGGACTTTAACATCAAGGCCTCGCAGTCTCAGGTGAGGTCGAGTCAGGGAGCTCCAACGCCGCGGAAGGCTCGACCAGGAATGAAAGGAATGAAAAAAAATAACATTTACTCTAAATTTTACTCGAAATCCTTACTTATTTTACATTTTAATCATTTTAAATTATAATCCTTAATTATTTAACATTTGAAGGCTTCTTTGAAACTCAACAGAGAGCTACAAAATTTCAACTCATCACTAAGCCCGTTCCATAATTTGGACCAGTTCCATCCTGTAACTGCATGTGAAACCATCCCTGCTTTTTCCCTGTGTTGACTTGGTTAAAGTTGCTCATTTGGTATGACTAGATTAAGACAACAATAATCAACTCAATGTACCGAGAAAAAAGGAACAATGTTTTCACATGCATGAAGTTCTGTTAGATTTATCTTCCTGGTGGGTTCCTAAGGAAGGGAGGGATAGATATCACAGACTAAGTCATGCTGACCTGGAGGACGGTCCCACCGCAAAGACGATTTTCTGGAGCAACTACTTGGCTTTCAGCTTGATAAAGAGCGCAGGGTTCTTCACATGAACCTCATGTGTTTGTCAAAGAGAACAGCGGGCACTCAGTGGAAAAATGAAGAGAAGGAGGATTTGCAGAGCTTGCGGTTGTTGATAGAAACTTAGAAACATAGAAAAACAGGTGCAGGAGTAGGCCATTCGGCCCTTTGAGCTAGCACCGCCATTCAATATGATCATGCTTGATCATCTAAAATCACTACCCCGGTCCTGCTTTTTCCCCCATATCCCTTGGGGAATATGCCTTGAGGCTCAACCTATTTCGGGAATTTTGTCCCTGACCTGTTTATTATTTATACCATTCAGGCGCTGCATCATCCCAGTCGCGATGCGTTGACTTGACATATCCACTGTCTTGTTTCTCTCTCCCAGACCCAATTCACCTTGCGGGTGTCCAGGTCTCGCGTCTCGTCTGAAGATCACAATCCAACAGCCACTTCCCGATCGCCGCCCCAACCTATCCCATGAAAACTCGCACACAACACACAGCACCTTGAACATTGGCGAGCGGAACACTGGGCATAGAATGAATGATCGGGATATTAAAACCATTCAATCCCGACCCAACAGCAGTTGCCCGGGTAGAAATGTAGTTTCGAGGAACTGGCATACACAAAAGGACACAAAGTGCTGGAGTAACTCAACGGGTCAGGCACCATCCCCGGAGAACATGGATAGGTGACGTTTCGGATTAGGACCCTTTTTCGGAGTTTTCTCGCCTTAAAATATTGCAACGTCAGCATTAAGATGTATTTCAATGTATCTGAAAATCCACCTTGTCCGTTTTTACCCAAGAGATGTCTGTCTGGGAAAGAGATGAGTATAATAGCCCTGTCCCACGGTACGAGTTCATTCCAAGAGCTCTCCCGAGTTTAAAAAAAATCAATCTCGTGGTAAGCACGGAGAATGAACGTAGCTGGTACGTTGGAGCTCGGGGACGTCTCTTAGCGCTAACGGCAGGTACTCGGGAAGACTCGTGAAGATTTTTCAACATGATGAAAAATGTCCATGAGAGCCCCGAGTACCGACGAGTGGCCATTACCGTAAATCTCCAAGTTTGAATCAAGGCAAACTCGGGAGAACTCTTGGAATGAACTCGTACTGTGGGACAACGCTTTGACTATGGTGTGACATTGGATTGTCTGCAAAGTGGACGGGTGTTGTACGGAAGTGCAAGGTGCCATGCTGCACCCACGCACACACACACACGCACACACACATGCACACACACATGCACTCACACATGCACACATACACACACGCACACATACACACTAACACACATACACACTAACACACGTGCGCACACACATACACACACACACACATACGCACACACACACGCGCACACACACACACATATGTACACACACGCGCACACACACATGCACACATACACACTAACACACACTCGCGCACACTAACACACACACACACACACACACACATGCACACACACTAACACACACACGCGCACACAATAACATGCACGCACATACACACACACATACCCACTAACACACACTAACACACTCACACACTAACACACACACACACACACACACACACACACACAATAACACGCACACACACATACACACATACACACACTAACACGCACGCACACACAATAACACGCACGCACACACACACACTAATACACACTAATACACACCAACACACACTAATACACACACTAACACACACGCACACACAATAACACGCACGCACACACATAAACACACTAACACACACGCACGCGCGCACATACACACTAACACACACACAAGCCCAGCCCCACACATCAAGTCGACCGCAGCATCAGCAACATCTTCCCTCGTCTAGAGGAGACTCGCTGCTGGAGACCGGACCCGCCACCCGCTTGTGTCTCTGCAGCATCCCCGCTCCCTCGCTCCACCTAACGGGGTTGCAATCGCATCCTTTATCATCGCCGTGAAATCTCCCAGCATCGCCGGTGCCGCGGAATCTCGGGGGCTCGGATCCCACAGCCTGGAAACGACCGGTGCAGTATCCGATTACACCGTGCAATGTGTCTTGTTTTGAACCTCATCCGTGTGTCTCCCGCGGACACGGGAACGGTTTAATATCCCCCTGGCAAAGAATTTCAGATAATAATAATTGCCGACAGGATGCGTTATAATGCGAGATCGTTTCCTGATTTGGAGAGCGCGGAGCTGGTTTAGAATGACTGTCAGGTCTGTGATGAAATGCTGCGGGCTCTGCCACCGCCGCCGGCCCGCTTGCTCGCTCGCTCTTTCGGCCGCAGAGCTTGCTTGGCATACCTGGCATATGTTGGCACACCTGGCTCCATATGCCGGGGGGGGGGGGGGGAGGGGGGCAGTCTCAGACGATCCCAGTATCATCCGTCCAGGTTGAAAGAAAGAGGCTCTCCACTCCATCCTGCGCCTGGCCCTGCAGGCTTGGCCGACTGGAGCTCAGTAAATCCGATGCCTCCTCGTGAAAACCCACTCTTGAGCCGTTAATCCGCTCACTTGATTTCCGCCAGTTAACGTTAGAGGCAAAGTAAAATACTGGGACACAACATCCCGCCCTCCCATCTGTCACGGGCGACCTCAGACAGCCGACAACATGTAGACACAAGAAACTGCAGATGCTGGTTTACGAAAAACAAGGACACAAAGTGCTGGAGTAACCCAGCAGGCCAGGCAGCTTTCTCTGGAGAACATGGATAGGTGACATTTCTGGTCGGGACCTTGCTTCAGATTAATTGTGTGTGTGTGTGTGGGGGGGGGGGGGGGGGGGGGAGAGAAGGGGGGAGAAGACAACCTAAGAGAGACCGAGGAAGAAGTCCTGACCCTGAAACCTCACCCATCATTTTACTCCAGAGATGCTGCCTGACTCGCTGAGTTACTCCACCACTTTGTGTCTACCTTTGCGACAAACTAGCATCAGATACAGCACTGGGAATTGAAAGATGTTCAGGTGCATCTTTGCTTTACATGCAACTAATATTTTGGTCTTTCGACAGAGGTAAAAGGGGCAGCTGTTGAACCTTCTGCAGGGTCTGGGGAGGTGCCTTAGGAAAGTGAATAGATGTTGGTGGAGATGGAAGAGGGAGCCTGGAGAGCACAAAGGGGCGAGTCCCCTCAGAAGCTGAGAGAAGGGGGGACAGAGTAACCAGCGATGATCTTTGGTGGTGGCATCACAGTGGAGGTGATGGGAATTCCAGAGGATGATCTGTTGACTGTGGAGGTTGGTGGGATGGAAGGTGAGGACAAGGTGGTCCTATCCTTGACCTGGGTGGAAGGTGAAGGCTCAGGATGGGAAACGGTGGTAATGGAGAAGCAAGGAACCGTAGATGCTAGTTTACAAACAAAAACACACACAAAATGCTCGAGGAACTCAGTGGGTCAAGCAGCACTCCCTGAAGAAGAAGGGTAGGTGATGTTTCGGGTCAGGACCCCTTCTTCACATTTTGTAGAAGAAGTAATGGGGAAGTCCTTGTCTGATGCAGAGAAAGGCATGGTAAAGGAAAAAAAGGGGAAGATACCTCAGAGGCAGAGGTGTGGACAATATTATCATTAGAAACGCTAATGGAGGAAAAACTGGGAGAAAGGAAAGGAACGGAATGGAACCAACTGTTTCTGTACAGATATAAGAAAAACTGCTGAAGGAATTCAATGAGCCGAGCAGCATCTATGGGGGGAATTAATTGTCAATGTTTCAGGACGAGGCCCTGCGTCAAGACTTGGAGAGTGGAGAGGGGACAGTGTTAGTGCAACGAGGAGAGGAAGGGTGGGTAGATGACAGGTGGACCAAGGAGGGATAGAGGTGGGAGACAGATATAGAAGTGTAATAATATTTGTCACCAACCTCCACTCTCTCTTCCTCCACCTGCCACCATCTGTCCTTTGTACTTCACCCCTTTTCCAACCAACAATTAGCTTTGACCCATGTCTCACTCTTCCCACTCTCCTCTTTATATCAGCTACCTCCCCTCTCCACTCTCAGTCCCAATGCAAGGTGTTGATCTGAAACGTAGACACCTCCTCTCTCCCTACAGATGCTGCTCAACCCACGGAGTTCCTCCTGCAGTTGTTTTTTTGTTCTTCTTCCTCTCGATTTCATCATCTGCAGTGCCCAGTGTCACCATGGAGATCGCTTGCATTACAGCTGACTACTGAAGCCATTGTGCTAACCAGTCAGTGAGTCAGGCAGATTGAAGTTTGTTTTTTACACATTCTCTCATACAAAGGGACAGATATAATTGCCAGGAGGACGGGGTCATGATACACACAGTTCAAAGGTTCGCCTTTTATTTGTTTTAATCAAAGGCAATTCAAGTGAGATTTGTTGCTGGACAACTGCATCAGTTTCCATGGAAACAGCATCATCTCTTCATCCTCACTTCCTCCCACTGTGATTATTCAGTAAACAAGGCTTGTTAGATCCACCAGCATCTCAGCCGCATCCCAGATACACAGGGTTACACACACGTGGATACACAATCCACACACGGTTACTCACCAACCCACATGCGCGTACCTACCCATCCATACACATAAGGGTACAGTATACACCCATCCGCACACTGTTAAGTACCAACCTACTTACAGGTCCATACACACACACACACACACACACACACACACACACACACACACACACACACACACACACACACACACACACACACACACACACACACACACACACACACACACACGTGTACAATGGTTTTGCACTCCCAGAGACAGGATCATACCCAACATACTTGAGTACAACCCAGCACACACAGGCACATACACACCGTGCCCAGGTAAATCACACTCACACACAAGCAAACCCACCCACCCGCACAGGCACATACAGCTACACACACACACGGGCACACACACACACACACGGGCACACACACACACACACACGGGCGCACACACACACACACGGGCACACACATCCACACGCTGGCACACCCTCACCCACACGGGTAAACCCACCCGCTACACATGGGTACGTACAAATCCATATACACGGGCACACACACTCACACACGTGGGTACACAGCCATTCACAGACACTCTAATAGAGACACGGGCAGCCAATGCAACCATGTGGGCAGTACCGCCACACACAGACATTGTGTCATTACTGGATACTTACTAAAGGATCTGCGTATTGCTCACTTGCTATCTTTATTAAAGCTGGAATATGTGAATGCTACCGGGGATGGGATAGAATAGGTTGTTCCCATGTTTGTTCATGAGGAATAGTGATCGATCTGTGCAACGGGGATCCTGGGCTGCCTCGGCGGCGTTGAGAGCGCTTGCTGTTCCGGTCTCTTTAAGTTATTTCATGAGCTTTAATCTTCTCTCCCCTTTCATCTCTAATGTGATGCAGCTCAGCCGTCCGGCCGCAGGTCTCGCAGGTGCGGGCACCCCTGTCTCACTCGATGACGCCCGTGTCAAACGCATCCAGTTCTCACCATCCCACGATGGAGCCGGGAGTCCTGATCTTCCTGTTGTATGTGATGATCATCCACGAGCTGGTTTGCGGCTGGGTGGAGTATAAAAGACAAGCGGCCAAACCTAAAAAGCAAGCACGTCCTGTCTGGCCTTCCAGGTGAGTAGTGAACCTCGAGTCATAGATTCACACAGCAGGGAAACAGGCCCTTCGGCCCAACTCATCCGTGCCGACCAGCGACCAAGATGTCCCATCTAAGCTAGTTTGTCCATTTGCCCATATCCCGCTCTATACATTTCCTATCACTGTCTAAAGGTGTACAAGAGCTACACAAAGTGCTGAAGAAGTGTCCTGCCCCGTATATTCTCCAGGATGTTGCCTGACCCGCTGAGTTACTCCAGCACTTTAAAAAAAATTAAACCAGCATATGTAGTTCCTTGATTCTACATATGAACTAGTTGTACTTTGTGAATCCAGCTTGGTCTAATCTATTCTTTACGTGTGCCGAGGAGCAGTGAAGAAAAGCTATTGTTGCATTCGACGAAAAGACTACACACAAAGCTCCACCTGATTACTGTAATAGAGATATCCGTGTTGTTTAGTTATAATGGTCCAAATGATTTACCAGTTGTGACAATGAATTGAGTCAAGGTTCGTTGCCGGCTGGCTATCCATATAATGTCAGAGACCGCATTGGTGAGTCCTCAGGCGCTTCAGAGCCACAGAAAGATTCGACTGAAGTGGACTGAAGTGTCATCAAAGATGAACGCTTTCACATTTGCGCCCAGCCAGGTTGACAAGCAGTATTCTGATCATCTGCAGTAGGAGTGTGTTTGAGATGTACTTGTTGCTCAGAAATCACTCGCTTCTCCTCAAAAATGGACCAGAGACATTATATATATATATATCATTATATAATCTCGGGTCTATTTTGGTCTATATATATATATCAGAAAGGAGAGGCCCGTTTTTAAGTCGAAGGAAGCTACCTCTCGTAATATATGGAAGCATAATTACAGAGAAACGTGACAGTGGCGCAACGATAGAGTCGCTGCTTCACAACGCGAGGGACCCGGGTTCGATACTGACTACAGGTGCTGTCTGCACCGCGTGGATTTTCTCCGGGTGCTCCGGTTTCCTCCCACAGAAGTGCAGCTTTGTATGTTTGTAAGTAACTTTGTAAATTGTCCCTAGTGTGTAGGATAGTGTTAGTGTACGGGGCCCGGTGGGCCGAAGGGCCTGTTGCCGCGCTGTATCTCTACGGTCTAAAGTCACAAGAGACAAAGTCACAAGAGTGCTGGAGGAATTCGGCGGCATCTGGGGGGAAGAGGCGGCGTCACTACTAGAGTCTAGATTAATTATATATAGACACAATCACCTTTCTTAATAGATATAGATCTAATTACATTTCTTCCAGCTTCGGAGAATGAATTCTGATGGGACATTTTAGACTTCACGAACTATAAAACGCGATACTGAATAAGGGGGAATTCCTCGGCGGGCAATTGGTGTAAATGAGCAGGTTGTCGCGGACTGTGCCTCCGTCTGAAGAAGGGTCTCGACCCTTCCCTTTTCCCCAGAGATGTTGCCTGATCCACTGAGTTACTCCAGTATTTTGAGCCTCTGATATTTTGCAGCCTTGTTCACCATAATCGCTGTAATCTGCGAATAAGATAACATATTCAGACATTTTCAAACTGTCACAAAAACCCTGTAATTATCAGCGTGGGAAGGAACTGCAAATGCTGGTTTGTACCGAAGATAGGTCAACGATGCTGCAGCAACTCAGCGGGTCAGGCAGCAGCGGGTTATGTTCGTTGCAAGGTATCAAATAATATTTTGCATGGGGGGGGGGGGGGGGGCTGCAAATGCTAGCTTACACCGAAGATAGCCACAAAAATGGAGTAACACGGCCAGTCAGGCAAATGGTCTCGACCCGAAACGTCACCCATTCCTTCTCTCCAGAGATGCTGCCTGTCCCGCTGAGTTACGCCAGCATTTTGTGTATATCTTCGGTTTAAACCAGCATCTGCAGTTCTATTTTACATCAAATAACAATTGCCTACCATGTCGACAAGTGACCCTAGAATGCAGCTTAATGTACATGGGTTACAATTCACATCGAATAGTTTTACAAATTAATTTCAAAATCTAAACAAAAGCGTAGAGTGTTAAATTATATGCTGTATATTATCCTTTCCCAGTACTTAGCTGGTTCGATGGCATCGCAGTCCTTCAATCCCATGCATCCCTTGAAATTGACTAACCTCAGTCAGAATGCTGACAGGTCAAAGATCTTTGTACATTTGAGAACTCGCTTTGCAGCCAATGATGGCACTGTTTCTTCGCCATTGCCCATGAAATCCCTCCCACCTCAACAGTTTGGGCTTCCACGTGGTATTTTTAAGAGAGGCCAGAAAGAAGGGTCTCGACCCGAAACGTCACCTATTCCATTTTCCCCACAGATGCTGCCTGACCCGCTGAGTTATTCCAGCATTTTGTGTCCATCTTTGCTGCAAACCAGCACCTGCAGTTCCTTCCAACACAGGAATCAGAAATGTATAATTGTCATATGCACCGGGACCAATTAAACAATGATCAAATTAATTAAAAACAAAATGTTGGGGGAGCTTAAGAAAGATGGAGTTTTAGATATACCGCGCGGAAACAGGCCCTTCGGCCCACTGAGTCCAGGAGACCAGCGATCACCCCATTCATGAGCATTATCCTACACACTCGGTACAATTTGCAATTTATTTTAACCGAAGCCATTTAACCCAAAGAACTGCACGTCTTTGGGATGTGGGATGAAACCGGAGCACCCGGAGGAAACCCACGCGGTCACAGGGAGAACGTACAAACATCGTACCCGACATTAATCAGGATCGAACGTCGTGGGTCGTGGGCAGCAACTCTATCATGGCGCCACCGTCAGCCGCCCTGCAGATGCTGGTTTACAAACAAAGAGGCAAAGTGCTGGAGTAACTCAGCGGGTCACGCAGCATCTGTGGTGAACATGGTTTCGGGTCGGGACCCTTCTATCCATGTTGTCCAATGACCCGCTGAGTTGCTCCGGCACTGTGC
Source organism: Raja brachyura (assembly GCA_963514005.1). Next base: position 19,020,622 of record OY740813.1, on the reverse strand, counting down.
CTTTGTTTGCTGGCGGAACCCAGCGGATCAGGCAGCCAGCGTCTGGCCTCCACTGAAGAAGGATTCCAACCCGAAACATCATCTGTCCATTCCCTCCACAGATGCTGCCTACCCCGAGTTCTTCCAGCCATTTGTTTTTTGCTCAAGACCGTGCCTTCTGTCTCAATAACATTCCCCCTGACATTCTACAGACTGGAGTATGTAGCAAATAGGAATATGTTTCAGATTTAGACAGATGGATATTCCACACCAATCTTCCATATTATTAAATATCTGCGATCCTATTTATACCCGTAGATGTAAATTAAAACGCTATCAAATTTGTGGAGTAGGTTACAACCACAAACTAATTTGTAACAATAAATAGATACACTCAGGGCAACACACACACACACACACACACACCACCCTTTGATCAGCACAATGCTCTTTGATCATGGTCCAGAATTAAATCATTTTTAAGAATCTTTGAACTAAATCGTTTGGTGGTGGTTTGTGTCTAAACTACAGAGAGATCAGGGAGAACTGGTCGGCCGATGTAATCCTTAAAACAGTACAGTGTCCTGCAAGGGACGAGCTGCACAGAGGGCGGTTGATCTCTGGAGCTTGCTGCCAGAGGAGATGCTGGAATAACACAATCACAACATGCAAGAGACATGTAGACCGGCACTCAATGTGCAAAGCACAGTAGGAGACAGTCCAATTACAGGAAAATAGGGTTAGTGCAGATGAGCAAAATGAACACCATGGGCGGGGGGGGGGGGGTTGCGCTGTGCATCTCTATTATATAAATGATTTATCAACCGTGAATCAATACTAATTGCACCCATATCAAAGTATATCATAGGTGAACATGTCTGCTGCATATCTCCTTCTCTGGGGCATGTTTTCTATCAGGACCAAAATGACGTCACCTGGAATTGTACGGGCACCTAAAATATCTGAAGTGTGTTCCAGATACTCACTGTTCATATTCCATTGTTGTAACCTGTACTGTAACGATGTAAGTATTTCATGATATTCTTTCTGCTAGAAATGCTTTGACAATTTCCCGCGTGTCAGATTGGTTCTGATGTTGTTGAAGGAGTGAACCTACTGCAGTCTGACTGACAACTTTCCAAAGTTGCAATCTGTTTTTTATTAGGATATACCCTCACCAAACAGAATAATTCTCATCTGCTGGTTTATAAATACCAAAATATCATTTTCTGGTTCTCTAGGTACCCTGCTCGGACACCGGGTGGCTCGAAGGACTTCTTTTTAAGAATGTAAGTTCTAACATGCCCCTTGAATCAGAATTTTACAAGACTGTGCATTGTGTTCACCTGCTACATTGACCAGCCTGCGTCTTTAAGTTCAACATTTTCCTAGCTTGTTTATTGAATAATCCCCGTGTTTAGAAGCCAGTCTGCTCTCAATATTCGTCAGTAGCTCAGTCTGGTGACACTACCGTGCCTTCTGGTGCTCTGTCTGTAAATATGCATTCTGTTGTTAGATCACCATCGACTAACTCCACCTTAACACTGGAAACTCAGGAGAGTGCAGATACTGAACTCTTGAGCAAAAAATAAATACAAAAACAAACTGCTGGAGGAACTCAGGGGGTTAGGCAGCATCTGTGGAGGGAAATGGACAGATGACATTTCAGGTTGGATTCTTCTTCAAGACTTGCCAGCACTTTCTGCACTCCTTCCCCTCACCTCTTTCAACCTGCTATCTCCCCTCTATTCATGTGTTGAAGAAGGGTCCCAACTTGAAACAACACCGGTCTATTTCCCTTTACAGATGCTGCCTGACCTGCTTCTTCTTCTTCTTCTTCTTCCGTGTGGCGTGCACAGCCTAAAGTTGTTGGACAACTTGGTCTATTTGATCTTCTGTTTGTGCACATCGAGTTGATTGCATTAGTCGAAACAGGGCGGACCACGTGAAGGTTGCAATCTTCCACCCCCCTGAGTTGCTCCATCAGTTTGTCTTTTGATTTTTTCCCCTTCTTAACTCCTCCACAACAGGTCACTAGTAGAATGCTCAACCTCCCTTACTACACTATTCATAACTACTGAGAGAGATCATTGTTTTCACTTTTGACTAAAATCACACTTTAACAGTGGCATTATAATGGTGAACAGGGGCAGCAAGGTGGCGCAGTGGTAGAGTTGCTGCCTTACAGCACCAGAGACCCTGGTTCAAGCCTGACTAGGGGTACTGTCTGTAGTACTGTGGAGAAGTTATATTGTGATTTTAGTCAAAACTGAAAACACAACGCAAAGAGGATGGCATTTGTCCATTGTGGCAATATGAAAACATTTTACATATTTCATAAAATATTCATGAAATGTTTGGACCATTAATCGGGAGGCTAACTTTCAAACTACTCAGCCGTCATTTGTCAGAATATAAGAGAAAGCAATTATGTTCATTTTCTTTATACATTGCAGGAACATATATTTGTTGACTTAAATATCATGACATGAATTTGGCCTGGATAGAGTAGATGTGGAGAGGATGTTTCCACTAGTGGGAGAGTCTAAGACCAGAGGTCATAGCCTCAGAATCAAAGGAATTTAGGAAAGATATGAGGAGGAATTTCTTTAGTCAGAGAGTGGTGAATCAGCACTTTGCCACAGAAGGCTGTGGAGGCCAAGTCAATGGATATTTTCAAGGCAGAGATAGATCCATTCTTGATGGGTATGGGTATCAGGGGTTGTGGGGGGAAGGTAATAGAATGGGGTTGAGGGAAAGATAGATCAGCCATGATTAAATGGCGGAGTAGACTTGATGGGCCAAATGGCCTAATTCTGCTACTATCACTTATGAACCTATGACATGTCACAAAGTAGTTCCATGAATGAACCTCTTTGAGTCAATGCGATACAATGCTGCCACAGCCAAGAGCCTGTTTTTACTGCTCGAAACATGTTGATCTCTTTGTTTGCCAGGTATGTAAAGTGTGGAAGTCAAGGACACAACAAAGTTCCCATCCACACCACCAAACGTGAGAAATTCAGGGACTGGAAGAAATCTGGACGCATCGTGAGAAAAGCCTGAATAAAGACGCTTCTTCCTCATCATTTACCCATCTCATTCCTGAAGCAACTTGAGTTCTCTCATTCCAAGGAGCAACCTCCAGTCACTGGTGAATCCACTGCCTCATCAAATGCTCCTTTCATGAAGGAAATACATAGTATATGATTCATAATTTTGCAGAAATGTATTCAAAGTTTTGCACGTGAAGACAAAATATATTGCATTATTTATTACAATTCTGTTTGCAGCACTGAACAAATATATTTTTATAAGTGTCAGCATTAGCGAAGTAATATGACTGAGATTAGCTACTGTCATCTCCACTGATGTGAATGAGATGGTACTTTTCACCATTTTCTGTCAGGGGAGCTTCTGGCCTCTGCACACAATGTTTCTCAAGTTGTGCGGAGAGAGCCATCATGCCTGTAACACTGGAGAAAGATGAGACAAATATAGAACCAATTTTTCAACGAGGTCATGAAGCATAAAGAGTCAAACAATTGCAGCAGGGCTCCATTTAAGCAATGACCTCATTTTTCACTCACTGGTAAAATGCCAAGAGGTGGAATACAATAAGAGTGCTTTCACTCTGAACATTGATGTGTTACTTTCGTTTTGAAATACAGTATTGTTTCTTTCATTTGATGTGCAAAATATGTCATCAAATATTTAATATTAGAGCACACAAAGATCTAAGAAGTTAGCGAAATGCTTTAGTGCATAACAGTTGAAAAAACCCCCATAATATCTGTTTTGCATTTATTGCATTAAATACTTCAATAATTCATATGAAATATTTATATCTGCTGATGTAGTGCTAAAAATTCCAATCTGCTACATGAGTCCATTACAGGTGATGAGGAATTATGCCTGTTCAAGAACAATATAATGTGAAAAACTACAAAATCACCCAAACTTGCACTTTGTGATATTACTTCTTTGTGCATCTCGATGGTTACCATGGGATTACTAAGATATGCATAATTTTGCGTTTATTAATGCACTTTGTGACATATAAGCTATTCTGTGTGGGCTTTAAAAGATATAATGTTTAGACTGTTTGTGATTTAATTATGCAATGTACAATTAATTATTTAATATATGAAAAAGACCAGTACAGCGCTGAAGCCAATCTATAGAACTCTGACTGAAGAGTATTATTCTAGAATGCAAGCAATGGTGGTTTCATTCTTTGTCACAGTAAATTATTCTGTTTCAGATACTTTTGTTTGCAAAAAGAGCCTCTGCCGATTAAGGAAAACTTCTGTGGACTTCCTCACATTTGCTGCCAGTGCTTTCCTTTCCACGCTGAAGTTACGCCCTGTTCTGCAAATGATGGCACAACTGAGGAAGGGACAAACCTCCAAAGAAATCCCCCAGATTGTTGGTGAGATTTTTACCAGAAGCTTTGAGCGGCAGAAGCTAATGAACGGAGCACGCATTGGGCTGATGTGTGGAGGCCGCTCTGAAAGGAGATATTTACCACGTTGCAATATTGTAACACATACTTCAATGGTTTACTCACGAGCAAAATACCCTATCAAATGTTTGCAAGTATTATCCAATTAATCGTCAAAAAATGTGTGTGTGTTCTGGAATAATATCAATGCTATGTGCAGGAATGTGCAGGTTGTAACGCTGCAAAGATATGTATGGTGACCCTTGTAAATCTCCTATCATTATGGGGATACAGTAATAAGGGAGATTACACTTTGATTCATTTTTTCACTATATATCTTGTGTTTTAATCGAATAAAATTGAATGAGGCTAGGTGCATGGTCCCTCAGCTGTCCCTTCCTGAAGTCAACAAGCCCCTTGGTCTTGCTAACTTTGAAAGAATGAATGAATGAATTAATTCTTTATTGTCACATGTGACGTCACAGTCAAATTCAAGGTATACAAAGGTATAAAGGGCAGCAACAAAGTTACAAAGTATCCTGTGCCAGGTCCTCCTTCGTTATCCCCCCCTCCCCCTCCCACACCCCTCCCCTACCCCACGCTGGGTCCTCCTTGTTCTTCTCCCCCCCTCATGTGTTGCTTCCTCGTCCCACCCACTGGCCACTCAAGGTTCAGAGCAAGATTGTTGTTCTGGGACCACTAAAGTGGATTAGCAATTTCCTCCCTGATTTTAATTGAGGTAAAAGTCAGTGAACACTAATATTTTGACATGGAGAAATTAGGACGGTCCAGATTTTTAAATGAAGAGAGATTGAGAGGTTAAGGGATGGATTTTCAGAGTTTTGGGCTAAGCAAGCTGACAATGGAGAGCTGATTAACATTGGTTATAAAAACATGATGGGTTATGGAGTCTGGGAGTGAATGAGAGAATGGAAAGATTGCAAACGAGGACTGATAATTTTGAAACTGAGGCATTGTTAGACGAGCAGACAATTGAGAGGGTAAAATGACCACTTGAGCTGGAACGTGGGCATCAGAGCTCTGCTTGAATTGAGCTGAATACAAATTCATTCCACTTGCACAGTTGATTCTATGATGATAACCATCATCTGAAGAAGGGTCTCGACCCAAAACATCACCATTCCTTCTCTCCAGAGAGATGCTGCCTGTCCTGCTGAGTTACTCGGCATTTTGTGTCTATCTTCGATTTAAACCAGCAGCTGCAGTTCTTTCCCACACATCATTATCCAATGTTTGATATGGTTTTGAATCAAAGAAAAGCAGATGCTGGCTAACACACAAAAGGACACATGGTACTGTAGTAACGCAGCAGGCCAGCCAGCATCTCTGGAGAAGATGGATAGATGACATTTCAGGTCGAGACCTTCTTCAGACTGAAGAAAGATCTTGCACCGAAAAATCACTTATCCACATTCTCCAGAGATTCTTTTTTTTTTAATATATATTTTTATTAGAGGCCATACATATTACAAATAATATAACAATTTTTTTCAGATATAATTAATACATCTTTCCAAAATTATATAAATATTAACAAACCATGTATATAGGCCTCCATTTTTTTAATAATATGAAAAAGTGAAAAAGAAAAAAGTATAAAGAAAGAATTGTGAGTAATTTGAAGTATGATTATATTTGATTAAAAGGGAAAGAAAAAAAAATAAAATGAAATAAAAAAACAAAAATAATAAAAAAAAACAAAAAAACCCTATAACTAGTAAACAGTTATTATACTTGAGGAAAAGAAAACAGTATACATCTTATCAATGAATGGAACAATTTCTAATTATAATATATAGAGACAAGTATATAAATCTGAAATTAAACATTTTTGTTTGATCTTCCCACCGGGTACTTATTGAGTTTCAATTCTCCAGAGATTCTGCCTGATTGTTGAAGTACTGCAGCAATTTGTGTCCGCTGTCCGATTGACGTGGTTTTGTGGGCAGAATGCTTATTTGGAGTGATTCAGGTCTCGTTCCAGTGATTTGATCTCATATTCAAGACTGAAAGGCCCCTGTAGATTACTGAGAGGACATGGCACTGTTCACAGCGCGGGGTCTACTTATGACATTAAACCGAGGCCTCTACTGATCTGCCCGGTAGACATGCAAAGAAAAAATCATGGCACTATTTTGATGAACTACAGGGCTACGAATACATATTTTACTCAGTACAACGTTTCTGAATGTTAGCAAATTTTAGCTGAATGTTAGCTTGTGCGCACAAATTGGCTGCTGCATTTTCTATATTCAATCGTGACTCTAATCCAAGCTGCATTTGCCAAAACACAACATTTCTTGATTAATGTTTAGCCATTTACAAATGAAGATTTGACAGCGAGATGAGAGTGACAATTTTCATTCAGAATAGAAAATCTTCCAATTGAATTCTCTGAAGAGTTATGAAATCTATTTGCATTGGTTGTTGCAGTCCTCCTAAGTTCATTTCCTGGCACATATTAAAATGTATACAGTTGTAAATACTACAGATATACATAAAATGCATTGAGTATAAGAGTCAGGAAGTCATGATGCAGCACGATAGGACTTTGTTTAGGCCACGTTTGAAGTATCGCTTACAGTTCTGCTCACCTCATTACAGGATGGACGTGGAGGCGTTGGAGAGGTTGCAGAGGAGTTTTACCAGCATGCTGCCTGAATTAGAGGGTTTTCAGTAACGGGGGGAGGATGGATATACTTAGATTGTATTCTCGGGAATGTCAGAGATTGAGGAGAGATATGATAGAAGTGGATAAAATAGAGAGGTATAGAAAATCAACATATTTCCCAGGTTGGAAGTGTCCAACATTAGAGGGCACAGCTACAAAGTAAGTAAAAGTTTAATGGAAATGTGTGGGGTAAGCTTTTACAGAGAGTGGAGGGGGCCTGGAACACACTGGCAGGGATGGTGCTAGAGGGAGATAAGTTAGTGTTGTTTAAGAGGATTTTAGATAGGCATATGGAAGTGCAGGGAATAGAGGGATCAATGTACTGGCAGATGAGATCAGTTTAACGGCATCATGTTCGGCACAAACATTGCGGGCCGAAGGGCCCATTCCTGTGCTGTTTTGTTTTTTGTTCTATGTTCTAAGTACTCTCTGATCCGCTAAGCTACTAAACCATTGGGAGAGCACAATCAGAAATGATAATGCCTAAATGTGTAGGAAGGAACTGCAGATGCTGGTTTAAATCGAAGATAGACACAAAATGCTGGCGTAACTCAGTAGGACAGGCAGCATCTCTGGAGAGAAGGAATGGGTGACGTTTTCGGGTCGAGACCCTTCTTCAGACTGATGTCAGGGGAGTGGGCAGTATATAGATAACGAAGGGTGTAGATAAGGAAGTGCAAGGTGAGAAAACAGGACAAAGGAAATAGAGATTAAGGAAAGTGTAGAATGTTAGTTGGGAGAAGGTACCAACAAATCAAACATGATACTGCCAAACAGTTGCTTCACAGCAATTAAAGAACTTTGGATAGTGGAAATGTGAAGTGAATACAGAGTTATTGTTTCAGGTCAATGCTATTTCATCAGAAAAGCCAGAAAATGTTTCCTCATTTCACTGCAGTGGAAAAAATCAGTGATATTGAAAATGCAAGCACATAGAGAATAGTGAGGGTTACACAAAATGCTGGCGTAACTCAGCAGATCAGGCAGCAACTCTGGAGAGAAGGAATGGGTGACATGTTGGGTCAAGACCCTTCTTCAGAAAATAATGAGGTTGGTTATGCTCCACTGTGACACTTACATTTGTATAAATTTCACAATGTGAATAATTAGGAAAGTTCTTTGATATTACTTTGTAAACCAGATCACAAACAGATCAACTAGAGGTAAGACTGCATTGAAGGCTTCTAATATGTCTGCTTGTTTGCATACTTTCTTCAGAAAGAAGGAACTGCACTTAAAGAAAGCAGAAACTATGGAATTTCCCCAGTGTTTTCGTAAATATGAATATCCCTTTAGCTGGGAAAATGTGGCTACTTCCGCTTAGCTAGTTTCTATCACAGACTTTTGAAAGCATTAATTAGATGAGAACAATGCAAATACCTTAATTATTAACTTCCCCCAATTCTTCTAATTCAAAAAAACATTCCTTTAGTTTGGAAAAGTCTATGTGCCAGTCTGCCTTCTTCTTCTTCTTCTTCTGCCGTATGTCTTTTAGACCTGCAGCTCCGTTGAGGCGAGCCAGGCCTACGTGTCATCGTCCAGGTCAATCAGACCTCGTTCACCATTTGGTGGCCGGTGTTTGGGGCAACTGGTGACTATGTGCTCCACTGTCTGTGTTGGGTCCCCATGCCGGTCTGCCTCAGGAGAAGGAAACCAAGGAATTGTTGGCCAGTCATCCGTTGCCAGGACATGACCCACACTGTGATTAAGGTTGAGATCAGATACTGTTTACAGGCTCGATAAATCTGGATTGTTGAAGAGTTTAAATGGTTAATATTTACTTCCGAAAGTATGTAGAATAATTGAACAGCACAGAAACCCATTTCTATAAAGTCTGAAGACAGGTCTCAACCCGAACCATCACCTCTACATGTTCTCCAGATATGCTGCCTGGCCTGCAGAGTTACTCCAGCACTTTGTATCCACTCATTGTTATCTGTGTGCTTAAAGAGTATAAAGCCTTAATGTAGTTTTGAGTTTGGTGGGATTCTTCAGGGATTTTCCAAGAGACAGTTTCTTCTAGGATGCCTGCTGGGCATGTGACCTTTTTATGCCAACAGATCCAGTCTCTACGTGGCTCATTCGTGCTTGCAACAGCAACAAGATCAGAGGCTGAGAATCCCACACTGAATAGCTCACCGCCCGACATTCCAATGCCACTCTCCTATTTGCCGTTAGCTGCACTGAACCTTCCTGGATGCGTGCAGCTTCTAAACTTCTCACGAAAACCATCACTATTCAGGTCACTCTTTGGCAACTATTCAACAACCATTGACATTTATTCCCTCCACCACTGGCTCATAGTAGTTATGTGTACCATCTACAAATTGCACTGCATCATATCACTCCAACAGCCAGACTCAACAGGTCCTAAGAGATGATGAAAATCATGTTGGAGCCAAGCGGTAAGGGCAGTGACATTTGTTTCCTTCTGCTGTCCATTCTGCTGAATAAATGCATTCCTAACTAGAACTGGCATTGTTAAAGGCTCGACTTCCCTTTTATACTTGTGGCAATATGAGTTGTGTGACTTTATTTTCGATACTTCCCATTTCTTCTCATTGACTGCCCCGGCGAGATAGAAGGTAGGAGCAAACTAGCTGTTCCCCTTGGCCAGACAGGAGGACATTTGTTTTTATAATTTTGCTGTAGTGATTTAATTGCCTGTTATTTTGGGAGAGTGTGTTTATAAAAAATAAATGCAGTGGTATGATTGTAAGACTATCAAATATTCTGCCAATGGAACTAAATGCAAGGAGCTGCATTTGGTCCCAATGTGGGGAAGAGATCAGAGTGGAAAAAATAAGGTGAGGAAACATAATTGGATGAAGAGTGAGCAAAGGTTTTGTGGAGGCCAAAGACATGAAAATGGTGACGTAGGAGTGAATTAGTAGATTAATGACTGAAAATATATTGTGGTGAATACTGACAGGCAAGAGGACTTTCAGAGCTTGAAGGTTTCATGTAATTAATAGCAGTGGATTGATTGAAGTAATTGATTAAATAAATTTCTGGCAGAAATTGAGTCAATGTTTTATTTGATGTTAAACAATGTATTTTTCTTTCTAAGTCACACACATATAAAAATAAATATATATATATATATGTGTGTGTGTCTATATATGTATGTATATATATATACACACACATACATTTATGTAAATATAGACACACACACACATATATATATATAGACACACACATACACACGTGTGTGTGTGACTTCGAAGGGGAAAAAACCCATTCTTAGACCCCACACAGACACACAGACACACAATGTGTTTATGAAGATCCAATCTAAGTATGATTTATTGAAATGTGTATGATATTTCAATGCACACCCGTGCATTGGGGAGTTGGGAAGAAAGACAATGGTTAAGTCTCATTGGGTGGCTCTAGGTAAATGCAGTGAAGTATAAACCATTAATGGAAGGAAACTGCTTTATATGGCCAATTTAGTTAATTTCAGTCAAGGTGGATCTAAACTTTTTTACGTAATATCTGCCCTCCTAGAGATTCTTTAAATGGTGGGGAGGTCAGTAACTGTGACGAACTGGACAGTGTCTATCATTCTCTGTAGTCTTCTACGTCCCTGGATGTTTGAACCAGGTCGTGATGTAACCAGTCTGTATACAATATAGAGTTTTCGGTGACTTATCAAGTCTCGTCAATCATCGAAAGAAGTAGGAGCATTGAAGAGCTTTCTTTGTGACTGCATCAATGCGTTGGGCCCAGGACAGATCTTTGTCGTTATGTACATCTAGGAACATGAAGCTGTTGACTGATGTTGCACCACCACAACCATCTTCCTTTATGTGAAATCGGACTCCAAACACTTTCTCCACTGCCATCCCTTCAATAAAGGCAGGTTTGTGCATCCCCAGCTTTCCCCCTCCTGAAGTCTACAATCAGCTCTTTGGTCTTGCTGACATTGAGAACAAGATTGTTATTCTGGTACCACTCAATCAGACTATCAGTTTCCCTTCTGTACTCCGTCTCATCATTAACCATTATTGATCCAATAATGACAATGATCACAACAAATTTCAAGATGGCATTGGTGGTGTGTCTGGCTGCACAATCATGGACATCGAGAGAGTAGAGCAGGAGATGGAGCACACAGCCTTGAGGTGCACCTGCGAGAATGGTTATTGAGGAGGAAATGTTGTTACCAATTTGTACTGATTACGGTCTGCTGATGAAGAAGTCAAGGATTAACGTTAAACAATAAACATGAAGTACAAATGTAAGGTTGGTCTCTCTGGTAAGTGCTATTTAAGAGCAAAGACAATGTTGTATCATGAGAGAAAACCCTGCCGAGGCCATGCCAAGCATTCTGTGGCCCCTCATCCACATGACTTCATGTAATTCTAGAACTTGGACACATGAGGAATAAGGAGATGCTTCTCGAGTGACACTCCACTCCAGGCTTTGTCTCAGCCTTGGTCCAAACATGAACGAAATAATTAACTTTCAGATTTGAGGCAAGATTATTTTCTCTAACATTAAGGCATAATTTGACTGTGTGTGGCATCAAGTTCAAGTTCAAGTTCAAGTGCGTTTATTGTCATGTGTCCCTAATAGGACAATGAAATTCTTGCTTTGCTTGTGCACACGGAACATAGAAGGCATTGACTACAAAACAGATCAGTGTGTCCATATACCATATATAAATATGTACACACATGAATAAATAAACGAATAAAGTACAAAATACAGATAATGGGTTATTAGTTATCAGAGTTTTGTCCGAGCCAGGTTTAATAGCCTGATGGCTGTGGGGAAGTAGCTATTCCTGAACCTGGTCGTTGCAGTCTTCAGGCTCCTGTACCTTCTACCTGAAGGTAGCAGGGAGATGAGTGTGTGGCCAGGATGGTGTGGGTCTTTGATGATACTCCCAGCTTTTTTGAGGCAGCGACTGTGATAAATCCCCTCGATGGAAGAGAAGTCAGAGCCGATGATGGACTGGGCAGTGTTTACTACTTTTTGTAGTCTTTTCCTCTCCAGGGCGCTCAAGTTTCCGAACCAAGCCACGATGCAACCAGTCAGCAAGCTCTCTACTGTGCACCTGTAGAAGTTAGAGAGAGTCCTCCTTGACAAACCGACTCTTTGTAATCTTCTCAGGAAGTAGAGGCACTGATGAGCTTTCTTGATAATTGCATCAGTGTTCTCGGACCAGGAAAGATCTTCAGAGATGTGCACGCCCAGGAATTTGAAGCTCTTGACCCTTTCAACCATTGACCCATTGATATAAACGGGACTGTGGGTCCCCATCCTACTCTTTCCAAAGTCCACAATCAGTTCCTTGGTTTTGCTGGTGTTGAGGGCCAGGTTATTGTGCTGGCAACATATGGACAGTTGCTCGATCTCTCTTCTGTACTCCAACTCATCCCCATCAGTGATATGTCCTACAACAGTGGTGTCGTCAGCGAACTTGATGATAGAGTTTGCACTGTGACCGGCTACACAGTCATGAGTATAGAGAGAATACAGCATGGGGCTGAGCACGCAGCCTTGAGGTGCTCCCGTGCTGATTGTCATCGAGGCTGACACATTTCCACCAATACAAACAGACTGTGGTCTGTGAATGAGGAAGTCGAGGATCCAATTGCAGAGGGATGCACAGAGACCCAGTGTTGCGAGTTTGGTAACCAGCTTGGAGGGGATGATTGTATTAAATGCCGAGCTGTAATCGATGACTAACAGCCTGACATATGAGTTTTTATTGTCCAAGTGGAGCCATTGTAAAACTAAAAACGAGCAAAGGCAAAGCACTCTAGTGGTTGGAGTCACACCACACACAAAGGAAGATGGTTGTGGTTGTGGGACATCAGTCACTAATTCCTGTTTCCCTTGCATAACCTCATTGTAGTTTGATTTTTATAAGAGGACTGTGTGTTATATTGATGGGTCTGCTGACAAAACAACTATTACATAGAATATGGACACGCACAGTACGGGAATAGGCTCTTCAGCCTACAATGTCTGTGCTAATCTGTCCAATCTCATCTGCCTGCAGACTATCCATATCATTCCCTGCATAGCCATGTACCCATTTAAAAGCCTCTTAAAAGCCATCTTTGTATTGGCTTCCACCACCACCCCTGATACCCAACACTCTTTCTGTAAAAAATTTCCCCGTACATCTCTTCCACTTTCACCTTAAAGCTATACCCTCAAATCTTTGACCTTTCCACCCTGGGAAAAAGGTTGTCACTATCTACCCTATCTATGCCTCTCATCATTTATATATTTCTGTCAGGTTTCCCATCAATCTCCGGCGTTCCAGAGAAAACAATTCAAGTCCGTCCAACCTCTCAATGTAGCTAATACCTTCTAATCCAAGCAACATTCTGGCAAACGTCTTCTGTACCTTCTCCAAAGCCTCGTGACTCTCCATGAAATATTCTTCCATCAACTATACAGCCACTACTGTACATCCGTGTTTTAACTTGGTTATATTTATATTTATGCATTTTATATGTTATGAAAATCACATCTCAATTTTCACCCAGGTTGCAGCTCTGATGATGGAAGACTCGTCCTTCAACTCCACCCATCAGCCAGTGAGTGTCAATCTTTCCACAGTGGACCCTGGCTGTCAACCTGAGGATATTGGTGTTTTCATTCCCATTTTCCTAAGTTTGGTCTTTTCAACAGGATTCATACTGAACTGTGTCAGCCTGTGGATCTTTTGGTTTTGCATCAAGAAGTGGAGTGCCGGGATGATCCTGCAGTTCAATTTGGCTTTAGCCGACGCCGTTATAACTCCTGCCGCACCGCTCATGGTCGCCTACTTCTCACTGGCGCACTGGCCCTTTGGACAGTTTCTCTGCCAGCTGAAGGTCTTCCTATTGAGCACCAACATGTACGGGAGCATCTACTTCCTGGCCCTTATCAGCATTCACCGCTACATCGCTGTTGTGCATTGCACCAAGAAAACCATCTTTAAGGAAGCGAGGTTTGTGAAGCTGACCTGCATGGGCGTGTGGGTCCTTCTCTTTGCCCAAGGATTCCCATTCTTTTTTGTGCTCAAGACCACCGAGACGAACAACTCCATCCAATGCCTGAGCATTCATCAGGACGAGATGATGGTGTTATACTTTGTGTGGAACACAGCCATTGTATTCACTGGTTACACCATCCCATTTGTTGCCGCCATCGTTTGCTACGCCTTACTCGCCCGCTTCATCGTCAAACTGAATACTAATCAACTCAAGAGCCAACACATGAAGGTCAAGTCCATGCAAATGATAGTGGTGTCCCTGGCAATCTTTATAGTCTGCTTCCTCCCTGTGCATGTGTCTCGCACGGTCGGGATCACAATGAAGCTCTTTTATCCTGATCAGTGCCAGGAGGTGAGCAAAGTGGAACTGGTTTATTACAGGTGCTTAGCGTTGTCGAGCATGAATTGCTGCCTCGACCCTTTATTGTATTTTTTTGCATCAAAAAAATTTCGTTCGTATACGAGCAAAGTGGTGAGTTTCACAAGATGAAGTGAGAGGGGTTTTTTTTCTCGGGATTCCACTTCATTGTTTTTGAAAAAGTAATTGCCCTGAAAAATTACCTCATTCCCCTATACAAAGTGTTGGATCTGCAGAGTCCTTCCAACAGTTTCTGCTTTCAATCCAGATATCAGCATCTGCGACACTTCACTTCATCGCTTGTACTGCCATCTGTGATTAAAGTTCAGCATGATTGAAAGTTACCCAGATTATCTAAGTAATTAAGAACGTAAAAGCACAAAAATTAATTATTGTTTAATAATTGGAAAAAAATTAATATTAAAATTTTGGAAGGGACCATTATCCCCTACAATTAAAATGTGGACAGTGGAAATGCTGGAGACGTTGCAATTGGAAAGAATTAGGTTTATTCTAATGGATAAACATGAGCTTTTTGAACAAATATGGTCTCCATTCACTGATTATATGAAGGGGTAGCTGGGCTCGGCATTGAAACTCAATAAGTACCCGGTGGTAAGATCAAACAAAAATGTTTAATCTGAGATTTATATACTTGTCTCCATATATTATAATTAGAAATTGTTCCATTCATTGATAAGATGCATACTGGTTTTTTTTCCCATAAGTATAATAATTGTTTATTAGTGATATGTTTTTTATTTATTTATTTTTAAATATATATATATATATTTTTTTCTTCTAATATTTTTCTCTTCTAATCAAGTATAATCACATTCTTTAAATTATTCACTATTCTTTCTTTATTCTTTTTTCTTTTTCTCTTTTTCACACTATTAAAAAAAATTGAGGCCTATATATATGGCTTGGTAATATTTATATAATTTTGGAAAGATGTAATATGTATATCTGAAAAAATTATCATATTATTTGTAATATGTATGGCCTCTAATAAAAATATATTAAAAAAAAAAGCACAAAACTTAGTCTGCTCCACCATTTGATCATGGCTGATCTATTTTTCCTCTCAATCCCGTTCTCTTGCTTTCTCCACATAACCTTAGATGCCCTTACCAAACAAGAACTTATCAAGGGTACACAAAATGCTGGAGAAACTCAGCGGGTGCAGCAGCATCTATGGAGTGAAGGAGATAGGCAACGTTTCGGGCCAAAACCCTTCTTCAGACTGATGGGGGGGTGAGGGGAGGCGGGGGGAAGAAAGGAAATAGGAGGAGGAGCCCGAGGGCTGAGGGAGAGGTAGGAAGGGGAGGAGACAGCAAGGGTTAACAGAATTGAGAGAATTCGATGTTCATGCCAAGAGGCTGCAGACTCCCCAAGTCTGAGGTGCTGTTCCTCAAATTTGCGGTGTTGCTCACTCTGGCCATGGAGGAGGCCCAGGACAGACAGGTCGGATATGGAATGGAAGGGGGAGTTGAAGTGCTGAGCCACCGGGAGGTCGGGTTGATTAATGCGGACCGAGCGGAGGTGTTCGGCGAAACGATGGCCAAGCCTCCGCTTGGTCTCACCGATATAGATCAGCTGACATCTAGAGTAGCGGATGCAATAGATGAGGTTGGAGGAGGTGCAGGTGAACCTCTGTCGGACCTGGAACGACTGCTTGGGTCCTTGAATGGAGTGGAGGGGGGAGGTAAAGCGACAAGTGTAGCATCTCTTGCGGCTGCAAGGGAAAGTGCCCGGGGAAGGGGTGGAGCGGGTGGGAAGGGAAGAATTGACAAGGGAGTTGCAGAGGGAGCGATCTTTGCGGAAGGCAGACATGGGGGGAGATGGGAAGATGTGGCGAGTGGTGGGGTCATGTTGGAGGTGGTGAAACTGGCGGAGGACTATGTGTTGTATGTTCCGGCTGGTGGGGTGAAAGGTGAGGACCAGGGGGACTCTGCCCTTGTTGCGAGTGGGGGGATGGGGAGGGAGGGCAGAGGGAAGAACTTATCAATCTCTGTTTTTAAAATAGCCAACATACTGGCCTCCACAGCAGTCTATGGCAATGTATTCCATAGATTCACCACCCTCTGGCTAAAGAAATTCCTCGTCATTCACATTAAAAAATATTCTGCGGACACAGGTTGCTGTATCTCCAGTAAAGAAGTTGACAATGTTTGTCAATGTGAAGGGAACAGGTTAGGTTGCTGGTGCTTGGGAATTTGAAGCTCTCTACAGCAGTTTAGTTTAGTTTTTGAGATTCAGCGCAGAAACAGGCCCTTCAGCCCACCGAGTCCGCACCGACCAGCGATCCCCGCACATTAACACTATCCTACACACATATTAGGAATAATTTTTAACACACACCAAACCAATTAATCTACAAACTGAAAACCTGTACGTCTTTGGGATGTGGAAGGAATCCAAAGATGTGAGAGAAAACCCACGTGGTCACAGAGAGAACATAGAAAATGTATACAGACAGCAGCCTTAGTCGGGATTGAAGGCAGTCGGCAGCAACTCAACTGCTGCACCACCATGCCGCTCTGTTAATGAGGAGAGATTTGAGTTCACTCTCCCACTTCCTGAAGTCAACAACCAACTATTTTTATCATACTGATGTTAAGGGCTAAATTGCTGTTCTGATACCATGGCACAAGGTTTTTGATATTGTCCTGTGCTCTGTCTCTTTACTCTTATCGATTTGGCCAATGGCACCGGTATCGTCGGCAAACTTAAAGAAGTTTGAGTTGGTGTTGTACTTGGCCAAGCAGTCATGGGTGTGCAGGGAATCTAAGGCAGGGACTGAGCGCAAAACCCTCAGGCCACCAGTATTGAGGGTCAGGATGGAGGAAATGTCATGACTAATTATAACCGATGGAGGTCTGCTGGTCAGGAAGTCCAGAGATCTGTTGCAGGTGGAGTCCCCAAGGTCTAGGAATGGTACCTGATGGGGTCTAGTACAGGCAAATGGGATTAGAACGTATTATACATCATGGTTGGCATGGGTGAGGTGGGCCGAAGGGCCTGTTTATATGCTAAACAATTGTATGATTCTTAAGTACAGGGTTATAGTTTGCTTTAAACATGTCTTGATATCTTCTAGTAATTTCAATACCCAAGTATTTAAATTTTTCCACAGCTATTTTAAAAGGAAATTGTACAAGATGTGTAGAATCTTTCAGTTTTATTTACATGATTTTACTTTTATTCCAATTTATTCTATAACCTGAAAATGAACCGAAATCCTCAATTAAATTTAAGATGTTGGGTATAGTGATATGAGGCTTTGTGATGTACAAAAGTACATCATCAGCGTTTAATGATATTTTATTGTTTGAATATTTTGTCTTATATCCGTGGATATTCGGATGAGTTCTAATTATTTCTGCTAGTGGTTCAATTATGAGGGCAAATAACAATGGTGATAATAAACAACCTTGTCTATTACCCCTTGACAATTGAAATTTCATGGTTAAAATATTATTAGTTAATATTCTGGCCGTTGGCTTATTATATGTTAATTTAATCCATTGAATGAAATTCTCTCCCAGTTGAAATTTTTGCAATACCTTAACCATATACTTCCATTCAACCTGATCGAATCCAGTTGTAATGACAAAAATAAAACACCATTCTGATACCCAGTTTACCTGGGGCTTACTTGGAGACGACAAGGTCTAGTCACAAAGCGAATGTTGGGAGGCTAGAAATCATGGCCTGAAGGTGGAGCATGCAAAAATAAATTAGATCTGCATTTGAAGTCTCCAAGCTAAGAATTCAAGCATGGAGCAGCATCTATGGTTAGAAAAGAATTGTCAACGTTTCTGGTCAAGACCTGAATCCATCAGATATTTTGCTCCAGATTCCAGCATCGGGCAGTCTCTTGTGTCTCTACATCCTGCTGTACCCTTTGATAATCTTCCTCCATTGCCACATCATCACCAATGTCATCCACAAACCTTCTGACCAAACCTCCTACGTTCACAAGTGGCTGAAGTATATCACCAATGAGCAGGTACACAGCACTGATCTTTGTGGTACCCCATTGATCTTCCAACCAGATCTCCTCTCAACCTTCTTACTCCTTATGTTAACCTATGCCCACTGACCTCAGACATGGGGAAATGACTCTTATTCTTTATTCTACATCCCTCATCACTTTGTGTACTTGTGCTTCAAAAAACAGCAGACTGCACAGACTCTGCACGTAATTGAGGTATTTTTGCACTTTCCTCGCCACGGAGGGTGCTCCTCATTGTAAACCAATCTGTAACGTCCACTTTGTGGCATATGGCTAAATGACCATCCTGACCTCCTCAGCGCCACATTGCCTCTGTGAGACACCAGTTCTCTATTTCCACTGGCTTGGTGGATTCGTATGTGTGAGATTGAAAAGGAAATAACTGGAGTCCCTTACGTTGGAAAAATGTAACATCAGCACTCGGAGAGATGAAAATAGGCAGATTTCAAGAGTTCCCTTTCAAATTCATTTATTTTTAAAGAGACAAGCAATATGTCACAATTCCCAGTATTAGAAACCTTTTTTATATTGCTCTTGTGAAATGCCTACAAGCATTTAACTATGTTAATTGCACTGTATAAATCTAGGTAACAATTGACAGTGGATGATTAGAATTTTTAAATAAACCTTCTCCATTTACTACTCACTACAAATGTTTTTAATCATTTATATATATCAATTAAATTGTGTATAATATGCATTGATTAAAATGTCTTTATATGCCAGATTTTTTTTTCTCCACATGCTCAACGTTTGTCATCAGGATTTCTGCTCCAAAATCTAAAGGTACAAATATTGCCATTAAATATTTCCAATAAACATTTCAGCTTTCCGGTTATAGTTGGAAGGTACAAAGGGGTGCTTGTGAACTACTGACACGTTTGGCATTTATTCCTAAATATCCCCAAGATAAATTGACAATGACAATTTACCCTTCCCACCTCACCACCTCTCAATCTCCATCACCTCACCCATCTCCACTTGCTGCACCCCATCTCAATTTCCCCCGCCCCACCACCTCCCAACCTCTTCCATCCCAATCCATCCCAACCTCCCCCAACCCACCATCTCTCAACCTCCCTATCTCACCCCATCCCACTGACTCCACCCTATCACCACTCCTCCCCATCTCACTCTATCAACTCCTCCACCACACTCACCCCATCCCAACCTCCCCCCATCTCCACCTGCCATATCCGCCAACCTCTCAACCCCACCTCACACCAACCCAATCTCCCTCACCAAACCTCATCCCATCTCAACTTCCCAAACACACCCCACCTCTACCTCCCCCACCCCAAAACCCTCTATCTCCATCTCCCCCACCCCATCCCACCACGAACCTCCCACACCCCACCTCACCCCATCTCACTATATCCCCACCTTCACCTCCCACACCACACCACCTCTCAACCTCACCATACCTCCACGTGTTTCACACAATTCACATGACAATCTGCCTCTGTCAGGGAATTCCCTGGCAAATGAAATTCCTCATATGTTGCAAAATATACTTGGCAAATAAAGTACTATTCCGATTCTGATTCTTTCCCATCCATGTACCTGCCCAAAAGTCTATCCATGTTCTCCCTTTCAGAGCAAGCATAGAAAACATTCAGCTTGTCGAGGGGCAAAGTCGTAGATGTCGGAGCTGCAGGTAGTCCCCCTCTCTCTCAGTAATGGGTGGTGTGCTCTTTCCTAGATAGATCAATGGAAGAGAGAAGGGCTTCGTTTCCGTGAGTCCGATCTTTGACAGTCTATTAAGACAGCCTCTAACAGTCTATAATGAGGCGATGTGGAGTCCCGTGTTTTGTGTTTAATGGGTGATATTTGGAACCAAAGAACACAAACATTAGTTGGCAACATCAGTGATGACACATGCCAAGGTATAATGATCCATTCGCTGTTACAAGTGGCTGAAGGATGAATAATTATTGCTGAAGTGCAGAAGTGAAGATACCAATGGAAGTAAATGAAAAAGCAGTTGTCTGTTCAGTTGAGCCATTTAACATGAAGCACGATTAATCCACTTTACGATCAGATTCTCCAAGATCTCTTTGGTTTTCCCGCTTCTATTACACAAACTGAAGATGACAAAATGGATATTTTGAGAGTTGCCTTCCGATGGAAATGCTGAATCTAGGATTGTATACGCATCGAACTTCACCTCAGAAATTCAGTTCCTCTGATCAATAGAACCAAGTTTTAAAAGTAGAGCCCAAAGGAAAATGTATCATTAATTGAGTGAGTTCATGAAGGAACAACTTTGGTCCAGAGCAGGAGTCAAAGGTCGGGTGTTGCTGTTGTTTAGATAAATCGCTCGGGTGATGTTGGAGAGGCCACGTGCGAGCTTGCAGGCTGTGGAGACTAGGGACGACACGGCGCAGAACTGATTCGATTTCTGCAGAAGATGTGGTATGGTAATGGCTATGTTTATGGACAAGGAATCAAGAAATACAAACTGCAAAAGCTGAAAATATTCAGCAGGTCAGGGAGCATCAATGTGAAGCGAAAGAAGGGTCTCGACCCAAAACGCCACCCACCCTTTTTCCCCAGTGATGCTGCCTGAGCTGCTGAGCTACTCCAGCATTCTCGGTCTATCTTCAGTGTAATGCAGCATCTGCAGTTCTTTCGTACACAAAGAGAGAAACAGTGTTGTGTTTTAGGTCAAAGATACTTTCTCAGGGAATGGATTTTGCATTATTCTTGAGTTTATAAAGAGCTTGAGTAACTCAGCAGGTCAGGCAGCATCTCTGGAGGAAAAGGATGGGTGACATTTCAGTTTCAGAACCCCTCTTTACACTGGACTGGTTATAATCTGGGCTGGGCGATGCTGACAGGTACACTCACAAGAGTAGACGAACTCTTGAATTGAGGTTACATATCATATGGTGGCAAATGGGAATAGTGTAGATAGGTACATGATGGGTGTCAAAGGATACAGGGAGAAGGTAGGAGAATGGAGTTGAGAGGGAAAAATAGATCAGCCATGATCAAATGGTAGAGCAGAGCCAATAGGCCAAATGGCCTAATTCTGCTCGTATATCTTATGGCCCAATGGTCCTATGGTCAACATGGACATGGTGAGCCAAAGGGCCTGTGTCTGTGCGGAATGGGCTCATGGCTCAATCCATGTCTCTACTACAGACAAATCTAAGGTTGGAGGGTCTTCCACGTACTGTCAACGGTTGTGTGATCATTTGGCTGAATATCTGATGGTGAATGTAGAAGGATAATGACTTATTTGCCAATCAGATGTCAACTCAAGGAACTGCCGAGGATGGGATAGACGTTGTGTATCTATGTCCTCCAGAGATGTGCCTGACCCGCTGAGTTACTCCGGCACTTTGCACAATAAACCATGCACGTACCAATTCCATGTGCTTGTTGAGACTTCCTTAGTGGAAAGGTGCCAGAATTTCTGACCCCAATGGTGTTGCAATCACATAGCAAAGTGACTCTCCATTGACAAATATTAAAACCTTTGTAAGGAATTTATTGAGCTTGCAATAATTAGGACATGTTGGGGAGAGTGCAGAACCAGGGGCCACAGTTGGGGGAGTGTAGAACCAGGGGCCACAGTTTAATAATAAGGGGTAGGCCATTTAGAACGGAGTTGAGGAAAAACATTTTCACTCAGAGAGTTGTGAATCTGTGGAATTCTCTGCCTCAGAAGGTAGTGGAGGCAGATTCTCTGGAAGCTTTCAAGAGAGAGTTAATTAGAGCTCCTAAAGATAGCAGAGTCAAGGGATATGGGGAGAAGGCAGGAACGGGGTACTGATTGTGGATGATCAGCCATGATCACGGCGAATGGCGATGCTGGCTCGAAGGGCTGAATGGCCTACTCCTGCACCTATTGTCTATTGACATCTCAGTGCTTTACAACCAATTGAGTACTTTTGAAATGTGGCTAACATTATAGTTTTTCTTCATGTCGTGTCAACCACCTACTGAATCATACCATGGTCACTTCCCTTTCAGCACTAGTATTCTATGCTTCAGTCTAAAAGCCCGCACAGCAGGATGTACTGAATGACATCAACGAGCTGAGAACATTGTTTTCCCTTTGCATGGCTCTTCTGAGGGTCCTGACAATAAGAACTGCTGTAGAAGCAAACTGACCTTAAGACCAATGCAAGATAACCAGCCCTGGTTTCAATAACACCAAAACAGCATCTATGAAGACTTAAAAAAACTGCACAACATCAAACTTCACATATTTTGTCTGCTAGTATGGTAATTCATCATATTTGAGAACAGAGATATGATTATTGGATTTTGTTAATTCTTCAAATAAAAAGAATGCTGGCTTTCATATTGTGGGCAATATTTCAGAATTTCTAATGAATCTAAAGAGAGTTACAAAACATTCCATTCATGGGATTTTGACATTTAAATATTTTTTTAAATTTATACTTTGCATTTGAAGGCATTCAATTTAATAAGAAAGTTATCGTTCCAGAACTATTTTCTGTTTTAGTTTAGTTTGGAGATACAGCAGACAAACAAAACCTTTGGTCCAGCGAGTCCACGGCGACTATTGATCATCTGTTCACACTAGTTCAATGTTATCCCACTTTCCCATCCGCTCCTTAAACAGGGACAATTTACCGAGGACAATTAACCTACAAACTCGCATATCTTTGGAATGTGGGAGGAAATCGGAGCATCCAATGAAAACCCATGCATTACGGGGACAACCTCCAAACTCCACATTGGCAGTACCCGAGGTCAGAATCGAACCCAGGTTTCCTGCATTGTGGGACAGCAGCTCGACCAGCTGTGCCACCCACTGTTAAAAATCAATTTGAAGAACTTGAATACTGACTGCTCACTTGACCTTGTGATCGGCTCACGTGACCTTGAGGTGACTGACATTTAGTTGACAAAACTTGTAGACCTGCTCCCGAAGCCTCATGAGCCAAAGCCTCAGCACTTCCCCTTATGATTTGGAAATGCATTGTCCATTCCTTCATTATCTCTGGAAAAAATTCCATGAGCTCCCAATCCAGACTAAAGGAACTGTAGATGTTCATAAGAGCAGTCTGCCACCATCTCAGGGGCAATTGGAGAAGGACAATAAAAAGGCAGCAACACCTTCATCATAAAAAATAAAGTCAAGAAGAAACATTTCCTGAACATCACCCAAACCAACCTGCCTTCCATTGGCTCCATTTACACTTCACCTTGCCTCGGCAAGGCCACCAGCATATTCAAGGATGAGTCTCACCCCGGTCACTCCCTCTTCTCCACTCTCCCATCAGACAGGAGGTACAGAAGTATGAAAACGCACACCTCCAGATTCAGGGACAGCTTCTTCCCAGCAGTTATCAGCCAAATGAACCATCCTATCACCAACTAGAGAGCAGTCCTGACCTATCATCTACCTCATTGGAGACCCTGGGACGACCTGTAAACAGACTTTACCTTGCACTGGACTTTATTCCCTTTATCCTGTATCTGTACACTGTGGACGGTTTGTTTGTAATCATGTTTAGTCTTTCCGCCGACTGGATTGCACACAATAAAAAAGGATTTTCACTGTTCCTCGGTACACGTGCCAATAGTAAACTAAACTAAACTAAAATATTCAATTTGAATTCAGTGATTTGAAGTAGGTTGCAAAAACATCACCCACACGACCGCAGCCACATTGAAATAATTACTGTGAGTGGGTTCTAAAGCTTTCACTTTTCTTCTGAAAAGCATTCACGAGATGGCAAAAAAACAGTGAATTCCCCGCCGAGAGCAGAACTGAACTTTCATTTGGTGACGTCATGATACCACCTCCTTTAGATCACTGCAGAGTTTTCAAGGGATCTCGCTGGTCATTAGTTTAGCCAATTGTTGGAGACAATTGTCGGCAAGATCTGGGTGCGATGGCACAGAGGCAGATCATTCAGTCAGTGGATCCCAGTTGATTATCTATCAGGTTTCCATTTGCGAGGCGACATTCAATCCCACCCTACCCGCTCTCCAGCTCCTCACTCCCTGCCTGGTGAACCCTTCATGCAGATCCTCTGAAGCCAACATCCCAACACCTTTACAACATGCTACGGGCAAAGTAGCTCCAATGGGATATTCACAAAATAATGGATATGTTGGATGCTCTTCCTTATACAGATAGAGTCATAGAGTCATTCAGCATGGAAACAGGCCCTTCAGCCCAACTTGCCCAAGTGGACGAAGATGCTCCATCTATGCTGGTCCCACCTACCTGCATTTTGCCCATGTACCTCTAAAACCTTCCTATCCATGTACCATGTATCCATGTACCTATCCAAATGTCTTTTAATTGTTATAGTACCTGCCCTAACTACCTCCTTTGGCACCTTGGTCCACATACCCACCACCCTTTGTATGAAAATGTTACCCCTCAGGTTCCTTTAAAATCTTTCCACTCTCACCTTAAGTGCATATTCTCTGCTTCTCAACTCTCTTATGGCCCTGTTCCACGATGCGAGTTCATTCAAGAGTTCTCCCGAGTTTAAAAAAAAATCAAACTCGTGGTAAGCACGGAGAATGAACGTAGCGGGTACGTCGGAGCTCGGGGACGTCTCTTAGCGGCTCGTAACGCTAATGGCAGGTAAGCTCGGGAAGACTCGTGAAGATTTTTCAACATGTTGAAAAATGTCCACGAGAGCCCCCAGTACCGACGTGCGGCCATTACTGTAAATCTCCAAATTCAAATCAGGGCAAACTCGGGAGAACTCTTTGAATGAACTCGTACAGTGGGACAGGGCTTTAATTCTGGGTAAAAGACTGTACATTCACTATCAATTCCCCTCATGATTTTATACATCTCTCTAAGATCATCCCTCAGCCTATTGCGCTCTGAGGAATAAAATCCTAGGCTGCCAATTTGTTAATTGACTTGACATGAATGATCTTCTGTGATAGACAATTCCACAGGTTCAACACCTTCTATGTGAAGATATTTCTCCTCTTCCTGGTCCTAAATGCCTTACCCTGTATTCTCACACCTGGTCTGGAAGCCACAATGGGGGGAGGCGGGGGGGTTACATCCTCTCAGCACACAGCCTTTCAGACCCTATTCGTATTTTTTTTATTGTCGATGCTGGATATCTAAAATAGAACAGAAAATTCTGGAAATGTCCAGCAGGAAATTCTGCAAATTCCTCCAACTCCATTAATCTTTACACATGTGCCAGTCCTATCAGAATGTTTCACATTTCAATTCCTCTCACGGATCAGAACTCTAGCAAAGACATATCTAGTCAATTCAAAGTCTGAAGAAGGTAATTCAGAAAGTCACGTATCCATTTGCTCCAGAGATCCTGCCTGACCCGCTGAGTTACTCCAACACTTTGTGTCAATCTCTAGTCAATTCTTCATGGTCTTCATAGTTATTCTTCTAGTCTATGTCCCGGCATTCCTCCATTGTCAGAGTGAGGCCAAACGTAAATTGGAGGAACAGCATCTCATATTTCGCTTGGGCGGCTTACAACCCAGCGGTATAATTTTGGATTTCTCTAACCAAGTAATCTCTGCATTCCCTTACTCTCCGTCCATCATCCACCCTAGTCGTCAGACTAGTTTTACTGACACCCAGTTAAAAAAAAACTTATTGTGATTGAAATCTTGAAAGAAAGTTGAAGAGATTTAGCTGGAAAATGACTGGCCACTGTTCTGGGTTATGGCACAAATCCTTCTTTAGTCTGAGGGTGGTGAATCTGTGGAATTCATTGCCACAGACAGCTAAGGAGGCGAACTCAATAGATATTTGTAAGGATGAGATGGACAGATTCCTGATTAATATGGGTGTCCAGGGTAATGGGGGGAAGGCAGGAGAATGTAGTTAAGTGGAAAATATAGATCAGCCATGATTAAATGGCAGAGTGGACCTGATGGGCCGAATGGCCTAATTCTGCTCCTAGAACTAATTAACATGAAATATTTAGTGAGATGGAAGAGTTGACGTGGATAAGCTTTTCCCATTGAGGGTAGGAAAGATTCAATCAAGAGGACATGACATGAGAATTAAGGGACAGAAGTTTAGGGGCAACATGAGGGGGACTTCTTTACTCAGAGAGTGGTGGCTGTGTGGAA
Organism: Raja brachyura; assembly: GCA_963514005.1. The sequence continues at coordinate 18,994,052 of OY740813.1, read as the reverse complement.
TGATCTTCCTGCTGAAGTGGTGGAGGCAGGATCGATTTTAACATTTAAAAGTAAAGTGGATAGGTATGTGGACGGGAACGGAATGGAGGGGTATGGTCTGAGTGCAGGTAGATGGGACTAGGGGAAAATAAATGGTCGGGACGGACTGGAAGGGCTGAGAAGGCCTGTTTCCGTGCTGTAGTTGTTATATGGTTATATGGTTATCGCAAATTAAAACTATAGGTTCAATGCAAAAATCATGAAATGATGAGAGATAATAGTTAATCTCATTGCACTGCGTATGTATTATGTAAACCACCTCAACCCCCGACTAATTATAAGCAGAAGCCGAAAATAGGTTCCCAATCTCAGATCCTCATGTAACACATATGACTGTTGCTCAGAATTAGTCAGATGTTTCCACTGAGGGAAGTTCAGTGAAACTCCCTCTGGATGGCTGCCCCTGCCCCTTTCCTGAGGAGGTCACCTGCTGACCACCGTCAGGCAGTAGCAGAGTGTTGAAGTCCCTTCTGATATTCCAACAATCTAAGTTCCCAACCCTATTGTCCCAGTACCTCTTGGTTACAGACAATAGGGTTATACTACCAGATGATGGCATTAGAAACAGATACATCAAGGGTTCCCTCTCCCAGTGTTTCTAAATGAGAAGTCAAACAGAACTGTGCATCTAATAGGTTTTTTCTCTTCCAGCCATGGAATCAATAGTTTCATTTCTTTATTGTTATTGAGGGTATTAAACATTCATCACTAAAAGAGAAGCGAATTGGCATTAAAAATTAATATCAAGCGACACACTTACTTTGACATTGAACTTTACAACAAATGCCCAGCACGAGAAGGAACTGTTTTTTAACCAACTCAACCCAAACACTACAAATACATAAATTCAACAATTCCCTTGTTCAAAACTAGCCTTCCCCTACCACCTTCCACCTCGCAGCTCCTCAACCAAGGGACTATCCTTCAGTGGTCTGGCCAGAGAAAGCTGGGAGGCTGATCACAAAATTAAAGTTCCCATTTTGTTCATTCCTTCCAAAGAGCCTGATTCCATTTTGTATCTCTAAGTTAGTTTTGTTTCGTTTTTTTCGTTAGGTTATTGTCACATGTACAGAGGTACAGTGAACAGCTTTATTGTTGAAAGCTATCTAGTCAGTGGAAAGGCTGTGCATAATTACAATCAAATAGTCTGCAGTGTAACAGATGCAGGATAAAGGGAAAAATGTTTAGTGCAAAATAAAGTCCAGGAAAGTTTGATTAAAGATAGTCCCAGGATCTCCATTGAGGTAGATGGTAGGTCAGGATCGCTCTCTAGTTGGTGATATGATGGTTCAGTTGCCTGTTAACAGCTGGGAAGAAACAGTCCCTGAATCTGGAGGTGTGCATTTTCACACTTCTATTCCTCTTACCTGATAGGAGAGGGGAGAAGAGGGAATGACCGACTGGGGTGATATTCGTTGTTGATTATGCTGCTGGCCTTGCCGAGGCAGCGTGAAGTGTAAATGGAGTCAATGGAAGAGAGGTTGGTTTGTGTGATGGTCTGGGCTTCGTCCACAATTCTCTGCAATTTCTTGCGGTCTTGAATGGAGCAGTTCCCAAACCATGCAAACAAAGTATACTATAACGTATATGCAATCAAAACCATTACATGAAAACTGTTACCAATGCATTGCTTCCATTGCAGTAATGGTCTCCTGCTCACATGGACACATGGTGAATCTGCCTCACTGACATCCAACATTCTGCAGTAACGCCATCCTGTCACAGAGCGGTGCTGTAGTTTCAAATTAAACAGCATGTTTATCAAAGCTTGCAAACCTCGAGATCCAGACATTCCAGCAAAGCACAGCTGAAAGCTGGATTTCAAATGACCATTAATGCACAAGAGAATATAAAATAGTGCAGTTGCTGGAAACGCCAAATATAAATGGAAGAGGCTGGAGATATTTGGCAGATCTGGCTATATCTGTGGAAAGAGAAACAAGAATATTTCAAGTCAAAGACCCTGCATCAGATACTGAAATGTTGATTCTGTTTCTCTTCTCACAGATGCTGCCCGAACCGCCAAATATTTCCACCATCTTCTATCTTCATCCTAATGTATGTTGTAAAATAATGTAGTTAAATCTGAAGGTGCCAATGGGTCAGCAGGACTGAAGTTTCCACATTGACCTGCAGTGGGTAAGGCTTGAAAGAGCTAATAGTCAAATCTAATATTCAAATCAAAAATTGAGTCATTCTTCTACAAAAGCATGGGCTAGGAGAACAAAAGAATGGCTCGGTGCCAAGTCTGAATGACATTGTACTTTATATGAAACACAATATGGAGGACAGGTTGTCTTTTCAATAAATATATTGAGATGGCAGCCCGCAGTAATAACATGTGCTTCTTCAATGCCATAAAGAAGCCAAGATTGAAAAAAATAGCTGACGCTCCAGACATAAGTATTAACTTGTCATTGGATGAGTTCGATTTGGACCCAGCTTTCCTATATTGTGAAAGGCTACAGAATCTTTCAGTCATGCCATATTCAGACTTGGTAGGAGTGTTTTACTGATAATAAAAATGTATAATTGCCCTAACTTTCCTTTGTTTTGTGAGTGGGAGCACGAGAAGCACTGAGCAATGTTTGTGCTCATTGTAATCTCGCCACTTCCGTCTGACGAATCAATTCAAGATTGCCAAAGATCTACCTTCAACGTTTGTTGCTATCTGCTTTTTAAGAAACAAACTTTCACAGGCTGTACGTGCAACCCTCCTTAGAAGAGCTGGAATGGAATCCTTTATGGAATGGAATACTCTATTGTCACATGTGACAAGACACAGTGAGATACTTTGCAAATGGTATGCACATAGTCGCCACATTCGGCACTGACAAAGTTACAAAATATCCCCCACCTTCACGCTGGTTTCCCCATGCTAGATCCCCATTTGTTCTCCCTCCCCCCCCCCTCCCCCCCCCCCACATCCCTCCCCCTCCATCACGGTGCTCCACCCACTCCAGGTCTTCCAGTTTTTCCCCCTCCCTCATATATATATATATTTATACACAAGTGTTTGGGGCTCTTGACGTGGTATTTTTTCTCCCTGTGACACCATCAAAATATTCCCACTGCTCCAACACCGCAAAACCACCTCCCATAAATGAGGAGACTACTTCTGACAGACGAATTCCCCATTACCATTACCCCCATGCTCCCAGCGTCTCATCCCTGATCCTCCCCCACTCCACTACCCCACCATTAGAATCTGAGAAAATATACAATAGTCCACTTGAAGTGCTCTCCAGTCTAATGCCCCCTCCCAGCACATAGAACATAGAACCGTACAACACAGGCACAGGCCTTTTGGCCCACAATGTCTGTGCCAAATATGAAGCCAAGTTAAACTAGTCTCTGCCTTCATGTGATCCATATCACCTTGTTCCATCTAAATATCTTTTAAATGCCACAGTTGTACGTGCTCCCACCACCACCCCTCGCAGTGCGTCCCAGGCACCCACCACCCTCTTTTTTTTAAAAGCTTGCCCTGCGCATCTCTATTAAACTTTTCCCCTCTTACCTTAAAGTTATGCCCTCTATCCCTTCACATTTTTGGCCTGGGATACAGGTTGGTACTGCAGGTAAAGCAGAGATTCCCTTGAGCTTTTAGAGAGCTGTATTTGGTGCTTGCAATAGACAATAGGTGCAGCAATAGGCCATTCAGCCCTTTGAGCCAGCACCACCATTCAATGTGATCATGGCTGATCATCCACAATCAGTACCCCGTGCCTGCCTTTTCCCCATATCCTCTGACTCTGCTATCCTTACCTTCTGTTATTCAATTGGAATGGAATTCAAACCTAATCAAATTACAAAAAATACTTTGAGTCATTGACTTATAGAGTGATACAGTGTGGAAACAGGCCCTTCGACTCAACTTGCCCACACTGGCCAACATGTCCCAGCTACATTAGTCCCACCTGTCTGCGCTTGTTCCATACCCCTCCAAACTTGTTTTATCCATGTACCTGTCTAACTGTTTCTTAAACATTAGGATAGTCCCAGCTTCAACTACCTCCTCTGGCTGCTTGTTCCATACACCCACCACCCTTTGTGTAAAAAAGTTACACATCAGATTACTATTAAATCTTTTCCCCTTTCACTTGAACCTATGTCCTCTGGTCCTCAATTCCCCTACTCTGGGCAAGAGATTCTGTTCATCTACCCAATCTGTTTGTCTCATGATTTTATATACCGCTATAAGATCACCATTCATCCTCCTGCGCTCCAAGGAATAGAGAGCCAGCCTACTCAACCTATCCCTATAGCTCAGACCCTCTAGTCCTGGCAACATCCTCGGAAATCTTCTCTGCACCCTTTCAAGCTTGACAATATCTTTCCTCGAACATGGTACCCAGAACTGAACGCAATACTCTAAATGCAGTCTCACCAACATCTTATACAACTGCAACATGACCTCCCAGCTTCTATACTCAATACTCTGACTGATGAAGGCCAAAGTGCCAAGAAGATTTTTGAAGACTTGCTCGCAGGGTTAGTTGTGCTTCACACTGATACACTTATTCTCATAAGCTGCTAATTTTCGCATTTGGATTTTCACGTTGCATTTAATAACAGATTGCACAATACAGATTCAATCTGCCCGCTCAGGAAAACCCACAGATACATTCCAGGCATGTTCCTCAAAGAACTAGAAATTGTTTTTCTCAGAGGACACGTCAAGGCAGCAAGAACTGCGCGTCAGAGTGACAAACACAACCTCCCACTTCTGAGAAATGTGGCACAGGAGAGTAAATATGCAGTTTGCTGGAAAGAAGCTGTGTTCGTTGAATCAAAGGAGGTTAGAGGGTCACTGTGTTTAAATTATGGAAACAGGCCAGTCGGTTCAACTCATCCATGCCAACCTAGGTGCCTGCCTAGGCTAGTCCCCTTCGCCTACGCTTGACTCATATATTCTCACGGTGTGGCTGGAGGAAGCAGTGTGGTGCAATACTTGTGGGTGCAATGCCCGGCTTTAGACATCAATGCTGGACTAAAGAGCTGACTTCAGTAGTACCTCTTAATTTTACACGCCAACTTCCTTACTCTGTCTTCTTGCAATATACCAACCCTTGCTAATAGCCCCTCTCACTCTGCCGATGCATTTTGTTGTGTCTCTGTCTGTCCTGGGGCAGTGGCATTAACCCTCACCATGTTATAGTATGTCTTCTCCCTCACATTGCCACCCTGCAACAATGCTCTGTCTTGCCAGTTCAACACATGCCATTATTCACACTCACGGGTCTCTCCCTTCCATCTTCAAAATAACGCAATTAAATTTGTGAGGGACAATCTCCCACGCACAAAAACCATGCTGACTCTCCTTAATCAGCGAGAGCTGTTCCTCTGTTTAAGAAGGGCAGTAGAGCCAACCGGGAAATTATAGGCCAGTGAACCTTCCTTCCGTGGTAGGAAAATTATTGGAAAAGATTCTGTTGGATAGGATCTACTTGCATCTGGAATAGCATAGCTTTGTACAAGGGAGGTCATGTTTGTTAAATCAAATGTGATTGATTGTGAGGTGACAAAGATGAGGGTAGTCCGGTGAATATTATCTAATTGGAATTTTGCAACCAGAAACATAGAAACACAGAAAATAGGTGCAGGAGGAGGCCATTCGGCCCTTCGGCCCTTCGAGCCAGCACTGCCATTCATTGTGATCATCCACAATCAGTACCCCATTTCTGCCATTTCCCCATATCCCCTGATTCCAATATCTTTAAGAGCCTTATCTAGCTCTCTCTTGAAATATCCAGAGAACCAGCCTCCACCGGCCTCTGTGGCAGAGAATTCCACAGACTTACAACTGTGTGAGAAAGTGTTTCCTCATCTCCGTTTTAAATGGCTTACCCCTTATTCTTAAACTGTGGCCTCTGGTTCTGGACTCCCCCAACATTGGGAACATGTTTTCTGCCTCTGTGGTGTCCAAACTCTTAATGATCTTATATGTTTCAATAAGGTAACCTCTCATCCTTCTAAATTCCTAAGTATACAAACAAAGCTGCTCCATTCTCTCAGCATAAGACAGTCCCGCCATCCCGGGAATTAACTTGTGAACCTACGCTACACTCCCTCAATAGCAAGAATGTCCTTCCTCAAGCTCTGACACCAAAACTGCACACAATACTCCAGATGGGGTATCACTAGGCCCCTGTACAACTGCACCAGGGCCCTGTACAACTTGCATTGTGGTCTCCTCCACATTGGAGAATCTAAGAACATTGCAGAACATTTGAACTCTCCATCCCACTCTGACCTGCCTGTCTCTGGCCTTTTACACTTGTCATAAAATCGTAAGCGATAGAAAAGTAATTAGGCCATTCGGCCCATCAAGTCTATTCCTCCATTCAATCATGGCTGATCTATCTCTCCCTCCTAACCCCATACTCCTTTTTATATTTCAAAATAGACTTTATTCAAATGATAAATATATACAATACATGAACCGTGTGAAAAATTAATCCAACATTTTCGAAGGCTATACAAATTGTTCCATACAGTCTATACACATTTGTCAAATTTCGCGAACCGATCCCCCACCCGTGCCACTCATGTGGCGCCCGGCATGGGATACCTTCCCTTATTTTGAGGGGCATCTCCACCATACCGTGCCTCCCATGTCCAGCAGCGGAAGGACCTTAGACTGTGGCCCTCCCCCACTGAGCCTTGGCGTTGGCTGCACCGAGCTTCAGTGCGTCCCTCAGCACGTACTCCTGCAGTCTGCAGTGGGCCAGTCAGCAACATTCCCCGAAGGACATCTCGCTCTGCAGGGTGGTGAACATCGCTCGGGCAGACCAAAGACCGTCTTTCACCGAGTTGATGACCCTCCAGCAGCACTTGATGTCAGTCTCTGAATGTGTCCCTGGGAACAGTCTGTAAATCACAGAGTCCTCTGTGACGGAGCTGTTTGGAATAAAGCGTACCAGGGACCCTTGCATTTTTCTCCAGACTCTTTGGGCAAATCCACACTCTGCAAAGAGGTGGGCAACCGTCTCCTCTCCATAGCAGCCGTCCCGAGGGCAGCGTGCTCTGGTAGTGAGGTTCCAACGGTGCAGGAAGGATCTGACTGGGAGGGCTCCCCTCACCGCCAGCCAAGCCAGGTCTTGGTGCTTGTTGGTGAGTTCTGGCGATGAGGCATTTTGCAGACAAGCTGGGCAGTCTGCTCAGGGAACCACGCCACCGGGTCCATCAAGTCCTTTCCCTGCAGTGCCTGCAGGACATTCTGTGCTGACCACTGTCCAATGGACATGTGGTCAAAGGTGTTGGTCTGGAAGAACCTTTCCACAGACGACAGATGGGGCGGCAGTGTCCAGCTGACTGGCACCTTGCGTGGCATCTGCGCCAGGCCCATCCTTCGCAACACCGGGGACAGGTAGAACCTCAGCAGGTAGTGACACTTGGTGCCCACGTGCCTTGGCTCTACACTCCGCCTGATGCAGCCACACACGAAGGTGGTCATCAGGATGAGAGCGACGTTGGGCACGCTTTTACCCCCGTTGTCTGCTGACTTGTACATTGTGGCCCGTCGCACCCGGTCCATCCTCGACCCCCAGATGAACTGGAAGACGACCCGGGTGATCCCTGTGGCGTAGGAAGGAGGGACAACCCCATACTCCTGCCCACTCCGCAACCTCTGACACCTTTGTTGAACCTCTGTTCCAACAATGTAAAGTGAGGAATAACACTGAATGCGCCTCCTAGATAAGTGACATGCTGCTCTGAAAGAAGAGATTTCATACAGTTTACGTTAATTTTAGTGAGGGAGCAGAGAAGCTGAGAAGTTTCTCAGTATGGAACAAGCAGCCAGAGAAGTTTAGATGGGGAGGGCTTTTGCATGGCAGGAGGGTTGTTGATGACGTGCTCTGTTTCTCTCTCCAAAGACGCAGCCAGCTCTTCGCGGTGTTCCCAGCATTGTCTGTTTTTGTTTCAGATTTTCAGCCGCAGCAGGTTTATTGGCCTCCAGTTCCTGGCCGGTTTTTAACATAACTTTAGACTTTTTATACTTTAAAGATATAGGACGGAAAAAGGCCCTTCGGCCCACCGAGTCCATGCCGACCAGCAATCAGCCCGTATGCTAACGTACACACGGTAGGGGCAAATTTACAACTTACCAAAGCCAATGAACTAACAAACCTGTACTTCTTTGGTGTGTGGGAGGAAACCAGAGAAAACCCACAAAGTCACAGGAAGAACGAACAAACTCCGTACAGACAGCACCCGTGGTCAGGAGCAACCCCCCCGGGTGTCTGGCATTGCAAGGCGGCAACGTGACCATTGTGCCACCGTGCCATTACATGTGTTGATTTTCCATGGAAGTGGCCTGAATAAAACACATGTGTTAGTTCAGAACCTCAGCATCTGCCCCTCACTATTTCAGTCCATTTTTCTGCAATCTCCTCGATCCTCCCTCTGCGAACGCTATTATTTCGGATTCCTGGCATTTGCATTGTTCTTGCTTTGTTCGTGTCACCGAGTGCATGGTTGCTTTTAGGATGCCTCCAGACCTGGCTTTGTTCCATGAGGAACCTGCCTGGAATGTAACCGAGTGGGTTTTCATGAGCCGGTAGGTTGAGTTTTGGGGGGAGGGTGGGGTGCTGTAGCAAAAGGCACAATACAGATTCAATCTTCCCCCTCAGGAAAACCCACAGGTACGTTCCAGGCAGGTTCCTCAAAAAACTAGAAATTTTTTTCTCAGAGGACACGTGAAGGCAGCAAGATCTGCGCGTCAGAAGTGACAAACACGACCTCCCACTTCCGAGAAATGTGGCGCAGGAAAACAAATATGAAGTTTGCTGGAAATCACGAAGTTTGCGTTCATTGAATCAAAGGAGGTTAGAGGATCACTGGGTTTAAATTATGGAAACTGGCCCGTCGGCTCAGCTTAGGAGGTGCGGGGTCCAATGGGAAAATTTTTCATAGAGATATAAATAAATAATTATAAATGAGTCACATGTCATGAGTAATATGACAGTCGGCTTAATTATAAACCTTAAACTGCGCATGCGCAGATAGTTATCTCCGCAAAAATAAAAATAAAAATAAATAAAGTAACAATTCAATTTTCCCACGGCTTCCAAATCTCCTTCTTTCTGACTTACTGAATGGGTGGGGGGTGGAGGGTGATGCCAGGTGGAAAGATGGTGGGAAAAACGGGAGCACACCGGGACAAGTTGAATCTTCTTGGTTCTTGGTTACTTGGTCCTCCAAAATATTCCGACTGGAATTTCAACTGGAAGTGGTGAAGGGAGGGGTTAAGCCAGAGAGGGTTATTGGGAAGAAAGTGCCACTTTAAATTTAGTTGCGTCTGGCTGGGCAACCGTGGTTTGCCAGTTGTCATCTTATTGAATGACAATAATAGTTCAACTTATCAAGGGACCAATTCGGGGGAGAGTTCCTTTCACAGCGTGTGGGGAGTCTAGCCAGGAGTAAAGTTGCGGGGAGGGCAGGAGCGTTGAGAAGGAGGGGGTCGGGTTCATGGCAGTAACTCACACACTCACTGCTGCCGTGATGCGGAACTGACTACCATCTCAGCGCCTTCTGCCGACCCGCTCACCTCTGGCAGTGCTCCCCGTCTGAACAGTGAGGGGACCAGCTCAAGAGCAAAGATCATAGAGCGGAGTGGGTCAGCGGATGATGGATAACATCACAGTGGGCGGTGGAGCTTACTCCTGTGTCAGCGCGAACAAGGGATCAATTGAGGTTACTCGCACTGACATATGGAGTAAGCTCCACCGCCCGCTGTCCTGTTATCCTTCGCCCGCTGACCCGCTCTTGAGCTGGATGATCCCCGGCCGACCCCCTCCTTCTCAACGCTCCTGCCCTCCCTGCGACTTTACCCCTGGACAGACTTCCCACAAGCTCTGAAAGGAACTCCCCCCCCCCAGCAGCACTGTCCTTTTACAGCCGCTTCCCACTTTGGAGCTGCAAGGTCATATCTTGCCCAAATTCAGTTGTATCTTTCTATCTCAATAAATATCACAAAATATGCCATTGTTTCAGCCACATTATGACAAAATATAGAATGTAGGTTATTTGTTATCAGTCACCCCATCCCAGCAACATCAGTACTTAAAGAAGAACATTTGTTTTACTAATTTACGAGCATGTACCATACAGAGTCCGTTGATCCATATCCAGCAAAATGTTGTGATAATTGCATAAAAGGTATTATTGTCTAAGAAATTTGGTGTGGAATGATAATCCATCTCAGTACTCATTTAGGCAAGTCCCAAGCTATAGATACTTTTCCCCCACCCCCAATCCCCCTCGCCCAATCTTCATTGAACCTACCATTTGACAAATCATTTACTCAGCTGCTGTAATGTTTCCTTCCTATCAAAATCTCTGTGTAGCATCTCTGTCCCTCTCTTCCAATTCCCACTTTGAAATAAAATACAACTTTCGACTTACAATTTTCGCAGCAGGATCGCTATATAAATGCAAATATATGGTATTCTATCCTCGCATTCCCCCCCCCCCCCCCCCCCCCCCCCAAACCCACTTACCACCACACAAGAAGCGTAACTTGAAGCGTTTGCATTTGGAGAAGTACGATATGGACTTCTCCAAAAATTAATAGCTATGATTCGATTTACAGCGAGCTATGAGGTGAGATTGAAACACCTGTCAGAGGGCTAAGAAACAATCCTGAGTTGACGGCGTATTGTTTTAAGTGAGCGTTTTGCAGCGACCTCACCATATTCTGGTTAAATATTCTTTCTAAAGAAATCTCCTATTTCACTTTGAAATTATATTCATTTATAACCGTTTGTAACATCAGTAACCACCTTAATGTTTGTGCGTTTAGTACCGGGTATGTTTGAAACTATTTATTGTAATGTACTGTATCTTCAAAAGAAAACTATATCAACCAGGTGTGAAAATTACACTGAATCGAACGATGATTGAAAATGCGTGGGAATTGAATAATCGCGATCCTGCTGCGAAATTTTAAAGTCGAAAGTTGTATTTTATTTCAAAGTGGGAATTTGAAGATAGAGACAGAGATGCTACACAAAGATTTTAAACTCGGGAGAGCTCCAGGGTGAACTCGCACAGTGGGACTGGACTTGAGGCAGCATCTATGGAGCAAAGGAAATAGCCAACATTTCGGGCCGGGTCTGAAGAAGGGTTTAGACCGGAAACGTTGCATAGCGGGGGGGGGGGGGGGGGGGGGGGAGGGCAGGGAGTCAGATAGACTGCGCAATAACAGGGGGGGGGGGGGATCCCAGTGTGAGAGTGAGTCACCACCTGCGTACAGCGTTCCCACACTCCTCTCTCCCCTCCGCCGTCTCCCCTCTTCCTTCCCTCATCCTCCTCCCCTCTCTAAAGAAGGAGGGAGAGGGAGAGGGAGAAGGAGGGAGGTAGGGAGAGGGAGATCTAAAGGGTAACTGGTTTTGGCCTCCAATCACCTCACAAAGGGCAGCCAACTGTGGTGGTGAGGCAGAAGGGAGAACTCTCTCTCTCTCTCTCCAATTCTCTCTCTCCAATTCTCTCTCTCTCTCCCCTCTCTCCCCCCCTCTCTCTCTCTCTCTCTTCCCCCTCCCTCTTTCTCTCTCCCTCTCCCCTTTGTCCCTCTCTCTCTCTCTCTCTCTCTCCTCTCTCTCTCTCTCCCCCTTCTCTCTCCAATTCTCTCTCTCTCTCTCCGTCTCTCCTCTCCCCCCTCTCTCTCTCTCTCTCTCTCTCTCTCTATCTATCTTCTCTCTCCAATTCTTTCTCTCTCTCTCTCCCCGTCTCCCTCGCTCCTCCCCCCCCCCCCCCCCCACAGCCACGTTTATATCTACAGTTCACTCCACGAGTGTGTGTGTGAGAGCCGAGCAGTGTTTCTCATTCTGACTCTGCTCCGTGAGCTGCTCGTATTGACGGTAATCGTGTCCAACTCTAAACTGAAAACGTGTGATTTGCAAACTGAAAATCCCCTCTCTCTGTCTCTCCACTGCCCCCCCCCCCCCCCAGACACACACGCAGATAGACACACACACACACACACAGCCACAGAGACACAGAAACACACAGACAGACACAGAAACACAGAGACATACACACACAGACACACACATATACAGACACAGACAGACAGACACACACACACGCAGACAGACACACGCAGACAGACACACGCAGACACACACACACAGACACACACGCACCCACCCGTACCCCGGCCCGGACATTAACCCCGACACCAATGTTAACACAGACTCAAACCTCCAACCTGGTCTGCTGTTGTACCAGCACTGAACGAGTTAACACGACCCCAGATCTGATTACCCACAGATTGTCTCCCTCTCGCACTTATCCGGCCTATTGTCTTTCGTTTCTGCTTCAGGTCTTTTAACGCTATCCCCCCGACCAAGAGTAGGCCAGTACGCCACCGATTTCATACAAATCTGACCCTTTCTCCCCCCCTTACTCACACACCGCCCGCCTGCCCGCTCCCGGCATTTAGTGTTGAATACTCACGGCTGAGTTTGCTGCGGTGCTGGGGCTTGCTGCCCTGTTTTCGCCTGGACATGGTAGTCTGGTGGGGGCTGTGAGACTCCCACACCCCCCAGAGCCCAGTACACCTCAAATTTGTCACCTCAAAATCAATCAATTTTGATTTATCAACACGACCTCCCATGAACAAAAACCATGCTGACTATCCCTAATCAGCGAGAGCTGGTCCTCTGTTTAAGAAGGGCAGTAGAGACAAACCGGGAAATTATAGGCTGGTGAACCTTCTTTCCGTGGAAGGAAAATTATTAGAAAATATTCTGTTGGATAGGATCTACTTGCATCTGGAATAGCATAGACCTATTTGGGATAGTCAGCATGGCTTTGTACGAGGGAGGTCATGTTGATAAATCAAATTTGATTGATTTTGAGGTGACAAAGATGATTGTTGAGGGTAGTCCGGTGAATGTTATATAATTGGAATTTGGCAACAAGAAACATAGAAACACAGAAAGTAGGTGCAGGATGAGGCCATTCGGCCCTTCGGGCCAGCACCGCCATTCATTGTGATCATGGCTGATCATCCACAATCTGTGACCCGTGCCTGCCTTCTCCCCATATCCCTTGATTCCGCTCGCCCCAAGAGCTCTATTTAACTCTCTTTTAAATTCAGCCAGTCAATTGGCCTCCACTGCCTTCTGTGGCAGAGAATTCCACAAATTCACAACTCTCTAGGTGAAAAGGTTTTATCTCATCTCCGTTTTAAATGACCTCCCCTTCATTCTTAGACTGTGGCCCCTGGTTCTGGATTCCCCCAACATTGGGAATATTTTTCCTGCATCGAGCTTGTCCAGTCCTTTTATAATTTTATATGTTTCTATAAGATCCCCTCTCATCTTTCTATATTCTAGTGAATACAACTCTCCCGACAAGATCATTCATGGTGGGCTGATCCAGAAGATCAAAGTACATGAACACTCAGTAGATTGGATTCAAAATTGGCTTGATCATACAAGACAGAGGGTAGCAGTGAAAAGGTGTTATCCTTGCTGGAACAATAGTGTTCCGCAAGGAATCAGCGCTGAGACTTCTGTTGTCTGTGATAAATATAAATGATTTGGACTAAAATGTAAGTGGGCTGATGAGTAAACTAGCAGATGACACACACATATTGGAGTTTGGGGAAGGTTATCAAATGGTTCTATAGGATATAGACTAGTTGGAAGTATGGGCAAATAAATGGCAGATGGAATTTAATCTGAACAAGTTGCACTTTGGGAGATAAAAGGGAAGAGTGTAGCAGCACCATACGTGGCGAATAAAGAAGAGACGTCGGGTTGGTGCAAACGGTTCTTTGTTCGGTAGTCACACGTTACGTGGGTGCGCTAACTATATTAATGTGGTGTTGTAGCTGAGCTTGGTTGTTCCCTCGGGTTCAGCTACCTTTTGGGTCTCGTGGTGAGAGAGCTTATGTACCAGGACACTCCCTCTGCCCATGACGTCAAGTGCCCGCCCTCGTATCTCCTGACGAGGGTTCGAGCTTAAGTGGCCCGTGTTTAGGCTGACGCCACAGGACCCCCCCCCCAGAACAGGAGGAAGGAATAGCTCCTGCATGTGGGTCTGGGACACACCGGGCGTGGGTCGGGACGGCCAGGCAGACGGCGGCCAGGTAAGTTCATAGTTCACTTCCGGCCGGCCGCGGCCATTTTTGTAGTCGGTAAGCCGCCTGTTTCAAGATGGTGTGGCGGCCATCTTGCCGGCCGGGTGAAGCAGACTTCACCTGGTGATTGAAGGCCGGTGAGGAGCAGACCCCTCGGTACATCGGGATCTCACACGCAGAGCGTCACGGCGCTCGTGGAGAGCACCGTCCCGACCCACGCCCGGGGTGTCCCAGACCTCTTCTGTCCGGCGGCTTCTGCATTGGTCTCCTCCCACCCCTCAGTACATCGGGAACACCCACGCAGAGCGTCACTGCGCCCGTGGAGCCCTCCGTCCCGACCCATGCCCGGGGTGTCCCAGACCTACATGCAGGAGCCTCCCTTGACCATGCTATTCCTCCCTCCTGTTCTGGGGGGGGGGGGGTCCTGTGGCATCAGCCTAAACACGGGCCACTTAAGCTCGAACCCTCATCAGGACATACGAGGGCGGGCACTTGATGTCATGGGCAGAGGAAGTGTCCTGGTACATAAGCTCTTTCACCACGAGACCCAAAAGGGTTTTAACTGGTAGCTGAGCCCGAGGGAACAACCTCGCTCAGCTACAACAACACATTAATATAGTTAGCGCACCCACGTAATGAGTGACTACCGAATAAAGAACCGTTTGCACCAACCCGACGTCTCTTCTTTATTCGCCACGTATGGTACTGCTACAAGAGAATACAATAATTTTTTGGTGGAGTTGGAGTTTTAAATGCGAATAACTTGTAAAATATACCATCAGTCTGAACGAAACTTGATACAACACACCACATGACAATTGTGAGTAAGGTGGCCTGATAATTGTAGTGCTATTGTGTACCGTTTTGGCGGAATTCAGGCCATGAATCGCACACACACACAGACAAGATGAGAGTTTTAGTAAAATATATAGATGAGAAGCATAGAATGGGTAGTCAGTCTTTTTCTCCAGGCTGGAAATGTCAAATACTAGAGGACATAAGTACAAAGTCAAAAGAGAACAGTCTAGAGGAGATTTACGGTGCAAATTTGTTTCTACGTTTAGGGTTAGATGCCTGGAAAATGCTGCCAGAGGAAATGGAGGAAGCAAATATGATGGCAATATTTAACAGGAATTTAAACAAACAAATGAACAGGTGGGGAACAAAAGGATGTAGATCATGTGCAGGCAGGTGTGCCATTTGAAATGGTAAAATTGGGTTGCCTTCGGCATCATGGGCTGAAGAACCTGTTCCTATGCCCTGCTGTTCTATATTGAATGTTCCATGTGAATCAGGATGTGAAGGATCTGAAAGGGTTAGCATTTCAGATGGGGGTCCATCAGCACCACCAGTTCCAAACTGTACAATGTTATCACTAATCCGTGGAAGATGCCTTCCTGAAGAACTTGCTGTTTTATGCAGGCAATCTGTCATGTAGGTATTTTAACTTTTATTAATCTGACATTTTAGATCACGCTAAACAACAATTTTATGTGCTGGTATGGAGCTACACCCATCTCTGTACTTAATGACGAGATTAGTCCTATTATAGTAAATATATACTGCCTTCTAAATATGGGTTAAGGCAAGAACATAATTAATGACAGTACACATTTCAAGTGATTGTTTCACAACTCAAGGAACTGCGTTGAAGCTAATAGTGAGGTAACGCCTCTGAAGCTAAAGTCTGATTAACATGATTAACCAGCAGAAATCTCAATAGGAAGCAAATTGAGCTGAAGAAGGGTCTCGACCTGAAACGTCGCCTATCTCCTTCGCTCCTTAGATGCTGCTGCACCCGCTGAGTTTCTCCCGCATGGTCACTGGGAGAAAGTTCGAACTCCTTACAGACAGCATCCGTAGTCGGGATCGAACCTGGGTCGCTAGCACTGAATGTGTAGGACAGAACTGCAGATGCTGGTTTAAATCGAAGGTGGACACAGAATATTGGAGTAACTCAGCGGGACAGGCAGCATCTCTGGAGAGACGGAATGTGTGATGTTTCGGTCTCGACCAGAAATGTCACCCATTCCTTCTCTCCAGAGATGCCGCCTGTCCCACTGAGTTCCTCCAACATAAGGCAGCAACTACTACTGAGCCACTGTGCCACCCATATTGTGTGCTATGTTGTGTTCAGTTTTGATCACCCAGATGCAATTAAACTGGAAAGAGTGCAGAAAAAATTGATGAGGCTGTTGTCAGCACTCAACAGACTGAATAATGGGGAAAGGTTGGGCATGATCATGATGGGCATAGCTGGGGTGAATGCACCGAGTCTTTTTCCCAGGGTTGTGAGAAGGTAACCCCAGTCCATCACACAATCTACTTCACCCCACGACTCCATCCACACTTCACGCTGCCTTGGAAAAGGTGCTAACGTAATCAGTCACCCAGATCTTTCCCTCTTCTCCCCTTTCCTTTCTGGCAGAAGATGCAAAACCTTGACAGCACACACCACCAGTTCCAGGAACGTGCCGCTAGCTAGCATAAATTAAAAATACAGTTGAACTAATTTACATTCCTAACTACATTCCACAGTAGAGTCCAGGCTCTGATCAACACGTGCAGCACATGACTGATCTTAGTATATTCATGTATGGAAATCAGATTATAATCAAACACTTGGCCCATGTTGACCAACCTGGGTCTCACTGCACACCAGGTACTACTCCTGACCCTGACTCGAGTCGCATACCTTCTCTCATTCCTGACCCCGAGATCAGCCTTACATCCCCCCCCCCCCCCCCCCCACCCCTATTCTACCCAGATCATAGCTGCTTACCTGCTTAGGTTCCCAGTGCTGAATAGTCCCCTGGTCCCAGCTTTAACTGCACACCTAGTACTATTCCAGACCTTGACTCTGGATGCACATTTGGCCTTGCTCCTAGCCCCTCTGCACTGACAATATATCTGGCCCTCACATAAAGCCCCATATCTGACCCCCTGGACTTAACCTATTACGTTCGTCCACAGGTGCTTATCTAATGCAGTGCTTATCTAATCTAGTTCTTATCTTTGTTTTGATTGCACCTACCAACATGCATACATTATTATATTATATTAATATGTACCGAGGGCAAATTTTTGTTCCAATGCTCCCCATTCCCAATTACTTTTACATTGTAGTGATTGAAATCCAAGTGCAGTTTAAATGGCATCATAAAAGTCAAATCTCCGGAATGGATGATATTCATCACGTGGTTGGTTGGGGTCAGTATCAGTACAATTACTATATTAAACTTTGAATCTTCAGATGTCCTGGTTCAAGCCAAAACTAAAGACAAATAATAACCACCTCACACATTCCCCTGCAAGTATCTCTGTCACTCCTTTAAAATATTCCCCTTCTTTGAACAAGCTCTTAAATATCACATCTGAATCAGTTTCCATCTGATCATACCCCTTGAGGATGTTCATCTATGTGTTCAATTATTAAAACAACGAGATTGGGGACATTTCTATTCAACCTGTCAAAGGAATTGGGGGGGAGGGGAATTAGAAATAGTCAGTGAGATAAACAAACATAATAGTTGAGTGGCAAATGACAATAGTGCTACCTTCCCAATATTTAACTGAAGGAAATAATGGGTTATCGGGGCTGTCTGTTGTGACAGACAGCCTGACACCGTGCAATTCATTATTATATTACACATATCCCACCCCCCTGGATATTCCAGATTAATAAATTAAGGTTTTGTCAACTAATTACAAATCAGGCTAATTATAAATCAATAACATTAGCCAACTTTGAAACATGAAGCGCTGAGCATTGGGATCCAGACATCATGGACAACTGGCCTCAGTTCCCCACTCACATCTGGCCGTGTTCTCCGTCTGAACCAGGGGCCATGGAGCGTTTTTGAAAATGGGGAGACTGAACGATCACTGATCACTGGCTTTGGGGGTACCCGGTGAGGGAGTGGAGGAACCGAGTGGGGAGAGGGTGTGGAAGTGGGGGTCCCCCCTCCCAGGGTAGGGATTTTTTGAAATTTGATGTATTAAAATCATGTTTTAGTGCATTGTAGAAGTATGATTTCAATGTTTTTTGTATGAATTATTTTTAAGAGGTAACTTTTTAAGGGGTAACTTTTTCCACACAAAGGGTGGTGGGTGTATTGGACAATCTGCCAGAGGAAGTAGTTGAGGCAGGGACCATCCCAACATTTAAGAAACAGTTAGACTGATACATGGATAGGGCAGCTTTGGAGGTATGGACCAAAAGCAGGTAGCGTAGCAGGGACATGTTGGCCGGTGTGGGCAAGTTGCGCCAAAGGACCTGTTTTCACATTGTATCACTATGACCACATTATACCTCCACCATGCATGAATGCTTCAAAATCGTGATTGAGTTTTATTGCCATATATTCAAGCATAGAAACATAGAAAATAGGTGCAGGAATAGGCCATTCGGCCCTTCGAGACAGCACTGCCATTCAATATGATCATGGCTATTCATCTAAAATCAGTATATCTTTCTGGGTTTTTTCCCCATATCCCTTGCTTTAATTAGCCCCAAGAACTAAATGTGACTCTCTCGGCCTGCACTGCCTTCTGTGGCAGAGAATTCCACAGATTCACAACTCTCTGCATGAAGAAAGTTTGTCCTCATCTCAGTCCTAACTGGCCTACCCTTTATTCTTAAACTGTGACCCCTGGTTCTGAACTCCCCCAACATTGGGAACATTTTTCCTGCAGTTACAGTCAGTGAAAATCTAGCAGGCAAGCAGGATGCTTTCTCCAACCACTCCCATTTGAAGTCCACTATCTTCCACCGTTTCTACCCAGTGTTTGGTACTTACTTCCAGCACCCACTGGTTGTCCTCCAGGATGCACCGAGCCTCAGCCTGATCCATGCTGGTCACCTGGGCGAATTTGCACTCTCTCCCACTCCTCTCTCTTTTCGGCACAGAGACTCTCAATGCAGCGGCGCAACGCTTCCGGCGGCCCTGGACTCTTGCACTGGGGCTGCTCCATGGCCGGTTCTGCAGCGAGCGTCTCGCCAGCCCCACAAATACTCGCCAGCAGCGGCTACCTGCATCTGTCTCCGCCAAAACTTCTGCTTCCATCCCTCCCTCAGCTCTCCAACACCCATGGCCCATGCAGTAAATGAGTTTTGAAATTTACGTTGAGCGTGAGAAATTTGTGATCAGCGTGAGGGCGTAAGAATTTGTCAAAATGCGTTATTCTCACGTTCAAAGCGTGAGAGTTGGCAGTCCTAACATGTCAATGAGCCAAATTTCGAATGTTTTTTTTTAATTTAAATTTTATTTTTTTTAAATTTTGTTTATTAAAGGTAAATACATCAATGTACACATATATACTGTTACAATCATTGTACCCCATAATTTTATGGCTTTTAAAGAAAAAGAATAGAGAGAAAGAGAGTGAAATGTGAAAAGAGTTGTGATAGTGAAAGAGCATGCCAAAGGGGAGAAGAAACCCTTGGTCAAAGAATTAGAAAAGGGGGTTAAAAGATAGACCCTAAAAAAAGAAAAGGAAGAAAAGGAAAAAAAAAAAAAAGAAAAAAAGCCAGTTATTATGTTATATATATCACGCAAAAGGAATCCACCAACTCGATAGTTTTTCATCCCCCCCCCCACCAAGGCCCGAGGTACTCCTGCACCCTATCTTTGTAGTAATTCTATAAATGCAGACCACGTCTGATAGAAGCGTTCTGATTTTCCTTCCAGGCGGAGTCTCATATCTTCCAGATGTAGTGTTTCAAACAAAGTTGAAATCCACATATTTAATGTTGGTATAGGAGCATTTTTCCAAAATTTTAAGATTAGTTTTTTTCCTATTATTAAGCCGTAATCAAATAAATTCTTTTGATACACATTTAATTCCGAACTACCTTCTGTCATTCCGAAAATAATCAATTCTGGCTTTGGTGTCATTTTTATTTTAAACAGTTTTGTGAAAATTTCAAAGATTTCAATCCAAAACCTTTGAATTTTTGTACAAAAGATGAATGAGTGCGCTATAGTAGCTTCTTGACACTGGCATTTATCACAAATTGGTGAAACGTTAGGGAAAAATGTATTTAATTTAGTTTTTGAGTAGTATAAGCTGTATTATTTTAAATTGTATTAAAGTGTGTCTTGCGTCAATTGAGCATTTGTGCACATTTAATAAGTATTCTTTCCACCTTTCATTGGAAATTTTAATGCTTAGTTCGTTTTCCCATTCACCTCTAATACCTTCCGTTGTTGGTATTACTGCATTTAGTATAATATTATATGTATGTGAAATTAAATTTGCTAATTCCGCCTTTGTATTCATTACTTCATCTAGTAAGTCTAATGGCATTTTGTGAAATTTATGTGCATGTTTTTTCAAATAATCACATATTTGGAAATATTTAAAATACTGATTGTTACCCAGATTATATTTTAGTTGTAATTGTTTAAATGATAATAATTTTCCCATATCATACAGATATGTTTTAATTTGCATCTAGTGTTTTGTAATAACTCGGGTTAATAAACAATCAACCAAGGATCCTCAGGGAAGGAGAACAAATGAACAGAAAAACAGATCAGAAGCGGGCACTGCCATTAAAACCATTTCCTGATTCTCAATAAAACACTTTCTATTGAATTAATTTTTCTGGCAATGCAGTGATTTGCCAAGGAACAGGTAAATCAATGATTCAAGATAACAACAAAGGCAAGCAATTCAGCAGAGCCTGGTGGTAAGGTCATAAGTGATATGAGTAGAATTAGGCCATTCGGCCCATCAAGTGTACTCCACCAATCAATCATGGCTGATCCATCTCTCCCTCTTAACCCCATTCTCCTGCCTTCTCCCCATAACCTCTATCACCTGTCCTAATCAATGTACTTACGTAATTATTAGGTGGACACTACTCATGACACCACCTCGCCAGCTCAAATGATAATTCTGACAGCCAAATTGAAGCAATTAGGCAAAAGTTCAAAACAAACTAAACAGGAGATATAAAGAGAAAATGTCAAAAATACTGAAGTCTGGTAAACATCTGGAAGGAAAGAAATAACAAATGTTTTAATCTTCAGACTTTAGACCTGGAGATGCCGTGTGAAAACAGGACATCCAGTCAACTGAGGAAACACCGACCAGCGATTCCCGTACACTCGCACTGTCCTACACAATAGGGACAATTTACAATTTTTACCGAAACCAATTAACCTACAAACACTTACA
Organism: Raja brachyura; assembly: GCA_963514005.1. The sequence continues at coordinate 18,972,733 of OY740813.1, read as the reverse complement.
TTGGAAATGCAGAACACTGGAGCACCTGAAGAAAACCCACTTGGTCGCAGGGACAACGTACAAGCTCCATGCAGACAGCACCTCTGTAGTCAGGATCGAACCTGGGTCTCTGGTACTGTAAGGCAGCAACTCTACTGCTGTGCCATTGTGATACCCATAATTTTGAGGTGAGAGGGGCAACGTTTAAATGGAGGGCAGTGGGAGCCTAGAAGACAGGGTGCTTTCCTACCGGGTAGGGTGTTGGTCATTAACCAAAAGGTTAATCAAACTTCCGAAATATGAACTGCGAAACCTAAGTGTTACTTACCTTGCTCGTAATATCTAGCTTTGTGTCATTAACAAACGGGTACATTATGCTTGATCTCTTTGTCCAAATCATTGATATAACCATGAATAGGGTGGGGTCCCAATGTTGAACTCTGTAGCATCTCATTAATCTAAGCCTCACAAGCTGAAAGTTATCCGTTTATTCCTGTTCTCCATTTTCTGACCTTTAGCCAATCATCAGAGCATGCCAGCCTATTACCCGAATACTGTGTGCTCTAATTTTGTTCAATAGTCTCTCATGAGACAACTTATCAAAGGCCTTTACAAGGTACAAGGAACAATACACCTACTAGTTTACTTGCTGGTAACACCCAGATTCTGAAAAATGAATGAGAAAAAAGCAAATTCTTGTTTTACAAGTTGGCAATTATGCAGCAAGAGATTGTGCTGTTTCAACCATTTAGAGTCATGGTCATACAGCGTGGAAACAGGCCCTTTGGCCCAACTTGCCCACACCAACCAACATGCCCCATCTACACAATTCCACCTCCCTGCGTTGGGCCCATATCTTTCTAAACTTATCCAATACATGTGCCTGTCTAAATATTTTTTAACCATTGTGATGGTACCTGCCACAACTACCTCCACAGGCAGCTTGTTCCTCCATTGTGGAAAATATTTGCCCCTCTGGTTCCTATTAAATCTTTTCCCCCCTCACCTTAAACCTATGGCCCATGGTTCTTGATTCTCCTACTCTGGGTAAAAGACTGTGCATTTACCTTATCTAGTCCTCTCATGATCTTCTACACTATCAAATCATTGTCCTACGCTCCAAGGAATGAAGTCCTAGCCTGGTCAACCTCTCCCTATAGTTGAGGCCCTTGAGTCCTGGCAACATTCTTGTAAATCGTCACTGCACTCTTTCCAGCTTAACAACATTTTTCTTATAATAGGGTGACCAAAACTGAATACAACACTCCAACTGTGGTCTCACTGATACCTTGTACAACTGCAACATAACCTCTCAACTTCTATACAATATTCTGACTGATGAAAGCCTTCTTGACCACCCTATCTACCTGTGATTTCAAAGAACTATGTAGTTGCACTCCCAGATCCCTCTGCTCTACAACACTTCCCCAGTCATTCACTGTCTATGAACAGCCCTGGTTAGACTTCCCAAAACGCAACAGCTCACACTTCTCTGTATTAAACTCCATCAAGCATTCCTCAGGCCACCTGGCCAACCAATCATGATTCTACTACAATTTTTTACAACCATCCTCGCTATCTACAAAACCACCCACTTTAGTGTCATCTATAAATCTACTAATCATTACTAATATTATTATTTGCTGAGGCTGAAAGGACATCAGGCTTTACATAATATTTATATAGCACTAAAGTTTCTCTAGCAGGGAGGAGCCTCCTCAAAGCAATTTGTTACTATTAATGCATCACAATATGGATGACTCACTGATCATCCTATATTAAAGTTAAATTTACACATGAAACACAAAATGCCTGTGCATCTGGCCTCACCCAAAAATATATGTTTTCAAACGTCAGCAGTGCCTGGAAAGTTCCCGGATTTTGATACCTTGATAGTTGACAATGAATGATATAGTTCCAGGCCAGTTTTAATTTCACTTGAAGAGAATGGCACAAGAGTTGTTGTTTCCACGATATTGCAGAGCTTTTCTTGTGGGAGTAGAGTTTGCAAGATTGGAAGATATTGTAGATGAGGCCTTGATGATTTGTTGTCGTGCGTCTCACCAACACACTGTAATCATTGCGTGCTGGTGATAGCTGACATGAATAATGAGGGTGATGAGTAAGATGCCTATCAAGTGGGCTGCACAGTCCTGGAAGATGTTGATCAGTATGAAGAAGCATTCCGACCCAAAGGTCCCATCTATGTCCTCCAGAGGTGCTGCCTGACCGGCTGAGTTACTCCAGCACGTTGTGTTTTTTTTAAGCGTAATTGAATGTGGATGCGCTTCTTGACAACAGTGAATCCAAAAACAACGCGCAGCATCACATACTCACCAATGCATATGGATGCCAAACATTTACTGACTCTGCCTGTGTTTGCAAATAATTGAAATTAATACAGAATTACAGCTCACACCACACGTTACCATACGTTGGGCGATGAGTCAGCCCATCAACCAGTGCCACGCAGATTCATAGTGTATGCTATTGTCAATTTATTAAGATAAAGTCTGACTCCAGGAAAAATCAATGAGGTTTCTACTACTTTAAGCTAACCAAACATAAGCCACTTTGCACCAGGCAGATGAAGCCATGGTGCCATGTAAGCACACTTACTTTCCAATCATCAGTGCAAAACACTTGCATTTCTCCAATACTAGATTTATAACAAAGCCTGGCTGTGTTTGACAAAGGGTCTTCAAATCAGGCCATATGGATCGGTAGAAAAAGTTGCTGGGGCATGCTCCAAGCCTCGTGACAGTCAACGTAGAGGAGCAGATAACAGAGAGGCAAGAATAACAGCGTTATGGTGGCAGGACATTTCTACTGCCTAGATATGAACTGGGATCATTTAAGCATGAAATACAAAGAGGAGTGGAATGCATGAAGGAGCATTTTTTAAACAGTACATTAGGCAGCTCATCTGGTGCATCTCCTAATAGAAACATAAAGTGAGCCATAAAGTGCCATACACAAACCAAAACTTTTCCCTTTGAGATCTTATTATAATCAATGCGAGAATGTGGGGCAGCAGTAGAGTGGTTGCCTTACAGTGCTTACAGCGCTGGAGTTCCAGGTTCAATCCCGACTACGGGTGATGTCTGTACGGCGTTTGTATGTTCTCCACGTGACCGCGTGGGTGTTCTCCGAGATCTTCAGTTTCCTCCCACACTCCAAAGATGTACAGGTATGTAAGTTAATTGGCTTGGTGTGTGTGTGAATTGTCCACAGTGTGTGTAGGATAGTATTAATGTGCGGGGATCGCTGGTCGGCGCAGACTCAGTGGGCCGAAGACCCTGTTTCCGCTCTGTATCTCTAAAGTAAACTAAACAAAACATTGTTGAAAACAACAATCAAAACCAAGTAGTTCCTAATTAATAGTTATGTTCTACAGATTTTTCATATAAACATAACGTAGATCATTATGTCAAAAGCTTGTAATTTTAAGATTAAATATTGATACTGATTTGTACGCTAACCATCAAGGAGTTGGCAGCAGCTATGTAACAGACAACTGTAAACTCAAATAAATGTTGAATGTTGCAACACAGGGGAGTAAAGGAAAACTGAAAAAAACTGTAATCTATTCACAAGGTAATCTATTCACATAACAATAAGTTATAAGCTGCTCATGTTTCAACTTATTTATTTCTCCAGGTATTCAAATTACATCACTACACTTCATTCACTCTCAGATCAGTGTTAATGTTTCTGTGTATTCTTTATTCCAAAACAACAATAGTGGCACATTAAAATGCTTAAGTGCTTTGGAACACAAGTTTATAATGAAAAAAGTATTTACAATCAAAAATCATTCTATCTCACTTACCCATTTGATTGTTACATGGCTAGGGAAATGGTGGAAGCATTTGCAATAGTAATGTTCAAGAGGAATGTAGACACAGGAACACAGGAAAGAATTGAAAGGGATCTGCGGGGCAATGTTTTTCACACAGAGGAAGGTGTGTATGAGGAATGAGCTGCTAGATGAAGTGGTAGAGGGCCGTTACAATTACAAGACTTTTGGACAGGTACATGGGATAGGAAAGTTTTAGAGGGAAAGATAACAAATTCAAGCATATGGGTCTGGCTCAGGTAGTCGACATGAACAAGTTCGGTCAAAAGTTTGGTTCGTCCTGTATAACTTAATGACGCTCTATCAGGCAGGGAATATAGTAATATGGACCAGATGCAGTAGCAATGTTACAAAATTTTGAGATTTAAAAAATCAAGTCTGCAATTTATCCCATCAGCTAAAGCGTAAAAAGAGTTTAACTTGACACCTAATTCACTTTCATATCTTTAGTATTAAAAAGATTATGGCCATTTTCACACTCGAAAATTAACATCTCGTTCCCTATTGCTTTTCCATTGACTGAACACAAAAGATGTGATCAAGGACAGTCAAAAGCCCATAACTTTCTTAAAAATTAAGAGAACTGAAATAAATTTTCAGTTATTATAGATTGAAGCATTCTGAAACAAATATGAAAGAATCTTGATTGGATGACCTGAAATTAAAGCATATAATTAGTTAGTTACCCAATTGTAGCTAATTACAAAATTCAATTACTAGATCTAAACATCTATCTATTTCTTCAGAAAAAATTAACATTTTTAAATAGCCCAAGTGTTCAAATAACAGTCACACAAGAATTCACAAAAGAACATGATTTTTAAATCTCACTGTCATGCATTTATAGGCCAAATGGAAGGAATTTAGTGTTTAATTCCCGTAAATTAATGGGTATTTAAATCATCTTACGAGTGGGATTTTGTGGAATGCGATCAAATGGAACGTTGCGGTTGTGGTTGCGATGAATTTGAACCCCATATCGGCAGGAAAAATACTGCCGGTTCGTATGGGGAATAAATCACCGTTTCGCAATGTTAAATGTGGATTAAAGGCAATTTAAAAAGTGTTTTTATACATAAAATAAACGGCTTTCCTTTAGCTGTCCCGTACGTGAAATCCGTCCTCGTTGTCGGCGTTGACAGCTTTAGAAACTGATTTTTAAATTACTCCAGCGCTGAACTTGTCGGGCGATTTTAAAAAAATTAACAGAATGGCAGTTGGAACAATTCTTCAGCAAAAGCTTGCACTCCGAGAAAATATATTTAGGACAGGTAGGAGAAACACCGCATTTTAACCCACCCCGCCCCCCCCCCCCCCCCCCCCCAAAAGGCGTCAAAGTCGAGCACATGGCCAGTGGCAAAACTTACCTTCAGTGCCGCTGAAGGTAAGTTTTGTAACATTGGTAGATGCAGGCAGATGAAATTTGGCAATGTGGTCGGCACAGTCCTGACCACATGGGCCTGTTCTTGTTCTATGTTCTGTTTCTAATCTCATAATTATACACATGCCATTCCAAGAACCAGTCTCGTGAATCTAACCTAAATTATTCATTAAACAAGGATCCCTATTTATGAACAGGAAATATATACAATAATTTAGATATGCACTCACCTAGGTCTGGTATAACTTTGGTAAGGCTAAAATTAATTTGAATGTATTGTCACATGCACAAGTACAGTAAGGTACATGTAAATGAAAAATGATGCAAAATAACAACATTTGCACAAAAATCCTCAAGTGTATAAGAGGTAATTTAGTTTAGTTTAGAGATACAGCGCGGAAACAGGCCCCTCGGCTCACTGAGTCTGCGCCGACCAGCACATATTAACACTATCCTACACGCATTAGGGACAAATTTACCAAGCCAATTTACCTACGACCTATAAATCCTTGGAATGTGGGGGAGGAACCCGAAGTTCTTGGAGAAAACCCACGCGGAGAACGTACAAACTCCGTACAGACGGCACCCGTAGTCGGGATTGAACCTAGGTCGAACCTGGGTCTGTGGTCAACTCTACCGCTGCACCACTGTGTCTCCCAGGTGGTCTGTAGTGTTCCATCACCCAGGTAGTATCAAGGTTGTTCAGTTTGTTTCATGTAACTAATAATTGTAGGAAAGTAGCTGTTCCTGAACCGGGTGGCAATTTTGCATTCAAATCTTCCAACAATAAACACAGCATACAATAAATAAGCCAACAAATAGATCATTGTTAGCTAGGGGAAGGGGACAATGAAGCATACAAAGACAACATTTGTGTGTGCGGTCTGAGTCTGTAAACTTGACTTCATGATAGTCAACGTTTCAGCTCCTTCAATAACAATTCCAACTTGCACCAAGGGTGCACCTGGGAATGGTGAGGGATAGTCCACCTAATGCAGATAAGATTTATCCCTGGTGGATAAGACTTTAGAACCTCTCCCTCAAAGTATGGTAGAAACAGACACTTTGAGGCAGAGGTAGATGGGTTCTTGATAAGGGAAGGGGGAATGATTCCCATCAAAAGATAGGAAAGCAGAGTTGAAGTTGTAATCAGTTCTGCCATGATCTAACTAAATGAGAGGGCAGGCTGGACAGTGATGGTCCTTCCCTCAGCCCTGGCCTGCTCTACTCTGCTCACTCCCCTGCTCCCACTTCCCCTTGGCATCTTCTTGTCCTCCTCGGTCCCCTCTCCTCCTGCCTCTTCTCAAGACAGGTGCGGTGGGGCTGGGGAGGGGAGGTGGGGGGGGGGGGGGGGAGAGGTGTGAGGGGGAAAGTGTGGTTAAGGATGAAGAGGTCCGATAGGCAGTGGTCTGTGGAGGGGAGAAGGGGAGATGTCAGGTAGAAATGGGAGCGGATCAACAGAGGTAGTAGGAGGAGAGAGGAAGAGAAGGGATGAATCAGCAGGAGGTGAGGGACAGAGGTGGGTGAGAACCTCTTCTGTCCCCCTCTCCGCTGCTGATTCATCCCTTTCTTTCCCCTTCTATCCCAAACCTCTTTCCCCTCCTCCACATCTGAACCCTCTATCCATCACCCCACTTGTCATCTAATCCTCACCCACTCCCTCCCCCCCCCCCCCTCACCTCCCAACTCCTCTTTCTCCCTCTCCTTTGACCTAGTGTGTAGGTCAGACTCCCTCCTCAACACCATCCCCTTTCCCTTCCCCATTCTGAATACATTTCCCATCTCCCTCGTTTCTTCATCTTCTTCTTCTGTAGTGTGGCGTGCACAGCCTAAAGTTGTAGGACAACTTGTTCTATTTGATCTTCTGTTTGTGCACGTCGAGTTGATTGTATTAGTCGAAACAGGGCGGACCACGTGAATGTTGCAATCTTCCACCCCCCCCCCCCCAGGGGTGCCTGAGATCTCTCGGTGAGATCGCCAGTTGTGGAGCTCCATCTAGCGCGGCCTGTTGGCGTTGGAAGCCGCGGTCTCCAGCAAGGAAGTGGCTGTTACAGGCACCCCGAGCCGCTGAGAGGGTTCTCCCGTCGCCGGAGCACCATCACCCGGCGAAGAAGGGCCTGGAACATCGGCCCCCATAGCAGCGACTGTTGGGCCTCAATAGGCCTGACTATGGGTGAACTTGGGGATGGGGACTGGACTTTGTGCCTTCCCTCATTATGGGAACCATTGTGGGGGAATGTGTTTTTTTATGTTTTATGTTAAATTCTTTAATGTTATGTCTTATCCTTATCTATGTGCTGCATGGCAAGACAAATTTCACTGCACCAATTGGTGTATGTGACAATAAATGTCCTTTGTCCTTTTGTGTCTGTGTCCGGTTTAGTCCCCCGGGGTGAAGTTTGGAAAACACACTAAGAGTTGGGCATCCGAACTATTTCCAAAGTGGCTCTGAGTCCTATTAATGAATGAATCGGTGACGGGGCTCCGCCCTCTTCCACGTCACCCAGTTTTCTTTAAAGTCCCCCCGTGGTTCGCCGGTTCCCGGTGCAGTTGCCGTCCCGAGTGCCGGGAAAAAAGTGAGCGCCAGTCACAGTCCTCGTCCTCCAGCTGTCCCCTCTCGAACTCGCCCAGATGTCGGTGGCCGTCAGTTCAAAGATGAACAAGGCTCTGAGAGAGCATTACCTGAACCTGCCCCAGGGCAGCAATGTACAGGCGACCTATGTCTGGATCGATGGCACGGGAGAAAATCTTCGCTCGAAAACCAAGACCCTGGACTGTGAACCGCATGATTTGAAAGGTACAGTATAATCCGTGCATCTCTAAGCGCCGTCGTTTCCAACCCAACTCAAATAACTTGTTTTGTCCTCGTCTTCAGACATCCCCGTGTGGAATTTCGATGGCTCCAGCACCGCCCAGTCGGAGGGCTCCAACAGCGATATGTTTCTGATTCCAGTCCGTATCTTCCGAGATCCCTTCGCACTGAATCCGAACAAACTTGTACTCTGCGAAGTTCTCAAGTACAATCAAAAGCCGGCAGGTAGATCCATCTCGCTGATTATGCACCGACCCCTGTCTAAATCTCTCTGGGCGTTTTCAATTCAAACTTATCCTCTTACTTTCACGTTATATTTTGTACTAACACGTCATTTATTTAACCCCCCGCCAAACCTTTGCTTTATCTGTGCAAATCCTGGATGTTTAATTTTGGACTATCTCTGCTCTAATGTGCCGTAGAGTCCAACCTGAGGCATACATGTAGTAAGGCGATGGAACAGGCTAGAGATGCTCACCCCTGGTTCGGCTTGGAACAGGAGTACACTCTCTTAGGAATCGATAGACATCCGTATAGTTGGCCGCAAAACGGATTTCCGGGACCGCAAGGTAAGGAAGAAAAATAATTTTATTTTTTTTTAAAATAATAGTCTTCTACTGTAAGTCCTCAACGCTTTGGTGACCCAACCTGAACGATTTGAAGTGCATGCTTAATTTTAGAGCGAGAAGGAACTGCAGATGCTGGTTTTAACCGAAGATAGATTGACACAAAGCTGGGGTAACTCAGCGGGCCGGGCAGCATCTCTGGAGAGAAGGAATGGGCGACGTTTCGGCTCAAGATCCTTGAAGCATGTACGACTTTGAAACAGGAAGTGAAATTGATGAACACGCGGAAGACAGTAGATGCTGGAATCAGAGGGGGGGGGGGGGGGGGGGGACACAAAGTACTGGAGGAACTGGGCCGGTCGTGCAGTAGAACTGATGCCGTGTCCCGACCCGAAACCCTCCGTCTTCACAGGTGCTGCCTAATCCGCTGAGTTCATCCGGCAGTTTTTTTTAAAAAGTAGATATTCACCTATGAGCGAATCTAACATTGAACCATTCGCGGTTTTGTTACTGAACTGAATTGCATTCGTATAATTGGATAATTGCAGGGCGATGGACGTGTCCTTTGGTAAACCCGTTTGACAAAATCCCGAGTGACTGGATGGTCCAGAAAGTTAAGGCCTGTGGAATCCAAGTGTAAACTAGACCCAAAACTGGTAGAAACAAAGCACTGCAGATGCTGGGTTATATCAAAGTTAGATTCAAAGTACGGGATTAACAGCGGGTCAGGCAGCATCTTTGGAGAACATGGAAAAGTGACGTTTCGGGTCGGGACCCTTCTTCAAACTGGTGGAGGTAGAATAAAGTGCTGGAGAAACTCAGCGGGTGCTGCAGCATCTATGGAGCGAAGGAAATAGGCAAACTATTTCGGGCCGAAACCCTTCTTCAGACTTGCGTTTCGGCCCGAAACGTTGCGTATTTCCTTCGCTTCATAGATGCTGCTGCACCCGCTGAGTTTCTCCAGCACTTTTGTCTACCTTCGATTTTCCAACATCTGCAGTTCAACATTCAAACTGGTGGCTCTTTTTTGACTGGACACTGTCACCAGTGGTGCACGGTTGGGATTGGTGCTGGAACTTTTGTTTGTGATCTATATTAGAGGCGTGAATGTTAATCTAGGAAATATCAGTAAATTTGTAGATTACATGAAAGTTGCTAATGTTGGGGATAGCAAGGAATGGTGCTCAAGGCTACTGCATCATATAGGTTAGATGGACTGTTGACAGGTGGAATTTAATCCCAAGTGCCTGGCGAGGTCAAATAAGAGTAGGGCATGAAGTTTAAATGGTAGGGGGTGGGCAAATAAACTCTATTCAAGTCCATTGTTCCCTGAAATAGACAATATTTATAAGATCAGAGTGGTGAAAATATTTGGCATGCTTCCCTTCATAGGTCAAGGCATAGTATATAAGAGATGTAACATTATGTTGTAAGTAACACAGTGATTAAACTGCACTTAAGAGTCTTGTGTATGAAAGAGCTGCAGATGCTGGCTTGCACCAAAGATAGACACAAAATGCTCGATTGACTCAGCGGGCCAAGCAGCATCTCTGGAGACAAGAAATAGGTGATCTTTTGGGTTGAGATTTGAAATGTCGCATATTCCTTTTCTCCAGGGGTGCTGCCTGACCTGCTGAATTACTCCAGCATTTTGTGTCTATCTTGGAGTCTTGTGTGCGGTTCTGGTCACCATACTGTGGGAAGGATGTGGTTCTGCTGGAGAAGGTGCAGAGGAGATTTGTCAGGATGTTGCCTGGATTGAATGATGTTACTATGAAGTGTGCCTCCCCTAAATTATTGGTAGACTGGATTTTTTCCAAAATCTAATTGAAATTATGTAAAGGTAATTGTAAATGGGATATGGGTGATGGATAGAACCAAGATCTGGTGTTCTGCCAGTTTTGCTCCTGGTTTCATTTGTCATTTTCGTCATGACTCCATTTCTCATCCACCTCGTCTGGTTCTCTAAACTCCAGGTTGCAGCACTGGATGAATGCTTCTCTGCCTCGGAAAATCCCGCCCATACCTTTGTCACCTCCATGCCCGACCATTCCACCACTCCTCTTGTCAAACTCTTGTTCGGTACAGTGTGAACTTGAAGCCATTTGAAATGTAACTCATGCGCCAACTCCAAAACCATACACTATCTTCCCCCTTCCAGCGGTTGCAGGAAAAAGTGCCTGGAGAGCGGATGGGGAGGGATGTGCAAATTGAGGAATTGTAGGGAGAGTGGCCTCTGTGGTAAGGGGTGGGGTCAGGAAGATGGTGGTGGGATCACATTTGAAGGTGGTAAAATTATGTGTTGGATGCCAAGGCGAATGATGAGGACCAGGGGTACTCTACCCTTGTTATGGCTGGGTGAGGGGAGAAAGAGGAGCTTCCCAGGCTGCAGGACTCGGGAGACACAGGTGAGGGATTGATCCACAACAGCAGGGAGGAAATTGCGTTTACTGAAGGAGGACATCTCCGAAAATGGAAAGTCTACTGGGAGCTGATGCAGCAGAGATGGAGAAATTGAGAGTAAGGGATGGTGTCTTTCCAATGAATAGAATGGGAGCCCCCGATAACTCTGATAGTCAGTGGGTTTGTGGTGGATATCAATAGTTGGTCTGTCCCCTGTGATGAAGACAGATTAAGAAAGAGAAGTGAGGTGTCAGATATAGTCCAGGTAAATTTGAGAGCAGATTGGAAGTTAATAGTAAAGTTGTTGAAATCAATGAGTTCTGCATGGGTGCAGGAAGCAGCCCTGATGCAGTCATTGATGTAGAGGAAAGATGAGGATTAGTCCCAGCGTATGTTTGGAACAAGGAATGTTCAGCATAACCAACAAATGGACGGTCCTCCCCAATGCTGAATGGACTGTGCTCTACAGAGTCCTAACCTTTGTACCCTTGTGCTCACACCTCAAGAGTTCGGATCCAGCTATGATGTTGAGCGCCTCTGCCTCTAGCCCTCTGGCTCTGGCAAGGAATCCTTGCTCCCCAGTGACCACTCCTTCTCATGACTTCACCATTCCTTCTCTGGACTCTCCCTGCTGTCCTCCCACCTTCTCTAGATCTCCATTTCCAACTGCTGCTGCGGCATTGACCTCCTCGACTTCTCCACTTCCCTTCACCATCCCAATCTCTCTCCCACTGAACATGCAGCCCTCTGCTCACAGTAACAACCCCAATATTGTCATCAAACCCACTGACTAGGGAGGTGCAGGCTGACCTCTGCTGTGCTGAGACCAGGCATCAGCTCATGGACACTCCTTGACCATGACCCCACAGTAGACCAGGCTGTGCGGTGTTTGGAGAATTAAGGTTGTTGGCGATGGAGGGGAGTTTGCCAGAAATGAAGATTCATGACGGTCAAGACCATTACTGATCTTGCCATCTTTGGTGATCTCCATTCCATAGCCAATAACCTTAGTTCCCCAATCCTGCACAACGTATTTCTAGCTCCTTGCCAAAATCCACAGGCAGGGCTATCCTAGCAGACCCACTCTATCCACCGTACCGGCTTCTGTCCCACCGAACTACTTTCCTACTTGATTCCATCTTGTCTCCTTGTCTTGTCTCTGCTGACCTACATTCAGGACGCCTTGCCTTCTCTTCAACACGTGAAGTTTGAAGAAGGGTTCCAACCTAAAACTGTGTCTGTCCATTCCCTCCACAAATGTTGTCTAATCTGCAGAGTTCCTCTGGCATTTTATTTTGCTCAGGATCTGCAGTTTTGTGTGTATCCAAAGAAAATGGGTATGGCTGTCCACATGTGAGTGTCATGACTACACCTTTGACTTGAACAAAGTGAAAGGGAATCAAAGGAGAAGTTAAGATCGAGGACTAGTTCCACCTGGTGGACGGGAGTGTTAGATGGGGGAACTGGGTCTCTGTTCAAGGAAGAACCAGAGGACCCAGAGGTCATTCCTGATGGAAAATGGAAGTGTAAAGCGCCAATATTTGTGCATATTCCAACCTTATTCACTTTTCTTTCCATCTTTATAACACCTTATCCAAGGTTTTAGTCATTTACCCAAACACCTCTTTGTGTAACTCCATGCCAAGTTTTCCAAGATAATGAATGTACTTGTGACCTGCTTTGGGAGTTTTTTAAAAACTATAATTAAAGATGCTTGGGAAGTTTTTACTTAAATGTCCAAAACAAATGGGGAGAAACATTGTGCTCACATCTGTCCACTTCATCTTTAGAATCTCCCTGCTGCTGTCAAGCTATGATTTGCATTCCGCAAGAGGCAATATCTTAAATTGCCAAATTACTCATTTGCATTTATTTTCCTTTTGAAATAGACAGGTGAGGTTGCAAATTACATGGGAGATTGTGTGCCAGAACAAATGTCCTTTACAATCACAGTTACAGTGTGCAAACAAGTCCTTCGGCCCAACTTGCCCACACTGGCCAACATGCCCAAGCTACACTGGTCCCACCTGCCTGTGTTTGATCCACTTCCCTCCAAACATGTCCTATCCATGTAGGCTTTGTAAGGGGGTGGAAGATTGCAACCTTCACGTGTACCGCCCTGTTTTGACTAATGCAATCAACTCGACGTGCACACACAGAAGATCAAATAGAACAAGTTGTCCTACAACTTTAGGCTGTGCACGCAACACGAAAGAAGAAGGTTTTGTAGGCATTGGTTTGTAAAGTCACTTATTGAGGTTGAGGTAGAAGGGCAGGAAAGTGTATTGTATTTTTTAAATAACATAATTAGTATTGTCATAATTCCTATTGACTTTTTTTTGCATTGTCTTCAATTTGTTTCTCCAAGGACCATACTATTGTGGTGTTGGAGCAGATAAGGTCTATGGTAGAGATATAGTAGAAGCTCACTATAAAGCCTGCTTCTACGCTGGAGTGAAGATTGCAGGCACCAATGCTGAAGTCATGCCATCACAGGTACCAAGTTGTTCAGAGGTTACATAAACCCCATTTCCCTTTCTCTTCGAGAAGCTGATTAAACCAGAACTTGTTTCTCCTTTCTTCCAGTGGGAATTTCAGGTGGGGCCATGTGAGGGGATTGAAATGGGAGATCACTTGTGGATGGCCAGATACATCCTTCATCGCATCTGTGAAGACTTTGGAGTTGTAGCCACACTTGATCCAAAGCCAATAACTGGAGACTGGAATGGAGCTGGATGCCATGCCAACTTCAGCACTGAGGACATGCGCAATCCAGGTGGACTCAAGTAAGATGGTTTGAATTCTTTAACTTTGTGCACTCTCAGGCACTGTGCCAACCATGATGGCAATTTCAATCTGTACATTTACCTGCACATATTTCATATACCTCAATTCCCATTCTGTCCATGTGTCCATCCAACATTGCTAATCTTAAACCATGCCCACTAGCCTTTGACAATTCCACCTAGGATAAGTGTTTACCCATCTATGCCTTTATAAACTTCTCTCGGGTCACCCCTCTGTCCCCAAAGCTCCAGAGAAAACAATCCAAGTTTGTTCAACCTTTCCTTTTAACTAATGTCCTCTAATCCAGGCAGCACTCGGATAAACCTCTTCTGCACCCTCTCAAGCCTCCACATCCTTCAGAGCGCAAACAAAATACTCCAAATGTGGCCTAACCAAAGTTGCAACGTGACTTCATAACTTCATATTCTATACCGTAACTTGTTAGCAAGCATGCCAGAAGCTTTCTTTATCACCATATCTATTCTGTGTTGCAGTTTTCAGCGAGCTATGGACTTCTACCCCAAGCTTCTTCCATACATCAATGTTCCTAAGGGTCCTGCCACTTCCTGCTTGCTTTCCTCTATATTTGACTTCCCATACTGCAACACATCACACTCATTTGGATTAAACTTCATCTGCCATGCCTTATTTCCAACTAATCTAAATCATGCTGAATCCTTTGACAACATGCCACAACATCTTGAACAAACATCTAGAGGATCCTGATCCAAAATGTTTGTCATCTGAAAACTTGTAATGAGCCACTTCCATTTTTCTCTACAGCAGAGGTGCCAGCACGGATTCTTGCTGAACACAATTGGTGTTGAGTCAGACAAATCTCTATTCAGAATGAACCCCCCCCCACCCACCACTACCACCACCACTATACTCTATTTATTAACCACTTGTGTGCAGTTAACCGCTGTATTTGTTTTCTTGAATAAAAGGCAGAAAGCACTCCAGGCCCTGGCTCTGACTGGAAGCCTACCCACAGTCACAATTCCAGCTCTGGTCTTGCGTCCAACCCACAATCTGGACCCTTGACTTTGGCTGAACATCACTTGCCTGTGCTCCAAACTAATATTCAAGCCAGATGCTGAACCATCAGGATTTCTGAGAGTTTTTTTAAAACTTGAGTTGGGCTGAGAAAAGCAATGTCTTTAAATGGCAACCTTTTTTTAATTTGCTATACAAGAGTAATATTGAAGACAATTTGACAGTGAATCAATTGAAATAAAAGGGCAGATTAATAGTTTTCAGAACATACCTGCTTCAACATTCTTAAAGAAAGAAATGCGGGCAGGAACTTGGTGTACAGGCTTCCAAAGCTTAGGGCCTCGGTATCTGAGGAAATGGTCAGCATCTTCATCAAGACACGCAGCAAGTCAGAATTTCGCTTCCAAATCTAATATACCAATGTTTCAAATGGCTCTGCTGCCAGGAAGAGGGATAAAATAAGTGTTTGGGGGAATGCATCAGGGGCCAATTGATCACAGTCCATGCTGCCTTTCATGGAAAGTCTACCATGGAAAGGTCAGCGTCCATGTCTAATGCTTGCTCAGGTCAAGTTGAGTTTATTGTGTACAAGTAGGGAAGGTAGGGGCAAAATGAATCTTGCTTGCAGCATCAGAAGCATGGACTCTGGTGCACACAGGCATTCCAAAAGAGAGAAAGGCAGTCCAAAAACATTAGAAAACCTGTCCATTCTGAATATTGGAAAATAAGTGCTCTCTGCCTCCTCATTTGTAGTAGATTGAAATAATGCAGAATTAAAGACTAAACAAACTTGCATTTAACACGTTTAGGTGCATTGAAGAAGCAATTGAAAAGCTGAGCAAGAGGCACCAATATCACATCCGCAAGTACGATCCAAGAGGAGGGGTGGATAATTCTCGGAGACTGACTGGCCAACACGAAACTTCAAATATCCATGACTTCTCGGCTGGAGTAGCAAACCGTGGTGCCAGCATTAGAATCCCACGCCAGGTTGGGCAAGATCAATACGGATACTTTGAGGATAGAAGACCAGCTGCAAATTGTGACCCTTATGCAGTAACTGAAGCTCTGGTCAGGACCTGTATCTTGAATGAAACTGGGAATTGAACTGAAAATTAGATTAAAAATTGCACTAAGTAATGGGCTTTGGAGCTAAGGGGATCTTGGGTACCCATGGGCTGAGCAATATTTTTGAACCCATCAACAAAGGTTTTCATTGTCCTTTTAAAAAAAATGCCACTATTTCTATGTAAGTTGTTGTTCACCACTCTTCGGAGCAGTACATCCAAATACTGTATTTAATAGGTTGTATCTAATCTTTCCACTTATCAATTTTGATAATGAACTTTTCAAAGAGGAATTAATTTGTAGGGTCCCTCGTCACTACTATGACAAGGAGTGACATCTGTCATATTTGCTGAAGGAAAATGTATATCTCTGGAATAGTGCTTGTGTTTGAAACCGGTCTTTTCATTCGGCGTACAAAGTCTTGCCTTTGTTAGAACCTTCAAAGTAGTTCATTCTAACACTTGTAATTTAATGAAATAAAATACTCTGGACAGACATTTGTGTGTACTTTTTTAAAAAATAAAAGGAATTTTGCAACTTGGATTTTTTAATATACTTCCCTTGTAGCACCACCATACGTGGCGAATAAAGAGGAGACATCAGGTTGGTGCAACTGGTTCTTTATTCTGTTGTCACACATATAGTGGGTGCGCTAACTATATGTAGAGTTGTTGTAGCTGAGCGAGGTTGTGCCCTCGGGCTCAGCTACCGGTAGAAACTCCTGGTGGGTCTCGTGGTGAGAGAGCTTATGTACCAGGACACTCCCTCTGCCCATGACGTCGTGTGCCCGCCCTCTCCTGACGAGGGTTCGAGCTTAAGTGGCTGACGCCACACCCTAACAATTTTATTTTCACATGAATAAGGTAGGATGGATAAGGGGGATGGTGTCCCCATTTTGTAAAAGGGCAACTGGAATAAACCTGGACCCTAAAGGCTTGTGAGCCTTGTTTCTGTGGTTGGGAACATAAAGACCGAGGGTCAGGATTTGGAAAGGCAGGGACTGATTAGGAGGAGTTGGCACAGATTGATGCAGGAAAGTCTCAGATCAATTTATTTTGAAAAACAAGTTTTTTAAACTGAAGACACAGTAGTTGTGATTTACATAGACGAAAGTCTGGCTTTTGACAAGGTCCAACATGCTAGGCTTGTCCAGAGGCTTACACTGCAAGGGATCAGAAGAATGGATCCTAAATAAATGGTGCCGTACATGGCATCCGTGCCAACAGCCTGTCTCGTCTTTTTCTTCTTTTGCTATTTTGGTCTGTGTTTACTTGTATGTTTTTTTGTGTAGTTTTTGTATTATGGGGGGGTTGGGGGCAACCTTTTTTTTCCCTTCCTCAACAGAAATTAGACTTTTCCATTGTATCTCCTCCGTCTGCACTGTGGCTTTAACATTGTGGAGCTGGCGATCACTTTGTTAAGCTTTGACTGCCCCGATTGCGGACGTTTTGATTGCCCTGACCGTGGGGGTAAAAAAGGTATAAGTTATTTGCCTTCTATCACAGTGGGGAATGTGAGGTCGCCGAAAAACAAGATGGACGTGCTGCCTGCACTGGTGAGGACTCTGAGGGAGTGCAGTGATCTTAGTGTTTTGTGGGAACATGGCTATCTTGAGGACATCCCGGAGTCTATTGCGAGCGTGGACGGCTTTCGGACTGTTTGGGTGGACAGGGACGAGAGCGAGAGCGAGAGCGAGAGAGAGAGAGAGAGAGAGGTCGGTACAACTCTGGTCACATTGCAGTGAAGGAACGTGTGTGGGGCCCGGACATTGAACTGATGCCTGTGGGTCTCCACTTATGCTGTGTGCCCTGGAGATTCTCACGCGCCGTTGTGGTGGTTGTTTAAGTCCATGTTTAATTTTTATGTGGTTATGTATTGTTGCTTTTTTGAATGACTGTTGGCAAATCAAATTCCTTGTATGTTTATATACTTGGCTAATAAATTAATTACAATACAATAAACTGATTTGGTGATAAGATGCAGGAGGAAGTGGTATATGGGTGTTTTTCAAACTAAAACTCTATAATAACAGGTAGACCACAGAGATCGATGCTGGGAGTTTTGTCTGTAATATGTGCAGGTGACAGTCTGATCGGTAAGTCTGCAGCCAAAACAAAGTGTTAGAGTTGCAGATAGTGAAGAAGATTGAAGCTACAGTGAGACGTAGATTAGATGGAAAGTTGAGTGGAGCAGTGGTAGGTAAAATTTAATCAAGACAAATGGATGATATACTTTGAAAAGTTATATTTGGTAGGACATTTAGAGTAATTAACAGGAACCTTGGGAGTCTTGTTCAGAGAGACCTTCAGCTGCAAGCCCACAGATATCTGAAGGTGGTGATAGGGCAGTGAAGAAGGCACATATTGTTTACCTTCATCGGCTGAGGCATTAAATACAGGCATAGGTACATCATGTGACATCTGTACAAAACATACACTTAAGAGTATTGTGTACCTTGTTTGTCATCACACCACAGGATGTGGTGTAATGAGTGCAGAAGAGATTTGCCTGGATACTGCCTGGAATGGAGAGCTGCAGGTAGAAACATACAAGATGAATCTTTTCTTACTGAAACACAGGAGACTGATAGGTGTCCTTATTGCAGTTCATAATGTTAAGGGGGCATGGATAGTCAGTTTTCTTTCCAGGGTAGTGAGTCTAGAACTAGAGGGCACATGTTTAAGGCAAGCGAGGAGAAATTTAAAGGAGATCTGAGGACATCGTTTTTCACGCCACGATTGCATCTGCTTCCACCATGCCCCTGACACTTGTCCTGCATATCTCCTTTAAACTTCCTCCACCAGTACCCACTCTCCTCTGGGTAAGCTATATTTCCTCAAATACAGCACTTAAAAAGAACAACACTAGAACTAATCTTTTGGCCCACAGTCTTACTAATCATTGTGTAAGTTAAACTATTCTCCACTGCTTGTAGGTGGTCCATATATCCCTCCATTACCTGCAAATTCAGGTGCTATCTAAAAGACTTTTAAACACCACAATCGTATCCTCTTCCATCACCACTCCTGGAAGCAGGCATCCACCACTCTAAGTATAACAAATAATAACTTGTCCTGCATATCTTATAATGGGAAGATCAGACCTGCACACACTATTCCAAAAGGACCCAAACCAAAGCTGCAACATGAGGTTGTGACTCTTCTACTCAATGACCTGACCGATGAAAGCAAGCATACCATGTGCCTCCTTTACCACTCTATCTACCTGCATTGCCACTTTCTGCTAGCTGTGGATATAAACCACGAGATCCCTCTATACATGAAGCACATGGAACTCAAACACAGCCAACGTCCAGGGTGACCAGGCCACTATACCTGGCTTTCCTATCACCTGATGTACCTCTCAGTTAGTCAATTAGCTCAGCTCCATTTAAAAAAAGCTTCCCCACTGCTGCTCAGCTCCACCTGATGGCTGCATACGTACTAGCTCAGCTCTCTGATGGCTTTTTTAATCTTCTGCCCTGCCTTGTCTCCTGCCTGCAAATTAGCCAGTTGGGCTGAAGAGCCTGTTTCCATGCTCTGACTCTAAAGACCTGTTCAGGTGAATCTCTTCTGCAAGTAAATTGCTGAAAGGTGTAAAAACAATAAGGTTAAAGTAGTAATTTTCACATCTTTCACAATATTTATTGGGATTGCCTCAGTACATGGATTGTAATTTGAGAGTGCACCCAATATTTTTTTTTGATAACAGTATGTAGAGAGTCCTATTGTGTAGACAGGATCTTTTCTTTGGAAATGAGACTGGGCAGGTGGGGGAACATTTTGGGAACAATGACCATAATTCTGTAGGTTTCAAGGTGTTCATACAAAACGTTAAGGTTGATCCTCAAGTTAAGATCTTGTCCGGGGGTAGGGGAAAGGCTAATTTCAATATTGCAAGAGAAGACCTAATGTGGGAAGACTGGGAGCAAATGGTTGCATTTGAAATTACATCTGACAAGTGGGAGTCGTTCAAAAGAAATTTAGTAGTTCAAATACAGCAGGTTGTGATGAGCGAATGGAAAAGATGGCAAGATTAGGGAACCTGGATGACAAAGGTTGTTGAATGTTTGAGCACGAAAACAAATGAAACGTATGGCAAGAAAAGGCAACTGGGATCGAGATACAACTCCGGTACAATGGCTAAGTTTAAGGGGAATTAATATACTTAAATAGGCAAGGAAACAGTCTTAATTCATGCAAATGGGATTGGAATAAGGCAAAATATTGTTATGGACTAGGTGGGCCAAAGGGCCCTTTTCGGTGCTGTATGACTTATTATTTGGATGTGAATGTATGAAGTATGATTAGTAAGTTTGCAAAATTATGCAACAGTTGGTGGAGTTATGGATTGTGAGTAAGTTTGTAGATCAGATGGAAAGTTGGCAAGTGGAATTTAATCTCAACAAGTACAATGTGATGCATTTGGGGAAGTCCAATAGTGATGGGACAAATACAGTAAATTTTGAGGCACTAAGGAACGTTGATGAACAGAGATGACCTAGGGTTCAAACCTAGGTCCATAGTTCGCTGAGTAGCAACACAGGGAGATATAATTGGGGCATTCAACATAGGAGTTGAGTTTTGTATTATATCTTAATAAAACACTACTGAGAGTGCATTTGGAGTATTGTGTGCGGTTCTGGTTATAATGCTTGGAAAGGCTGTTATTGCAATGGAGAGCACAGAGGAAATTTGCCAGGATGTTGTCTGGGGTGGAAGACTTTAGTTAAGGGGAGAGGTTGGATCGACTGGATCTGTTTTCCCTGGGGTGAAGGAAGATTAGAAGTGGCATGACAGAGGTATGTAAAATTATGAGAGGCATACCTAGGGTAGATAACCAGAGTCTGTTTTCCATCGTAGGAGTATTGAAAGCTAGAGGGCATAGGTTTAAGTGTGAGAGAGAAGTGTAAAGGAGATCTGAGGGAATAATTTTTTCACAACAGTAGTTGGTATCTGGAATTAGCTGTCAGATGAGATGGTGGAGGCGGGAACAGTCAGGACATTTATGAGGCATCTGGATAGGTGTACTTCAACAAACAAGGTATAGAGGGATATGCAATTCACATAGGCAAGTGGGATTAGTATAGATGGAGATGATGGTTGGCAAAGACACAGTGGACTACAGGGACAGTTTTAAATCTATTAATCTACTACTCAATTTCTACTATCTTTATACGTTGATTGTAATAATAAAGCTGTGGCCACGCAATATGGACAAGATTAAATCAATCGCTTGTCAAGCTGCTGACTACACTGTTGTGCACAGCTGCAATTGATTTAATGCACATAATTTGTGCTATCTTCTATTAATGGGAATTATTTTGTTTTTACTACAAAAAATTGCTTTAGTCTGTAATATAACTTTTAAAAATAGACTTTTCATCCTCGAGATCTATAATCCTCAATCCCCAAGATCTACAATCAAATGGAAATTAAACTCCTGTGATTGCAGGGCATTTTAATCAACAGTTGCCCATACTTAGCACAGGCAGGGCTTTCCTCCTACTTTGAGCCAGAACTCATAGCCATGTAATTTTGGCTCCGGGTAAGACTTTGTACATTTGATTGGTAACAATCATACCCACTAGTGTTCTTTATGTTTCATTTCCCTTGTCTAATTTGTACCAGCCCATCAAAGTAAAACTGGCCTCAGATTCCAAATCAACTGATCAAGTTTATTTTCTGAAATTGAGCTGCTAAATGTGTTTATGATTCATAGACTGATGTGTACAGAAACCCAGAAAATGATCTAAAGTGTAAGATGGTATTATAATATTGAATCCAATGAGTCCTTTTATAACCGCTTCCCAAATCACCCCTTTTGCCCTGCTCTTGCAAAGAAGTTGAAATTAGAATCAGAATGTCTGACTTTGTTTTGATATTCATAGATGCATTCAAATTATTAAAGTTTTGCATTCACATAAACTACAATCCTCTTCTGGCATACATGCCAACAATGGAATAATTTTGTTCATTGTTTACAGATTTTCACTTGCATTTTGTTACATAACAAAGCATAATTTGTTAAGTGCACTATTTTCAGACTGGCTTCCACAAATGAAAGCTGAAACATTGTCTTATGTCCTTTGGGTTCTGCTTTACATATATTAGAATGTAGAGCAATGTACTGATGCAGTTCATAGCTCTGCTGCTTTACAGCTCTTATGATCAGGGTTCGATCGTGAGTTTGGACCCGTCTGTGTGGACTTTGCATGCTCTCCCTCTGACTGCATAGATAGGGTGGTGAAGGCATTTGACATGCTAGCCTTCATCAGTCAGAGAAATGAGTATAGAAGTTGGGACGTCATGTTACAGTTGTACAAGGCAGCGGTGAAGCCCCACATGGGGTATTATGTTCAGTTTTGGTCGTCCTGCAATAGGAATTATGCCATTAAGCTGGAAAGAATGCAGAGAAGACTTACGAGGATGTTGCTAGGATTTGAGGGCCTGGAGTGTAAGGGGAGGTTATTCCTTGGAGTGAGAGTCTGACTGGTGATTTCAGGGATGTGTACCGTATCATGAGGGGACTAGATAGGGTGAATGTACAGATACTTTTTCCTAGGGCAGGGGAATGAACTAGAGGACCTAGGTGTAAGATGAGGGGAAAGATTTAATAGGAACCTGAGCGGCAACCTTTTCACGCAAAGGGTGATGGGAAACAGGAATGCCAGATGAAGAAGTTAAGGCAGGTACAATAACAAGATTTAAAAGAGATGTGGGAAGGTACTTGAAAATAAAGATTAGAGGGTTATAGGCCAGGCATATGGTACTAACGGATGTTTTTTTTATCGACATGGACAAGTTGGGCTGAAGGTCCCATTTCTGTGCTGAATTACTTTGACTTCACCATTCTCATCTCTGTTGCCTTCATTATCCCTACCATCCTCTAAGGTAATAGAATTCCTCAATTTTGGCCATCCCTAATTTAATCACTGCAGCACAGAGATACAGTATAATTTCTGCCCAAACCACTCTGTCCCTCAAACACGTTTACCTCGAATGGATACTCCTTGAGTCTGGCCACTTTGGAAAATATCTTCTCCCCTGAGTTTGTGTCAAACATCATTCGCTAATATATTTGGTAAGTCCAATGGTATCTTTTGCTGTATTGAAAGTATCAACTCTTTAAATAACTATAACTCTTTAAATAAAATTGTTCTTAAAACTGTAACTGAAAATGTGTAAAGCACCTGTCTAGGTGCACATAAATTATTTCGAGCAGGTCTTTGTGTGGAAAATACACTCACTTCTAACACTGATGTTAAATATGCTAAAGAATACATCAACCTACTCCTATTTTCCTAACTTTCACAGTGACCGTTTCCATAAATATGACCATTGTTACTGGATAGAAAATTGGCTTAATGGAAGGAAGCAGAGGGTGATGGTGGAAGGTTGCTTTTCAGACTGGAGGCCTGTGACTAATGGTGTGCCTCAGGGTTCAGTGCTGGATCTTTCAATTTTGTGGTTTCTGAGACAGCTAATGAGCCCAGTGTGGGAACCACGAACAAATCGGGTGGTGGCAGCTGAGGTAGGTTTGTGGATAGATTGTTAACTCAACACCCATTAAGAATCAGATCACCGTTCATTAAGTTTAGAGATTAGTTCCATTTTGTTTACTTTAGAGATACAGTGCAGAAACAGGCCCTTCGGTCCATCGAGTCACCATTGACCAGCGATCACCTGTACACTAGCACTATGCTACACACGAAGGCCAATTTTACCGTAGCTAATTAATCTACAAACCTGTACGTCTTTGGAATGTGGGAGGAAACAGGAGCACCCGGAGAAAACCCGTGCGGTCACGGGGAAAACATAAAAACTCCCTATAGTTAACTCAACTAGAAATGTTGTTATTTCAGCAATGATACTCAAAAAGACTCAACCAATTAGTTTACCTGCTTAAACATTCATCAGCTTATGTTTGAGCTACACGCGACAACTGATCATTTAGATGCTATTAGTGAACAAACATGTAATAAAAATGTCAGCTCGTCATTGACCTTTTTTTTCCTATATATTGTTGTACAAAGTATAATCTGAAATGACATATCCAAAACCATAAATCATATATTTTATTCACATGACACATTATCTCAGATTACTTGATGCTTACGTCAATATTCTGTCCACTCACAGCTTGCAATTGAAGCTGGGTTTTACATGGGCAACACAAAAATGTTTAGTAATTTGTCAAATTATAATACCACATCAATTTTTCATCAATTTGATAGATAGCCAGATGGGGAGTGGGTGAAAGAAAATGGTGGCAGGGAACTGTGGCGCTTGTAAGTGATTTACCCGTTGCACAATTGACGAACAGCTGCAGAGCCAACAAACTGTAATGCGACCTGAATTTGATCAAGCACACAAAAATAACATAGTGCAACTGCTTAACAACAGGGGGAAAATAGAAAGGCTCAGGATGGCTCACTGCATTTGAAAGCCAACAAAGTACTTTTGAAGTAGTCAACATTCTAAACAAAAAAAGTCAACAACTAATTTATGCTTAGCAACGCCACTCAAACAGCAATGCTGCCGCAACCAAACCAGACCTGCCGATCTTTTCGCTGAACACCTTGCTCAGTCTGCCTTGGCCTACGCGATCACCTGGTTGTCAACCAATTTAACTCCCCTTATAAATACTGTCTTTTATGTTCTGGGCCTCGTCAACTGTCGGAGTGACGCCAAGCTCAAATTGGAGGAACAGCACCTCATATTTCCCTTGGGCAGCTTACAATCCAGTAGTATGAATATTGATTTTTCTAACCCTCTCTCCGTCTCTCCCCCACCCTAGTCATCATACTAGTTTCACTGTTGTTCTGCTGAGTTTCACTGTTTCCATCACTCGTTATCACCTTCCCCACAGCTAAACACTGGACCATTGTGGACTCCACATTTCCTTGATTGTCATTGCTGACTTTAATTCGTTTTACATATCTAACATTCATTTGTTCTATGTACCTTTTCACATTTCTCTTTCCCACTCCCCTGACTCTGTCTGAAGAAAGGCCTTGATCAGAAATGTTACCTATTCCTTTTCTCCAGAGATGCTGCCTGATCTTCTGAGTTACTCCAGCTTATTGTGTCTGTTTAAATAACATTGATTGTGAGGGATGTATCCTGGCCAGAGGCAACTACAGTAGATGCTGGAAATCTGAAATTAAACAGAAATATTCATTAGATTGAGGCATATTTTTGGTAAGATGAATTAATTTGATGCTTCAAAGTGATGACCTGCAAGACTAAACTATATCCAAATCTGTCATAGAGTGATACAGTGCAAATAGGCCCTTCAGCCCCACTTGCCCACACTAGCCAACATGTCCCAGCTGCACTAGTCCCACCTGTTCACATTTGGTCCATATCCCCCCAAACCTGTCCTATCCATGTAACACTCTATTTCTTAAACTTTGGGATAGTTCCTACCTCAACTACCTCCTCTGGCAGCTTGTTCCATACACCCACCACCCTTTGTGTGAAAAAGTTAACTCTCAGATTCCTATTAAATCTTTTCCACTTTGCCTTAAACTTATGTCTTCAGCTCCTCGATTCACCTACTCTGGGCAAGAGACTCTTTACATCTACCTGATGTATTCTTCTCATGATTTTATACACCTCCGTAAGATCACCCCTCAACCTCCTGCGCACCAAGGAATAAAGTTCCAGCCTACTCAACCTCTCCCGAAAGCTCAGACCCTCAAGTCCTGGCAACTTCCTTGAAAATCTTCTCTAAACCCTTTCCAGCTTGACAACATCATTCCTATGACAAGGTACCCACATCTGAACACAATACTCTAAATGCGGCCTCTCCAACATCTGATACAACCGCAACATAACCTCCCAACTTCTATACACAATACTCTGACTGATGGAAGGCTAATGTGTCGAAAGCCGTTTTGAGCTTATCTACACGCAACTCCACCTTCAAGGAACCATGCACCTGCACTCCTAGATCCCTCTGTTCTACAACACCCCCCAGATCCCTAACATTCACTGTGTAGGTCCTGCCCATGTTAGGCTTCACAAAATGTAACACCTCACATTTCTCTGTATTCCATCAACCATTCCTCAGCCCACTTGGCTAATCAATTCAGATCCTGTTGCAATTGTGCAAAATGTCTGAGGGATCTGAAGAAGGGTCTCAACCCAGGAGATCACCCATTCCCTCTATCAAGGGATGCTGCCTGTCCCGGTATTACTCCAACATTTTGTGTCTAGCCTGGCTGAGGTACCAGGTCACCACCAGGTCCGGACTCCACTAAAGGACACTGCCTGTCTGGTCTTGGGCACCAAGTCACTGCCAGGGTCGGGCTTCATGTCGCTGCCCCAGGCCCAGACTTCACTAACAGTTACTACCTGCCTTGTCTCGGGCACTGGGTCATTGCCGGGTCGGAACTCAATAATACCGGTGCCCAAGAAGAGCAAGGTGACGTGCCTCAAAGACTATCGACCTGTGGCACTAACGCCTGTGGTGATGAAGTGCTTCGAGAGGTTGATCATGGCGCAAATCAACTCCTACCTCGACAAAAACCTGGACCCACTGCAGTTCGCTTACCGCCACAACAGATCAACGGTAGACGCGATCTCGCTGGCCCTCCACTCCGCTCTGGACCACTTGAACAACAAAAACTCATATGTCAGGCTGCTATTCAGACTACAGCTCGGCATTTAACACAATCATCCCCTCCAAGCTGGTTACCAAACTCGCAGAACTGGGTCTTTGCGCATCCCTCTGCAATTGGATCCTCGACTTCCTCATCCACAGACTACAGTCTGTTCGTATTGGTGGAAATGTGTCAGACTCGATAACAATCAGCACGGGAGCACCTCAGGGCTGCGTGCTCAGCCCCCTGCTGTACTCACTCTATACTCATGTCTGCGTAGCTGGTCATAGCGCGAACTCCATCATCAAGTTCGCTGACGACACCACTGTTGTGGGACGTATCACTGATGGGGATGAGTCCGAGTATAGAAGAGAGATCGAGCAACTGTCCATATGGTGCCAGCACAACAACCTGGCCCTCAACACCAGCAAAACCAAGGAACTGATTGTGGACTTTGGAAGGAGTAGGATGGGGACCCACAGTCCTGTTTATATCAATGGGTCGATCGTTGAAAGGGTCAAGAGCTTCAAATTCCTGGGCGTACGCATCTGTGAAGATCTTTCCTGGTCCGAGAAGACAGATGCAATTATTAAGAAAGCTCATCAGCTCCTCTACTTCCTGAGAAGATTACAGAGAGTTGGTCTGTCAAGGAGGACTCTAACTTCTTGTTAGAGCTTGCTGACTGGTTGCATCGTGGCTTGGTTCAGCAACTTGAGCGCCCTGGAGAGGAAAAGACTACAAAAAGTAGTAAACACTGCCCAGTCCATCATCAGCTCTGACCTTCCTTCCATCGAGGGGATTTATCACAGTCGCTGCCTCAAAAAGGCTGGCAGCATCATCAAGGACCCACACCACCCTGGCCACACACTCATCCCCCTGCTACCTTCGGGTAGAAGGTACAGGAGCCTGAAGACTGCAACAAACCGGTTTAGGAATAGCTACTTCCCCACAGCCATCAGGCTATTAAACCTGGCTTGGAACTCTGAACATTAATATCCCTCCATCTGTTATTTGCACTTTATTAATTTATTAATTCATGGTGTATTTATGTATAGAATTGTAGTCAATGCCTTCTATGTTCTGTTGTGCTATGCAAAGAAAATTTTCATTGTCCTGTCAGGGACACATGACAATAAACTCTTTTGACTTTGAACTCCACTACAAACACTACCTGGCTGAGGTACCGGGTCACTGCCGGTCCGGCCCCCCACTAGGCCCAGGCTCCCTGTCACCATCCTGGGGTTAAACTCCACTACAAACATGACCTGGCCTCGGTTACCATCCCCGGTCCGGACTCCCCTAACGGACACGACCTGGTTTCAGTCACTGCCCCGGGGTCAGACTCCAATATCTTGTCTGAGGTATCCAGGCACCGCCCGGTGTCTGGACTCTACTAACGGTGACTACCTGGTCCCAGTCACCGCCCCGGGGTCAGACTCCGCGAACGGACACGACCTGTTCTGAGGCACCGGGTCACCACCACTAACAGAGACTGCCTGGTCTCGGTGTGAGAAGAAACTGCAGATGCTGGTTTAAACCGAAGATACATACAAAATGCTGGAGTATTCATTGCGATTCATTCAGCGGAACAGGCAGCATCTTTGGAGAGAAGGAATGGGTGACGAGTCGAGACCTTTCCACAGACTCGGTATTCATTCAGCGGGACCGGCAGCATATCTGGAGAGAAGGAATGGGTGACTGGTCGAGACCTTTCCACAGACTGGGTCTCGGTCACCGCCCGAGGCCCGGACTCCACTAGCGGACACTGCCTGGTCTGGGTCACCGTCACTAGCGGACACTGCCTGGTCTGGGTCACCGTCACTAGCGGACACTGCCTGGTCTGGGTCACCGTCACTAGCGGACACTGCCTGGTCTGGGTCACCGTCACTAGCGGACACTGCCTGGTCTGGGTCACCGTCACTAGCGGACACTGCCTGGTCTGGGTCACCGTCACTAGCGGACACTGCCTGGTCTGGGTCACCGTCACTAGCGGACACTGCCTGGTCTGGGTCACCGTCACTAGCGGACACTGCCTGGTCTGGGTCACCGTCACTAGCGGACACTGCCTGGTCTGGGTCACCGTCACTAGCGGACACTGCCTGGTCTGAGTCACCGGATATGGGAGAAGGCAGGCACGCGTTACTAATTGTGGATGATCAGCCATGATCACAATGAATGGCGGTGCTGGCTCGAAGGGCCAAATGGCCTCCTCCTGCACCTATGTTCTATGTCTGGGTCACTGTCTAACAGACACTACCTGGTCTGGGTCACCATCACTAATGGACACTACATGGTCTGAGGTACCGGGTCACCGTCATTAGCGGACACTGCCTGGTCTGATGTGGCGTCACTGATGGACACTACCTGGTCCGGGTCACCGTCAATGACGGACATTACCTGGTCTGAGGCAGTGGGTCACTGTCACTAATGGACAATACCTGGTCTGGGGCCGCGGGCCACCGTCAATAACGGACACTACTACCTGGTCTGGGGCCGCGGGTCACCGTCAATAACGGACACCACTACCTGGTCTGGGGCCGCGGGTCACCGTCAATAACGGACACCACTACCTGGTCTGGGCCCGCGGGTCACCGTCAATAACGGACACTACTACCTGGTCTGGGCCCGCGGGTCACCGTCAATAACGGACACTACTACCTGGTCTGGGCCCGCGGGTCACCGTCAATAACGGACACTACTACCTGGTCTGGGCCCGCGGGTCACCGTCAATAACGGACACTACTACCTGGTCTGGGCCCGCGGGTCACCGTTAGGCCGAGGCTCCGTCAACTGTCACTGGCGGAGCCTCGCGCGGGATTGTTGGCGCGCTGACGTCAGGCGGCGGGCGGAAGGACGGGCGGGCGCGCGCCGCGGTGACGGGTGACGGCAGAGTCCGGCGGCGGCGGCGGCGGCGGGCGGCCATGGGGAAAGTTCAGGAGTTGCTGTTGACGCTGAGGAACAACAAAGTGGTGTACGGCCCCGGCGAGCTCATCGCCGGCGAAGTGAGGATCAAGCTGGCCGCGCATCTCAACTTCAAAGGTCAGTGAGCGGCAGCGTGCCCCGCCGGTGCCGGTGGTGTTGTCCCCGCCGCCGGAATCAACTTGCGGCCGGGAGAGGGGACGAGGGACGGGGAAGGGGAAGGGGGTGTCCTGGCCTAGTGAGGGGCCGGTAGCCCCGGGGAGACGCTGGGTCGCTGGCCATCAGAGGGAAGGACGGTAGCCCTCGGGACTGGGAGCTGCCTGGGCTGGGGCGAGTTAAAGGACGAGGGCTGACCAGAGCCTGGTGCAAAGAGCTCCTGGAGGGAGGGGGAGTGAGAGTGAGCCGGTGGATGCGGGGTTAGTGGGCGGGACAACGATAACCTGTTGAGGAGAGAAGGGTGGGCGGGGAGTTTGCAGGTTAATTCCCTAAACTTGTATTTAAAGCGGTGGATTGTGTTGCCTCTATCGTTTTGTTTATCGCACCGATTAAACAGTCATAAAAATCACAAACGCCTAATTGAGTCATCGCTATTTGTTTCATAAACTGAATGAACTATGATCAAAAACATCACAAGTGTTTCACGAGTAGGTGTCGAGCAAATAGGTACCTAACCCGAGACCTAATTCCTTCGCCTCACCTAAAACTCACTCAGTGTAATCTCCACCTACTCTGAATTTAAGGTAGTGTTTAAAAATGAAAGTCAACTATACATTATGGTGAAGGCTATTATAAGAGGCGATAAAGGGTCACAAAAACCTATGGATTAGAGTTAGCTTCCAGAAGAATATAACACAGTATAAAAACATGAAGTTAGACACAAAAAACTGGCGTAAATCAGTGGGACAGGCAGCATCTCTGGAGAGAAGTTCATTTCTTCAGACATGAACATGAAAGCTGGATAAGTACTTTTCTTTTTCTGCATAGTCACTGTGACATCTCACTGAGTCAACAAGTATAATAATGCAAAAAGCAAAGTGCTAGAGGAACTCAGCAGGTCAGGAAACAATTAGAGAGGGAGATGGACAGACAATGTTTTGGGTTTAGACCTTCAATCTGAAAAGATCCTAACCCAATACACCTGTTCATCTCCCCACACAGATGCTGGCTAGCCTGCTAGGTTTTTCCAGGCGCCTTGTTTTTGGTTCTCCCACACTCCAAAGACGTACAGGTTTGTAGGTTAATTGGCTTGGTACAACTAAAAAATGTTCCTGGTGTGTGCATCTGCAGTTTCATATGCCTCCAGTATAGTAATACAGATGTGTCTAAATGATAGGGGAGAACCAGTGGATGTGGTGTATCTGGACTTCCAGAAGGCTTTCGACAAGGTCCCACATAAGAGATTAGTATATAAACTTAAAGCATACGGCATTGGGGGTTCAGTATTGATGTGGATAGAGAACTGGCTGGCAAACAGGAAGCAAAGAGTAGGAGTAAACGCGTCGTTTTCACAATGGCAGGCAGTGACTAGTGGGGTACCGCAAGGCTCAGTGCTGGGATTTTGCGGATGACACTAAGCTGGGGGGCTGTGTTAGCTGTGAGGAAGATGCTAGGAGACTGCAAGGTGACTTGGATAGGCTGGGTGAGTGGGCAAATGTTTGGCAGATGCAGTATAATGTGGATAAATGTGAGGTTATCCACTTTGGTGGCAAAAATAGGAAAGCAGACTATTATCTAAATGGTGGCCGATTAGGAAAAGGGGAGATGCAGTGCGACCTGGGTGTCATGGTACATTGAAAGTAGGCATGCAGGTGCAGCAGGCAGTGAAGAAAGCGAATGGTATGTTAGCTTTCATAGCAAAAGGATTTGAGTATAGGAGCAGGGAGGTTCTACTTCAGTTGTATAGGGTCTTGGTGAGACCACACCTGGAGTATTGCATACAGTTCTGGTCTCCAAATCTGAGGAAGGACATTATTGCCATAGAGGGAGTGCAGAGAAGGTTCACCAGACTGATTCCTGGGATGTCAGGACTGTCTTATGAACAAAGACTGCATAGACTTGGTTTATACTCTCTAGAATTTAGGAGATTGAGAGGGGATCTTATAGAAACTTACAAAATTCTTAAGAGGTTGGACAGGCTAGATGCAGGAAGATTGTTCCCGATGTTGGGGAGGTCCAGGACAAGGGGGTCACAGCTTAAGGATAAGGGGGAAATCCTTTAGGACCGAGATGAGAAGGACTTTTTTCACACAGAGAGTGGTGGGTCTCTGGAACTCTGTGCCACAGAGGGTAGTTAAGGCCAGTTCATTGGCTATATTTAAGAGGGAGTTAGATGTGGCCCTTGTGGCTAAGGGGATCAGAGGGTATGGAGAGAGGGCAGGTACGGGATACTGAGTTGGATGATCAGCCATGATCATATTGAATGGCGGTGCAGGCTCGAAGGGCCGAATGGCCTACTCCTGCACCTAATTTCTATGTTTCTATGTTAGATTAAACATTTTGTATGGTAGAAATTTAAGTTATGCATATGATTTTATTAGCAACAGCATTTCAAACGCATCTACTTCTCTTTTTGCTTTCTTCAGAACAGAGGAATTTGAGGCCAGAACCTGCCAAACTTGTTTGGCAGGGGGATGTTAGTGGGGGAATTCAGTAAGGGGAAAAGCAAAATTGTTAGCATTTTGCTCATTTTTTTTCTTACCTATTTACAATACATTATATGGGGATTGAAGCTTAATGTCTGAAAGCTGATCCTGTTAACATATTGCCTCGTATAGACATTTCCTTCATTCTAACTACCTCTCCCACTTTAGATTAATTTTATGTCTCCCTTTTCCCAATTCCAATGAAGGATTCCAATGAAGATATGTAAGATCTGAAATGTTAACTGTTTCTATTTCCCCAGATTCTGCCAAACCTGTTGAGTGTTTCTAGCATTTTTATATTTATTCCAGAAAAATAAAACAAGAAGTGGGGAAGATAGAAAAGTAGTAACAAGATAAATGGAGACACAAGAAACTGTAGGTGCTGGAATCCTGAGCAAAACAAAATGTGCTGGAGGACTTCAGCAGGTCAGGCAGCATCTGGAGGAAATGGACAGACACTGTTTTGGGTTGGGACCCTGCTTCAGACTGAACAAAATAAGTAGCAGAAATAAAGGGAACCAGTAAATGTGGTCTGGAAATACAAAAAAAAATATGAAATTAATAGCGTTTTATCTGACCTTACAGCATTCACAACAATTTAGATGAGTTGATGGAGTTAATTAAATAGATTTAGATGCATGGTCTAATTGCAATTATGGATAAATGACCACATTGGGCTGAATAAGAGTATTCAGCAGGTGGAAAGCATAGGGGAAAATGAAGTTGGATAAAAGTATTAATAATGGATGAGATCACTACAGGTGTGAGATGCAATCTTGGGTCAGTAGATCACAAAGTAGAATTGGAATTGCTACAAAAGGTTGGAGCCCTTTGGAACCAAGTCAATTTGGGAAATACTATACAATTTGCCAAATTGCCTTAGATCCAAAGTTGGCTTGTCAATAGGTGACAGGGGTGGTGGAGGTTTGCTATTGTGACGATTGCCATTGGTTTATTATTGTCTAATATTTGAGATAGTGAAAATGTTTTGTGTGTAATCCAGCGTGTTATAAGTAGTGTGAAAGAGAAA
This sequence comes from Raja brachyura, assembly GCA_963514005.1. The sequence continues at coordinate 18,939,682 of OY740813.1, read as the reverse complement.
ACTAAACAATGTGCGTAATTTAGTGTTGCAGATACAGTAAAAGTGCAACAAGTTAGGTTGGAAGATCCTGAAATTCATCCCTAGCATGTAAAGTGTTCAAGGGTCTGATAACAGTGTGGAAGAAGTTGTTGTAGAATTTGGTTACATGTTTTAAACCTTGTGTATCTTCTATCCAATTGGAAAGGAGAGATGGGAAAATGACCGGGGTGTGAATGATCCTTGATTATATGGCTGCCTTATTGAGGTAATGTGAAGTATAAATGGAGTCGATAGCTCCATGGCTGGTTTCTGTGATGGATTAGGCTGTGCTCACAACTCTTAATTTCTTGTGATTTTGGGCAGAACAATTGCCACACTGATCAGCAATGCATCTGGATAGGATGTTGTTGTGCTTGTTGTATACATTAAATAATTAAATGTCAATGTATAATTTGTAGATTATGTGAAAATTGATGGTGGTGATTATAGTGATGTCTTAGCTACAAATTGATATTGATCAAATTGTATATTGGCCAGGGCAATGACTGGTAGAAGTTAATCTCTCGATGTGTGAAGTGATGCATTTTGGGATGTCTAATAATAGTAGGGCTCTATTGAAGTTGAAGCAAACTGTAAAAGCATTAACAGATATGTAAAAAAAGAGAAAGGTTCGTGAGGGTAAATGCGGGTCCCTTCACATGAAAATAGGGGCAAAAGTAGACATTAGGTTCTCAAACATGCTCCCTGTTCCCTGTGATCATAACTAATTTCTGCTGGCCTCAACTCATGTACCAGACAGCCATAACCATAATTCCTTACTTTCTACCTGCGCCTTGAATGTATCTAATGATCTGGCCTAGGCCAACCATGGGCAGAGAATACCAGAGATTCTTCTTCTTTCGTGTGGCGTGCACAGCCTAATGTTGTTGGACAACTTGTTCTATTTGATCTTCGGTTGATTGCATTAGTCGAAACAGTGCGGACCACATGAAGGTTGCAATCTTCCACCCCACCAGAGATTCAATATCCTCTGACAGAAGACATTTCAAAGTGCCTCAATTTTAAATAACCAACCGCATATCTTTTAACTATATCTCCTGGTTAAAACATGACGGGTAAGTGTTGACGTCAACACTTACCCATCAAGTCCGTTTAGGGTGTTGTATGTTTGAATAAAATCACCCTTCATTCTTGAAGAAGGTTTTCAAACCGAAACGTTTGTCCATTTCCTCCATGACGCATTTTGTCTTTTGCTCAAGATTCTACAGTCTTGTGTCCCCGCCCCTCTTCTCATTAACTTCAGGGAATACAGACCCATCCTGACTAGCCTCTCATAATAGGAGAACCCTCTCGACCAAGGAGGTAGCCTGGTGAATCTCCTTTAGCTGCCTCTAATGCGACATATCAATTTCAGGCGAGGAGACCTAAACTGCGTAGTATTCCAGGTGTGGCTTCATCAACACCCTATATAATGGAAAGAAAACATCCCTGTTCTTAAACTCCTTCACAATAAAAGGCAATGTTCCAGACAAGATGCTTCATAATGGAAAATAAGGAAACAGCAAATTAATTAAACAACTGCTTTGTGCTCTGTCTGAATGCCAGAAATACCAGTGAGCTAAACATCTAGCGAAAACAAGGAACTGAATGAAGGAAATATATTGTTGTGGTGAAAAAAGTACATGAGAAATTGATGAGATTATAAGGTTATTGGAAATGGGTTGGGAAATTTCTTTCAGTACTGTAAGGTTTGGTGAAAATTTCCACCTTTTGATGTGGTTGCACAAGCTGTTGAGTTTAATCAGTGCTGAGCTTGATAGATGTTTTGGATATTATGGAATTGTTAGTTTAAGGATCAGCAGGTACCGGGACATGGTAGGGGAATGTCTTTGTTGTTGAATCTTGAAGGGTAGGCTCTGAAAGGCATGGCTTCCTTTTTTGCTTTTCATACCCTTCCTTAAAACTCTATTGATCTTAATAAACTTCAAGACTCAATCGCTTTCCGGAGGAATTGGCGCTAGAATTATCCAGGTTTACTTGGAGTATTGCCTTGCGCCAAATGTCATGTGATTTCATCCTTTTTGTCACCTTCCATGAAGGGAGGTATTTCCCTGTTTATCCCATCAAATTGTCTCATTATCTCGGCCAACCGGATTTGGCCAAGAAAACAGAAAATCAGCTGTCAGTGCTATCTGGGTTTGTGAGGCAAACTTGGAAAACCCACCCTTTGTCTCTACTCCAGGCTATTGATATAACAGTGAGCTGTTGAGGGCTAGGAATTGAACATGGGCCACTCCACGATTCACATGTTACCAGCTTGAAAATGACCATTCCTTCTGACTCTTTGTTTTCTATGCGATACTGGTCCTCAGTCCATGCTAATAAACTTTGCTTGATGTACTTGAGTCTTGGTGGTTCTGCAACACGAGGGTTGGAATTAAGATGCATTTGGATGGAGGAGCCATTCAAGATTGAATAACACTCCATTGTAAATAACTGAAATTGTAGCGATGTGATTGATCCCTGGCAAGAATGCAGAGACTGAGGTAGGGACAGAGATTTTGGCTGCTTGTTGATTACATTTACCATGGTTTAGGTGGTATTTAACTTGATAAGTGAGTTCCTCCAAGATCTAGATGAAATGAGCAGTCTGCCAAGAGGGAAACAAAGGTCTGAATAATGAGACAAAAGTTGGAATCAGTCTAGGACTCAAAAGGATAATACTTGGGTTGGACTATCTATGGCAGGGGTGTCAAACTCATTTTAGGTCACGGGCCAGATTGGGCAAAATGCGACTTCATGCGGGCCGAATCAGTTGTGCACGCGCGAACGTCAATCAACCAGCCCGAGGCCAAGGGGAGCTCAGCGCCGCCATCTTGTCTGTTTGACAGCGGTTGCCAGGGGCCGAAGCACGGAGCGGAGGATGGGGGCACCCTTGCCACGCAGCAGGCAGCACAGACGGGTGGGCGAGAGAGTGACGAGAGAGAGCGGCTGCCGTACAGATACGTAATAAATGGTCGTGAATATACTTTTTTTCCCCTAAATCATCCCGCGGGGCGGATTGGACCCCTTCGGCCCATGGGCCGATAATTTGACACCCCTGATCTATGGGATAGTCTATCGGTGTTGGACTATCTGGTATAACATGCGAGAGGTAGGATCCACAGAGACTTTCACGCTGAAACATCATCCTGTCCATGAGGTGTTAAATCAAAGCATAACCAAAATCATACCATTACTCTTTTCCAAGACGCTCAGATCACCGCGTGTAACACTATCTCTGGGAAACCTGTTTACTGGACCAAAAATCATTGAAGCTAGTTAATTAAGCAATTTCGTCCTCTGATTGGTTGGTTACTCATTCAAGCAAAATGGAACGATTTGACTAGCAGGCAACTTTGTTTCAACAGGGTGTTCAATTAACTTCTCTAATTTACCGTCTACAAGGGTTATCAAATATTCTGTGTAGCCAATATGAATGGAAATTGGTCATGGGCCATGATAGATTTTGAGTTGGTTTAATTTGTATTACACTCAGAATAATCAACAGCCAGTACATGATAGCTTGAGTTGCATTTGGTGTATGTATATTGAATGTTTGTCAGTCTGCTACTTTACTTGACTTCACTTCTGTTCAACGAGTAGCATATGTGTATGTGTTTTTTAAGCAAATCAGTAAATGTTTTAAAAGTAGTTTTTACAAAAGGGTTGTTAGATCTGCCTCTGTTCTATTTGTGAAGTACACCAACACCACTCTGCTTTTCTTGACAAACTTAATTCAGGGCCCTCATCTTTGTCTGCGGATCGTCACAATAACCCCTACTGTGACTGTACAATCTTATTCAGCCTTCAATGCATTTCCTGATCTCTTGTGTCGTGCATTGTTCCAACATATAGCAATTTTCTAACAGCTATGATAATAGTTTTATTTATTGAGCCAGAAAGTTGTGCCCAGAGACTTGAACACATGATCAAGCTGAACTCCAAATCTGAGTAGCTGGCTTGGATGGGACATTAAAACAAGGCACCACCTATGTCCTTTGCTGGGTGTATAAGATGCAATGCATTTTGTAAGAATTCGCTCCATTTTCTGGCTAATTATTTATCATCCAAGAGTTAAAATCAGATAATCTGATCGATGATCTGATTGTTTGTAGTTCTTATTGCTACAAGAATGAAGCTTCAAGAATTGGTCCACATTGCAAATGCTGTGTACAGCAAAGAAGTTACCCTCCAGCCTTTTCTCTGAGAACCTGCACAATGCTCAAGTTGTGATTCCTCCGATCAGCTTCTAAATTGTCTTTGACGCTTTGAATCAGTTTTATCTGATTATTGCCTGAGCCATCTTTTTACAGGAAGACATCCATTACAATAGGTTTCAGAAGCCACTGGTTGCATAGTGAAACCAACCAGGAAATTGAATTAACATTTTCACAGCATTATCAGTCACCTATACATTTTAGTTTATTGCCTAGTACAGTCTTTATCCTAATTAATGGGAGGTAGAACTGCCTCTTTTTAAAGACAGGAATCAAAATTAATTATTGCACTGTGCTCTTCCCAACTCCTCAATTTTGACGTATAGAGTTTTATTTCATAAAGATATTTGGATTTATTTTGAGATGCTAATTGCATATTTATTGAAGATGTCTGTTCAGCAACAAACATTTATGATATTTTGTTTTCTATATTAGTTAACCTGTTTGGCTGCCTTGAATATTGCTGCCATTTTACTCATGAATTATGGACTAAACTTTACATCCGGACCAGATTGTCCAAACTCATTTCATTTGAATCACAGGGAGGAAGGCAAAATACTTTGCATTGTGCCAATCAAAAAGATATTTAAAGCTAGATTTGAGTGGCAAAGAGATAGGGTAAAGCAATGTACTTCACCTTTTTGGAAATTAGTAAGATTTGAATGGCAGATATTTCCTGTGCAGCTTTCACCTTACAAAGCTGTCCTGCCAATTTACGGTGCGGTGGCGCAGCGGTAGAGTTGCTGCCTAACAGCGCCGGAGACCCGGGTTCGATCCTGACTACTGGTGCTGTCTGTACGGAGTTTGTACGTTCTCCCCATGACCTGTGGGTTTTCTCCAAGATCTTCGGTTTCCTCCCACACTCCAAAGACGTACAGGTTTGTAGGTTAATTGGCTTGTTTAAAGTGTAAATTGTCCCTAGTGTGTAGGTTGGTGTTAACGTATGGGGATCGCTCGGCGGCGCGGACCCGGTGGGCCGGAAGGCCTGTTTCCGCGCTGTATCTCTAAACTAAACATTATACTCCCTTCAGGAATATGCTGTGCAGAAATGGGAATAGTTTCTGTAGATCATCTACAGTATTACCTACAAGACTTCCCAGGAACGGGTATTTTAATGGTACCTTTGGAATGGTTGCAGCATTTATCGAGCTCTGGCAAGCCTTTCAGGGGAGTAAAACTACTGCCATTGTCATACATCAAGGAAGTTGGCCCTTTAGGCCAACTTGTCCATGCCGACCAAGATGTCTATCTGAGCTAGACACATTTGCCTGTATTTAGCTTGTACACCGTTGATAAATTTCTATCCATGTTCTCTTCCAAATGTCTTTTAAATGTTGATATTGTCTCTACCTTTATGGCTTTTTCTGGCAGCTTATTCCATATACCCACCACCCTTGGTGTGAACAGATTGCTCGTTGAATACCTTTTGTATGTCTGAAGAATGGTCTCGACCCAAAACGACACCCATCGCTCCAGAGATGCTGCCTTTCTCACATTTTGTGTCTACCTCCGAATACCTTTGAAATCTCTCCTCTCGTCTAAATCTATACCTTTAGTTTAGAGTACCATACCCTGGGTAGAAAGGTTATGAACATTCATTTTATCTATCACACTCATAATTTTATAACACTCTTTAAAATCCTTTGCATGGAACCCCCAGGCAAACTTAGTCTGCCCAAAACCTGTTGTTCCAGTCCAAGGAGATGTTCTCAGCAGAATATTGCAGACGGGTATTTCTCAGGTTGCAGGGTTATGTACTGAGGAATGCACTGAAACTGGGTGCAGGCACTGCAAAAGCTGTATGGACAGAGGCCACTCAGCGACTCGGCCCAGATTTTAATTTGGAGATAGTGGGAGGAGCCAAATGGAGAAGTCGTTGAGGGTGAGGAAAGGTTTCACTAGGCGAAGGAGAGTGTTAGTAGAGGGAAATTGGTTGAGTCTTTGTTTGAGGAAGAATTGTTGGCCCTTAAAGCCCTCCTAGTGGGGGATGGAGGCATAGAGGGACTGAACATCATCGATAAAGATGAATGAACAGCGGCCTGGAAACGGAAACTTATTAAAGAGTTAAAGGTTTTGTGAGGTATCTTGGACGTAGGTGGGAAGGGATTGGACAGTGGGGGTGATGGGGTAGAATCAAGTATGTGGAGATGCAACATTTATTTGGAGGCGGAACAACAGATGTTTCCACTTCCCAAAATATTTGGATGTATTCTTTAATCTTCAAAAACCTCCAGGCAAATATTTTCATGAGGTGTGTGACTTATTACAAGATACAAGATATATTTATTGTCACATGTGCCAGTTGGCACAGTGAAATGTGATCACCATAGAGCCATACAATAAAATAAAGAACACAACACACTATAGAGTTCAACATAAAACATCCCCACACAGCAGAATCAAACGTTTCCCACTGTGAGGGAAGGCACCAAAGTCAGTCTCTTCCTCGATGTTCACACATGGTCGGGGCCTCCGGAACCCTCCGCAGTCACCGCTACGGGCAGCCCACCGCTCACGCCCACTAGCTGGGATGTTGGAACTCCAATGTTTGGACTGGAGGCCAACCTCAGCGGCTTGGACCTCTGAATCGGCCGCTTCCTACCGGAGTCCACGGCTCCCGACGTCCCTAGGCCATGTTGGCGGCCTTCGGCAAAGTGCCTCAGGGACTCTGCGATGTCGGTCAGCGCCGTCGGCGTTGGGAGCTCCGCAAACCACAGCTCCTCGATGTTAGAGCAGCAGGCCCAACACTCCGGAGCTCCAAACTCCAAAAAGGCATCGCCCGCTCCGCGGTGAATCCAGTGCCGCGCCGCCGCTGTGGAAGCTCTGGTCCAGTGCCCGGTCTCAGGTAGGAAAGGCCGCTCCGATCCAGTGGTCGGCCGCGGAGAGGGCAGGGCGAGGACGCGACTCTGAGAAATAGTCGCATCCTCGCCAGGAAGTGACTAGGAAACGGTTTCCCCCTTACCCTACCCGCCTCCCCCACATGGAAAAACTAAAGAATCCCCAAAACAAACAGTTTAGACAAACTAAAATTTTTTAAAAAGAGGGGGAAAACCGGACAGGCTGTAGGCAAAGGCGCCATCAATGGAGCGCCCCTTGTGAACTATCCGCATTAGGATTTAGTATTATGAAAAGGTTCAGTTCCTATTCTTTTCTTAAGCTGCATATTACTTGATTCCAGATAAATAACTTGTTCCAGACTTCTAAAATATATTGGAAGCTTTGGAAAAGTATAGTAAAAACCTTGAAATTTGTTTCCAATTGTTTCCCACTCTCCTGTAATTGGAGAGAAATTGACAATTCAATAAACACTTGTTTTAACAGACACCTTTATAGCGGATTTTGGTTATAGCAGACAGACCTGCCGAAGCCACACCGGCTCACAAGATGCGCCAGGGAAGCCCTTCTTCACCCACCACACGGTCTGGTTGACACGGCTATTGTTGTGGCTCACGTTGTAGTCCATTGTTCTGGCACCATGGAATCAGGCAATCGATCTCCCTCCTATATAACTCGTAATACATCTAACAACAATGGGTCTTCAGCATATTTAAAGATAGAGCTGGAACTGTGTCTGGCGGCACAGTCGTGGGTAGAGCAGGGGGCTGAACACACAGGCTTGAGGTGACCCTGTGCTGATGGTTATCGAGGTATTACTATCAATTTGTACCGATTGTGCTCTATTGATGAGGAAGTTGAGGATCCAGTTGCAAAGGGATGCGGAGAGTCTCAAATCCCTAAGCTTGGTAACTGGTTTGGAGGGGAAGATGGTGACGAACAGTGAGCTGCAGTCTAGATCAACAGCCTGACGTATGTCTTTTTTATTGTCCAAGTGGTCTAGTACATTGTAGAGAACCAGTGAGATTGGATCCTCTGTTGATCTATTGTGATGGCAGGCAAATTGTGGTGGATCCAGGTTCTTACTGAGATAGGAGTTGATATGTGCCATAACCAACCAAAAGAACTTCAACATCACGGGCCCTTTTAAAGCAAGTGGGAACCTCAGTAACAAGAGGTTTAAGATGTCCACAAAAGCTGCAGCCAGTTAGGTCAGTGCAGGGTTTGGGAACACAACCAGGTACAACATCAGATCTGAGGGTTCACCCTCATGAAGGATCTTCTGACGGTGACTGAGATGGGGGCTAAGGGCTCAAGAACGCACATCCGTGCTCTCCCTTTCGAAGTGTGTGTAGAACGCATTGAGCTCATCCGAGAATGATGCCTCGCTGTCATTTGAGTTGCCACTTGATTTTGCCTTGTAGGAAGTGATGGTGTACTGCCCTGGAGCAGAGAACACTTTCTATCCATAAAGAAATGTATCTTTATTTAAATCTTTATCCTGTTTTCTTAAAAACATCCAGGAAACAACCTGCAAAAATTACCCTGTAAAGTCTTCTCTGAATCTTGTATATCTTAATGAATCACATTTCATTTATAAAAATGCTAAAGGATTTAGCCCATATGATATGCGAATAACTTCCTTATTCAATAATGAATGTGGGAAATCTTTATGACTGTACTGTATCTCCAAGGCAAAAATGTACTTCCTTATGTAAGAAGGCCATAGTTGTACACAATACTTCAGATGTGGGCTCATTTACAACACCGTATATTTGCAGCAAGACTTCTGTTCTTCCTGACCACACCGTTTCTTAAAGGAATAGATCATTGATGAAATAAATTGCTTTTCCAATATGGAGCTTTCTACAGCATGCATGTAAAATCTATGGACCAAAAATGAATATTTGTAGTAGATGGTAATTTTAAGCCTCCAAGGCAAGTAATGCTCCTTTTAATACAAGAGATGGAATTTAAACAAAACAACATTCTATTATCTTTGCCAAGCAGCATTTATTAAAGAAATGTGGATTTTGAGATTGAACTTTTTTCAGGGTTACCCAATAGTGAAGTAATAATGAAGCTTTAGGATAACAATACCATGTAAGTTCATGAAATAACTGAAGTTTCACTCTGAAGTTTGAAAAGTATTTGATCAAATACAAATTGAAGAGATTTGCATTGCTTTATTTGGGAACAATTTATTACAAATAGGACTCTACTTATTAGCTGAAAACATTAAATGAGAGGATGAATAGATGTTCAAAATATTTTCAACATTTTGTTAACCATATTTAAACAATGATATCAAGCCATAGATGCTGCCTCACCCGCTAAGGTTCTCCAGCATTTTTGTCTACATCAAGGCAAAACTCTATATTCTTTTAGAAAATACTAGTATTTGATTCCATGTACATTGAATCAATAGGAGATTCCATGTCTATTGAAAGATATGAAAAAAAGACAACAAATGCTGGAATCCTGTATTCTAAAAAAGACAGCGACGAAAGAACCCTGAATAGATTGATAGTATATAGCTGTATGAGGCAGAGGGAGGTGATAGAGAGGGATAGATGACAGGTGGACTTATCCCCTTCTCCTCATCTAGTTCCATCTGCCCATCGTCTCCTCCCTTTCCAGTCCCACCTGTCACCTAATAGCCTCTAACCTGCCCTTACGCTCTGCTATATAGTGGCAAGCTTTCCTCTTAGTTTTGATGTGGGGTCTTAACCCGAAACATCCACCATCCCATTACCTCTATGGATGCTACTTGACCACTGGAGTTCTTTCAGCATTCTTTAGTCAATATCGCAAAGATCATTTTGAAAATAGAATGAGGCCCATTTTCTGTTGCTTAAAAATATAGGTTTTTATTCAGTGTTAATTGGGGCAGCAGAAAGCTTGAAGTTAATTTATGGTTAAGACCAGATTTGACTTAAATATATTACTACAAGTAATTATAGAGGAGAGGATATAGAATTGGAAGATCTTTACATTGATTGTGCAAGAACATTTGGCATATGCATGTATATTTGCAAAGAAGGAGATTCAGGGGTCCTCTGGTGTTTATTGAATTCCACCTTGTCAATGTCAATATACACTAACATTTTTGGCCCAATCGTGCAACTTTACGGAACTTTGAACTTATGATGGAATTACCATTGATTTCTTTGTGTGAAGATTAATGTTCCATCGAACTGTTTTACCTCTGCTCATGTACTGCTTATGCCGAGGCTTTCTAAACCGTGCTTCAAACATTTATTTACTTATGTCCATTTTTCACTCTGACAGCTGTGAAAGTCAACTGCATTGGATCGTGTGGGGTTGCCAACAAAGCAAATGACACAGCATGGCAGGTGGAGGAACAGTACTTCAGCAGCACACTTGTTGTTGCGGAAAAGGGTAAGAGTTGCGTTTCTGGTTTATTCATTTAAAGGGCTCGAGACAGTTTATTTGACATTTACATTGACGTGCATGTTCATTATCTTGATTGTCTATGTGTCTTTTTACAATACTGGAGAGATTTTGAGGAACGAGATTATTATTCAGGTTTTTACACCCTTACACTGTTCTTAACAAAAATCTACCAATCATGTAAAACCTTACATATAACAAATATAAATTAGATAACTTCAAGACCAAAAGTCAAAAACCTTTTGCATAACAGACAAATTTTCATCATTTTACCACCATTTTGGACACTAAAAATGTGGCTTTAAGAACTCTGCCACATTTAGTCATGAATATTTAATTCATAACTAAACTTCATATGGCCCCTCATACATATACGTTTTGATAATGATCTAGGGAAATATCTTCATCAATACCTGGAGAAAAATTAGAATAACATGTCTGGTATTCCGCCCAGCAAAGATCCCATAACATTCGTTCTGCTTGGTGTCCATTGTCGCAACGACCGTTATCGGGGTCGGTACCTCTCCGTTAGTTAAACCACGGAGGCTCCAAACCTCTAATGTTTTTCAAAAACCCAACAAGGTATCCTATGGTAGTAGCGATTTTTGGGCGAGTTAATTATTTTTTCTTATTTTCCAATTTAATATATCAAAAACATTGTGGTGTCAACATTGCAATGACCGTTTACGATATATTTTCCGATTTTTAAAAATCAAATTTAAATTTTTTTTTACATAAATTGCTCATCAAAACTAAAAAACTGAGCCAATCTTCAATTTGGCAACACACTGTCTCTTGTTTACCTTTCGTACGGACCAAGTCGCTAACTTCATTCCTTCGTGTCAACTTCCATAAGCTCCACAACGACCATTACGGAGAAATTTTACTTACTAAAATATCATCCCAAATTAAACCTTCTGACGAATCATCGGCCATCGATATAGCTCAAATCCATAAGGTAATGTACCGTTTAGATCACATTGGTGAAAATGTTTGGTTTTCGCTAAAAATATAACGCTCGTTTTCTGGGGCACCAAACCTTTGAGTGTCCACCACAACGTACATTTGTGTGTATGATGTGTAACGCGCATTGCGGTGTCCACTCAGATGGATGCAGTATTCTAATACATGATCAGGCGAATGAAGTGGAAACGGTGTTTGCAATTTTATTGTTCCATTGGTATTCATAAACATAGAAAGGAATAAGAAATACGGGCACTTACTGTGCCAACCAGGTCACTGGTGGACACCATGCGACAACCGTTACACAAAATGTAAGTGTATTCTGATGCCATTTTTGGAAACGTGTCATCAAGATGCTATCTTTTCTTATATTTTTTATTGATACTATGTTAGTCATGAACCCAATAAACTGATTGTCAACTTTTTATAAGGAATTTGAAATTTGACCCCTTTGTCACATTATTGCGTGCAGTATTCTAAAAAGACACACCTATACTTTAATTTCAGAGACTTTGTTAATAACTTCCTAATGCCATTGCATCCATGTGTTTTCATATCATTTAAACAGGATAAATGAAAGCTTTTAAAATTAAAATACTTTTTAGTTGTTTGAGTATGTGATGCTGTGTATTTTACTTTTGAGCACATTGTTTAATATTTTTTCCAAGGTGAAGACAAATGTGAAATAATTTGAGACGGTAATGCTCAAGAATGATAAAATTGATATCCTCCTGTAAATTGGACTTTCTAAAGTTATATTTTATTTGAAAATAGTAACCTCTCGCACATTTTCTTGGAGCATTGTAAGACTAACTTTTTTGTTTTGGATATTTGTATGAGTAATGCCATGGTTTAGAGAGAAAACTCAGAATGTAGTAATATTGTGCCACAAAAACCATGAAGCTCAATTTTATCATGTTGGTTTACAATCTTAATATCTCAGTAGCAGCAATTAGTTCAATACCTCTAATCAAATTGCAAAAAGTTCACACCCCCCCATTTTACCATTCCACAGAAGACTGCTCACATGTAATCCAGTGGTTTGTCAAGGAACTGGTGAGTCACTGATGACTCTCAGAAGATTTGAAGTAGCCCTTGTCTTCTCCCTCCTCCCCCTCCCCTTCCCAGCTCTCCTTCTAGTCCTCTTCCTTTCTTTTTCCCGCCCCCCCACCCCACATCAGTCTGAAGAAGAGTCTCGACCCGAAACATCGCCTATTCCTTCTCTCCATATATTCCGCTGTTTCTCCAGCATTTGTTGTTTACCTTTGATTTTTCCAGCATCTGCAGTTCTTTCTTAAATAGATCTTGGAGAAAACAGAACCAGCGGGCAGCGGCACGAACGGTTGAACGACCGACGGTGGCGACCCTGTTTTGCCCCGGTGGTGGAAGTTTTCTTGTAAGTTATACTATGTTAACATGTTAATAATATTAATATTAACGTGTTAACATAGTAAACGTCATTGTAATCACAGCACAACTAGAGCAAATAGCACAACCTTTTTAGCAAAACGGCAAAAAAAACGCTGATTTAGGCACTCAATTGTGAAAAAGGCATTATCCTGGTGAAATCATCAAAAAAGGCATAAAAAGGCACATTGCATTTATGGCAAAATCCCGGCTCTAGTAATCATCTTAATGAAACACTAGTTTCTCGGTTATAGGAAAATTGGCACTTTGATTAGACTGCCCAAGAAATGACCTTGGGAACTTCATAGTCTTTGTGGCGCAATATTACTACATTCTGCGTTTGCTCTCTAAACCATGGCATTACTCATACAAATATCCAAAATAATTCATTTCTTAATCTATTTTGGGCAGTATAATCAATGTCCCAATTTGCCTTTAACCGAGAAACTAGTGTTTCATTAAAATGATTATAGAAGCTTATTGGAATTGTATCGGCATGTAGACATAATTGTGGTTAGTCGTGATAAAGCAAGGGTTTGGCAACCTAAGCAGAAATTGCTGGAGAAATGGCAAATGGAGTTTAATCCGAGCAAGTGTGAGGTATTGCACTTTGGGAGGTTGAATGTAAGAGGAGAGTATACAATTAATGGCAAGACCTTTAACAGCATTGATATGTAGAGGGATCTTGCTGTCCAAGGTCGTAGCTCACTGATATGGTGGTAAAGAAGGCATATGTCTTTAATGCAGGTCGGACAAAGCACATACTTCCAAGCTCATCAGAGGAAGGAAGGTTAGGAGTGAGTGTGGTGATTGGCTGAACAATTAGATTGGAAGATTGGTAAATTGGACAATTAAGCAATTTTGCATCTGATATAAGCATGACTTGCTCAAGGGGTGCGGCCCGGTCGAGGGAAGTGCCCTGTGAGAAAAAGTGCGAGTCTTTGGCTGCGAGTCTTCGACAAGGAGGCTGAGGGAGGACGCCACACCAAACGCTGGAGATGGAGAGATGAAAGAAGGAAATGTCAAGCAAACTGATTCAGTGTGATGCTTGCGGGCTGTGGGAGGTCAAGGACACAGCTGGTGCCTCTGGCTGCTACAAATGTGAGAAGTGCAATCAGGGACAGCTCCTGAAAGACCATGTTGGGGAACTGGAGAAGCAAGTGGATGACCTCAAGTTTGTCCGAGAAACGGAGTCGTTCCTCGACAAGTCTTACAGTAAGATTGTTACACCTAAGGTACTGGAATAGAGAAGGTGGGTGACGGTGAGAAAGGGAGGGAAACATGGAATGCAAAGGTCCCCGGGTGATGTACCTCTTGATAACAGTTTCACCCACTTAGAAGCTGTCGGGACAGAAGACGTTAACACACTGAGCGGCGGACTGGCTTGCAAAGCAAAAAGTGCTGTTGAGCCAAAGCCAAAGAGGTGAGACCACGTCAGGCAACGTCGTGGTAGTTGGAGAAGGTGAACAGCCGGAAGTGGTAGTGCATGTCGGTACAAACGATGTCGAAAATAAGGGGATGAATATTCTGCAGCGTGACTTTAGAGAGCTCGGAAAAATGCTGAAAAGCAGGGCCTCCAGGGTGGTTATCTCTGTTTGCTTCCAGTTCCTCGGGCTGGCGAGAGGAGGAACAGGGAGATACAGGACCTGAATGTGTGGCTGACGAACTGGTGCAGGGGGCAGGGATTTGGATTCTTAGACCACTGGGATCTGTTTTGGAGTAAGGGAGAACTGTACAAAAGGGCCGGATTGCACCTTAACAGGTGGGGGACCAGCATTCTGGCAGGCAAGTTTGCCACTGCTACGCGGGTGGTTTTAAACTGAATAAGGGGGGTGGGGTGTCATATAGGATAGTCAAGGACGGAGTTAAAGGGAAAGAGAGTAAAGGGATAGTTAATGATCCCAGAATTAACGGGAAAGAAAGCTCACAAAGGGATAGGAGAGTATGGCCAAGTGTAATAGGGATCGATGTGAAAGGTGAGATGCGTAAGGAATTAAAAGTATTGTATATGAATGCACAAAGTATAAGAAGTAAGGTAGATGAGCTTGAGGCTCAGTTAGAGGTTGGTAGATATGGCATTGTGGGGATTACTGAGACGTGGCTGCAGGCGGATCGGGCCTGGGAACTTAATATTCAGGGTTATACATCCTATAGAAAGGACAGGCAGGTGGGCAGAGGAGGGGGGTAGCTCTGCTGGTGAGGAATGGAATTCAGTCCCTTGCGAGGGAAGACATAGGGACTGACGCGGTAGAGTCACTCTGGATTGAGTTGAGGAATTGTAAAGGCAAGAAGACACTAATTGGTGTAATCTACAGACCCCCAAATAGTAGCCCGGATGTAGGGTGTAAGTTGCAGCTGGAGTTAAAACTGGCATGTAACAAAGGTAATGCCGCTGTGGTGATTGGGGATTTCAATATGCAGGTAGACTGGGAAAAACAGGTTGGTTCAGGAACCCAAGAAAGGGAGTTTATAGAGTGTCTCCGAGATGCATTCTTAGAGCAGCTTGTAATGGAGCCGACCAGAGAAAAGGCAATTCTGGATTTAGTGTTGTCCAATTAACCAGATTTGACAAGAGAACTCGAGGTAAAGGAACCGCTTGGAGGTAGTGATCATAATATGATTAGTTTTAATCTGCAATTTGAGAAGGAGAAGGTTAAATCGGAAGTGTCAGCGACGCAGTTGAACAAAGGGGAATATGAAGGCATGAGAGAGGAGCTGGCCAAGGTAGACTGGAAAGGGATCCTAGCAGGAATGACGGTGGAACAGCAATGGCAGGAATTTCTGGGCATAATCCGGAAGACGCAGGATCATTTCATTCCAAAAAGGAAGAAAGATTCTAAGGGGAGTAGGAGGCAACCGTGGCTGACAAGAGAAGTTAGTGATAGAATAAAACTAAAAGAAAAGATGTATAACACAGCAAAGAGTAGCCGGAAGCCAGAGGATTGGGAAACTTTCATAGGACAACAGAAGGAAACAAAGCGGGCAATACGGGCTGAAAAGATGAAGTAAGAGGGGAATATAAAGAAGGACAGTAAAAACCTCTTTGGGTATAATTAGAATGCTTTATCGTCATTGCAGGTGTCACATACAACGAGATTACTGTGTCTCTCCATTTAAAAGAACTTCAAACATTCACATACTCATACATTTTTTACACTCCCTCCCTCCCCAAACCCACCCATGGATTCACATTTACATAAATTAACACTGTCTCCCCCTCCTTCCCCATAACCCGCTCCCGAGACAGAGTTCAGTTCCAAGATTGCTGATGGGTAAAAGCTGTTCTTGAATCTGGCAGTGCGTGACTTTAATGACCTGTACCTTTTTCCTGAGGGCAGCAGTGTGAAAAGGTGGTGACAAGGATGTGTAATGTCTTTCACGATATTACAGGTCCTGCTGCGGCATCTGGAGTGGTAAATATCCTCCAGAGGGGGCGGGGGAGTCCAATGATACCCTGGGCAGTTTTTATCACCCTCTGGAGAGCTGCTCTGTCAGCTGCTGAACAGTTCCCAAACCAGTCAGTTATGCAGTGTTCTGAGGAAGTAAAGTCTCTGTTGTGCCTTTTTTACAACTACAGCAGAGTTCACAGACCATTTAAGATCCTCACTGATTTTGATCCCCAGAAATTTAAAACTAGGCACCCTCTCCACCTCCTCGCCCCCTATCTCCAGTGGCCTGAGCTCTGCTCTATGTTGCCTGAAATCAGTGATGATCTCCTTTGTCTTTTTAGTGTTCAGAGAGAGATGTTAAGGGAAAAAGAGTAGCAAAGTCAAATGTGGGTCCCTTGAAGGCAGACACGGGTGAAATTATTATGGGTAACAAGGAAATGGCAGAAGAGTTAAACAGGTACTTCGGATCTGTCTTCACTAAGGGAGACACAAACAATCTCCCATATGTACTGCAGGATGAAGGATCTAAGTGGGTAGAGGAACTGTAAGAAATGTTCATAAGGCGAGAACTGGTATTGGGTAGGCTAATGGGACCGAAGGATGATAAATCCCCTGGGCCTGATGGTCTGTATCCCAGGGTCCTCAGGGAGGTGGCTCTAGAAATAGTGGATGCATTGGTGATCATTTTCCAATGTTCAATAGATGCAGGATCAGTTCCTGTGGATTGGAGGATAGCTAATGTTATCCCACTTTTCAAGAAAGGAGCGAGAGAGAAAATGGGAAATTACAGAACAGTTAGCCTGAGTGGTGGTGGGAAAGATGCTGTATTCAATTATTGAAGAGGTAATAATGGGGCATTTGGATAGCAGTAAAAGGATTAGTCCAAGTCATCATGGATTTATGAAAGGGAAATCATGCTTGACTCGTCTTCTGGAATTTTTTGAGGATGTGACAGGTGAAATGGATGAAGGGGTGCCAGTGGATGTAGTGCATCTAGACTTTCAGATAGCCTTTGATAAGGTCCCGCACGGGAGACTGGTGACTAAAATTAGAGGTGCAGCGAGACCTGGGCGTTCTTGTACACCAGTCATTGGAAGTTGGCGTGCAGGTACAGCAGGCAGTGAAGAAAGCTAATGGAATGTTGGCCTTCATAACAAGAGGATTTCAGTATAGGAGTAAAGAGGTTCTTCTGCAGTTGTATAGGGCTGTGGTGAGACCCCATCTGGAGTATTGTGTACAGTTTTGGTCTCCTCATTTAAGGAAGGACATCCTTGTGATTGAGGCAGTGCAGCGTAGATTCACAAGATTGATCCCTGGGATGGTGGAACTGTCATATGAGAAAGATTGAAAAGACTAGGCTTGTATTCACTGGAGTTTAGAAGGATGAGGGGGGGGATCTTATAGAAACATATTAAAGGACTGGACAAGCTAGATGCAAGAAAAATGTTCCCAATGTTGGGCAAGTCCAGAACCAGGGGCCAGTCTTAGAATAAAGGGGAAGCCATTTAAGACTGAGGTGAGAAAAAAAGTCTTCACCCAGAGTTGTGAATTTGTGGAATTCCCTGCCACAGAGGGCAGTGGAGGCAAAGTCACTGGATGGATTTAAGAGAGAGTTAGATAGAGCTCTAGTGGCCAGTGGAGTCAAGGGGTATGGGGAGAAGGCAGGCACGGGTTATTGATTGGGGACGATCAGCCATGATCACAATCAATGGCGGTGCTGGCTTGAAGGGCCGAATGGCCTCCTCCTGCACCTATTTTCTATGTTTTCTATGTTTCTATATGACTTCATTGCAAGGGGCACAGAGTATAAAAGTCAGGAGATCATTAAGCAGTTCTATAAGACGTTGATTAGGCCGCTTTTGGAGCATTGCATACAGTTTTGCTCACTCCATTACAGGAATGATTTGGAGAGGGTGCTGAGGATGTTCACCAGAATGTTGCCTGGATTAGAATTAGAATGACGGCTCATCATTTTTAATAGAAAAAATAGATTTGTAAATTGAATGAAAAATGATGAGAGCAGCACAAATTAAGAACTCAACCTGTAAATCAAATTTAGTGCAGTGCATATGGCTCCATGGTATTCATGGATTTATTTTGAAGCTTTAAAAATTATTTCTGGTTTAAGACCAGCTTTGCCCATGTTAATTAAAGAATACAGTTCCCTCCACAATGTTTGGGGCAAAGACCTATCATTTATTTATTTGCCTCTACTCCACAATTTGAGATTTGTAAAAGAAAAAAAATCGCATGTGATTAAAGTGTACATTGTCAGATTTAATAAAGGCCATTTTTATACATTTTAGTTCCACCAGATATAAATTACAGCAGTGTTTATACATAGTCTCCCCATTTCAAGGCACCGTAATGTTTGTCACAGAGCAATGCCATGTAAATGAAAGTAGTCATGTTTAGTATTTTGTTGGATATCCTTTGCATGCAATGACTGCTTGAAGTCTGCGATTCATGGACATCACCAGTTGCTGGGTGTCTTCCCTGGTGATGCTCTGCCAGGCCTGTATTGCAGCCATCTTTAGCTTATGCTTGTTTTGGGAGCTAGTCCTCTTCAGTTTTCTCTTCAGCATATAAAAGACATGCTCAATTGGGTTCAGATCGGGTAATTGACTTGGCCACTCAAGAACTCAAGAGGAGTTTGAAAAACTCCTTTGTTGCTTTAGCAGTATGTTTGGGATCATTGTCTTGCTGTAGAATGTGGTTTGAGGCATTTGTTTGAACTTGAGCAGATAGGATGTGTCTATACACTTCAAAATTCATCATGCTACTACCATCAGCAGTTGTATCATCAGTGAAGATAAGTGAGCCAGTAGCTTCAGCAGCCATAGATGCCCAGGCCATAACACCCCCACCAACGTGTTTCGCAGATGAGGTGGTATGCTTTGGATCTTGGGCAGTTCCTTCTCTCCTCCATACTTTGCTCTTGCCATCACTCTGATATGTTAATCTTCGTCTCATCTGTCCACAAGACCTTTTTCCAGAACTGTGGTTGCTCTTTTTAGTATTTCTTGGCAATCTGTAAACCGGCCATCCTATTTTTGCAGCAAACCAGTGGTTTGCATCTTGCAGTGTAGCCTCCGTATTTCTGTTCATGACGTCTTCTGCGGACAGTGGTCATTGACAAATCCACTACTGAAGAGCGTTTCTGATCTGTCGGACAGGTGTTTGGGGGGTTTTCTTTATGTTCTGTTATCAGCTGTGTTGGTCTTCCTTGGCCTGCCAGTCCCTTTGTGATTAGTCAGCTCACCAGTGCTCTCTTTCTTCTTAATGATGTTCCAAACAGTTGATTTTGGCAAGCCTAAGGTTTGGCTGATGTCTCTAACAGTTTTATTCTTGTTTCTCAGTCTCATAATGGCTTCTTTGACTTTCATTGGCACAACTTTGGTCCTCATGTTGATAAACGGCAATAAAAGTTTCCAAAGGTGATGGAAAGACTGGAGGATTGACAAGGTGCTGCGAGCTTTCTTATACCTGCATTGAGGAGGCATTTATACACACCTGAGCAATTACAAACACCTGTGAAGCCTTGTGTCCCAAACATTATGGTGCCCTGAAATGGGGGGACTAGGTATAAACACAGCTGTAATTTCTACATGTTGTAACCAAAATGTATAAAAATGGCCTTTAATAACATCTGACAATGTGCACTTTAACCACATATGATTTATTTCTATTACAAATCTCAAATTGTGGAGTACAGAGGCAAATAAATAAATGATGGGTCTTTGTCCCATACATTATGGGGGGCACTGTATATGCAGGTTTCTGTGTTTCATTAGCTACATAATTAATATGAGGTAGTAATTATGACAAATGCTGATACCTACAAATCTGCATCTGTAACTATCAGAAAGTGATCCAGCAAGTAGTGTCCACTTTATTTGTTCCACTGCCCATTAATTCTTTCCATTATGTTTAATCCTTTTTGCAGCATTACTCAATATGTTTAGTTTCCCGAGGCTGCTGAAAAATGGCCTCCAGGTTGGTTGTTCCAGAGGTTTCTGAAAATAGTTTTTCCAGCAGTGTGGGTTTATTTTGCTTCAAATTCCAACATCTGCAGTCTCTTGCGTCCCCCTTTT
This sequence comes from Raja brachyura, assembly GCA_963514005.1. Next base: position 18,919,342 of record OY740813.1, on the reverse strand, counting down.
TCTAGAGTTTGTTTCCTTCAGTCTTAACAACTTGTCGTAAAACCTGATGCTGTCACAAGAATGGGCTTTATTTGAATAGTGTCATAAGATAAGCATGCACAGTTTGTGCAACATCAGCTGCAATGCACAGCACTACATTGAAAAGAGTGCTCCACAAGTAGCTGCCTGTGAGCTGGGTGTGGGAGTCCAATATGCCCAAATAAAACTTTATCTCTTCTATCTTGAATAATAAACAATAGCTCCATTTAAGCGTCTTTGTGCGAATGGTCGAATAATAATGTTACTGTATTGTTAGTAATTTGTAGATTGTGATATTTTACATTTTCCTTTAAGTACCCTTTGGAAAGCTCTACTTCAAAACTCAAACAATAAATTTCTGTTTGATCATGTTTAAAATCTTGTAATAGCTTGCAACTGCTGCCACTTGTGACAGAAATAGTTTCTTGTTTGTATATCAATTGACTTCCGCCAATTGAATTAACCACTGATGGTAGATTTGGATGGTGTAGAGAGTAGAACAAATGTTGTTAGCATTAGTAGAATTATTGGAAAATCTGCACGTTCAGTTGGGTGATCTTGTTCTATCCTCCAATTTTTCTTTGATTACCCATTGTTCCCTCATGGATCATATCTTCATCATACTTACTCGTGACAATTCTTCACATTTCAGGGAAATAAATGGCCAGACCCTTAGGAACATTGATGTACATTGAGGTCTAGGAGTGCGCCAGAACTTCCTGAAAGTGGCAACATAAGTATCTGGTGGGGCATTGAGTGTAAAAGTTGGGAAGTCATGCAGTCAAGCCAATGCAGCGCGGCCAGTGGCTGGGTGGGCAGAGGGACCAGACTGTCCCCAACTCTGCTGCAGCTGACGGGGATGTTGCCAGGTTTTCGTCCCCATGTGTCCGCTGCCCGGAGCTGTGGCCCCGCTCCACCGTGCGTGGGCGCTGCCGACCCACAGCCCGTGACACTGCAGCCGCACAGGGGGAGGGTGGGCGGAGGGTGGCCGTGGCCAGACAACGCTGACCCCGGGGGGGGGAGAGTGGGGGCTGTCCTGAGGGATGCGCTCCTTCAGCCGCTTACAACTCGGTGCTCGGGTTTAGAGCAAAGATATTAGAGGATTTGGTTCAGAGCGCTCAGTCACCCTCCACAATTATTTACAGCACAAAAAAAGGACAATTTTGGTGGGTTTTAACAGGTGAGAAAGTACATGTTTCGTGTGTTAACAGTGTATGCGGGAGGCTGCCATGTCCTCCATGCGTCACGCCCTTTGACCCGATGACCTTGCGTGCAACCCCCCAGAAACGGTGTGAAAGATATAGGGAGAGGAAATAGAAGAAGTTTACCAAAATGTTGCCTTGTTAGGAGTCTATAAGTTACAAGAAGAGATTGGGCAAACTTGGATTGTTTTCACTGCAGCATCGCAGGCCAAGGGGCGATGTGATTGAGATGTATACTATTATGCAATGCATTAATCGGAGTGCAGAACTAACTTCCTCTCTAAAATATGCTGTTTCATAATGCATTAAAGGCCACGTCCTGCTGGCAGAAATGGTTTAATTTTGGATGTGCTCAGCATGAGCTTGGAACCTGCAGAAAGCTTGAAATGTAAAATTGCATCTTTTAAAAGTTGCTATTATGGGCTCTACTTGTATTTGTCTATAAAGTTACAGATGTTAGTATTTGAGTACCTGATTTGATCGTTAACATTTTGCATAATTGAATGAAAGCTGCTTTTATTAAATTACAATGCACCTCTGACTTAATTTTTATAGGAAATGTTACTGAAACTTCTACTGACAGTCTTGTTTTCTTTTTAATTGAAAATTCTTACATCAATGGAAGGGTTAGGATCGTGGAGATCATCTTACATGTAAGAAATAATTTTAAACATGAAGTAGCTGGACAAAAAGTCGGTGTCAGTCATCCAGCTAAGATGAAGGGGACTTGATATATTTTATTTGGCAAAACCCAAGTGCAGGAGTGATTCAGCAGGTCAGGCAACATCCGTGAAAGGAATGGCTAGGTGATGTTTCGGGCCGTGACGCTTCTTCACGCTAATAGTAGTAAGGGGGAGCAAGGTAGGATAAAGAGGAGGGGGCGGGACAAGGCTTGATAGAGGGGCTTGTTAGGCAAATGGGCGGACAAAGGCTTCTCTAGCTTCTCTGCCAGGTCAATCCAGATACTGACGACTGAGTGGAAAAAGTTGCCCCTGAGGTCCCTCTTAAAATCTATGCGCACTCGTTTTAGAATCATTTTTCCTGGGAGAAAAAAGTGTGAGCATTCAGTCATACAACATGGAAACGAGCATTTTGGCCCAACTTGCCCATGTCGATGAAGATGGCCCATCCGCATTAGTCCCACCTTGCCCCGTTTGACCCATATTCCCCTAAACCTTTCTTATCGGTGCACATGTCCAAATTACTTTAAAATGTTGTTATAGTACCTGCTTCAACTACCTCCTCTGGCAGCTCATCCCATACACCCACCACCCTCTGTGTGAAAATGTTGCTACTCGGGTTCTGATTAAATCTTTCCCATTTCACCTTAAACCAAAGTCTTCTGGTTCTTGATTCCCTTATTCTGGGTAAAATAATCTGTACATCTACCCTATCTATTCTCCTCATGATTGTATACCCCTCTATAAGATCACCCCCTCATGCTCCTGTACTCCAAAGAATAAAGTACTAGCCTTCCCAACCTTTCCTATGGCTCAGGCCCTCGAGTCCTGACAGCATCCTCGTAAATCTTCTCTGCACTCTTTTCACGTTAACAACATCTTTGCTATAGCAGAGTGACCAAAACTGAACAAAATACTCCAAATGTGGCTTTGTGAGCTAATCAGAGTAGTGTAGCATCATTAACCCCACCATACTGTACGCTTTATATTAACACCCATTTCCTACATTAAGTGGTCTTGAAAGTGGTAGTGATGAACTAACAACCTGCTGTACCGCTCTACTATATGTTATGATTAAAGATGATTTAAACTTCAGACCCGTGTTCATTAAATCATTTACATCTCATCAAAAGTGGGATTCGAACCCACGCCTCCAGTTGGAGTAGGAATCGACTAGGACTAGGTAGTATTTACCATGCCATTCGAAAATGGCTGCTGCCAGAGATGTCCAGGGCAGTGCTGGTGCGGGTTGTTGTAGCAGAGGCTGTTTCTGTTGATGTGGTGCCAAACTGTTGCAGATGGGGCAGGATGCTGTTCTGTCCCGTATGTACTTGGACATCCCAGGCCAATAGAACATGCTCTGTGCGTGAGCCAACGTAGCCTGGGTGACCGTTGTGTACCTCTTTATAGTATTCGTCTTGTAAGGATGATGGGATCATGACTTTGTGACCTTTGATAATGACATTACCAGCTCATCACGGACTAGGACGAATGGCTGCACCTCCAGTGGTGTGCTGGATGGTTTGTCTGGCCAGCCTCTTTTGATGATGGATGAGAGCAGCTGTAGAGTGCCGTCGGCGGCTGTGTGTTCAGCCAGGCGACGCAGACGTTCCGTGGGAACGAAGTCAACCTTTAGAACCGTGAGCTCATCACATTCATAGGGATGTCGTTCACTAGATGCACGTGGTGCACGAGAGAGAGTGTCGGCAACGAACATGTCCTTTCCTTTTTTTGTAATCGATTCTGAAGTAGAACTGCTGGAGCTGCATCATCATGTGCTGCAAACGTGCAGGAGCTGAGTGGATGGGTTTGTTCAGGATGGTTACAAGTGGTTGGTGGTCGGTTTCGACTGTGAAAGTGTTGACAAAGATGAAATCCTTAAATTTTGAGCAAGCAGAGACCACGGCTAGCAGCTCTTTCTCGATCTGGGCATAGCGCTCTTCAGTGTCCGTCATGGTTCGGGAGACATACGATACAGGTAGTACAATCCCTTCGGCAGATATTTGAAGGCAGGCTGCGCCCAGCCCATATTGTGAGGCATCACAGGTTGACGGTGACGGTCGCTTCAGATCAAAGTATGTCAGGGTAGGAGCGTTGGCCAGCTGTAGTTTTAAAAAGTCAAATACCTGCTGATGTTGCTGGTACCAGGTCCATTCAGTGTCCTTGCGGGTGAGCTGTCTCAGTGGTGAACTGAGTTCACTGAGATTCGATATGAACTTTCCAAGATAGTTCACCATCCCCAGAAATTGTTGTTGGCTGAGCACGTCGACAGGGGCAGGCATTTTTCGGATGGCTGCAGTTTTCTTCAGGTCTGGCTTCAGACCATCGCAAGTGAATACTCGTCCGACATAGGTGACCTCTGGAACGCGGAGCTTACATTTCTTGAGGTTCAACTTTAGGTAAATCTCGCATGCCCTGTTCAGAATCTGCTTGAGGTTGTGATCGTGCTCTGCTATGTCTTTGCCATACACCAGGATGCCATCTACAATGAAGGCACACGGGAAGCCAGTGAATAGCTGTTCCATGGCACTCTGAAAAATCTCACTAGCCGAGTTGATACCAAATGGCATTCTGAGAAATTTGAATCTGCCAAATGGTGTAGCAAACGTAGTGAGGTTTGAGGACTCGTCATCTAGAGGTATCTGCCAGAACGAGCTTTTTGCGTCCAGTACGGAAAACGCTTGCGCAACCTCGACCACCTCCAGCCGATCCATACACTCCACCCCTGACGTTTAGACCCTCTGCTGCTCCCACTACCACTAGTCCCAGCGTGCGCTCTCCGCCTCGGTCAGCTACCCCTTCTAACAATGCTATTACTCCTGCATGCTCACCCCACCGGTCGCCTCGGGTGTCCCCAGCTGCTTCCTCCTTTTCGGGTTCACTGCCTCCCTCCCCCCACTAACTTTTCTAGTACGGAGGGAAAGGGGGTTGTCTGCACGCGTTCGGGTCTGATTAGTAGACCGCCTGGCATATACGGCGAGTTTGTTTAAGTCCGTGTGTTTAACATTTGCCTAAGAATCTTTTCTCTTTACGGGGAAGTATGTAGATTGGTTATTGCATGTGAACCAATCAGAGTAGTGTAGCATCATTAACCCCACCTTACTGTACACTTTATATTAACACCCATCTCCTACATTAAGTTGGCTTGGAAGCGGTAGTGATGAACTAACAACCTGCTGTACCGCTCTACTATATGTTATGATTAAAGATGATTTAAACTTCAGACCTGTGTTCAGTAAATTATTTACATCAACATCCCAACTTCTATACTCGGTACCCTGAAGGACAATGTGCCAAATCACCCTATCTTAATTATCCTATCTAGCTGTGATGCCACAATCAAGGAACTATATACCTCCACTCTTGGATTCCTCTGCTGCACAACACTCCCCAGACCCCTGCCATTCACTGTGAAGGTCCTGCCCTGGTTTGACTTCCCACAATCCAACATCTTGCACATATCTGCATTGAACTCCATTAACCATTCCTCTGCCCACTTGCCCAACTAATCAAGATCCTGCTATAAATTTTTATAACCATCTTTGCTATCAATGATACCACCCACTTTAGGGTCATCTGCAGACTTTCTAAATATGCCTTGTACATCGTCATACGTTGGAAACAGGCCCTTCGACCCAACTTTCCCATGCCGACCAACATGCCCCATCTACACTAGTCCCACCTGCCTGTGTTCGACCCATATCCTACTAAACCCATCCTATCCATGTACCATGTACCTGTCCAAATGATTGACATATACAACAAACAGCAGTAGGCCCAACACTGATACCTGAAGTACACCACTAGTCACCGGCCCCCTGTCCGAAAAACAACTTTCCACCATCACCCTCTGCTTCCATCCATGAAGCCAATTTTCTATCCAATGGGCTAGCTTTCCCTGAATCCCTTTTCCATGTCCCTTATTTTCTTGTACAACTCAAAATACAACTGAGGTCACCCCTCAGCATCTACTCTCCAAAGCAAAAAGGCCGGGCCTATCCAACCTCTCCCTATAATTCAAGCCCGCAGTTCAAGGATCTCCACAAGGAACTCCATAGTTTCATCACCAGCTTCCCACAATGTCCGATGATGTACTAGGTCCGGCCCCAGGGATGTACATGGTCCGGCCCCATTATAATGCGCTTTAAAATCACCAATACATCCTCTTTGATAATCCATATACAATCTAAGACATCACAACGACTATGCCTCAGTTCCTTGGCTTCCAGAATCTTTTTGGTGTAGTTGGAGGAGACGTATTTGTTTAATACGTCTCCATCTCTTCTTTGCAGCCATGATTTGTAAGGGGACATGTTCTTTCCCTGGCCACCCTTTTTACTATTAATATACCTGTACAATCTCTTGGGGTTTTTCTTTACTTTCTTGCCTGCCAGCTCAATTTAATGTCTATTATTGCCTTTCTGGTTGCCTTCTTAAGAGTTCTCCTTCACTTGAATCCTCCAAGAAGGATTCTCCTGATCACTCTTGAACCTGCCCTACTATTCTTGCAAAGTGTTGGCTGTTAACACCCTTGTTAACACATTATAAAACTTATTATTTAATAATATTTTATTATTATAAAACTATTATTATTTAACTTTGTACACATACCACCAATAAAGATCTTGCAATATTGTACCATTCCCAATGACGTTTCTAATAGATCTTATTAAATTAAATATAAATAAAGTTAAAATATATTAATTTAATAAAATCCCTATCTCTACAGGAGCCCTGGCAGCTGGAGAATATACTTACCCGTTCCAATTTCTTCTACCAGGTAAGCATATATTTGTGCATATTCCAAGTAGTTTTAATATTGCTATTAGAGTAACTATTGCATGGTGTGAAATCTTTTATCACAGAAGACTCCAGTGAGATAAGCCTTTAGCCACATTCTATCTCTAATTAAAATACATTTGTGATAGAATAACACTTAAATCTTATTGCCCTATTCCTGCATGAGCCATTTTGTTCTTAACCTTGGGTGAGGTCGGGTGAGCTACTGTTGCTTCTGAGTGTTCCATACACTTTCTTCCTACCTTCAAAGTACGAAACACTAGTTTCATGTTCTCTGGATCTTTTCAGGTCACCTATCTATCTATCTCTGTCTGCGCTTCATCACATTCTGCAATTCTGGCATAGGGAGGGATTAAATATCACTGAAATTTGGTCCAAAATAATTTATGTACTTGAATAAACAAAGCTAATTGTCCCCCATTCGCAAAGCAATCTCAGTTACCTTGTTTGGCCTGGACTAATCCCAAACCATTGTCCATGAACAAGACCACTATCAAGTACTAACTCAACAGGTTTTGGTTATTCCTTCAAGAAAGAGAGAGGAATGGTCTATGTTTAGCAGTTCCAGAACATTTGCACAGGACAGATAGGAGGAACGGGTCCTTCAGCTGACTATCATGTCAGTATCTCTGTCCCCCATGTGTCTGGCAAAATGCCTCTTAAACATTGCTATCATATCTGCTTCAACCACCTGGCCAGGCAGTGTGTTCCCGGCACCTACCACCCTGGATAAAAGAAAGAACAAAAAACCTGCCTCACACATCTTTTAACATCTCGCTTTCAGTTTAGATCAATGTCCCCTAGTATTTGACATTTGTACTTTTGGGGGGGGGGGGGGGGGGGAAGCGATGTTGGCCACCTGCCTCTCAAAATTGTATATATTTCTATCAGATCGTTCTTCCACTGCAACATGACTTCGCAAATGTTGTCCTCAATGCCCCAACTAATGAAGGCAAATATGTTTTTTTCTAACCATCGTATTCACTTGTTTTGCTGCTTTTAGGGAACTATGGACCTGCACCCCAAGATCCCTCTGTACATCATTGCTCTTAAGACACCTACCGTTTACTATGTACTCTATCTCTTGCATTTAACTTCTCAAAATACAACATCTCACACCCTTTAAGCCAATTGATAAATGTTGGTGTTGCAAATGCAATTTTTTTAAATCTTCACTCTCAACTGACATTTGGAATGTTTGGTGTCACCATCGACAAAGAACAAAGTGATATTAAGTTTTTTTTCATTACGAAACAAGTGGCCAGGGTCTGGAAAACACTGCCAATTTAAGTAGTGGGGGCAGGTTCAATCATAGTATTAGAAGTGAAAGCGATAAAAGGGGAAAAAAATTACAAAGCTATTGGTGGGTGAGGGGGGAAAAGGATGCAAGGACCCTGGATTCCTTTTGCATAGAGGCAGCATTGGATCAATTGACTGAATGGTCTCCTTCTGTGCTGTAACCTTTGTGATTTTACAAAACCTGCTGGGATGAAGTGCATTGTTATGCAAGTATTTAAATATATTGGCATGATTTACAACGCCCATGAACAGATTAAATTTAAGCAGAGATCAACTAAGATCTCGGGGTTTGATATTAAATTGGGGTAGATTTGAAATGCTTTGAAATGTTTAATTTGGCATCCATGTTTTTGGAATTTTTTTCTTGTCCAATATAGGCACACTATTTCACTTACATTTTTGCACAGTGAGCACCTGCGTACCTGATCTTCAATGTTGATTTTTGAAGATGATTACAGAACGATTGCTGGCCAATAAATGCTCCAGATATTCACAGTGTGGAGGGTGATTCACATGCACTGATTTAATGAGTCTCCCAAGTTCCTGCTCAGTCACCCAAAATTCATTCTAAGCCTTGTAGGGTGCAGCAGTTTGGAGGAAAGTATTTTCCAGAATTTTTTTTTTTTTTTTGTTAGGGAAAATTTATCCTCTCTATTCCCATCTGCCCACCTGACCTCCCTTATTTGGTTGCATGCATATCTTCCTTTCCATCTCAGGTTCCATTATCTGCAACCTTTTTTTGCCTCCACCCATCTCCTCCCAGCCTCTGCTGATATCTCCACCTTTCCTGCTTCATCTGACTCCATCTGCCAATGACCACCTCACCTTTATCCACCTATCACTTGCCAATTCTTCCTTTAACCCTCCCTCTCACCACTTTATACTTGTTATCTTCCCTCTACTCTTTCAATAAGGAGAGACCTGACCCAAAATGCCGACTGTTCATTTCCCTCCACAAATGCTGCCTGATCCATTTAGTTCCTCCAGTAGAATGTTTGTCACTTTAAAAACAATTTTCTATTTTCATATAACCTTGAATTACATTTTGAAAAAGGATGTAATAATTATGTTCACTAAAAGGCTGAATTACACCCATTTAATTTCTGTATCTTTTCTTCCAAAGCAACAATTCCTACTTCGTTTGAAGGTTTATTTGGGAAGATAAATTACCGCGTCAGGGCTACAATAGAAACTACACGATTCTCCAAAGATTATAAAACTGAGAAGGTGTTTTACATTCTTAACCTGCTCAATCTGAATGAGATCAATGATATTGAGGTAAATGGATTGTCAGCATGTTTGCAGATGTGTCAATTCCTCTTAATTTGTATACTGATAAATGAAAATTTATTCCTGTAACCATTGTTGTTCCAGAGAGAGCAAGTTTTTTGTGTAAGTTGTCAGTAAACTATATTGATATGGCCACGGCCTGAGAACCATTGATTTTAATGTAAACTGAAAAGATCCAAAGCCTATATGATAACTATACAAACTATAAAAAAAGCATTATTTTCATGCGTTAATTTCAAACGTTATCGCACCTTCACTGTGCATTTTAGGTTGTTTAGGAGTTAATTGGATTGGAAATACAAATTTTGTAGGATTTAGTTGGATTAAAACTACAATTCTTCAAGTTACCTGTGTTTTGTTATTGTCTCAGTAATACTTCCAAAAAAGTTTGAATGTTTTGTTGGAGTTATTTATACTTCACACATCCTAATAGTAGCACCATATAAAGCCATAAAACATACAAGTAGAATTAGGCCATTCAGCCCATCAGAATATAGGAATGATACCAAGATCTTATTGTTGCTTTCTCTGACCAGAAGAATTGGGGATTGGCACACATTGGGTTGTGTAGAGATCAAGCCCTATGTCGATCTTAACATCTTCTGGACCACTGTTGCCTCTCCATTTCTTTGGCACTGTTATTATGACAGTTACGATGTGCCTGCAAAGAGTTGTTTTAATCCCAGATCCTCATTTGGTGTGATGGTTCAAGTTTGAAAGGAAGGAATCTGGAGATAGATATCTCTATCAGTAACCTGATTCAAAGCTTCATAGTTTGGCTTTATTCTCTGGGCAACCTATGAAAGTTATATCTGCTGGCAGGTTCAATTTAGTATTTGAAATCAATGGAATAAATCTCACGGTGTTGTCACGGGAGAACAATTGTTTAAACCTCGTCATTGTTCTAATCAGAAGAACCATGGGTAACGTACATTGGCGTCATAGAGATGTACATGAGAGAAACAGGCCTTTCAACCATCGTGTCCATGCAACTATATTGCGTATCGACATTAAGCTCATTTACCTGAACGAGGGTCATATCCTTCCATGCCTGTTTTTAAGTGCCTGCCTAAATGTCTCTTAAATTAGTAGAGTGGTTGTAGGCAGAGGTTAGTTATGGGCGAGTGGTTTTCTGACTGGAAACGTGTAACTAGAAATAAGCCTTTTAATAAAGTTATTTATTTTAAAGGTTGTAATTGTCCATTCATGACAACTATTCAATGTAAGGTTTACTCTGCTCTCAAAGCATGGAACCATGTCCTTTTCAACATCTTCGTGTCAATTAGTTTACATTCTGGGTTGGTCCCATTTTTCTTGTGTGGCCCGTATCCCTCTAAACATTCCTATCCATATATCTGTCCAAAGGTCCTTTGAAAGTCGTAATTTTATCAGCATTAACTTTCCCTGGTAACTCTTTCCCTATAGTGACTATATAGTGGGACGACACAGTGGCGCAGCGTAGGGTGACGCATCGGTAGAGTTGCTGCCTTACTGCGCTTACAACGGCAGAGACCTGAGTTAGATCCTGGCTACAAGTGCTTGTCTGTAGGAGTTTGTGTGTTCTCCCCGTGACATGCGTGGATTTTCTCCAAGAACTTCGGTTTCCTCCCACACTCCAAAGACGTCCAGGTTTGTAGGTCAATTCGCTTGGTGTAATTGTTAAAATTGTCCCTAGTGTAGGATAGTGTTAATGTGCAGGGATTGCTGGTTGGTGCGGGCTCGGTGGGCCAAAGGGCCTGTTTCTGCGTGTTTCTCTAAACAAAACTCTGAACTATCATTTGAGTGGAAAAGGTTGCCCCTGCGAATTCTCTCCACACTCCACTTAATTCCAGATCCTCTAGTTTAAGAGTCTTCTAACCTGGAAAAAGGACTGCAAATGTTTACTTTATCCATGGTGCCCATTATCTTGTACCCATCAATAAAACATCTCGGGACCCTTCTGCGCCAAATAAAAAAGTCCCAGCCTATCCAGCTTCTCCCTATAACAATTTTGGTCCCATAATTTGAGGAAGGACATTCTTGCTATTGAGGGAGTGCAGCGTAGGTTTACAAGGTTAATTCCCGGGATGGCAGGACTGTCATATGCTGAGAGAATGGAGAGGCTGGGCTTGTACACTCTGGAGTTTAGAAGGATGAGAGGGGATCTTATTGAAACATATAAGATTGTTAAGGGTTTGGACACGCTAGAGGCAGGAAACATGTTCCCAATGTTTGGGGAGTCCAGAACCGGGACCATAGTTTAAGAATAAGGGGTAAGGCATTTAGAACGGAGATGAGAAAACACTTTTTCTCACAGAGAGCTGTGAGTCCGTGGAATTCTTTGCCTCAGAGGGCGGTGGAGGCAGGTTCTCTGGATACTTTCAAGAGAGAGCTAGAGAGGGCTCTTAAAGATAGTGGACTCGGGGGATATGGGGAGAAGGCAGAAACGGGGTACTGATTGGGGATGATCAGCCATGATCACATTGAATGGTGGTGCTGGCTGGAAGGGCCAAATGGCCTATTCCTGCACCTATTGTCTATTGTTTATTAACTCAGTCTGTAAAAATACTAATTTGTTGAACATTTTTTTTCTTACCAGCAACTAAATATTGCAATGTTGACCAAGAAGTTTAGCTACTTGATTGTGAAAAGTGGGGTTATCATCTTAACAGTGAGCACTGACCTGAAAGGATACACCTCAGGACAGATCATTCATCTTACTACAGCGATCCAAAACAAATCTGGGAAGGATATAGGTAATATTGTCGCCAGTCTCATACAGGTAATCTCTACTGAATTCTAAGCTCCACAGACTGTCTTTTCTGAAGTGACTATTCTGCCTCAAATATTAAAAATGTTAATAAAAGCAATTTCCATTTACGGGAGCATTGTCAAACGAAAAACTAATGTCAAACCCATGTAAGAAGCTACTTAGGCAGATGGCCAAAGAGATGGAAGTATTTTGGAAGAGAATTCAAGTTCCTGGCCTTCAGGCTGAGGCATACCTGCCACCAACCCAGGGTTATTTTGCATATCCGGAGAGTTTATCGGTCTGTGAAATGTAACAAGTACAGGAAATAAGTGGGGCAATGAGTCTGGTGGGAATGCTCTGAAAACAGGCATAGACACAATAGTTTAAGTTAACTCCTGTGTCATGAGAACATTTGAGAACTAGAACAAGAAATAGGAATGGGGTAGATCGTACAACCCTTCTTGCCTGGTCTGACATCCAAGTAGATCAGGTTGTTATGATCCTGGCTTCGGATCTACTTGTTTGTCTGCTCCCCATATAGCATATTTGTTTATCTCCAATCAACTTTGACACCAATACAGACCAAAGAGCTGCCTCTGTCAGCCTTCAATTAATTTGTGGAATCCAAAGGCCCATGGTCTTGGGAGCAAAAAAAACATTCCTCGCCTTGAAGAGCTAATGACTTATTCAGAAACCATGGCTCAAAGTTCCAGTTTTCCCCGCAAATATCTATCCTGTTAAATCCCCTTTGGTAGCTTATGTTTCACTGAAGCATATCTTCAGAAGACCCATCAGAAGTTACTTTGGTAAATGCCAGTACCTGCAGGCTTTTCTCCTCCAAATACAGGTCAGTGTGCCGTTTGCCTGAATTCCAATGTAGCCATACCCTCTTCAGCAGTAATGAGCTTTCTGTTGTCCATTAGAAGGTGAAAAAGGCTTCCAGGCAAATAATCACACCAAATGGAGGGTCATTTTCTGAACTACTCCATTAATCCTTGCATAAACTGATGACTTGACATGCATCATCACATTTAACTTAAATTACTCAACTGGAATATTATCTGCACATTTCTGAACTGGCCAGGTCTTCAATCCTTCTTTTATACAATTACTTTCAAAACGTTTGTGTTCTTCTATCCAGTCAAGTTATTGTGGTTCCTCTACAAGTCCATTAATAGTCTTGTTTTATCGATTGTTTCATCTGTCCACTGATGATGACTTTCATACAGGAATCAATCAGGCAGACACCACATCTATTGCCTTTACCTTGAGAGCTGCGGAGCAAGCAGACAGCATGTTATCTTTACATAGCCTCTGATTGCTCAGCCACTTCTACAATCCTGATACAACAATTACATATCCTCTCCATTGTTCATGTCTTCGACCCCAAGTCTTGGTCTTGGGCAAAGTTATCCCCAAACCAAGCTGTGACGCAACTCAACAGTATACTTTTTAAAGTATGGTGAAGTTTGAGTCTGGACACATTCCAAATTTCCTCAGTCTCTTCAGGAAATACAGGTGTTGGTCAGCCTTCTTGGCTGTCACATCAATGTAGTTGGTTCATGACAGATTGTTGGTAACAGACAGTTGGGTAGATCTCTGCAGAACAGGGCCTTGCATGTCATCTGTGGGCTGCAAACTATTGTGAGGAATCTGCTACTCCCAATGACATGTGATCAGTGATCTCTGGAAACTCACATTAAGATCGCCTCTCATTCCTCAGAGGTCCAACTTAAATACACCAGCGCCTCTACTTCCTTAGAAGGCTTAGGAAGTTTGGCATGTCCCCTACAACTCTCACCAACTTCTACAGAAGCACCATAGAAATAATTTTATCAGGAGGCATCACAGCTTGGTTTGGGAACAGCTCCATATCAAGACTGCAAGAAATTGCAGAAAATTGTGGACGCAGCCCCACCATCATTCAAACCAAACTCCCTTCTATTGACTCCATTTATACCTCACGCTGCCTCAGCAAGACTAGCGGCATAATTAAGGATGAGATAATTAAGCCACTCCCTCTTCTCCCCCTCTCACATCAGGCAAAAGGCATAGAAGTGTGAAAACGCACATCACCAGATTTGGGGACAGTTTCTTCCCAGCTGTTATCAGGCAACTGAATCATCCTGCCACAGTCGGAGAGCAGTGCTGAACTACTATCTACCTTTTTGGTGACCCTGGGACTACCCTTTACCTTGCACTAAACGTTATTCCCTTATGTATCTATACACTGTAAATGGATCGATTGTAATCATGTATTGTCTTTCTGCTGACTAGTTAGCACGCAATAAAAATGCTTTTCACTGTACCTCGGTACACATGACAATCCACTAAACTGAACTGAAACTGGTCTTTGTGAGGCAATACCCTAATTGACAGAGTTTCCCTAAACAGCATCTGTTAATCTTGTTAAACCAGAACAAGAAATGGGGCTCCCACTAGTTGAGCAACCTCTATCTTCCTTTCAAACTTCCTCGCCCTGCAATAAAAGGCCAACAATCTATTTTCTTCCCTCATTGCTTAGTATAGTGACAAGCTAACTTTGTTTTTGATTGTAATCGTAACCAGATAACTTGATTATTCTCTCTGTTTGCAGCCAATATTCAGGTTTTGGTCCTCATAATAGTGCACACTTTTATCCACAATCTAGGACAGTGGTTAAGCAAGGTTAGTTAAAGGTAGAAGGCGAGCAGATGACGCCTTGATTTCGGAGATCTGAATGAGGGAGGCCAACTCGGAGTGAATTGGAATCATCAAGGGTGGAGACAATAATACGTCTTTCAATGCCAGAGGAGCTGAGTTGAGGCTGGAGTCTGGTGTTATGACAGGTGATCTTGAAAATGTATGAGGACCAAGGCAGGAGGGATCATATTGACGCTAAAGCATTGAACAGACCGGTTCAGTTTCATTCATTAGCTGGGGAGAAGAAAGGAGTCGTCAAGGGAACGGAGTTTTGATACCAAGAACAATTGTATCATTTTGTGCAATATTTACTTTGGGAAAATTTTTGTTCATTCAGTGTAGAGTTTCAACCAAACAGTCTGACAATCTAATAACAAGGTCATTAGATATGCTGAAAGCAAACTGAGACCTTGTAACCTCAGACTTTCCTTCAATGCTTAGTGTTTAAACATTTGCAAACATTCAGAAACCATTTAAAAATAGAAACAATTAAAAGCTTTTTAATACTTAAACTTTATAAAATTGTGACTTAATAAGGCAATGAAGTGATTAAAAAAATTCTGCCGAATCATCAAGCCTTTGAAAATAGGTTGATTGAGAAAAGTAAGATGCATGGGATCCACAGTGACTCGTTCGTTTGGATTCAAACTGACTCAGCCATAGAAGACAGGCGGCAGTGGTGGAAGGGTGCTATTCTAACTAGAAATCCATGATCAGTGATCGTCGCAGGGATCTGTCCTTGGACCTCTTGTTTACGTTGTATATAAACAATTTGGTCATAAATAAAAATGTGTTATTTAGTAAGTTTGCAGACCAAAACAAAATTGGTGGATTTGCAGATAGTGAAGAAGGCTGTCAAGTCTACACCAGAATTTAGGGTACACAAAATGCTGGAGAAACTCAGCGGGAGCAGCAGCATCTAATAGATAGACAACGTTTCAGGCCAAAACCCTTCTTCAGACTGAAGCAGGGTTTCGGCCCAAAACGTTGCCTATTTCCTTCGCTGAGTTTCTCCAGCATTTTGTGTACCCTCGTTTTTCCAGCATCTGCAGTTCCTTCTATAATACACCAGAATTTAGATTGGTTCCAGATACAAGTGGAGAAAAGGCAGATGGAGATTAATTCGACCAAGTATGAGGCATGCACTTTGAGAGGACAACTATATGAGGAAAGTACACTGTTAATGGCAAGATCTGTAACAGCATTGATGTACAGTGGGATCTTGGGGTCCAAGTCCATTGCTCCTGAAATGTTGCAACACACGTTTACAGATTGTAAAGAAGGCATATGATATGCTTGAGTTCATCTGTTCTCATATATTCCCAATAATTAGTTTACACAAATTCGGCTTCATTTGTGTGAATCTTTTTGGGTACTTTCCATTGCAGCCCAAATGAATAAATTACTGCATAAGCAGGTTCCTTTTCAGCATCTTACTGTAACAAACAAAAACATCATCTCATTTTTCTTTCATAACTTTCGGAGTTATTCTATGATTTAACGTTATTGTTTGTGTGTTGGAATTGTATTCCGTATCATAGGAACTCCAGTTTTTAAAGGGGTATATTGGAACATACTGTCTAATTAAATGTCTTGCCATTTTGTTTCAGAAAGTTACCTATAAATCAAAGCGAATAATCTATGACCTAAGGACAATTGCAGAGGTTGAAGGGTCAGGGGTAAAGTCTTGGAAACAAGCAGAATGGAAGGAGCAGATCATCGTGCCGCCATTACCTCAGTCGTCTCTGCATGGGTGTAATTTAATACAAGTAGATTATTTCATTCAGGTGAGGACAATGTTATTGTTTAATATCTAATATCCATATGGGACCACTTTTCAACTTGCCCTCTTCCCTGAAACAAAAACAAATGAATAAATATGAGATTGCCAACCGTAGCACTAGCTATATAAATACATGAAGCTTCAGCGTACAGCACGAATGACTGGGAGTTACAGAGCATACTTAAAAAATAAAGCAGCAAACAGAGGCCAGCATGGCAGATATTAGGAGAAGTGCTTGACTGCAGAGGTAGGTTTAAGTGTCTTAAAAGAGGACAAAGGTAGCAAGCTTAAGTGGATTGAGAGGGGAATTCCAAAGCTTAAGATCTCGATGGCTGAGGGGTATACTTTGGCTAGGCCAGTGTTGGAGGGATGCAGAGGTTTTGATGGTGTGTAAGATGTGAGGAGGTGATGAGCAGGTCAGGCTGTGATTCAGAACACAGTTCTAGGGTCTTAATTTCTGTGGTGAACTTAATTTGTGGTGAACTGTATTTGGTGAATATAAAGATGCATGCACCAGATTCCGAGAGGAAGGTACTCGGAGAAGCAGCCAGCAGGCGTTTTAGATAGTGTTACAATGGTCACACCTAAAATAATCAGCAGAATGGATGAATATCTCAGAACCCCATGTGAGGTAGAGGCAATAGGTTTCCACTTAGTTGGACAACAGACACGAAGCATTGAAGGATGTTGGCAAGGTCAAATGTATGATGTACTGCAGGTCTAGAACGAGGATGGTTAGAATTGGGTATTATTGTTGACTGTTATCTGCAGTGCGTTGTCCAAAATATCAGTCCTATGTATTCAATTAGATATGAATTGTAAATTTATAAATAGCTTCAGAAATGTTGATTTAAAATAATGCAATTCTTTGTGCTGCAATAGGATTTGTAGTGAGGAAATCACTGAAAATATTGTCTTTGTTCAATGTGTAATTACAAAGTTTCCAACATGAGTAGCCCAACAGTGCATGCCGTTTTGAGTTACTTTGTCATTTTGATTACCTAATTTTTCCTTGGTTTAATTATGTTGTTAATTTTAACTTGCTTTTAATTTACTTTAGTTTATTCTTAGTCAAGCCTTTTGTCTCTACATACGCTGCTGTATTTTGTAGAAATTGGAAAGATGCACAATCAGCAGTCATTGTATTTCATGAGTCGATGTAATGAATGACTTTCATTATGAAAAGCTCGACTTTTTGGAAGTGGATGTATTTTCACCAATTTTGATAATTTATTTCAAATTGCCATTCTTACTTCCAGCCTCCACTCTCCAAAACCTTGCTCTGATCACTTCCTACTATTGTCAACCTATTGCCCGCCTCCCAATTGCACCCACTAATGTTGCAGTCTGTACAATCTTTCCGAGTCAAACATTCATTTTCCACACGACTTAGAACGTGACAACAAACTTACCTTGAATATCACTCAATTAGCTGCCTCCCAACTGGCGTTTCTGATCATGTACAAGTTAATTATCATTTACCTTGATCATTTATTTGACCATTCTCCTCAAAAACTGTCTAATATTTCTTCCCATGTGCTATACAAATGTTCATCGATAGCTTTACACCTGGTCCATTGGATATAATACTACTGACTTTCTTTTTTTTTAATGGTGGCATAATTTTGCAATTTTCCCTGCCCAGGGCAACTTTGCTAGTATTATCACTCAATTAGCTGCCTCCCAACTGGCGTTTCTGATCATGTACAAGTCAATTATCATCTACCTTGATCATTTATTTGACCATTCTCCTCAAAAACTGTCTAATATTTCTTCCCATGTGCTATACAAATGTTCATTGAATTAAACAGAGCTTCCAAACCCATGCTCCCAGCTGCTTTTTCTAACCACGAAAATCCAATAGGTACACAATTATACTAATGTGCTTTGGTCGGTCACACCAGTAAGTTGTTTCATAACTAAATGCCGACGTCAATCGTACTTATAGGATTAGCCAGTTGTAAGAGCCAGTTTATAACAATTTTGGAGATTGACTGGTAATTACTAGCAGGATTGAATAATCCAGTGGTGGAGTAATTGGGCTGAGTACTGAAGGCACAGTAACCAGAATGGGACCCTGTTCCCAACAGGCAGTCTCTCTGGCACTGTTCACTGCAGGAAAACTGTGACGCACTCAGCTTTGTTGCTGGGCTGGCAAATTTTCAAGATTATTGAATGTTAATCTTATTTGTACCGCATCACACATTGCATTCACTTTTCCAATGTTGTGCAATTATAATAAATTATTATAATATTATATAATCTAGTGAATCCAGTGTGTTTAGGTTTATTATATTACATGTACAGAGGTATGGTGGAAAGCTTTCTTTTGTATGCTATCCAAACAGATCAGATATACCTTAAATGGATGCAATCAAGTCAAACTGAAGTACAATAGATGGAGCAAAGGGGAAGTCTAAAAGGAATGTGGCAAATTTAAAAGTAGGGTAAACATCATCCGATGATGCTGAGCATTCTGGATTTCCAACTCGGCAGAGAGTGGATTTTTTAAAATCCTACTGTAGTTAATGAACAGGAGTGAAATTGCTGACGTTTATGTCATTGTGTCCTGCCTCTGAATCTTGTCTGAAGTCCTGACTGAATTTAGCCAGTTTAGCACAAACCAGGAATGAAGGTTTTTTCTTTCATTTCCACTGTAGAACTAGGGTGGGGGATTGCAACCCTCACGTGGTCCACCCTGTTTCTACTGATGTAATCAACCCAACGTGCACAAACAAGATCAAATAAAACAAGTTGACTTACAACTTTAGGCTGTGCACGCCATATGCAAGAAGACTGTAGAACTCTGCTTGAATATGATACTGCTTGAAGGAATGTGGTAAAACTGGAGTTAAAACAAGACCATTTTGGGTGTTTTGCAGGTTTCTGTCCGATCGCCAGAAGTTTTGGTCAGCCTGCCCATCTATATTGGCAATATTGCAGTCAACAGTCCACCGCTGACTCCATCTGGGCAACCACAGCCTACTGCAGGGACAGTGCTACCCACAGCTCCTCCAGCCGAGGATGTTGGGGCAACAGGTTACCAGCCCATGGATAGCGTCATTCTCCCAACCAAAAGCCACTCTCAGCAGCAGACTTTGTCGCCTCATGCGTTTAGCTACACGTCGGGCTTTGAAAGCGATGCAAGTGGACAGATTCCTGGTCCCAGGCTGTGTATTTCAACTGGTGCTACTGTCCCATACTATGCAGATGGACCTGTTGTTGCAGATCTCACCGCAAATCCTCTCATTTTACCTCCCGAGTACAGTATGTGGGCCCAGCCGTACGGTGAGTTGTCTCCCGCTTATTATTATCCAAAATATGTGGCGCTATCTATAAGTGTCTATTTTTAAAAATTTCTGATTAAATGGTGCCTTAATAAATATGGGCCGAGTTATACATTTGTTACTTCAGATATTAGCATTTTGTGTTTTTTTCTGAATACTTGAAAATCTCAAATATTTGAATTGGCTGCTTTTTAAATCTAAAAGCAGCAGGCAACTTGCAGATTTGAAGTATATATAATTTGATTGTTATCTTTTTAACAGAGGCTCCCCCAACATATGAAGAGAGTTGCAGCAGTGCTAATTCCAGCATGAGTGCAGGAAACTAATTGGCAACAGACTTCAAAGATGTACTACTGTTTGTGCACAGAAATGCCTTTTAGTGATGTTTTACTGAAAAGCACAGCCTGACTTTACTGAAGCACCACTGCGAATGCATTCTGAGTTTGAAGAAGTTGATATTTTGTTATTACGATGTACTATCAACACTTGCAGATATTTCTCCAGCTTTGAATGCTATGTGCAATGTCTGCCTATTTACTGCTCATTTGCTGGGGGCAGGAACTATTGTTGCTGTTAACAATCTGTGTTCACTTTTCTTACGAGTATTTTTGGGATGAAGAGCATCGAAGGGTCAAAGTATAAATATAACAGGCCTCCAATTTCATGTATATAAATATAGTTTTCTGTTGAACAGCTCCACCCTATTATAGACTGTTGATTAATCAGTCTAGTTGTATAGAGCAAGTTGAAAATAATAGACAACTCTGAGCCTTAAGAACCATGAAGTGATGATGCTTGCGCCTTGATTTTGCTTGTTCAGGTGAAGGGATAGCTGCGATTGTAGATGGTTTATATGCAATAGAAATTCAATCCCAATTCTGTTCAAGTTTGAGCGGCTTATATGTAGTCGGTTATGTACATCGCAGGCTATTGTAACAAAGCTTATGTATGCTGGTCTTTGGAAGGACCAATACTAACCAAAATGCATTAAGGATCCTTTCACCTTGAAGTGTTATGTTGCACCTTTTCTATAGATTATTTCCTGAAAGAGAGAGATCCGTATTTGCTGTATTTATAAGTTGTATGTTTGCTAAAGTTGTAGCATCATTTTTAAACTAGCATGTAAAAATGGCAAGTTCAAAATCCTGTATGAGTTACTTCATTTTATAACTTAGGCCTTATTGAAGTCAGAGGAAAGCCAAACCACTCACTGGAATGTTTACTTAATGCATCTTTTTTAACTACTGTATTTGTAACCTTCAGGATTTTTTAATGTGCACATGATGAAGTGCTATATAACATTTAACCTCAAGCACAGGTTTAGTACTGAAATATATTTTCATGGTTAAATCAAGAACGCTGCAGTCTGTTACAAGTCACTTCTTGTCTGTAAATGGTTTCTCTGAGTTAATTTCTCTTTTATTAATGTCTATAAATTGAGACTCTGCATTTAGATACAGGAAACCTACAAGCATGTCAACCTAATTTTTCATATGATGCATAGAGTTTGAATATACATAATGTTGCTATTTTCAACACGTCCCTATGCAAGCTCTTGATTAGCTCGCGCTGCAATTCCACTGTGAGTACTTTCCTGCTGGAGGAAAGAGTTTCCAGCAGTACTTTAGAGAACATTTGCAGAAGGACATAGATTTTGGAAAGGGATGGATTGTGGGAGGAAGCTTGACATTGGCACAACTGGCAGGAATCGCCCTTAAAGAGACTACGATGAATGGAACTGGGACATGGCTGAACCTGAAAACAATTATTTTTACTTGCCGCACACCACTTCGTCCTGTTATTGAACGTAGTTCAAGATTCACTTATTGTTAAATTCTTATAGAGAATATAACAATGTTGTGAAACTGGTGACAATAGTGGTCAAGCTCACTCTCACTTTTGCTGCTATTCATGTGTAACAGATCAGTTCTGAATTTCTTCTCGTAACAATTTTGTTTAGACAGATGTGTTCACTGAAGAGTATTTTCCTTTCAAAGGCTGGAACTAATTTTAATCTTTGTATGTATTTTTCAACTTAATTTGCTTACATTTTGTAAGAAAAAAATGAAGGGAACTATGACTTTTTATCAACTTACTGTTTTATCAACTTATTGTTACTGTTGGACCATGATTTCCAACTTTCATGGCCTAGTTTCAGATATTTTACTCTATTGTATATATCTATTCTCCTGTCTATATGTAGGCACAAATTATAAATATTTTTAACTAATTCCAAAGTCGTTTCAGTCCATGCATCATGTGGAGATTTGTAGTTCATATTATTGAATTCCATGGATATTAACAGAAATATGTGAAAGATTGCTCATGATTTTTTTTTCTATCCTTATCCCTTCACCTCTCGCAGGCATCATATCTAATTATCATAATAAATAAGCAAAGCTTGCAAATGTTTACATTTTTCAATGTCGTAGAAATTGTCCAAGTTATGGGAAAGGGACAGTATTACATAAAATCCATCTTGCTGCCGAATTATTCCATCTATTTTGTCGATTGCACTAATGTGAGCACCACCTCCTGATTTAAAGATGTACTCTGGGAATTCGGGGGGAGGGTAGGGGGAATGAAAAGGGAAGTCCTGTGCACTGTTCCAAAGGATTAACTGGATAGAAATTGGAGTTCTGCAGTAAAGCCGTCAAACTTGTTGATTGGAATCAAGTCACCGATCTGAAGTCCACAAAGAATGTAGGAGAATTTTTTAGACGACCTACGTAATGATGGAGTGTGCAGCGGCATCCTGTACTCTTCAGCAGCGGGTAATCAAGCAGCCTAGGCTGACACGTTAGTGCACATCAAACCACTTGTACTTGACTACAGAAGGTAGACAGATAGAACTAAAGCAAAGAGATGGAGGAAACTATTTGGCCCATCTTGCAGGCCTATGTGTATTTTTAAAGTGTGCTCTGCAAAAGTGAAATAATCACAATAGCCATTTCTTCTAATTATCTATAATTACTGGAAAACATGGTTTATCATTTGAAGCAGATTTTATGAGGGAAAACTCAGGACATGCAGATCTCACAAGAAACTGTAATAAAAATTGCAGAATCCCTCAGGTTTGCCCTTGATTGTCCAAAGGAGCCGACCTGCCGTGTACTTGGTGTGAGCTGTGATATGCAAACTATTCCTAACATAAGCTTGAATATTGATTTAAATGGTTAAATTAAAGGTGGCATGGTTAAACGTAGTTAACTTAGGAGAAGACTTTCTTATTTTGAATCGTAATAATGTGGTTCCTAATAAAGACCAAAAGTGTCCAATGTGCTCATTATGTTTTCTTGCATTTAACCACTTCTTTCTTCAGTATCTAGTCTTGTGAGATCATCTTTAGCTGTAGTCGCAGTGTCACAGAGCTGTACAGCACTGAAATAGGCCCTTTGTTCCAATACATCTATATAGATTTTTTTAAGTGTCTATCTTCACTGATCGCATGAATATACATTAGATCATATCCATGTATACCTCGCTTATTTTAAGTGCCTGTTTAAATGTCTCTTGAGCATAGCGATTGTATCAGACTCCAGGTCCTCTGGTGGCATGTTCCCGATACCAGCCACTTTGTGTTTTAATAAATAAATAAAAACCTCCCCTTAATTCTCCTTTTAAAATTTATTTCTCTCACCATAAATCACTACCCTCTTGCTTATGATACCTCAACCATGGGAAAAGTAACTATTTATGCCTCTTATTATTCTATATACCTCTAACAGGCCAGCCCTTCCTCATTTGATCCAGAGAAAACAAGCCCAGCCTATCCTTAAGTCTCCATAAATAAAACCCCTCCAATCCAGGCAACTTCCTGGTGAATCTTCTCTGTGCTCTCGCCATTGCAATCGTATCCTTCCTTTGGAACGACAATTAGAACTACACACAACACTGCCCATAAAGTCATACAATATAGAAACAGGACCTTTGACCCATCATGTCTATGGCAATGATTGAGCACCCATCCATCGTAACCCTACTCGACAAGACCTACTTGGTAATTCAAGTGTCAGTTTAGATGCTTCTCATATGTTAACCACACACCACAGGGCTTTCCACATTTTCAGTTCTCAATGCTTATATATTTACCAAACCTTTGATTATCCCTGCCATCCAGTGTTCCCTCGACTTGTGGTCCTTTCCCTTCACCCTTTAGTGTGTCACATCAGTTTGAATTCCCTCTATTTTGCTTATTACAGACTGCCACTTCTCACATGTAGATTTGGCTGTACGTAGCTGCTCCCTGTCTATATTTGCCCAGGTCCTGCCTGTTGCTGCTTGCCCCAGGAGGCCAACACTCCCAAACCCGCAATAGTATCCCATGCAGTATATCTGTTTGAGAGGGGAATGACCGAAGGAGACATTTGCACTAACTCCCTATGCCTATTGCTCTTCCTGATGGTCACCCATCAGTTTTCTGCCTCTGCAACAATTTGTTCTCATTGAATGCCCTGTTCTCACTGTACTACGTATTGTTGATGATCCACAGTGAGTCCACTTACTGCACTCATCACTGGGGGCACACGATGTCTCTCTGAATTCCTAGATAATGCAGGTCCAAGTTCTACCACCTCATCCTTTGGATTCAGCACTTGGTTATTTCTCCTTTCCTTTTAATTTCAAGTACTAATTCTGCTAGAGACCATCAGTTTTAAACAGCAGCTCTGCAATCTAAAAAATCCCTGAATGGAACTGCAGGTAACAAATGTCCACCTGGTCAGCTGCCTTTGCTGCCTCTAGTATCTTTACTTTTACTTCAGTGAATAAAAGTGTTTTTAAAATAGTCGAATTACCCACTGTTGCTCACCAGTCGCACTTCCTCACCAAAGTGCATAGACTACTGTGCAAATTAGGAAATAGTTTTCTGAAACCACCAATTTAAGGAAATACATTCAATTGGATTTTAAAATGTTACTCCATATGGGTTAATTCAGAGTGGCAGAGAAGTTGCTTTTGAATCTTATCATTCGGTGTCAAACAAAAGAACTTGGTAAGATTGGGACACTGCCAAACAATTGACCAATAGCTTCTTATAAGTCCTGCAATAATTACATAACAATCAGAAGTTTGTGAGAAATGTTGTGTTGCACCTTGCTAAGATAATGTGTGCTGCGCTGGAGGATGATCTATCCTAAAATGGTGTTCCTCCCTTCGCATCAAGTCGTTTTGCAGAACAGTGTGTGCAATCGGGCCTCTTTAACTTTCCATTCGTGTTTGACAATGAAAACATTTACGTGGGTGAGGAAGGACATGCAGTAGATCTCTGAATGACGCATTCCACAGTCAGAAGGATTGGCTGCTAAAGAATGGTTGAAATTTGCACCAGTCATATTAAAAAGGAAATAACTCGGCCCCCTAACTGTTTTGCTGCACTCTGCACTGTCAAGGGGATTGTAGTTAAAAATGTAATCTGGTGGTGTGTGCCTTTATCCGCTCTGTGGGATGGCGATAAAAGCATTTGTTCTGTGTTTATGCTGCCTCAATAGGAATGAAAATCGAGTGAAAATTCCAGTAATTTAGATCTTATCTAAACATGCACATTGTTCTGTACTTTCCCTCAATCTCACAACTTGGGAAAGGTATTCTGTTTCTACTGTCTTCATGTTATGGGAATTGTAACCACATTTTATTGAATCACTAATTTTTGTGTTACGCACTGGAATAAATTATTGCCTTAGCAACATAATGTTATTAGATCCATCCACTTAATTAACAAAGTAGAGTATTTTTACTTCAAAAACCATTTAAAGAAGAGATGACTGTGAAGCAAGCCAACCACATTTCAAACAAATGAATTTCACAGAATTATTGATTTGTGCTAAATGTATGCGTTGGGAATAGAATATGATAAGTATCCTTAATTTTATCATCCTCGCTTAATAAAAATTATTTCCATCATCGTTGATTTAATATTCTTGTCTATAATAACCATATTTTTAAATTCCTGCAGCATGCATTTCCTGAGTTCTATTTAAGTTTGATGTGATTTTTTTAATTAAAAGTACCTTGATTTTGGTTGTGTCCAATTTTATAATGGAAAAAATACTGTGATTATCTGCATTTCCAAAGTTGTTTGCACAAGCAGTTTTCTGAGGGTAGTTGGGCGTGAATTGTGCCTGTTGCTTTCCAGGCACAATGACATGTTCCAATCCATAACACAACCGACTCCTGTGGATCAGTTTGTTCCAATAATTTCTTTATGGATAACCATGTCGAAAAATCTTCAGTTCTCGCCAATGTTTGCATGACAATTCCAGAAGTTTTTCAAAAATCTAGTATTTAAATATCTTCAATATTTCCCGATGTTTTGTATTATTTCCTAAACATTGATCTGGGTTTTAACAGGATTAATTCCAATACAACAATTTTTTTTATATGCTGTTCAAAAGGGAAATGGCTTTAAATAATGCTGAATAACACTTTCGGCTCATAGCTTTATTAACGTGTTTTTCATCTTGTGATTCTCATTTTTGAACTCTGCATTGATGTATATTTTCCCCTGCGATGTTTTTGTAATAAACTGATATATTGATGCACTTTAGTGTTTTAGATTTTCATGTAATTGTTTGGAAATGTAAATTGAGCAATCAAACAACATACTAATAAAACAAATTTCAGTAATCATGCTGTGACTCTTGGTGAAATGTTATAGAAGATAGAAAGGGCTTTTAATCCTAAAATTGCCCTCTTGGAGAATGATGTTTTGGAGTTAGATGAGCCAACCTGCTAAAGATTGCTTGTTTTTTGTATAAAATACCTTAAACAAAAGCAGTCCCTTGCGATCGAGGATGACTTGTTTACGCTTACGTTTTATGATTCCGAATAGGAAAATGAGGTAAATGTGCTACCCATCCAGAGATGGGGAAAGTGGGTGCTAGTTGTGAAATGGTACACTTCTTCCATGACTTATTCCAGGTTTCTAGGTGTTCCTGACTTGCTGAGACTTGGTGGTTATTGAGTACAATGTTCACTCCATGAAGACAGCACTCCAGTTTAGAGGATGTATCTCACTGACTTCATCGATATCAATGTCAAAAGCACTGGGTCCCACGAGATGACAGCGGAGTGGAGTTTGGATCATTGTCCATGAGGGTCCTGACTTTTAGGTTCTGGACTTCGTGAGTGCAAGTTGCTGAGTAGAGTCCCTGTGAATCTGAGGGAACTATTGCACATCAGCCATCAAATGAGCTTCCCACAGCATGGTCTTGATCCAGTGGCAAGGGGAACACTTGGAGAGCCAGGACCTGCTGTATGGGTATTAATGTGCACTCCTAAAGATGGCACAATTGCCACCCAAAATGTCATCATTGTCCTTTCAAGAAAACCCTTTCATATCTCAGGATACACCTCACATTGAAAGCAGACATTAGTGATGATGAAATTCACCACTTCCCTCATTGTGCCAGCACAGCCTTGGCTGCTTGAGGATGGGAGGATTTGAAGACCTGGCAGCAAAATTGAACAATGGTATGGTGGACAGCAGAGATTACTGCTTTCCTACATGTTTCTGAGACTTGGACTTCCTACAGAGGGCATCACAGGGAATTAAAGAAATACCCCAAAGCGCAGAATTCATTTGAAGGATTTGTGAACCAATGTTAGTGCCCTCCACGGACATTGCCCCATACAACGTCACTCTCTGTTGATCATGTTGGGCAGACCACGCCATTCCCATGTGCAACATCAGACTTCAAAACAGACCCCATTCTGACCTCTGCAGTGGCTGATGATTACGGGGCAATGAGGGAAAGATCCAAACACATGCTGGAAGCTTTCCACTGATTCCTGACCCATGACTGATGATATAGGGAGTCTCGAGTCTGCACCAAGGGTACACGTCCTTTGTGGATATTGCAGAAGGAGCGCAACGCTTCTCAAACTGTGGTGAAGAGTGAAATGTTAAGCCAGAGGGACGTTTATAGATGGAAAGGTGTGTGGGGCTAGGGGTTGGGATAAATGAGTGGATGCCTGTTTGGAAGGGGTGAGATAGGTGGAGGGAGGTGAAGTGGGTGGGTGTTGTTATTCAAAATCGGAAAATTCAACGTTCATATCTCTGGCTTTACTTTTCACACTGCTTCTCTCCTTATCTCGCACCCTCTTGTCTCCTTGCCTTTTTGTATCCCCTTTCCATCTCTAGCATTTGTCCATCCATTTGTCAATCAAAAAGAAAACCCGCCCATATCCACCTATTGCGTGCCAGGCATTGTGCTGCTTCCACCTCTTTTCCAGCTCCCCCTCCCCATTACAATCAGTCTGAACAAGAGTGTAAGAAAGAACTGCAGATGCTGGTTTAAACCGAGATGGACACAAAAAGCTGAAGTAACTCAGCTGGTCAGGCAGCTTCTCTGGAGAGAACGTAGCCTATCCATGTCCTCCAGTGATGCTTGACCTGCAGAGTTACTTCAGCGCTTTGTGCTTTATATTGAACAGTACAGCACTGGTGCAGGCTCTTTGGCTCACAATGTCTGTGTGACCAAAATGCCAAATTAAGCTAATCTCCCTGATCCACATGATCCATATCCCTCCATTCCCCACATATCCATGTGTCTATCCAAAGGCCACATGAATGCCACTAACATATCTGCCTCCACCACCACCTCTGGCCGTGCATTCCAGGCATCCACCATCCTTTGTGTAAAAACATACCCTGCACATCTCTTTAAACATTGCCCCTCTCACCTTAAAGCTATGTCCTTTGGTCTTTGACCTTTCCATCCTGGGATGAAGATTTTGCTGTCTAACCTATCCACTTCTCATAATTCTATCAGGTTCCCCTCAGCTTACCAAACACCTTTACCACTCTATCCATTTTCAGGGAGCTCTGAACTCATCATCAATTCTGTCAGTGGTCTTGCCTTTAATTTCTCAGCCACTTCAGATCTCATAAAACCAGTGTGAAAGCAAATCGTTCTCAACCCGGCACCTTAGACATCGATGCTTTGGTTTTGGCCACAATGCTACACTGGTTACTTTGAAAAGCATTATCTATCCAATGAGTGATTGAAACTTGATGTCCAACTATATCGAGAGTGACGCATGTCTGATTCTGTGACCCACTTACTGGTGGTGATGCAATGAGTTATTACCGTAATTCACTTGTTTGCGGTTAGGGTAGGTCAGGGGTTTGGTGGGATTGGCTGATACATGCTGCTTAGAAAGGCAGGAATGCCATCATACTTTCAATATTCAAGTTAAAACAAATACGTGGACAGTAGCTCTGCCCAAGACTGCATGGAATTGCAAGGAGTTGTTGATATAGCCCAATCCATCTACATATCACACGGCCCTGGGAAAGCAGCCAACATAATCAAGGACCATTTGCAGCCGCCAGTAATTGCTCCTCCCCTCTCCCATCAGGCAGACAATAAAAAAAAGCATGAAAGCGCACACTATTAGCTTCTTCCCCACTGTTATCAGACTGTTGATGGATCCTCCCATAGATAAGGGTGTATTCCTGATCTCCCAACCTACTTTGCAGACTTTGGGTTTTTTAATCTGCATTTTCTCTGTAACTGTAATGTCATAATGCTGTAACACTATTATTGTTTCCCCCCCCCCCCCTTTGCACTACTTGTACTTGTGAATGGCTTGATTGTACTCGTGTATTGTGTGATTTGACTAGATATAAACAAAGCGTTTCATTGTATCTCGGCACATTTGATAATAAACCATAACACACACACACACACACCCACACACCCACACACACACACACACACACACACACACACACACACACACACACACACACACACACACACACACACGGGTTGGTGGCGCCGTGGTAGAGTTGCTGCCTCACAGTGCCAGAGACCCAAGGTTTGACCCTGATTACGGGTGCTGTCTGTACGGAGTTTGTATGTTCTCCCCTTGACTGCATGGGTTTTCATCAGGTGCTCCAGTTTCCCCCCACACTCCTAAGACATACAGGTTTGGAGGTTAATTGGCTTCAGTAAAAAAAATTGTAAATTGTCCCTAATATGTAGGAGTGCACGGGGAGATCGCTGGTCGGCGTGGACTCGGTGGGCCAAAGAGCCTGTTCCCGCACTGTATCTCTCTAAAGTTTCTAAACTCAAAAAGTCATAAGTGTGCGGAAATGGAAAAGCAAATGTTGGTTCATCTCACCTGTCTTGCACAAGTATGTGTATTTGAATGAGGTTTGTGGAAAAGCTGGCATATCTTTAAGCTCCACTAAAAATCCACTCCACTGTTACTGCAAGAAGCTGTTTAGATTCCTTCCTTGAGGGCATGACCACCAAAATGTGATAGGGGAAGACTGCAGGCAGCTGCGAGGGAGACTGCTGGGAGAGGACGGAAGATGGCAACTGGACTATGAATGGAGTTGACTTGCCTGACCAGAGCCAGCCGCTGAGTTTGTGGCTGAGAAAGTGACTTGCAGCAGAAGAGACAGCTGAGGGGTAAGTCTCAAGCGGTGAGTATTTCAACTCTAATTCTCCAAATAGAAGTATGGACAGGGACTTCAGACTAGCACGTAGTACCTAGAGGGAGAATAAGGCTCGGGTCCGGTATTCCAACTTGGAGGGAGTAGCCAAGGTAATTCACGGCAGGAGAACCGCGACCCGTGGAATGCTCCTGCAGTATCTGGGAAGCCAGGGAGACTTCTTGTGTCCCTGGGGACTGTGTGCCCAGCTGCAGTCCTGACTGACAGCATTAAATAGCTGGAGCTGCAGCTGGACTTATTGTAAAGTATTAGGTAGCTGAGGATTTTGTGGACACCAGGTTTAGCGAGCTGATCACCCTAAAATAGTGGCTACAAGGACAGAGGAACAGCCAAGTTGATACGCCCTGTTTGGCCCAGTGGTGGAGGTGTGTGGTGTGTATAGGAGAACCTGTGATAGACAATTGTGAGGAGAGCAGGCAGGCAATTCTGTGGGCACCAATGAGCCTTTCAAATGACCTGTTGCCTCCCTGGTGCTGGGGAGAGATGTCTCGGAGACCCTGCTAGGCATTCTGGAGGGGGCAGGTGAACAGCCGGTACCAATGACATGGGTAGCGAAATGAGAATAGTCCTGCAATATGAATTTATTAGCAGCAGATTAAAGAGGAGGGCCTTGAAGGCTGTAAGTCCTGGATTGCGTTCAGTGTCATACATACCTGAGTGTACAAATAGGGAGATAGACCAGGTGAATGTGTGGCAAAAGGAAAAGTGTAAGAGGGAGAGCTTCCGAGTTTTGGATGCGTTGGACCAGTTTTGGGGTAGTTGGGACTGGTATATCAGGACAGGACAGGTTGCACCTGAACTGGAATGGGTCCAATATATTTTCTGGGAAGCTTGCTCGTGCTATTGGGTGAATTATAAACTAATATGGCTGAGGGCTGCCTCATAGATGTAGAGCTGGGAGAGGACTTCACTCAAATATCGATGGGATGGCTAAAGAGCATTTATTTGAAGAACCTGACCAGGAAGGCAGATGAACTTGAAACATTGTTGAACACTTGGTAATGTGATATTGTTGCAGTCACTAAAAGAGGGCAGGACTGGGAGCTCAACGTTCCAGGTATATTAGATTCAGATGTGGGAGGGGGCGGTGAAAGACTATAAAAAGGAGAGGGCATTGCATTGTTGATCATCATTGTCCAGCACTGCAGAAATGTGGCAGGCTGCCTTACATGGCTCTTCAATTGAGCGCAAATAAAATGTGCTTCCTTTAGTCTAGAAGGGTGGCAGATATGTCAAGTAATTACAGGCTAATGAGTTTGAATTCATGATTGGGAACTGATTGAGTTGGAGAGTCAAATAACTATGGGCTCTTTGGCCCACCTTGTCCATGAGGATGAGTTACTTTACTGATTAAGGAGTACATCAGGACATTAGTCCGAGAGGACATTCCTGGTTCGTCCATGCTGCCTCCCAGCTGTCAGGGAATTGAGTATAGAAGTTGAAACAGTGATGAGGCCACACATGGAGAATATATTCTGTTTGGGTCACCATGTTCCAGGATGCCATTAACTTGGAAAGAGCACAAAGAAGATTTACAAAGATGTTCCTAGTACTCTACGTCCTGAGCTACAGGGAGAGAGGTTGGACAGGTTAGGAGTTTACTCTTTGGAACGGAGGAGGCTTAGGGGTGATCTTATAGGGGTGTATAAAATCATAAGTTGAATGGATAACGTGAATACATGGAACCTTTCCCCCCCCCCCGGTTTGGAGATTCAAGAACTAGAGGTTATTAAGATGAGAGTGGCATTTACAGCCAGAGGGTGCTGGGTACATGGAACAAGCTGCCAGAGGAAGTAGCTGAGACAGATACATAAAAGCATGTAAAAGATACTTTGGCAGGTACATGGATAGGAAATATTTAGAAGGATATGAACGAATGTGGGCAAATGGGATGAGCTTAGATGGGAGATCTTTGTTGGCATGGAGGAGTTGGGCTGAAGGGGCTGTTTCAGTGCTATGTACATGGTGTGACTCTTGGGGTGGAAGATTGCAACCTTCGCGTGGTTCGCCCTGTTTTGACTAATGCAGTCAACCCGGCGTGCACAATCAAATAAGATCAAATAGAACAAGTTGTCCTTCAACTTTAGGCTGTACACGCCATATGCAAGAAGAAGAAGAAGAAGTATGACACTGACTCTATTAGTTTTGAACCTTTATTACATTACTGCCATTCATGTTCTATGTTTTATACACTGCCCTGATTATACCAACTTGCGGTGAATGGGTGATTGATGGTCGACATGGAATTGGTGGGCTGATGGGCCTGTTTCCACACTGTATCTCTGAAAACAAAAAAAGCTTTTCCAATGGCAGAGGTGTCTAAGACCCAAGGCCAGGCTCAAGGTGAGGAGTAAGAGGTTTCGACAGGATACAGGGAAGATTTTTATACACCCAGACGGCGCACTGTCTGAGAGGGAGGAGGAGGCAGGGGCAAACTACCTAGCTGAGCATGTGAATTGCCAAGGCATTACATGGACATGTTGGGCCGAAGGGCCTCTATTTTGCATTGTGTGACTCAATGAGAACTCATTTGGAAGACTATGCCATTTAGTTCATTCTATTGAGTAAAAACTAAATAGAATAATAGCTGGCATTGAGCAGGCTAAAGTACATTACAGCCAAACATTCATCTTATATAAGCTCTCAGTTCAAATGTCTTAATAAATGGGAAGTTGTCATTTAATACCGGAGTTTGAGTTACAGCTTTGTGCCACAGAATAAGTTAGACATTCCATCTGCACAATAGCAAATTATATCCAAGGCCACAGGAACAATGGCCACGCATATGACCTCCTGAACATTACACTAGTGTTCAGTTTGACTCGGAAAATCTGGAAAGGAACAGATTGCGGCCCTGAGATTTGGGAATTAAAGGTTGGGACTGTTGGATTCTATGATCCTGTGAATAATGCTCCAAGACAAAACCATATAAATAGCCCTGTCATTTTTTTGGCAGCAGAGGGAATTCTTAAACCCATCAATTTGTACTGAATTTTAATGCTACCTTCAGATAATTAAATGGTAGTTTCTAACAACTTGTGATATTGAATTTGTCGTGTTAAATCTATGCCACAGTTAGATAATGTTTATTCAGATCCTTGCATTTTAGTTTACTTCTAACACTGTTATTTAAAAAAAATATTTTGTTGTGATGAATCCTGTAAACAGGAGTCATACACGTTATGTGATCCAAAGTCATCTTTAATCAGTATGCAACACAGAGAATAATTAGTTGTCAGAACATCCTGACTGCTGCACGAACTGGCAATGCAGGAGGTAGGTGTTAGTATAAATGTTACAGTACGGTGGGGTTAGTGATGCTAACTTATATATGATTGGTTGACATGCATAAACCAATCTACATCCTTCCCCCTAAAACTAAGTGTAAAGGGCACCCATGCCATTAGAGTTAAACATATTCGCCAAATCTATCAGGCAGTCTACTAACACAGCTCGAGCGCGTACGGACCAAGCCCTCTCCTCCCTCCCCCGATAGATTAGGCCGATTGGGAGAACCCGGGAGCGAGAAAGGCGCTGGAGAGACTGGTGGAGGAAACATGCAGGGGGGAAACCCCATGGTTAGTCACAACCGCGGGACGTTGAGGGGAGGAAGGCATGCGGGGATCGGTAAAAGGCACGGGACCAGGCGGCTGGAATTGAAGCAGTGGAGCATAGGGTCCAGCTGGTGGCGGGCGTGGTTCCCGCACAGCAAGCACGTGTTGGCGACTTCTGCGGTAGACTGCGCCCTCATAGAACACCAGGTAAGATCGCGGTTCGTCAGCCGGGCCGACAACAGTGCCCAGGTGGGAATGTCCCATGGAAGTTTGTAAACGAACAGGTGAACCGAATGTAGAGAAGTGTCTCTTTAGTTTTCGGATGACCATCTCAGATGTGATGGAGGTCAGTAGGTCGAGTTCATACCAGTTAGAAAAAGAGTCGACGAGAACGAGGTAGTACTTTCCAGACCATTCGAAGATATCTGCCGCCACCGACGTCCAGGCCAAAGCTGGTGGAGGCTGTTGCAGAAGGGGCTGCCTCTGCTTCCTGGTGAAAGTTCCATTGGTTTGCAAAAAGCTTGAACACGTGGCTTGTGAACTGTCAACAATTGTCGGTTTGCAAACGAACGGGCAGTGCAAGAAGTAGGTGTTAGTAAAAATGTTACAGTAAGGTGGGGTTAGTGTTGCTAACTTATATATGATTGGTTGACATGCATAAACCAATCCACAAATCTAATGGGCATGAAACCACTGAACTCTAATTTATATGCCACAGCTCATGAGTTTGATTAACCTTTTTTTAACCAAATCTAATTTAATGCACAATTCTGGAAATGGGATAATGTTCAGTTTAGGGACAGGATGTTTGGCACATATATCTTGCAGCATTATTCATACAACACGGTGATCACCCTTACAACCACCTCATTCATGCTGACTGTCGTATCCATTCCATTTGCATACATTTGGCCACTATCCGTCTATACATTTCCCGTCCATGTACCTCTTCTAATGCCTTTTTTAAAAAAATATCTTTATTTATTAGCGGTACTGTACGTCACATCAGTGTACATCCCTTGTATTGTATTACAGTTATTGTACCCCTTAATTTTATTTTATTTTAAGGCTTTAGAAAAGAGAGAATAGAGAGAAAAATAGCAGCATAGAAAGTAGAAAAGTGAAAAAGAGAAAGTGCCAAAGCGTGACGGAGGGAAAGGAAACCCTTGAAGAGATAGAAACGGGAATTAAGAGATAGACCCTGGAGAGGGGGGGGGGGGGGAAATAAAAATAAAAAGGGAAAAATAGAGAAAGAAAAAAGAAAAGCCAGTTGCTTTATTATAAACTTCTCGCAAAAGGAATCTATCAACTCGACAGTTTTTCTTCCCCCTTCACCAAGTAAAGTTTATCAGTTTGGTGTGAATGCATTATATTGAACAGACGTCTCAAATTATTAAATGATTGTCTCTTAGGGATAAACCCCGTTTGATCCGGATGTATTAATTTACTACCATATTTATTTCGTCTTCTGGCTAGTATTTTCGCTAATATTTTTGGATCTGTATTTAACAACGCAATAGCTCTGTATGATCCAGGTTCTTCCACATCTTTATCTTTCTTAGGTATTAGTGTGATCGTGGATTCTGCTAGTGTTTCAGGTAGTATTTGTTCTTTGAAGGCATAAGTATACTATTTTCTGTGGGGGGGGGGGGGGGTGGTAAATATGTCATAAAAACTTTTATAGAATTCATTACTAAATCCGCCGGGACCTGGTGTTTTTGCATTTTTTAATGAGATTATTGTTTCTTCTATATCCTTATTTGAGATTTGTGCTCCCAATTCCTCTTGTTCCTGCAACTCTAATTTAGGAAGGTTACAATTATCCAAGAACTCTGTAACTTTGTTGGTGTCCATTTTCGTTTTAGATGGAAACAGATTCTCGTAAAATTGTGCAAATCTTTTATTAATATCACTCGGCAAGGTCAATATTTCCCCTTTGTCTGATTTAATCTTTAAAATTGTGTGATCCTTTTCTTGTTTTTTTAACTGACGTGCCAGAAGTTTGTGGGGCTTATCCCCAAATTCAAAGTGTTCCTGTCTTGTAATTTGTAATAATCTTATGACTTTCTCTGATAATAATTTATTTAATTTGAATTTCAGTATTATTATTCTATTATGTTTATCCGTAGTGGGGTCTTTAGCGTTTTCTATGTCCAGTTGTCTAATTGTCTTTGTTCGTTCTTATTTTTCTTATTTTGAAAAGCTTGATATGAAATTATCACGCCTCGAATAAATGCTTTAAAAGATTCCCATAATAATGTAGGGGATATGTCTGTCGTGTCGTTTATTTCGAAGAAAAGGTCCATTTGCTCTTTTAAATATGTACTCCCTTGTGGGTCTTTTAAAATTTGTGGATTGTACCTCCAAAACGGTTTGTTCGTAGTCATTCCTTCCATTTTTAGAAATAAAGGTTATTGGGGAGTGATCTGAGATCGTATTTGTGTGGCATTTTGGTTTAGAAGTGTGGGGTATTAGTTTTGTATCCACCAAAAAATAATCTATTCATGAATATGTCTTGTGTACCATAGAATAGAACGAGTAATCCCTGCCGGTCGGATTTGCAATCCTCCAGACATCTGTCATGTTTGTGTTTTTTATGTATGTGTTTAGAAGTTCGCTAGTTTTGGATTTTGTAATACCTCTTTGTTTTTGATTGGATTTATCTAAGTAAGTGTCGAAGACACAGTTAAAATCTCCGCCGATTATGACATTTTGGTAGTTATATTCTGCAATTATATTCAAGATTTTATTGAAAAAGTGCGGGTTGTCAAAGTTGGGCGCGTATATGTTTACCAAGGTATTTGGGGCAGCATGGATCTCCCCCGGTAACTATCAAATATCTCCCGTCCTTATCTGTTAAGGTATTTTGGGGTTTAAATGGAATGCCTTTGCGGATAATAATAGACGTTCCTCTAGATTTCGACGTGTATGACGTGTGAAAGGTTTGACCTATCCAGTTCGCCCTCAATCTAGCTTGGTCTTGAAGTTTAAGATGAGTCTCTTGTAAAAAGGCAATATCTGTGTTGTATGCTTTCAGCTGAGCTAGAATCTTACTCCTTTTAATGCGTTCGTTAACACCCCTAACGTTCCAACTACAAAATGAGATTCCTCCCACTTTATTTTGGTTATCGTCTTGCATTTCGAATAGATTTAATACCTATGTGTCTTGCGGTGCATTCGTACCTCAGGTCTTTGGATATAGGGGGATCATTTACCCTACAATGTTCAGTTAGTAGATTCCCTTTGCGATAGTCCTTGAATTAAAAAAACACACAAGTGATTAAATGTGAAAATGATTTAAAAAAACGAATACAAGTGAGAATACAGTGTCCGAGCTTGTCGGCACTGTAACAAGTGACCCACCTGTAGGTGGGAAAAAACATTTTATTGACTTCCGTGTCGATATAAAACAAACAAATAGCTCCACTTCCTCAATTAATCATAACATATTGGAACGGGACCAGTTTAAAAATATCAGATGTATAGTACCCATTTACAGAATATATGTCTATTTCCTAGGTATTTCCGCATGTAACTATAATTTTTGTCTACTGAGTGTTAAGCGTATATTTTAACCTCAGAGATCATCAACTATTAGTTGAAGGGGTTAACCTATTTCTGGCTCCTGGAACTAAGCCAGTAGCTCGCCTCTTCCCTTCACGCCCCGGTTATAAATCTACTTAAGAATTATTAGGGTAAATTAAAGTGTTAATTTGAAAATCCCCATTTCTGCATTTCTGATTAGCATTCATTACTGTTTCTATGTTAATATTCTATGTTAATATTGTTAAGGAAGTTAATGCTATACCATTTAGGTTATTCATTCAATCTCATATACAACAGTAATAGCTAAGCCCAGTCTGTTGACGAGCTCTGCTTTCGGTGGTTATCTTTTTCCAGCTTCTCTCGGAACAGAGCGTGTCCTTGAGTTAACATTCCGCCGATAAGACGTCTAGACAAAGTTCCTTCTTTGGGCAGTACGCCACCATTCTGGCTGCAATAGTAAAGAGAGAGAGAGAGTGTCCAAAATGTCCAACCTTTCCAGCTAGTCCTTCTGTTCCACGATGGTTAGAGCATATTTGTACGCCTCCTCGGGATTTGTGAACGATTTTTGCTGTTCTTTGTAGGAAATGCGCATTCTAGCTGGGTAGTAAACACCATATCTGACCTCCTTATATCCTTGGAGAGCCTGCTTTGCCTTAGAGAATTGATTTCACTTTTGCATGATTTTATAAGGGTAGTCCCTGAAGATTGCCTTTCAAATGCCTTTTAAACTCCACTACCTCCTTACGCATATAGTCATAGATAGTCATAGAGTGATACAATGTGGAAACAAGCCCTTCGGTCCAACTTGCCCACACCGGCCAACATGTCCCAGCCTCACTAGTCCCACCTCCCCGCATTTGGCCCATATCCCTACAAACATTGATAGGACATAGAAAATAGGTGCAGGAGTAGGCCATTCGGCCCTTCGAGCCAGCAATTCAATATGATCATGGCTGATCATCCAAAATCAGTACCCCGTTCTTGCTTTTTTCCCCATATCCCTCGATTCTGTTAGCCCTAAGAGCTAAATCTAACTCTCTCTTTAAAACATCCAGTGAATTGGCCTCCACTGCCTTCTGTGGCAGAGAATTCCACAGACACACAACTAGGTGAAAAGGTTTTTCCTCATCTCAGTCCGAAATGGTGTACCCCTTATTCTTAAACTGTGACCCCTGGATCTGGACTCGCCCAAAATCGGGAACATTTTTCCTGCATCTAGCCTGTTCAATCCCTTAGCTTTTTTATATGTTTCTACAAGATCCCCACTCATCCTAAATTTCAGTGAATTCCAGTCGATCCATTCTTTCATCATATGTTGGTCCAGCCATCTTGGGAATTAACCTGGTGAACCTACGCTGCACTCCCTCAATAGCAAGAATATCCTTCCTCAAATTAGGAGACCATAACTGCACACAATACTCCAGGTGTGGTCCCACCAGTAGGACCTCCTTGTTCCTAAACTCAAATCCTCTTGCTATGAAGGCCAGCATGGCATTTGCTTTCCTCACTGCCTGCTGCACCTGCATGCTTACTTTCAGCTGCCTGTGAACCTGCATGCTACTTTCAGCTGCCTGTCATACCTGCATGCTTACTTTCACCTGTCCTATCCATGTACATGTCTAAACTGTTCTAACTACCTCCTCTGACAGCTCGTTCCATACACCCACCACCCTTTGTGTGTAAAAGTTACCCCTCGGATTCCAATTAAATCATTTCTCCTTCGCCTTAAACCTATGTCCTCTGGTCCTCGATTCCCCAACTCTATCCTTCAATGTAACCACAATCCTTCTGTGAGGAAGACCTATCGCTCAGATCTTTAAATTTCTCCCCTTTAGTCTTAAACTGGTGCCCTCTAGTTATAGACCCTCCTGCCTTGGGAGGTGGGATACTGTCCGACCTCTGGCCCTCGTAACCTTATAAACCCCTCCACCTCCTACATTCAAGTTGAAAGAAACCCGTTTAATCCATTCTTTCCATATGACTGCACCTCTCCATTCCAGGCAACATCCTGGTGAATCACCAGTGCATGTTCTCTATTGTTACCAAATCGTTCTGTAATGATTCTGTAACATGCAGGATTCAAGGATTCGGATCAATCAATGGAGGAAGCACATCCTGAAAAGCACAAATAACTATTTATTGAAACAAAATACAAATAAAATGCAGCAAAACTGTTAATAAAATAGCAATGCAAAATGTGCAGGAAGGTACTGCAGATGCTGGTTTAAACCTAAGATAGACACAAAAAGCTGGAGTAACTCAGCCGGACAGGCCGCATCTCTGGAGAGAAGGAATGGGTGACGTTTCGGGTTGAGACCCTTCTTCAGACAACCCTTCTTCTTCATCTGAAGAAGGGACTCGACCCGAAACGTCACCCACTCCTTCTCTCCAACAGGCCTTCCCCCCCTTTGCGTATTCAAGTCTCCTGACTGCCCTGGCTGGCACCATCATGCACACACCACAGTCCAAGCTCTCTCTCTTCCCCCCCCCCCCCCCCCCCCAGTCCTCTGGGTGAGGTTTTCTCTCCCTAAAGGTGACCCTTCTCTCTCTCTCCCCGAAGTTGAAGCCTCCCTCTAACAGTGGAAGCATAAACATATATCATAACTTATCTCCAAGCACAACAAGCAACTATGTGTCATAACAAGCTGTCCCTTGGTACCATAATGGCGTGGGTTATGTGGTCTATCAGACACCAAACTAGTATTCGATGACTCTAGGAAGTCAACGCTTATCTCAATTACCTCGCTGGTGGCCTCATGAATTACTGGGCCCTTCGAGTTAGCCTAAGCATACTTCGAAAACATCGACTTGTTTTCCTAAGCAGGGTGGTGCTGCTAATTTAGCTGACATCTGTTTAACCCTTACATTGCACCCTCCTGTAGTGTGGTGAGCAGAACTGTTCACAATACTCTTAGGTCTAATCTAACCAATGTTTTTATGCTTTGGGGTTTTTTTTTAATTTTGTTTGAACTTTGTAGTATTCTGTTAAAATTTAAAAAATCTGTAAATCAATCTGAGTTTACATAGGAAGCAGCGAATTAAAGAGCACATTAGTGGCAATTTGTGCCAATTGTATCAAGCCCGACTTGGACGATGCCTGAAAATACAACTTCCAAGTAATTTCCAATTTTGATAGCTAAACACATTACTTTAAGTCTACATTTTCAGAGCATTTTCATTGAGCATCTTTTTGGTGTGGGGGGAATATTCCCTTCGCTCCATTAAAACGTGCAAAATAAAATAAAGGCAGGCAAATGGACAAAGTTGGCACGTTAGTCCACATGGACAAAATGGGACAAAGGGGACAAATGTTTCCATGTAAAAGATGTGGGTAATGAAAAAAAGGGGCAAAGGGGTCATTTGGTGAAGGTGGAGAGAGAGAGAGAGACCGAAGGGTGATA
This sequence comes from Raja brachyura, assembly GCA_963514005.1. The sequence continues at coordinate 18,878,604 of OY740813.1, read as the reverse complement.
AGCGGGGGCACAAAGGCTGGAATCTGATAAGTAGTGTAGGTGAGAATTAGAATCGCTCACGAGAGAAATGGGTGCGGGAGGGGTTGCACTGGGTGGATGGAACTGGGATGGAGAGGGGCAAAGGTGTGACAGAGGTTGGCTTCTGTGTTCCAGCCATTTGTGTTCCACATTACCACACCAATCCATCTATCCACAGCCTTCTCCACAGTACATACCAGCGGACCATCATTTAGAATTCCCTTCTGGTATGAAGATTGAATTTTCTGATTTCAGGTAACCCCCACCTCCTGTGTTACATTTCACTGTTTGCATCCTTGTATTCCTCTCGTTAGCACATAAGTAGCTGAACTGGTTTCTGCTTGACCTGACTACCAAAGATCCTATAACGATAGGATCTTTGCTGACTACCTTCCGTGAGCTGACTACACACTGTATCAGGTTTCAGGTTGCTGTTGGTCTTCCTTCATATGTCTCTGATTTTAGAGCAAGTCACCATTTAATGAACTTAATGAACTGACTGCTTCTACAGGTTTGAAAATACCAATCGGGTTCTTGGCTAATAATATCACAGTGCCGATGCAACTTGGTGATTTTAGAAGTTGCTTTTCAAAAATGACACTTCGTTGATTGGAACTATAACTCTTTGCCTGATGAATTTTTGGGACTTATTCCTTTATAAAGAACATACCTTTAGAAAGGAGATGAGGGGGAATGGCTTTAGTCAGAGGGTGGTGAATCTGTGGGATTCAAAGCTACAGACGGCTGTGGAGACCAAGTCATTGGGTATTTTTAAAGCGGAGATTGAAAGGTCCTTGATTAATAAGGGTGTGGAAGGTTATGGGGAGAAGGCAGGAGAATGGGGTTGAGGAAAAGATAGATCAGCCATGATGGAATGGTGGAGTAGACTCAATGGGCTAAATGGCCTAATTTTGTTCTTATGACTGATAATCAGCATCTGTGGAGAGCATGGATAGGTGACGGTAGACACAAAGTGCTGGAGTAACTCAGCCGGACAGGCAGCATCTCTGGAGAGAAGGAATGGGTGACGTTTCGGGTTGAGACCCGTCTTCAGACTGATCAGCACATGGATACGTGACGTTTCAGTTCAGGACTCAGGAAGCAAAAACAGAAAATGTTGGAAACACTCAGCACGTCAGGCAGCATCTGTGGAAAGAGAAGCAGATTGAAAACTTCATGTCGGCACAGTGGCAAAGCAGTAGAGTTACTACCTTACAGCGCCAGAAATCCGGGTTCAATCCTGACTACAGGGGCTGCGTGCACGGTAATTGTACGTTCTCCCTATGACCACGTGGGTTTTCTCTGGGTGCTCCGGTTTCCTCCCACTCCAGAAAGACATACAGATTTGTAGGTTTATTGGCTTCAGTAAGTTGTAAAATTGTCCCTAGTGTGTTGGATAGTGCTCACGTACAGGTGGATCACTGGTCGGCACAGACATGGTGGGCTGAAGGGTCTGTTTCTGCGCTGTTTCTCTAAATTAAAAACTAAAGGGTCTCCAACATGAGACATAACTTTGTTTCTCCCTCCACCTGCTGTCTGACCCACTGAGTTTTTGTTTCAGATCTGCATCATTTTTCAGGATGAATGGTTCAATGGTACTTTATTGGTATTTTATTGTCACGTGTACCTAGGTACAGTGAAATTCTGTTTTTGCATACAAATCAGTAACATCTTACTATGCATAAGCACAATCCTCCCTATGCATTAGTGTGTAAGAATACTGGATGACACTGAGGCAGTCCACAAGAGTTGCCATGCTTCCAGCGCCACTTGTGTCCTTCAAGTTCTTAATGTGTCGGAAAGAACTGTAGATGCTGATTTAAACCGAGAATGCAAACAAAAGGCCGGAGTAACTCAACGGGTCAGGCACCATCTCTGGAGAAAAGGAGTAGGTGATGTTTCAGGCCGAGACCCTTCTTCAGACTGTCTCTGCCTCAGACTGCCTCGGGGTGAAGAAGGAAATGTCACCTATCCTTTTTCTCCCGAGATGCTGCCTGACCCGCTGAGTTACTCCAGGTTTTTGCATCTATCAATGAGTCTTAACTTGACCTTAAAGACCTGTTGTCCTGACGGTGGCTCTGATATATATTTCAGGTCCTTTCATTGTGTGACACCATTTCCACCCATTGCCCCACCCTCTCCTCCGCTGTTGGTGAGTCTACCTCATCAAGACACTAAATGAAAAACAACCCACAGTTCTTGGCAGTCAGGCAAACCTTGCCGTCAGCTGTTTTGGAACTGCTTTTTACGGAAGTGAAAAAGAACCCCACATTTTGTTTTTAAATACCTTTATGAATTTCCTCTGATTTGTTTGCTACAGTGCCCTGGGGATTAGGTTTCTATGGACTTGTAGATGTTTATCCGGTTGTAGTAAATTCAATGCTGGACATTCAGTAGTGTGGAAGCTGAACAAATTTGAGACAAGGATAGAATTGAATTTGAATGCAGTAAAGATTCCTCAACTGGTTGAAGGAACGGCAGGAGATTAGTGAGACTGGGACTATATTCTCTGGAGTTTAGAATACAGAGATCTTCATGAAATTTACAAAAGACGTTGACAGGCTGAATATAGGGGGGCTGTTCACCCTAATTCTGGGATTTGGCAGCATGGTGGCACAGCAGTAGAATGGCTGCCTTACAGCGCCAGAGACCCAGGTTCGATCGTGAATTTGGGGGCTGCCTGTATGGAGTTTGTATGATCTCTCCGTGACCATGTGGGTTTTCCCCAGGTGTTCCGGTTTCCTCCTACACTCCAAAGACATCGAGGCTTTTAGGTTAATTGGCTTTGGTAAAATAACGTTTTAAATTGTCGATAGTGTGTAGGATAGTGCTAGTGTATGGGGATCGCTGGTTGGCATGGACTCAGTGGTCCAAAGGGGCTGTTTCCGTGCCGTATATCTAAATTAAACTAAACTAATTATGGGGCAGGCATTCGGTATGGCGATGAGGAAAGGTTTATTTACTCAGAGGGCAGTGAACATCTGGGATCAACTCCAACATCCGGGGAGAGTTGGAAATGGACTTAATTGAAAACATGGATCAATAGATTTCTGACGTTGAGCTGATGGTGCAGGTAAATGGCAGTGATCCTGATGAACAGTGAGCTTGCTCAACAAGTCAGATCCTCTCCACTGCTGCAGCTCCTTAAGCTCTTGAAACATGCCCAGAAATATTTAGCGAATCAATTGATATTGACACGATCAATGAATGTGCGGGACAGGCTGTGACTTGAGATGTTTGGGCAAGTTGGAGACTTGTATGTGGTGGAGTTCTCGAGGGTGTCGAATATCTACAGCAAAAAACTACCATGAAGTACAAGCTTACTTATTAATATGCTATTTCCATTAAATATTTTTGTTTGAAAAAACGACACAAAGTGTTGGAGTAAATCAACGGGTAAAGGGCCTGTGCTACCAGCATCCGACTCCATGCGATGAGCGCGACCTAACGTGGTCGCTTGAGCCGTCCGGCTTCGCGGGGCCGGTCCCACTTCGATCGCCGGAGCCGTGCGGAATTGTTCGGAGTTCGTCCCGACATCGCGCGGGGCTCCAAAAAACTGACTATGTTCAAAAATTCCGCGTGGAAACGGCTTGTCGGCTCGCAGTCGCCTGGACGCATTACACACCGTCTCGACGTCGTGCCTCCGTGAACCTATCTGTAGGTGCCTCCATGACCCTCTATGTGTTTGGCTCCGTGGCCCTCTGTGTGCGCGCCTCTGTGCCCCTCTCTGTGTGCCCCTCTCTGTCCTGGCGAACTTACCTTAAGACTTTGCTCCAAGTTCGCCTCACTTTGCGCCGCGTTGCGCCACTCACCCGACCTCCGCGCCGCCCCTACTGCCGGTTTGGTTGTGCTTGCCGCATGCAGGCGCATGCTGGTGGGAACGGCCCAGTACAGGGATCACCCGACGTCCGCGCGGCCCCCGCTTCTAGTTTGATCGCGCTCATCGCATGGAGTCGGATGCTGGTAGGACAGGCCCTTAAGGGAGCATCTCTGGAGAATATGGATAGGTGACGAGTCGGGACCATTCTTCAGACTCCCGCGTTCTTGTTCTGCAGAGATGCTGCCGGACCCGCTGTGTTACTCCAGAACTTTGTGTCCTTTTGTGTAAACGTGCAGGGTTTCTTTGTTCTTTAACATTTTAAACTTTTTTTGTTAGTTGCTCAACTGGAAAAAAACAGCAAAATATTTAGTGGGAATACTATGTGGGTGTATTACTAACAATATCAATATTTCCTCATCCAAAGGACATCTCTCCGATTCATATACTGGCTGATTGGAAAAGCTGGATAAGCATCAGCTAACGAGACGTCCCCTCACCCTCTGGGGTTTAGTGAGTGCATTTTGGAGGAGTGTGTATTAAAATGGATTATTACGTGGATTGGAGAGATATGGACGTGGATTGGAGAGACGTGGGACTAGAGCAGCTGGGACATGTTGGCCTGTGTGGGCAAGTTGGGCCGAAGGGCCTGTTTCCACACTGTATCACTCTATGACGCGATGGTCTAACTGCAGTGGTGTCAGTGGAGAGGTCCTGGGCTGATGATGCCTGGAGAACCGTCCTGGTGAAGAACACACCCCAGCTGGATGCATAAGCTGCCTGAGCGAAAATGACAAATACTATTCAAAAATAATCTTCAAGAGAGTCTGAGGTACCAGAATAATACAGCTAACTTCAAATCAGTTGGGCAGTTTCCCTGCCTGGACTGCTGCCACTTCAACTCTCTTGGTTTGGTGATGGAGGTTGGGGAAACCACCAGCCTGTCTACAGTCACTCTTTCATTCAGGCACTGTGGGTCCTTGCGGCCAATGGTTCAGAAACCATCGCACTTGCCTTGGTTGGCATTGAATTGGTTGTGGTGTCGTTGGAGTTTGCAGTGTTCACTGTTCATTGCCCCTTGATTAGGCCAGAGTTAGAGAGCGGACTCGGTGTAACGGTGGCCACTGCCCCACCCTGCTGGAAGTGACTATTGTTCCACAGCATCACCAGTGCTGGATAATGAGGAAGGGGTTACCATCGCTGCAGGGAGTTGATTTTTAGTTTAGTTTAGTTGAGAGATACAGCGCAAAAAGAGGGCCTTCAACCCATTGAGCACGTGCCGACCAGCGATCCCCATACACTAGCTCTCTCCCACAGATGTAGGATAGAGCTAGATGTAGTGGCAGATTATTATATCGTTCAAGGAATCTTTCCTCCAGCCACTATGATTGAAGACAGGGGTTAGGAGATTATATCGATACACAACCACAAGCTCTCCAGAGACATTCAATGCCGTCGAAAGATAAATCTTCAAAACACAGTCTCTTGATTAATAGTTTCTTTATTGTCGTAGTAAAAACAGTAAGATATTCATCCAAACTTCTTCCTGTTTAAGTACATTTTGATCTTACTCGTGGTCAAACTCGTGCATGGTGGAACCCGGGCATGGTCGAAAGCTGTGACCTCTCCCCCCCATGCTTCTTCTTCAAACTAAACAAAAAACTCCTAGCGTCTGCGCGAGAATCCCAGCCACAAACATGCCTCCGACTACGTAATAAATCCCACCCACATGTTTACAGGCAGATAAAATGTAAAGGTAACTGGTTATAGATATATAATACTGAGTTAAGCTAAATGGCAACTGCATAAGGGACAATTATACCGAAGCCAATTAGCCTACAAACCTGTACGTCTTTGGAGTGTGGGAGGAGACCGGAGAAAACCTATGGGGAGAACGTACAAACTCCGTACAGATGGATCAAACCCAGGTCTCTGGCACGGCTAGGCAGCAACTCTACCGCCGTGCCGCCCTAAATGATGCATCTGAAGCAGATGATTGAGTCTGAAGAGGGGTCCCGACCCAAAACATCACCTATCCATGTTCTCCACAGATGCTGCCTGACACACTGAGTTACTCCAGCACATTGTGTCTTTTCTAATGCATCACATCCTGCTCAGTCCCCGGCTCATTGCCCTCGCTCCCCATCTACACCGTACAGAACTGTGACCTTACACACACTGACTGGGCTACAGAGCAGGGTGTGTTAAGTTCAGTTCAGATAAGCACAGCCAATGTTCTTTTCCCAGGGGCGAGCCCATTATTCACCAGGACAAAGGGAACGGCCTCATTGTTTTACCACTTTGTGCGTGTGGCTTTCAATCGGTGCCACAGTAAACCTTCCTAGAAACACCCCTTCCTTCTGTGGAGTCTTTTAAATACGTGCATCTCAATGGACCGTGAAAGGACTTTGCAGGTTTTCAGGAAACTTGGCTCTGGCATTCACAATGAAACCCAGTCCCCAGTCGCTGCATGTTTATTCAGTGCACTGCTGAAGTCAGCGTATGAAATCACCGTCTTGGCTCCTTATGACACTGCACTAGGCACTTGGCCCTTGATAAAAGCTCCAGCCTCACGGAAACAAAAGGCCATAAGGAACCCGCCCATCCCCACCAACAAAACATGACGTAGGCTGCTGAGATAGCTCACTGTTGCTATTTAGTCGTCGGTTTGTTTTGACAGAGAAAGGTATGGTTGCAAAAAAAAGTCAGACCATGAAGAATTCCCAAAATCCCACCAAGGCATTGTGTTCAAAGCAACTTTAATTTAGGAGCAGATAACTTAAATAGTTAAAACTGTGAGCAATGGTCTGTTGCTAAAGTACAATTTACACCAGAAGTTTGTTTGGAGAAGGGATGCAGATCAGTTGCAACTCTTCAAATGCATTTTGTATCATGCAACGTGGATCCTGTTTTATTGCCCTTTTCCTGTGGATAGACTCTCTGGAGGTGTGTGTATTGGTTTCTTACATGAATATTGCAATGTATCCAACTCTGGGCTTGGAGTGAGGCCTGAATGTAACATTTTCTGACCCTCAGGAGCAAAACTTTCAAATAAGTTACGACACAATTGTAGTGACTGCTTTACTTACCCACAAAGTCAAAGAGTTATCCTGACCTTGAGCTAGTCTCCTTTCCCTGCGTTTTGCCTGCACCTCTCCAAACTTTTCCTCTCTACTTATCTGTCCAAATGCTTGTTAAAAAATTGCATTTGAACTCACTTCTACCACGTCCTCTGACAGCTCCTTCCATAGTTAGTTAGAGACGTCACTGAGTAAACGGTCTGTTGCTTTGCGGACCGTGAGGAAGGCTGTCAAAGGATGCAGTGGGATCTATTAGTCCTATCAATTAATCCTAACAAGTGTGAGTTGTTCCACTTCAGGAGGCTGAATAGAAGAGAAAGACATACATTTAGTGGCATGACCCTTAAAAGCATGTACAGAGGGATCTTGGAATTCAAGTCCAAAGCTCCCTGAAGTAGATAGAGTATTAAATAAGACATATGGTCCTCTAATCAGTCAAGGGCCTTGAGAAAAGGGTAGGAAGTCACGCTGCGGTTTATAGAACTTTGGTTAGGCCGCGTTTGGAGCATTACGGACAGTTCTGATCAAACATTATGAAGGTAAGTTGTGGAGGCTCTGGAGAGGGTGCGAAGAGATTTACCAGAATTAGAGGACATCAGCTATAAGGAGAGGATGGACAAACCCAGATACTTTTCTATGGAGTGTCGGAGATTGAGGGGAGACTTAATAGAAGTATTAATGGCATGTGATGGTAGACAACTTTTTTCCCGGGATGAAAATGTCAACGCCTAGAAATAGCTTTAAGGTGAGAAGGGGAAAGTTTAAGGGAGTGTATGGACGAGTTTTACAGAGTGATGGTTGCCAGGATCACATTGCATGGGGTGGTGGTGGAGGCAGTTACAATACTTGTGTTTAAGAGACTTTTATACAGGTGCATGGATATCGAGGGAATGGAGAGATATGGATCATGTGCAGGCAGAAGAGATTAGTTTAACTTGGTGCCGTGCTCAGCAGACATTGTGAGCTGAAAGGCCTGTTGTACCGTTTAATGTTCTATCTATTCACCACCCTTCATGCAAATGTTGTCCCTCAAGTCCCTTTTAGATATTTCCCCTCTCACCTAAACCTATGCTGTCTAGTTCTAGACTTCAACACCAGGAAATAAGTCTCTGCCATTCACCTTATCTTGACAGATTAATAAACCTTAACTCCTTTTCCTCTTTAGCCTTTGTCCAACCATTTGGCAATTAAACCCCTCTGACCCGTATCCACTCATCATTTGCCAGGTTTTGATCCGCCCCCGCTTCTTTTTCGGCTTTCACCCCCCCACTACAATCAGTTTGAATAAGGGTCCCTACCAGGAAACGTCACCTACGCATTTCCTTCACAGATGCTTCCTGACCCGCTGAGTTACTCCAGCACTTTGTGTTTTGCCAAAGATTCCAGCATCTGCAGTTCCTTGTGTCTTCTGCACTCAATGCCCTGACCGATGAAGGCAATCATTGTCTTCGCCATCTTGTCAACCTGTTTTTCCACTTCCAGAATACTATGTACCTCAACTGCAAGAGATGCAATGCCTATCATTTTGCCTTCTCCCCATCTTAAGGGTCCAGAGTGAAACCATATGTAAACAGGAAGAACAGCTCCTCGTATTCTGCTCGGGTGCCTTACAACCCAACTGTACGAACATTGAATTCTCCAATTTTAGGTAACCACACCCCCTCACCTGTAACCACATATTACCTGCCAAGCTTTGTGTTGCCCATCCTCTCTTCCAGCCTTCTTCCCCCCCACCACCCCACCCCACCTGTGACAATAGTCAGAAGGAGAGTCCAGAACCAAAACGTCACCTATCCATGTTCGCCAGAGATGCTGCCTTACCCATTGAATTACTCCAGTACTTTGTGTCTTTGTTTTGAACTATGGACCTGCTCTATTCAATTTCTCTGTTCTACGACACTCTCCAGCCTACTACCATTTATTGTGGAAGTGCTGCCCTGGTTTAATTTACCCAAGGGCAACACTTTGCATCTGTCAGAGTTAAATTCCATCTACCATTCCTTGGATCACATCCAAAGTTCATCGAAACCCTGCTGTAATCTTAAAAAAAACATAAAGTGCTGGAGGACCTCACCTGTTAGAAGGGTCCTGACCTGAAACATCATTGTTCATTGCCTCTCCAGATGCTGCCTGATCCATCCAACACTTTGTTTTTACTCTAGTTTCCGCCAGCATCTGCAATTCCTTGTGTCCCCTGCACTCAGTGCCCTGACTTTATAGTTTAGAGAAACAGCCCCTTCGGCCCACCGAGTCCGCACCGACCAACAATCCCTGCACATTAACATGATCCAACACACTCAACCGACAATTTACCATTTTTCCAAGCCAATTAGCCTACAAACATGTACGTCTTTGGAGTGTGGGAAGAAACCGGGGCTCCCGGGGTAAACCCACGCTGGTCACGGGGTGAACGTACAAACTCCGTGCAGGCCACACCCGTAGTGAGGATCAAACCCGGGTCCCTGGTGCTGCAAGGCAGCAACTCTACTACTGCGCCAGTGCGCATGTCAAACATCATCTTCCCCACCTTATCAACTTGTTTTGCAACTTTGAGATAACTATGTACCTATGGAAATACGAATCAAGAAATATGATAGTCACTGATAAATCCAGTCGGGTTGGGAACACGGGACCTGCAACTCTCAGGATTGGCATCCGGAGATTGTTCCCGATGTTGGGGAGGTCCAGGACAAGGGATCACAGCTTAAGGATAAGCGGGAAATCCTTTAGGACTGAGATGAGAAGGACTTTTTTCACAAACGTCTGGTGGGTCTCTGCAAACTCTCTGCCACAGAGGGTAGTTGAGGCCAGTTCATTGGCTATATTTAAGAGGGAGTTAGATGTGGCCCTTGTGGCTAAGGGGATCAGAGGGTATGGAGAGAAGGCAGGTACAGAATGGCCTACTCCTGCACCTAATTTGTATGTTTCTATGTCTATGAGCACGGATGCATCAACAGGAAGTAAAATGAGAAAATTGTGGAATTTTAGTAACCACAACAGCACCATCTTGTGGAACCCTGCTCTCTTCACAGTGAACTGATTTTATACTCTCAGATTTCATCATGGTGCATTTACTATTTAGCTTGATGCAGAATTAATTTTGAAAGACCATACCAACTCTCACTCATTGAGTGTGAGACTCACGCATTTCAGTTGTCGCCGACAGGGTCGTATCTAGTCGTAGGTTGTCGTAGGTGTGGTAGGTGGACGTCCCAATTCACGAGGAATTGTGTCGCCGGTCGATGTAGCTTGTAGTAGTGACGTCGACTAGGTGGTAGCGTGTCGTAGACATTGTCGTAGGGTGGCTCCAGATTTCTCACTGTCAACTCAATGTTGGCAGCCCTGCCATACACACTTTATGTTAACCTGTTGTACTCCCATCTCCCCTGTACTTCCTGACCTGTGCTTAAACCTGGTTATGACGCACCTTGTAGCAAGATTTTCACCCCAGTTTTCAGATACCTTTTGGGCTTTGCCCATCCCTGCCTCTGTAATCTTCTTCAGCTCTGAAACCAGATCCATGTTCTTGTCGAGCTGACCTCTTGATGATCACCAAGTTTAATGGGTCCTCCACTGACAGCTGTGATTACAGTTGCCAAGTTCTGATGGTCTGGATTCCCTCCCTTAACGTGGGGTAGTCTTTGAAACCTCATTTTTTAACATGGTTTTTGGTCATAGAAACATAGAAAATACGTGCAGGAGGAGGCCATTCGGCCCTTTGAGCCAGCACCGCCATTCATTGTGATCATGGCTGATCGTCCGCTATCAATAACCCTTGCCTGCCTTCTCCCCATATCCCTTGACTCCACTAGCCCCTAGAGCTCTCTCCAACTCTCTCTTAAATCCATCCAGTGATTTGGCCTCCACCGCCCTCTGTGGCAGGGAATTCCATAAATTCACAACTCTCTGGGTAAAAAAGTTGTTTTCTCACCTCAGTCTTAAATGACCTCCCTCCCCTTTATGCTACGACTGTGGCTCCTGATTCTGGACTCACCCAACATTGGGAACGTTTTTCCTGTATCTAGCTTGTCCAGTCCTTTTATAATTTTATATGTTTCTCTTATATATAAGACCTCCCCTCATCCTTCTAAACTCCAGTGAATACAAGCCTAGTCTTTTCAATCTTTCCTCATATGACAGTCCCGCCATCCCAGGGATCAATCTCGTGAACCTACGCTGCACTGCCTCGATCACAAGGATGTCCTTCCTCAAATTAGGAGACCAAAACTCTACACAATACTCCAGATGTGGTCTTACCAAGTGGGCATAATATCTCCTTATGTGGCTTGGTATCAAAGGATGTAGAACTGGAGAAGGCAGCGCAGCTGCACAACTCTCAACATACAAAGAATGACTTGGGACCCTGGAGCTAATCAGCATGGAGACAGGCCCTTCGGCCCACCTTGCCCATGCCATCCATGCTGAAATTCTGCGTGAGTAATATTTTTCCCGCATTTGCCCCATGTTGCTCCAAACCTTTCCTTTTCTATCCATATATCTGTCCAAATGTTTAGCTTAGAGATACAGGGAGAGGGAAACAGGCCCTTTGGCCCACCAAGTCCATGCCGACCAGGGGTCCCCATGCACTAGTTCTAATCCTACCGGGACAATTTACAGAAGCCAATTAACCAACAAACCCTCACCTCTTTGGAATGTGGGAGGAAACTGGAGCACCCAGAGAAAACCCATGCAGTCACATGGAGAACGTGGAAACTCCATACAGACAGCACACATAGTCAGGATTGTACCCAGGGCTCTGGCGCTGTAAAGCAGCAAATCTACTGCTGCGTCACCATGCCGCCCCTAATGTCTTTTCTATTTTTAAACTTTATAATTTTATCAGCTTCTACAGTTACCTATGGCAACTCTTTCCAGATACAATCGGCAGTGACATCTTGCAGTGATTATGGCAGAGCTGTCACCCACACCCCCTCTCACCTCAGCTTCTCCACTCCCAGTCATGCTGAACCAGAGGGACTACACACTCTCCTGAACTCACAGCTGGGTCCAGGAGAAATCTAAAAGTGCCAGTCAGGCAGATCTTGTGATGGGACCGGGAATGTGTCCTGAACTTTGATAGCAACAAGTAAGGTTTCGCCCAGTCATGGATGCCCCAAAATCTGGTCAACCGTTTGCAGCCTCCAACAAGGTATTGCAAGAAGGGTCTCGACCCGAAACGTCGCCTATCTCCTTCGCTCCTTAGATGCTGCTGCACCCGCTGAGTTTCTCCAGCTTTTTGTGTAACCCAAGGTATTGCAATGTTTTGCTAGTTTTCCAGCAAGGAATTGGGTTGAACAACTCGTGTCACATTAGACCAGGTGTGAAAACTGATTTCAACAAAGAAAGTAAGTTTTGGCTTTTAATTGTTAATAAGGGTTATGGGGAGGAGGCAGGAGAATGGGGTTGACAGGGAAAGATAGATCAGCCATGATTGAATGACTGAGTAGACTCGATGGGCCGAATGGCCTAAATCTGTTCCTATGACATATCAACTTTTGAAATTCATTAGTTAGTTTCACATTTTTTACTTTTTCAAATGACTTGTGGTTTATAATGATGCATATTTAAACAGAGCCTGCAGCATTCCCAGTGCACACTGCACATCACTCACCCTCCCCACCTGATCACGCCATCATAATCCCATTCTTTTCTCCTCACACTCTGATCAACTCTCTCCAAATTCTGCCATATATCTACTTACCAGTGGCAACTATAGTGGGTAATTAACTTAAAAAACTGCACGTGATCGCAGGAAGAACGTGCAAACTCCACACCGGCAGCACCCGAGGCTGGGCTTGAATGAGAATCCTTGATGCTGTGAGGCAGCAGCCTTAAAAGCTGTGCTTTTGAGTATTATTAATTGTTTGAATTCTTGAAAGATTAAGAAAAATGTATTATTAGTTTGTTTAAACTAATAGAAACATAGAAACATAGAAATTAGGTGCAGGAGTAGGCCATTCGGCCCTTCGAGCCTGCACCGCCATTCAATATGATCATGGCTGATCATCCAACTCAATATCCCGTATCTGCCTTCTCTCTATACCCTCTGATCCCCTTAGCCACAAGGGCCACATCTAAATCCCCTCTTAAATATAGCCAATGAACTGGCCTCAACTACCCTCTGTGGCAGAGAGTTCCAGAGACCCACCACTTTCTGTGTGAAAAAAGTCCTTTTCATCTCGGTCCTAAAGGATTTCCCCCTTATCCTTAAGCTGTGACCCCTTGTCCTGGACCTCCCCAACATCGGGAACAATCTTCCTGCACCTAGCCTGTCCAACCCCTTAAGAATTTTGTAAGTTTCTATAAGATCCCCTCTCAATCTCCTAAATTCTAGAGAGTATAAACCGAGTCTATCCAGTCTTTCTTCAGAAGACAGTCCTGACATCCCAGGAATCAGTCTGGTGAAGTTGGGGAGGTTTATTATGATATTTTTTTCATTTGAAAATTGTCATAATTAGCAAAGAACAATCTTCACTGACTGATGGGAGAAAATAATATTTTGGCTCATTATTATCTCAAAGCATAAAATGTGGTCTTCTAATCAAAGAAATTGTTTTTAGTAGACCTCAACTTCAGTAGACTTGCCAGGTCTGCCGCTCTGTGAGAGAAAGGACAGCTGATCCTCGTTCCGAGGGGGAATGGGCTTCCAAATTGGCAATGGCCAGCAATACGTTAGAGTTTTTGCTAACTGCTCCTTGCGTCTTAGACGTCACCCTGTAAAATGAGCACACTTGAATTGGATGCGTATGCTACATTTCTGCTGACTTGCATCTTCTTAACTTCAATTGGAAGCAAAATGAAGTGTACTTTGATCCAATACTGCCTGTTCTATACTTTCACCAAAAAAAATCAAACTTATCGCCAGTCACTTCCACTCTTGAAGCCCTCTCCACCAGAATGAGAATCAGCCCCCTCTCTCTCGCTGCCATGCACAGATACCTGCAAAGGCATGAGAGCAATTTGTCATTTAGGGAATGATACACATCTCAGAGATGAGTCAGATGGAGATGGAGACTCATGATGGAGATGAATCAGAGTACAGAAGTGAGATCGACTGACTGACCAAATGGTGTCAGCACAATAACCTGGCTCTCAACACCAGCAAAACCAAGGAACTGATTGTGGACTTCTGGAAGGGGCAGGATGGGGACCCACAGTCCCATTTATATCAACGGGTCGATGGTGGAAAGGGTCAAGAGCTTCAAATTCCTGGGTGTGCATATTTCCGAAGATCTCTCCTGGTCCCAGAACACGGATGCAATTATAAAGAAAGCACATCAGCACCTCTACTTCCTGAGAAGATGACGCAGAGTCAGTATGTCGAGGTGCACAATACTGTTGCACACTACAGGTGCACAATAGAGAGCATGCTGACTGGTTGCATCGTGGCTTGGTTCGGCAACTTGTGCACCCAGGAGCGGAAAACACTGCAAAAGGTTGTAAATACTGCCCAGTCCATCATCGGCTCTGACTTCCCTACCATAGAGGGGATCTACCACAGTCGCTGCCTCAAAAAGGCTGGCAGCATCATCAAGGACCAACACCATCATGGCCACACACTCATCTCTCTGCTGCCTTCAGGTAGAAGGTACAGGAGCCTGAAATCTGCAACAGCCAGGTTCAGGAACAGCTGCTTCCCCACAGCCATCAGACTAATAAACTCTACTCAAACAAAAATCTGAACTTTAATAACCTATTGCACATTATATACTTATTTATGTGTGTGTGCATGTGTGTGTGTATATATGTATATTATATATATATATATATTCAATGGTATATGGACACACTGATCTGTTCTGTATTTATTTATGCCTACAATATTCTGTTGTGCTGAAGCAAAGCAAGGATTTCATTTTCCTATCTGGGACACATGACAATAAACTCTCTTGAATCTTGAGAGGAACCTAGAGTGTGAGATTTTGCCAATGCAACAATTTTCTGTTTTTAATTAGTACATTTATCCAGCTGGGGTTTATTGGTCATGTCAAATATTAATGCCCCAGTTTTAAATCATGTCTGCAATCGACATCTTGGCTATTACAGGAAATATTAAATAACTGGTATGAATATGAATAGTACTCAGTTAGAATAACAATTAATCACATTTAAAGAATGGAACCCAACTAATATCTGTAACATTATTTTAATTAATTTAAAGTCGCTTTTTGCTTTAAAAAATGGACTACTCAATATTCTGAGAAGGACATTTTAATGAAACGGTAAAAGGCATTTTTTGGGGGAATAACTTCAAATGCCAAAGAATTTGAATGGAATTATTTTGAATGTAATTTAGAAAGTATAGGCCCAGTACAGAACTTAGCTGTTCAATGACATTCAATATCATGTTTGCATATTACAGCATTTTTAGATGAAGTTTATAGACATAAATATCTCAATTTCAGAATGGTTTGACAACATTAGAGTCATTCAGTGATACAGTGTGGAAACAGACACTTCGGCCCAACTTGCACACACCGGCCAACATGCCCCAGCTACACTAGTCCCACCTGCCTGCGTTTTGCCCATATCCCTCCAAACCTGTCCTAGCCATGTACTTTCGTAACCGTTTCTTAACTGCTGGGATAGTCCCTGCCACAATGTTAAGTCCGCAGGCTCCTGCGGTTGGAGCTCCCTAAGTCGATCCCCAGCAAAGGGACTGCCACCTCCACGATGTTCGGCTGCAGGGATACGGTACGGAAAAGTCGAGGAAAGAGATTTAAAAAGTTTCCTCCACCCCCCCACCCCCACACATAATACAAAACTAAAGATGCACTCAAACATACATTTAACAACAAACTAAAAAACAACAAAAGAAGAAAAGAACGAGACAGACTGTTAGCGAGGTTACCATCGTATATGGCACCACCCGGTGGCGTTCCTTGGTCTTACTGATGTTGAGAGCAAGGTTGTTATTCCAGCTGTAGAGTACTCTATGGACCACAGTCCTTGCTGGTTGATGAATTGAAATGCGCCACAGAGGTTGAGAAAGCCCATGGGTCGGTACAGCTCCCTGAACTTCTCTTGAAGTCATCACGTGGTGAAGATGATCTCAACTATGCTTCCACAGTAGGGAGCAAGTCTATGGGCAGTGGGAAGAGCCACCAAGGAGCACCTGGAGATGAAAATCCCAGTGGGGACTGTAAGGACATTCTCTGTGGTTACTGGTACAATGATATTGGTACTATGGTACAATATCTACTTTCATTAAATTATTTTAGGGTGGCAAAGAAGGTGTATGATGTGCTGTCGTCATTTCTAGGACCAGTGAATATAAGAGTCAGGAAGTCATGATGCAGTTTTATTGGTGTTTGGTTAAGCCACATATGGAGTATTGCGTGTAGTTGTGGTCACCCCATTACAAGAATGATGTGGATGTTTTGGCGAAGGTGCAGAAGAGGTTTACCAAAATGTGGGATTAATGTGGATGGCAAAAGAATCAGCATGGATGTGGTGAACTGAAGGGCTGGTTCCTGTTCTCTACAATTCTGTGACTCCACAAATATGCAGTTGAATATCTTCATGAAAATTAATGTAAGACTTTTTAGCAAAAAGCATTTGCCATGGTTGTTGATTAATAGCATTCTGTTCTGCTTCCCCTGGTGGGGCACTGGTTAACACATTGATCTAAAATATCTTGCTAAATTATACTACATTGTTGGTGCCCTGTTCATTTCAAACAGGTTAACAAATGGACCAACATGCTACACAAAAGGGTTTTATTTACTGTATTAGCCAGTACACTGACAAAGAAAATGAAACTCATCTATCTTTCAGCACGTCTCGCTGAAGCAAATGAAAACTTAGATAAAAAATGAAGATTACACATAAGCTCATAGCAGTGTCGAATTAGAGAGTGAGATTCCACCCACTTATGCTGCACGTACTCGGTGGAGCAGCTCCGCATTGTTTTGTTATCCATGAGTGACTCAATATATTACTGTTTTTGAATTGAAATGGGAAAGATGCACGTTGTGACTAAAAGCATCCATCAACAAGAAGGCCTGCATTGTAAAGTGACAATAATGCAGCCACGTTTTATACTGGCACAGAGCAGTCCTGCATTGTGAAGTGGCAACAACACAGCCATCTTTTATACTGGCATGGAGAAGGGTCAATAAATCATATATAAGACTTTTTGTCAAGACTGGTTCTGAATCGATTCAAGATTTGAAACCTATGCTGTATACTATTTAATATTCGTGTTAATTCGGGAATTTCTGGGAAAGAAATCTAATCAATTAATTTAATATATGTCATTCATTAAACAGTTTTTCATTATAGAAACAAGGAACTGCAGATGCTGGTTCACACAAAAGGACACAAAGTGCTGGAGTAACTCAGTGGGTCAGGCAGCATCCCTGGAGAACATGGAGAGGTGATGTTTTGGGTTGGGACTCTTCTTCAGACTATCCCTTGGTACGCGGGAAAATAATAAACCAAACTACACTAAATTAGTCGTAATGAAATTTAAATAGAACAAGTGCTACCAATAATGATTGTTGAAAAAAAATTAACTGTAGTAATCTCAACATGAGATGCAATTAGTGTGCTCAGGAAGAGATAAAAATTTAAGATTTGTGTCTCAGAACCAAGGCTTGTATTCACTGGAGTTTAGAAGGATAAGGGGGGATCTTATAGAAACATATAAAATTATAAAAGGACTGGACAAGCTAGATGCAGGAAAAATGTTCCCAATGTTGGGTGAGTCCAGAACCAGGGGCCACAGTCTTAGAATAAAGGGGAGGTCATTTAAGACTGAGCTGAGAAAAAACTTTTTTAACCAGAGAGTTAATTTACAGAGAGTGTGAATTTATGGAATTCCCTGCCACAGAGGGCAGTGGAGGCCAAATCACTGGATGGATTTAAAAAGAGTTAGATAGAGCTCTAGGGGCTAGTGGATTCAAGGGATATGGGGAGAAGGCAGGCACGGGTTATTGATTGGGGACGATCAGCCATGATCACAATGAATGGCGGTGCAGGTTCGAAGAGCCGAATGGCCTCCTCCTGCACCTATTTTTCTATGTTTCTAACCGCATAAAATGTCAACAAAACCATGTAAAGGTTTCCAGACTTGGATAAAATGACAGCATTTGATGCTTGAGGTGAAAATTATTGTGGAGAGTAATTCTCCGCAGAACTGTGTTTGCTATTTGGATGAGACAGTGTTTCCAATACTGAAAGGAAATTAGTACAATTTAACAAATGGATGATTTGAGTATTGGGGCTAAATGGGAGGGATCTGTGGTCAGTGGAATTGCACCACCGGACCTTTCCTGTTTCTGTTGCTTCCTTTCTTCTCTTATGTGCTTGGTGTATGAGGCAAGTGTTGCATATAGATGCTTCTTTAAACCTTTTTTAATCCTTGTAACTCCTTTATAGTGTTACCTTACTTCCAATGCAAAATATTCACTTTCAAGCAGCTTTATTTAATATATCTCACTAATTTCTCACTTCCAAGAATTTTAGTTTCAGGCCTCTCTAAGATGCTCATTTTTCTTCTTTTCCTGAGCACCCCGTTTGATATTTTGCCCGACGATATCATCCACTGTGAAATAAAATTAACTCCACCTGCGTTTTTGAGCTCGCTTGCAATTTTTAAATGTGCTCCTCTTCCTGCTCTTGCTGTCTCTTCCTTGGCAGGCTTTACTTTTTAAACTACAGTTCTCTCTGTTGATGGGGCAATGTTTGGAGGAGATGTGTAGTTATTGTCTTGTCTAAATGTTATCAACTGTATGTGTGAAATAAAATCACCCTAAATGTTATGCCTTCCAGACTGGAGGGATGTAACAATGGAGTGCCCTGGAGAACCGTTCCTGGCCTTCGATAGGCACAAAATGCTGGAGTAAGTCAGCGGGACAGGCAGTGTCTCGCTGGCACGGCAAATACTCCAGCATTTTGTGTCTCTCTTTGGTTTGAACCAGCATCTACAGTTCCTTCCTACACGTTCTTGGCCCTCAGTTCCTTACTGTTTACATTAGTGACCGCAAAGAGGAAACGAGATGAAAGTTTTCCAAATTTGCCAATGATCCGGAAGTAGACGGAAGGGCACGTTCCAATGAGAACATCGTGATTGCGCATCGGGATGTAGGATGATTAAATAAATGTGTGCAGACATGGGAAATGGAGTTCAACTTGGGGGAACTGTGAGGTCATGCACTTTGATGGAAGAATCAAAAGGTGAATTATTGTCTGAATGGAAAGAAATTAATACATTTAGAAGCATCGGGCATTTTGGTGCATGGACCACAGTGAGATGGCAGGCAGGTTCAATGAAAAACGGCATGTTGGCCTTTGTTGCAAAGGAATTGGAGCTGTAGAACAGCTATAGTTTGTTATAGTTATACAGAGTGTTGAGGATGTCACACCTACAATACTGTGCACGGTTCTGATCCCTTTACCTTAAAATGATATAATGGCATTGGAAGCCATCCAGACCAGATCCACCAGACTAAATCCTGGGGTGAGAGGGTTGTCCAAGCAAGAAATGCTCAATAGTTGGGGTCTGTATTGCTTGGTGTTTGACAGAAGATGCTGAATGTGGGGCAGGCTTGAAGGACCTGTTGACCAACTGCTGTTCCTGTTTTCCCATGACCTTCTGTTCATTTTACTGCAACATTGGATGCAAGATTAATTTTGACAGCATTTTTAAACAAATTGAAACATGGCAAAGTTATCACTATGGGATTTTATGTAACAGTTTGTCAATGTTTATATAACTACACTAACAAAGATTTAGAGGGAATTATGCACAAAACCAAGATGTTATACACAGGCCTACATCATCAATTAGTGAACATTAGAAGATCAAAAATAGGAACATTGCCATGCGTAACCCTCTCCAAGTTACTCCAAACTGGCAAAGTCAAGGTGTTGGCCTCAATTTTTCCAGCAATGAACAATTTAACTGCAAAACACAATGGAAGAGCTGAATGTTTAACGGACACTAAGATATTTACTTATTATCGCTATGTGAATGGAGCTCTTCTTCAGAACTGATGGAAAGCTGGTGACACTCTAACCATAACCCAGACCCCTCAGACATCAGCAGTCACATTGGTGCCCTTAATGACATACAAAAATGTAAATAAAACTATTATTGTGGAAATCACTCCTAGAAGATGTAGATATCACAGTGCCTGTGCCTTATTCCAATCCTGCCTAAGGAGTAAATTGGCAGCTGTGTTTCGTGAGGTGGCAGAGTTCAGAAGGTTGGTTTCGTAATTTCCATACAGGGAGAACATTGTGTTTGCTTTACAGCTGGTGTAACATGCAAGATCCTGCCACTGGCAAGAATTAAGTTATGTCCCGGCACATATTACTGATTTAAGGTTATTACCAAGTACTCTGTGAGTGTGCAGACTCTAGATCAATAGCAAGAAAACATATTATGATATCGTCTGAGGGATAACTTTTTCACACAAAGAGTGCTGGATGTATGGAACAAGCTTCTGGAGGAGGTAGTTGAGGCAGGGACTGTCCCAACATTTAAGAAACAGTTAGACAGGTGCATGGATAGGACAGGTTTGGAGGGATATGGACCAAATGCGGGCAGGTCAAAGTCAAAAGACTGACAGGACAATGGAATTCTTTCTTTGCTTAGCACAACAGAACATAGTAGGCATTAACTACAAAAGAGATCAGTGTGTCCATATACCATTATATACGTAAATACACACTTGAATAAATAAATTGATAAAGTGCAAATAACAGATAAAGAGGTATTAATATTCAGAGTTTTGTCCGAGCCAAGTTTAATAGCCGATGGCTGTGGGGAAGTAGCTATTCCTGAACTGGTCGTTGCACTAGTCCCACCCAGCTACACTAGGTGGGAACTAGTGTACCTGGGACATTTTGGGCAAGTTGGGCCAAAAGGCCTGTTTCCACACTGTATCACTCTATGACTCTTGATAGATTTTTAAATATTTGCAAAAGTTTGTTTTGTATTTGCAACATTTGAAAATTAAGTGAAACTCCCACTGATTTGAAAATAGTTAATTGGAACAATGTCATTAAAGTGACATTGTTTTTTAAACTAATCAAAACGTAGCAAAGTAATCAATGTGGAATTTATGTCGCACTTTGCCAGTGTTCATATAAATACAATTGCGAAATACCATTTTCCCTGCCCAACTTTCAACGCTATTTTCCAGGCCATCTCTTCCAACTCTCGATTCCCCTCCCCTTTGGCTCAAAGATCAACCTGTCTCCGCCTTGCTTATAATTGACGACTCAGCATCCACGGCGCTCTATGGTAGAGAATTCCTAAGATTCACAATGATATTAGAGGTTGAAATTGCTCCCGAACTTAGTCAGAAGTTTCAGATCCCTTATCCTGAGAACATGCTTCTCAGATCTAGACTTCCTCACCAGGAGATGCATCCTAAACATTAACCTTGTCAGATCCCCTTGGAATCTTGAAAAGATTTAATTGTTCTTAGGTCCATAACCTAGATAGAGTGGATGTGGAAATGATGTTTCCCGTTGTGGGAGAGTGTAGGACCAGATGACACAGCATCAGATTAAAAAGACGTACCTTTAGAATGGAGATGAGGAGGAATTTCTTCAGCTAGGTGGTGGTGAATCTGTGGAATTTATTGCCACAGACAGCTGTGGAGGCCATCATTAAGATATTTTTTAAGGCAGAGATTGAAAGGTTCTTGATCAGTAAGGGGTTAAATGTTATGGGGAGAAGGTAGGAGAATGGGGTTGAGAGGGAAAATAGATCACCCATGATCAAATGACGGTGCAGACTCGATGCTCCTCTGTCATATGGCCATAAGAGAGCCTATTCTGTTCACTCTTTCTCATTTGATAACCCTCCCGTGATAGCTATCAATCCTGCGAATCGTTGCAGCACCAAATCTGAGATAAATTAATTGTTCCTTAACTATGGAGACTAAAACTGCAAGGAATACTCAAGGTGAGATCTCACCAAATTCCAGTATAATTGTCTCAAGGTTCTCTTCCTCTTTTAACTTACAATGAAACCCAGAAATTCCATTTGCTTTCTTATTTACATATTAACCTGAATAATTTATTTTTCTTCTATCATCAGGTCACAGAACATCTCTCAACACTCTTGCATAAATAATGTTCTGTTTAGGAAGGAACTGCAGAAGCTGCTTTAAACCAAAGATAGACACAAAAAGCTGGAGTAGCGCAGTGGGACAGGTAGCATCTCTGGAGAGAAGGAATGGGTGACATTTTTGAGTCGAGACTCTTCTTCAGACTAGTTAGGGATAAGGGAAGCGAGAGATATAGACAAAGTTGTAGAGGGATAAAGAACAATGAGTGAGAGGTATGCAAAAAAGTAACGATGATCAAGCCAAGATAGCAGGCCATTGTCAGCTGTGCAAACGAGAAGCTGGTGGGACGTGGGGGAGGGATAGAGAGGGAATGCTGGGGTTTCTTGAAGTTAGAGAAATCAATATTCATACCGCTGGGATGTAAGCTGCCCAAGCGAAATATGAGACACTGTTCCTCCAATATGCATTTAGCCGCATTCTGACAATGGAGGAGACCAAGGACAGAAAAGCGAAGGTCTATTCTCAATCAAAGTGGAAACTTTGCACTTCCATGTGTTTAGAGGGAGTTCAGAGAAACAGCATGGAAACAGGCACTTCAGCCCACCGGGTCCCTGCTGACCATCGATGACCCGCTCACACTTTCCCATCCACTCCCTACATAGTAGGGGCAATTTTACAGAGGCCAATTAACCTGCGAATCATTACTTTATTTTTCCTATAACTTAAACCAGCTACATTCCATTTCAGCATTCTCCTTACTCAACTTTTCCCAGATCCTTAGTGTAATAAAAAAATATCCCAAGTAGGCCTTTCTGTTCAGGCTCTACAACTTTGATGAAACACCTGAACCAACTTTAGACATGGAGAACATTCAGTTAAGTGCTTAAAGATATTGGGCATTTGAGATATAATATTTAGGTATTATTTTGTACTGTTTGAGGTGTTTTAATGCCAATCCTGGCAAGAAGGCAACTGGCTCCTTCATCAAAGTGTCTGGCTTCTCAAAAGGAGTTGTATTTTTTAGCAAAGGTCGTTTCAGGTGATGACTCTTTTATTTTCCCAAGGTAGCAATTATGTAATCTGAAAATTCTCTCTTCACAGATGCTGTCTGAGCTGCTGAGTATTTTCAGTTTTTTTTTCAGATTTCCAGCATTTGCAGTTCTTTTGCTTTTTGAAGAATTGGAATGGTCTTCATCAAAAACGCCGGGAATTTAGTTTGATGTTCCTTCAATATTTTAGTTTTCCTTGGATAGTGCCATGAGATGGTATACATCCAAATAAATGGGCAACCTGACTGGGTATTTAACCAATGTGAATGATAGCAGTTCAAACTAAACAGAACACCCTCACTCGGGTATTTACAGAAACATAGAAAATAGGTGCAGGAGTAGGCCATTCAGCCCTTCGAGCCAGCACTGCCATTCAATACGATCATGGTAAGTACCACGTTCCTGCTTTCTCCACATATCCCTTGATTCCGTTAGTCCTAAGAGCATTTAAGTGGGTGACGGAGGTTTGGAAGTCTTCTATCTTTAGGCAAGAATGAGACAGTGAGAAAATAAAAGAATTTGGTGACACGGGCGACTGCAAATGCTGGAATCTTGAATAGAAAAACAAACTGCTGAAGGAACTCAGTGGGTCAGGCAGTACCTGTGGAGGGAAATGGACAGCCTTTTTGTGTTGAAACACTTTATCTGGACTGAAAGGGTAGCAGCGAGATATGAAGAGACGAGGGAGACGGGAGAAGGGTGGGGCAAGTGATAGGTGATATTATTAACTATAATAATGATCACTCTCACAACTTGGCTAATAGTGCAAACTTTAACCTCTTCACATTCCTTTCATTCGATATGCTCTATTCTGATGTTACTGAGACTCAGGATCTTTTCCATTTTATTCTTTGAAGTGTTTAGCTGACTATGTGCCTCTGCCATTACCACCAGTTCTTTTAGTCCTGATGCCTTTATTAATGATATTGCACATGTGCCTTTGCATCACTTTATGTAAGAACATAAGAGATAGAGGCAGGAGGGGGCCATCTGGCCTTCGAAGCTGCTCCGACATTCATCCTGATCCTGGCTGATTTAATGCTTCAGCACCATTGTCCCTAACTAGACCCTGATCCCGTTAATGTTTTTTCTCCCCCCAGGAAATGCACTACAATTTAATCCCTTTGGCGATCAATGGTTCGACCAATTAGTGCACATTTTAATATAACCTAATGGTTGCGTCTTAAGCGCTTTATCTTTGATAACTTGGCCCATTTTATTATCTTGGTTTCATCTTTGTAAATCTATGACGGCCATGTCAGTTAATTCATAATCACTTAATGGAGTCGAGTCTGATTTGCTTAAGTGCCACTGGGATAATCATACGGCACACCTAATCTAAATGCATGGCGAACACTACTTTTAAATCATTTTGCTTCCTGCACATGTGATTCCATTATTGTGGTCAGAAAGTCGATGATAAAAAAAATAAATGTTTTTTCTTCATTTTTGCCCTGCAATGAATTTCAATAAAGCACTTGGCCGAGTCTTAATGGAAGACCCTTAATGTGACAGCCACATGAATGAGGACAGGAGTGTGATTTGGTGTTTAGCTACATTTGCACCAACCTCAAAAATAATGAGTCAGATGCAAAATAGAATTAGAAATACAATCAGAATTATTTGAATCGTATTTCATCTATGCCATTGAAATATTGCAAATCTTGCATCTTCAAATAGCAATTAAAACTGAAGATCAGAAAGCAATAATTTTTACTTTGCTCAGTCCAGCATTTTCACAATCTCTAATATTTCTCTGCAAGTGGCACTGCCCAGAGAAACACCATGATGTCTCCCTCAAATATCACAGACTGGGACAATAGAATATTTGGAAAGCAGTCATTGCTGTACATGAAGCATTGGAAAGGATCAGCTTTAATTAATTTCCATAGTTGAATCTATGAAATAATTCCTTTCATCCTGCCCATTATTAAACAAGTGTGATGAAATGAAACATAGAGAAATTGGAAAAGCAGCTGAAAGTATGTCGTCCATTTTGTTAGCAGTTTGATGGCCTGTGATTTGCTGCTCAACGGCACCAAGCTAGTCAGGCCCTGTATTTCCAGCAGCTGAACAGGAAACCAATTTGTTATAACGACGTCTTGCTCAGAATAAGGATACGTTTGTGTTCAGAGAGAATGGAGGCATTACTGGGGGAGGCTGGAAGTGCATTGAAATATTGGAAACACATTGAGCAATTCAGCTTGTATTTGCATTTATAAAAGGAGACTTTTATGCTGAAGTGGCTTCACGACTGCGCAGTCAGTATTAGTGTGCATAACTGGCCCTTGAGGTGGCAGTCATCAGTCTCTCTCCAGCTGTCAGGCAGGACGGCCCAGTACTTTGGTCAGTGGAACACACGATGGTGAATTGATGCAACAAAGCTCATTAAAGTTTGAAGTTTCAAGCAGAGTAATGATATTTGATATGTGAATTTTGATATATCCACAAATTGTCAAAGAATTGTCTAGATATTAATACAGAGGGGGGGGGGGGAGTAGGGAGTGTGCGCGTGTGTGTGTGTGAGAGAGAGAAAGAGAGAGAGAAAGAAAGAAAGAGCGAGAGCATCTGCAGGAATCACATGACCAGCCATCGGATGAGTTCCTATTTGACGGCTCAGGACATGCAAGCCGTCTTTATCAAGAGTGGAGAGAAGGGGGAAGGAATGAAGTGAATGTACAAGAGATACTCAGAGGCGTGTCCACTTTCAGAGTTGATCAAATATCAGAAAGATCAGGTATCAGTTGTAAGATCTGTAAACGAACAAAGCCAGCCTGAAGAAGGGTCGTGGCCCGAAACGTCATAGATGCTGTCTGTCCTGCTGAGTTACTCCAGCTTTTTGTGTCTATCTTCAGTTTTAAACCAGCATCTGCAGTTCCTTTCTTCACAAAGCCAGATCAGTGTCTGAGCCAAGTTACTGACAAGATTGAACATTGAGCATCACAATGCAGGAACATGCCCTTCAGCCCACAATGTCTGCGCCAAACATGATGTCAAATTAAAGCAATCTCATCTGCCAACATGTGATCTGCATGCCTCCATTCACTGCATATCCACGTGCCTATCTGAAAGTCTCTTAATTGCCAATATTGTATCTGCCTCCGCCAACACCCCTGGCAATGCAATCCCAGCACCCACCACCCTATGGTTAAAAAATAAATTGACCCACACTGCCACACATCTCCTTTAAAATTTGCGTCTTAATCTTCTGGCTCCGCCGACCATGAGGTACTTTGTCAAATGCTTTACTAAGCTCTATGTAGACAACATCCACTACCCTACTCTCATCAGTCACTTTTGCCACCTCCTCTAAAAAGTTGCCATCTTGTCAATAAAGTTTGAAACACATGACCTGCCCTGAGCAAAGCTATGCTGGTCATTCACCTATTCTCCTCCAATTGAGAGGAAATCCTATCCTTAAGAATCCTTTCCAATAGCTTCCCTGTCACTGACGTGAGGCTCACTGGCCTATAATTTCCAGGATTATGTCTGCTTCCCTTCTTAGCCATGGGAATAATGTTGACAAGTCACCATTACCCTGGGGCATTGGCTATGGCTAGAGAGGATACAAAGATCTTCAACAGCCCCCAGCATTCGTTCTTGTCGCTCAAGATCCTGGGATACTAAGCCCCATGTCCGACCAATGCAAAGTACTTGTTTAGTACTTCAGCTACATCCTCTAACTCCAAGCGCAAGTCCAGTCCTTTATCCTTGGGTGGTCATGCCCTCATGTTTGTTAACCTCTAGATTTTAATGCATGTATAAAATGCCTTGAGATTCTGACTTGCCAAGTACATGTCACTGCTCCTCCTCTCTCCTTATCTGACACCCTTTTGTCTCCTTTTCACCTCTGGCCTTTGTCATTTTCTCCACCCATCTGCAACATCAAACCCCCCTCACCTGTATCCATCTACACGCCAGGCTTTGTCCTGCCCTCACCTTTTTTCCAGCTTTCATTCCCCTACTACAATTAATCTGAAGAAGTGTCCCGAAGAAATGTCGCTGATCGATTCCCTCCACAGTTGCTGCCTGACCCGCTGAGTTACTCCAGCACTGTGTATCCTGCCCAAGATTCCAGCATCTGCGTTTCCTTGTGTCTCTAATCAAGCTTTTAAAATTGTCCCTCTATCTTTAGAACCACCATTCATTAGTAATGAATGATGTTTTGTTAAAGAAGGAACTGCAGATGCTGGAAAATCGAGGGTACACAAAAGGCTGGAGAAACTCAGAGGGTGCAGCAGCATCTAAGGAGCGAAGGAGATGGGCAACGTTTCGGGCCAAAACCCTTCTTCAGTATGTAATGAATGAATTCACCAACAACATAACTTGAGGAAAGAATGCAATACCAGCAATTACAGGTAAATAACACGATTACCACATAATCCACTGAGGTTAAAAGCATTATTACGTGCAGAAAGATTGGGCGACTGACTTTCTCTGCACAAATTCTATTGCAACTGTACATACAGTATGTGCAATTCTATTGTGCGTTTTTCTTTCATGTCAATAAACTGTAAGATTATAACTCTCAAGAGTGAATTGAAGGCAGTTGATGATCGCACTGTCCCATCGCCAGGGGTAGAAAGTAAAGTCATTTTTGCAGAACTATACCGATATTGAGAATCTGGAGCAGAGGCAATGATTACTGCACATACTTTTATGAAATTTGATGCATATTCATGGAAGAACCGAAACATAACAGCTATTCCAGGTGCTCTGGTTGGGAATGAGGCAACAGTATGGTCTTTCTGATCAAATAATTTAAGTGATGGAATATGAACCTCAGCAAATAAAAGTATAACATTTTGTAAAAATATAATCTTGTATGTTATTAATCCAATGGAAATATAGGGAAAAAAACTGCATAGAATTTGAAACAAGTGGATAACAAAAAAAATCATACCAGAGTGGAAATGCCAAAATCACACTGGTGCACTGGTGTGTTACTGAGGTGCGTACGTTGTATTTCTGCAGCAAATGTGATGACGCATGAAGAAATCAGAGCCACATAGACTGATGTCCTTATCTTGATCTTTAAAGACACATAGATCAGTATAGCACAGGAACACGTCCATTGTCCCACAATGTCTGTGCTGAATACGATGCCATGACCAACTCATACCTGCCTGCACATAATCCCTATCCTCCATTCCCTGTATATGCATGTGCCTATTATGCGCCTCCACCACCAGCACCCTGGCAATGCATTCCAGGCACTCACCACCCCTCTGTGCGTGTGTAAAAAAAATGCTGCCTTGCACATTTCCTTTAAACTTTGCCCCTCTCACCTTAAAGCTATGCCATCACATATTTTAAAAAATATTTGAAATACATTTTTAAAGAATAACTTTATATTCAAAATGGCTGTATGTCTTTTGGGGAAAATCTACTTGTGGATACAGATGAGACAAAGAACGCAAAATTCATAATGATGTAGTTATTTTCATGTCCTTTGCATAGTTTCTCTAAGTGCCTTACACCCAGTGATTTTTTTGTATCCACTTACAAAAAAAAACTCATCCAATCAATACAACACTTTTTTACTTCTAAACTTCTCTCTCTTCTTCTGAGGTAGTCTTTGGGGACAAAGATGACTTGCATCCAGTCCAGTTCTAGGGGATGGAAGCCACTATGGGGCTTCAGGTTGACCACGCCTGGCAAGTGTGTGTATTGTTTGGGATGTTGTACATCTCTCCTCTGTTTGCACTGAGACCCCGTGCTCAGTGCCAGCCCACATGCTCTTGTAAGTGTGTAAGTTCGTAAATGATAGGAGCCGGATTAGGCCATTCAAGTCTACTCCACCATTCAATCATGGCTGATCTATCTCTCCCTCCTAACCCCATTCTCTTGCCATCTCCCCATAACCACTGACATCATGCATTTCCTCCGGGTGCTCTGGTTTCCTCCCACGTACATCAAGGATCAAGATACAATACGGTGGCTACGTACATTGCGGTTCCCTTCTGCCAACTAGCTCCTTTTAATCCAGAGAACTGTTCTGCTGTTTATCAATTATTTACAAAATATATGGCTGCTCTTTTGTATAATTGGTCTGAGAGTTTGTGCCTGGGGTGTTGGTATTGGTATATTATTGCCATGTTATTGAGATGCAGTGAAAAATTGTGTGTGCGTGCGCTATCCAGGCAAATCATACATGAGTACATTCAAGCAATTCACAAGTACAGCAGACAGTGCAAAGAATAATGCCAGAATATGAATATAGTATTGCAGTGTTACAGCACTAGAGTTACAGAGAAAGGGCTGAAAAAAAACATGTAGAGGCTGCAATTAGGTAGTTTTGGAGATCAGGACTGCACTCTTAAGGGCCTGTCCCACTTGGGCGACCTCTACCGCGAGTTGTGGCGAGTCTGCCCTCAACCCATACTTGCAGCATGGTCGTCACAAGGTCGTAGGAGGTCTTCGTAACTCTCCTTCATTCTCGTGAGTGGTCTCCGCGTACTTGAGGCCTCAGCTAGGTCGCAGTGCTTTTTTCAAAATGTAAAAAAATGCCCGCGAGTAAAAAAACTACTCGCCATGGAAAAAATCGATACCTTTTTTACTCGTAGGTTAGGTCGTAGTTGGTCGGCATGTTAGTCGTGGGTAGTCGTAGGTAGTCTTCATCATAGTCGAAGGGAGGTCGTAGGAGATCGAAGGAGGTCGTCTTCACTCTCCACTACGGTGTCCAATTTTCCCGAAGTTAGTCGGAGCTAGTCGTAGCTAGTCTTCAACATAGTTGAAGGAGATCTTCTACATAGTCGAAGGAGGTCTTCAACATGACATTTTTTCAAACTCTCCTAAGCTCTTCTAAACTCGCCAATTATGTCACCCAAGTGGGACAGGCCCTTTAGCTTTTGAGAGGACTAGTAGTCTGATAATGGTGGGCAAGAAACTGTTCCTGAAACCGGGAGTACATGCTTAATAATTTGCATTGGACTTTGATTCTGTTGGCTGCTTTCCCAATACTGCAGAGTGTACATGGAGTTGGTGGGGTGGGTATTATGCAACTGGATTGTGTGATGGACTGGGTTACATATACAAATTCCTGTAATTTCATGTAATCTTGGACAGAGCTGTTGGCAAAACAAGCTGTGATGCATCCTGATAGGATGCTCTCCACGATGCACAAGCCAAACTCCCTTGGTCTTCTGAGGAAGGAAAGGCATTGGTGTGCATTTGCTGCTACAGCTTCATTATGGTTGGTTGAGAATAAATTGTTGATTATATTTTCGCTGAAGAAATTGAAGCTCTCAACTGTCTTCACTTCAGCACCATCGATGCTCTTTGGGGTGTGCACTTCACCTCACCTCCTGGAGTCAATAACTAGCTCCTTCATCTTGCTGACATTGAAGGAGAGGTTGCCTGATGGGAGAGGGCGGAAGGGGGAATAAGTGGAATGAGGTTTAGATGGAGTTGGTTTGGGGGAGGAGCGGGAAGGATGGTTTGCGGGATGAAGGAGAAAGAAGGATGGCTTGCGGGATGGAGCAAGAAGGATGGTTTGTTTGTAGATACATCTCCAACTTCCTGCAATGTCTTGAAGCCTTGGGCTGGGCAGTTGCCAAACCAAGCTCTGATGCATTGTTAAAGAAGAAACTGCAGATGCTGGAGAATCGAGGGTTACACAAAAAGCTGGAGAAACTCAGTGGGTGCAGTAGCATCTAAGGAGCGAAGGAGATAGGCGACATTTCGGGTCGAGACCCTTCTTCAGACTGGTCAGGGATCAGGGAAACGAGAGAGATAGACAGTGATGTGGAGAGATAAAGAACAATGTATGAAAGATATGCAAAAAAGTATTGATGATAAAGAAAATTGAATGTTCTCAATTCTGTTAACCCAGGCTGCCTCCTCCCCCTCCCCACCTCTCCCTCAGCCCTCGGGCCCTGGCATTCCTTCTCTCTCTATCTCCCCCCCCCCCCACCCAAGTCGCACTAGCTTCTCATTTTCACACTACAAACAGCTTACAATGGCCTGTTTCCTTTATCATCAATACTTTTTTGCTTATCTTTCATACATTGTTCTTTATCTCTCCACATCACCGTCTATATCTCTCGTTTCCCTGATCCCTGACCAGTCTGAAGAAGGGTCTCGACTCGAAACGTCGCCTATCTCCTTCGCTCCTTAGATGCTGCTGCACCCGCTGAGTTTCTCCAGCTTTTTGTGTAACCCCCAAGCTCTGATGCATCATGTTTTCTAGGGTGCATCAGTAGAAGTTGATAAGTGTTGTTGTACCCATGCCAAACTCCCTTAGTCTTCTGAGGAAGTAGAAGCATTGGTGTGCTTTCTTGGCCACAGCAGCAATGTGGTTGGACGAGACAAGTTGTAGGTGATATTTATGCCTAGGAGCTTGAAGCTCTCGACCATCTCCATTTCAGCACCACTGATGAAAACTGGGGCACGTACTCCTCTCTGTACTTCTTAAATTTGATGACTATCTCTTTTGATTTGCTGACATTGGGGAAGAGGTGCTTGTCTTGACACCATGGTACTAAGCTCTTTGTGTCCTTCTTTTACACCGTCTCATTGTTGTTTGAGATCTGGCCCACGACGGTGATATCATCTACCAACTTGCAAATGGAGTTGAAATGTGTGCTAATGTTCTGTTGTGCTGGTGCAAGTACAAATTTAATTGTTCCATTTCGGGACACATGACAATAAGACACTATTGATTCTTGACTCAAAAGAGCAGAATTTTGTTGCACAATCGTGAGTTTATAGGGAGTACAGTAAGGGGTTGAGAATGCATCCTGGCGGGGCACAGGTGTTGAGTCCCTGAGCACGGGTGCTACGAGAGTTTGTACCTTCTCCCTGTGACCTGCGTAGGTTTTCTCCGAGAACTTCAGTTTCCTCCCACACTCCCAAGCCTTGCAGATAAGTAGGTTAATTGGCTTGGTATAAATGTAAAAATTATTCCTAGTGTGTGTAAGATAGTGTTAATGTGCAGGGTGCGTTGGTCGATGCAAACTCGGTGGGCTGAAGGGCCTGTTTCTGCGCTGTATCCCTAAACTAAACGCAACACAATGAGGTGTGTATATTGCTGGAATATTGCTTTAAGATTGTAAATTGTCCCGACTGTGTAGGGTAGCGTTTGTGTACAGGGATCGCTGGTCAGTGCGGACTCGGTGGGCCAAAGAGCCTGTCAACACACTGTATCACTAAACTAAAAAAACTAAATATTAGATTCTTGGACTAACCTGCACATTCCTAATCCCACAGTGGCAACGGAACACTGTGGATCAACTCTTGTAATACTGTGGACGTGTGTTTTCTGTGTTGTCTGTGGCTATTTGCCTGTGATGCTACTGCAGTTGATCTTTTCATTTCACCTGTAGTTGTGTACCCAGTGCTTATGCCTATGACAATAAACTGGACTTGACTCTGTTTTCCAACATGTCATAATCCATACCTCGACATTCAAGCTCTGGAACAAGCTTCCATTAAAATAGATTGAGTACTGCGTCCTTCAAATTCTGTTCTCACTCTACGCCGGCAACATTTTAACAAATATAAATATGCATAGTAAATATGGAATAACTAATTAGGCTTACATCATCAATGATTCATTGCAGATTACTTGGTTTTCTCAATTTTAGTCAATGTCTTATTCTGTTTCATTTCTCTGTAATAATTACACTGGAATTGTTTGAATATTTTCATCCCACAAGTGCAGTCCTTAACTTAGTTAATGCAACTCAATACAAATTAAAATTATTTTATTTTGCATAGTAAGATAACTTGGAAAGAGGTTGACAGTAGTTGAAAGATCAAGGCAGCTGAATTGTATTCATTTATTTTGTCAGTACTATGACCTTGTTGTACTGCAGTGCTTGCCAAGAATAAAGACCCTCGAGAAATTGGGCCACTTCACTAATCTTGGAGGCCAGCTGACAATCTTTAAACGGACTTTAATGGACTTTAAACGGATTTCATCTTGCACTAAATGTTATTCCCTTTATCATATATCTGTACACTGTGGACAGCTCAAATGTAATAATTTATATTCTTTCTGCTGTGGTAAGCAAGCAACAAAAAAATTTCAACTGTACACCTGGTGAACTAAACTAAGGCAGCCATTAGTAACCATCAGGCAGCCATCACTGCTTTCAGCTTACCAGCAAGACTTTTGATCAGTTGATGAAAAAGAGAACTCAGATCTGGCATAAAGCTCACAGTCTACTCCAGCAGTGTTCCCTGCCCTTCTGCATGCATCTGAGGCATGAACAATCTACAATAAGCACCACAAGGTAATTGAAACACGCTAATAACACTGTCCTTACAAAGTCTTCCAAATTCATTTAGATGGATAAGAAAAATGAAATCAATATCCTCACTCAGGCTAGATCTCTCGCACTGAATCCTTAGTTACCATTTTTGCATCCAATTACATAATTCCACTTGGCAAGCTTTGTCATTTACAAGCTCCAATGCCAGACTCCGGAAATGGACACTTTCATTATTCTCTTTCGCAAGAAGAACAGTATTTCTATGACTCTATGAAAATATTAGTGAGATTGAAGAAAAGATTTATGTGTGCTCAAGTTCTCTCTGAAAAACAGCAACCTTTCTAACGCTGGCTCAAGGTGGAGAAGAAGCATTCAGGATGGTTCTGAGTATCTCGAGGTCACGTTCTGGAAGCACGTTGATGCCCTACGTAAACAGCAGAGACTGGCCACAAACAGAAAGCGAAGAGATCTCATAGATTATCCAACTGCTGGCCCATTGGACACTTCCTGCCCTGTCTGTGGAAGACACTGCCTTCCTCCATTGCTCTCATCAGTCACCCCAGAACCCACAAACCAGAGGGTTAAGGGCCTGTCCTACCAGCATCCGACTCCATGCGATGAGCGTGATCAAACTAGAAGCGTGGGCCACGCGGAGGTCGGGTGATCCCTGTACAGGGCCGTTCCCACCAGCATGTGCCTGCATGCGGCAAGTGCAACCAAACCGGCAGCAAGGGCCGCGCGGAGGTCGGGTGAGTGGCGCAACGCTGCGCAAAGTGAGGGGAACTTGGAGTGAAGTCTTAAGGTAAGTTCGCCAGGACAGAGAGGGGCACACAGAGAGGGGCACAGAGGCACACACACAGAGGGCCACGGAACCACACACAGAGAGGGTCATGGAGGCACCTACAGATAGGTTCACGGAGGCACGATGTCGAGGCGGTGTGTAATGCGCCGAGGCGACTGCGAGCCGACAAGCCGTTGCCGCGCGGAATTTTTGAACATAGTCAGTTTTTCGGAGCCCCGCGCGATGTCGGGACGAACTCCGCACAATTCCGCACGGCTCCGGCGATCAAAGTGGGACCAGCCCTGCGACGCCGGACGGCTCAAGCGACCACGTTAGGTCGCGCTCATCGCATGGAGTTGCATGCTTGTAGGACAGGCCCTTTAGTCATCCTCATTACAAGTATAAGGAGGTCACAAAATAACACAAATACTTTTGTTGTGAACTTACACATTCCAATTCAATATATCTTCTATTACACCAACTTATATTTTAAATGAATTAATTAACATTGCATTACATTTGTCATTGAGATTTAATGTAAATTCATTTGTATTTAGGAAATTGAAAAGAATGTAAAATAATTTTATTGACAGCTTATTGAAAATATTTCAGTGTTCCGAGGGATTGTCAAAATAGTTAGGTGTGAATTTCAGGCGTCAAAACAAGAATAACAGCACTGATTAAAAATACAGCTTCCATCATCCTGGAAGAACGTGGAGGCAATCTTAGCAAGAGTTACAATCAATGAATGTCACCTCTTGTTTTTAACGTGTATGTAGCTTCCAGTGCTAATCTTTGACAATATTCACACAAAGCGTTGTGGGTGTATGGAACAAGCTGCCAGAGGAGGTAGTTGAGGCTGGGACTATCCCAACGTTTAAGAGACAGTTAGGACAGGTTTGGAGGGATCTGGACCAAAAGCCGGCTGGTGGGACCAGTGCAGCCGGTGAAATGTGCAGGAAGGAACTGCAGATGCTGGTTTAATCCGAAGATAGACACTAAAAGCTGGAGTAAATCAGCAGGACAGGCAGCATCTCTGGACAGAAGGAATGGGTGAAGTTTAGTGAGCTGGGACATGTTGGACGGTGTGGGCAAGTTGGGCCGAAGGGCCTGTTTCCACATTGTATCACTCTGTGACTCCTAAAATCTATATTCCTTACCATTCTCAGCCATATCTGATTTGTGGATTCTACTTTTTGGCTTTCTCCTGAATTCCCTGCCATTACAGAAGCTCATCTTCGGACAATTTGATTCAGTCTTCATGATATTGAGAAATGGCTGAGGCCTCTGGATACAATAAGGACAATGGAATCAGACAACAATCTGGTGATAGTGCTCCACTACTGTACATGTTACTCATCAAGCTACAACAGAGAATCTACTATATTCTGTAGTTTTTCTGGTGTTTTTCTCTTCACACTACCTTTTGTTGTTGTTTGATTGTACATATGTTTAGTGTGATTTGATTTGAATGGATAACATGCAAGCAACTGCTTTTCACTGTATCATGACAATAATAAACCCATACCCATAAAGTGATGGAAGGTGTCTTAAATTATATAGGGCCTGTTAAAACATTTGTTCTGGACTTGTTTCTCTATCTGGAGTTGATCCACATGCATTGGAGGGAATGCAGCAAAGGTTTCACCAGAATGCATCCCTGAATGGAAGAATTGGACTCCTATTAATTCAAGTCAAGTTTATTTGTCACATACACATACGGGATGTGCAGTGAAATGAAAAGTGGCCGTGCCTGCGGACTTTGTGCAAAACAACCAACAAACTACAAACAGAATGGAACAGAATCACATGTTCTTTTTCATATTAAATATTGTGGACGGTATTGTGGTACAGTAAAGTTAGTAAAGTTAGTCCCTGGTGAGTTTACGGGCCGAATGGCCTCTGGGAAGAAACTCCTTCTCATCCTCTCTGTTCTCACAGCGCGGCAACGGAGGCGTTTGCCTGACCGTAGCACCTGGAACAGTCCGTTGCAGGGGTGGAAGGGGTCTCCCATTATCTTATTGGCTCTGGAGTTGCACCTCCTGATGTATAGTTCCTGCAGAGTGGCGAGAGAAGTTCCCATAGTGCATTCGGCCGAATGCACTACTCTCTGCAGAGCCTTCCTGTCCTGGGCAGAGCAATTCCCAAACCAGATTGTAATATTTCCAGACAAGATGCTTTCCACAGCCGCTGAGTAGAAACACTGGAGGATCCTTGGAGACACTCTGAATTTCCTCAATTGCCTGAGGAATATCCTCAGAGACATGGACTCCCAGGTGTTTAAAACAGCTCACCCTATCCACAGTATCCCCATTTATCCTCAATGGTGTGTACGTCCTCGGATGATGTGCCCTCCTAAAGTCCACGATCAGCTCCTTAGTTTTTTTGATGTTCAAGAGGAGGCTGTTGTCCTGACACCAGAGTGCCAGATCAGCTACCTCCTCCCGGTAGGCCTTCTCATCGTTGTCTGAGATCAGGCCCACCACCACGGTGTCATCAGCAAACGTGATTATCGAGTTGGAGCTGAACCTAGCCACACAGTCATGTGTGTACAGGGAGTACAATAGGGAGCTGAGGACGCAACCCTGGGGGGATCCTGTGCTCAGGGTGAGGGACTTCGATGTATTCCCTCCCATCTTGACTACCTGGGGCCTGGCGGTGAGAAAGTCCAGGGCCCAGGCACACTGGGGGGTGTTGAGCCCTAATTCCAGTAGCTTCTCGGCCGTCTGGTGGGGACTATCATGTTGAAGGCTGAACTGAAGTCTATGAACAGCATCCTCACGTAGCCCCCCTTCTGGCTGTCAAGATGAGAGAGAGCGGTGTGCAAAACCTGGGAGACCACATCGTCCGTGGATCTGTTCGGACAGTTTGAAAATTGTAACGGGTCCATGTTGCAAGGGAGGAAGGCGCAGATGTGTTTCTTCACCAGCCTCTCAAAGCATTTCATGACTACTGAGGTGAGGGCCACCGGACGGTAGTCATACAGACAGGCTGGGGAGGCATTCTTTGGTACAGGTACAATGGTGGATTTTTTTAAACAGGCAGGGACTACGGACTTGTCCAGGGAGAGGTTGAATATTGTAGTGAGCACCGGAGCTAGCTGCGTAGCACAGGACTTAAGTACTCGCCCCGAGATGCCATCGGGGCCTGCAGCTTTCCTCGTGTTAACCCGTGTCAGAGCCCTCCTCACATCGTGCTCGGACAGCGAGAATGTGTGCTCATTGCTCATTAGCCAGCCCGCTGGCGGTATTGTCGATAGTCGGAAGACCTAGGGTGGTGTTGCCCATCTCGAACCGAGCGTAAAAGGAGTTTAGGTCATCAGCTAGGGAGGTGCCGGCACTTGCGATTGAGGGTGGGGTGCTCCGGTAGTTGGTTACAGTCCGTAGCCCCTGCCACAGGCGTCTGGTGTCCTGCTGCTCCATCTGTGACTCCAACTTGTCCCTGTACCAACCGGTAATTATACTAGCCGATGCATCTGAGAGTTTAGAATGCAATGTAATCTCAATGAAACATAACGATGGGCCATGAAGCATTGATCTGAGGACGATCTTTTCCGTGACTGAGGTGTCCAGAGCGAATGGTAACGTTCAGATATAGGAGGTTGGTTAACCATTCAGGACTGAGCTCCAAAGAATCTTAATCCAGAAGAGAATGAATCTGTACTCAAGAGGAGTGTGGAAATTCAGCCACAGATGATGTTAAATTAATTTAGTAATGTACTGTTATTATCTTTGATCTTTAAAGTAACACTGACATTTTTAAATTACTCCGGATAATGCCCATTAATCAAGCAACTTCAGTGCCTGCACTCAATTTATATTTGGATTCCTGACTGGTTTGTGATTGCAATTCGAGGTGAACAATTGGATTCATTATTCCAAACTGTTTTAACAATAGTAATCCAGAATTGTTAATTCGCACAACTTTGAATGCAATAAATCCATCGTGGACAATTGCAATCCAGGCTTAATGCACTGAAATGCCATCTCCACGTATTATTGCAAATCTGACAGATACATTTTATGAATATAGACATGGCGGTCCTGCTTTTTCATACAATTTTACCTTTCAAAACACTGGAGGCGTGGCTTTTCTTGATTATTCAAAAAGCTAATCTGGTTACAGGTGAACACTTTGCAAAGCCTTGATCATTTTTCCAAGATTACGCTTCTCAGTGTTTTCCTTCACAAGCCATTCAGAATATAGAGGCAAGGATCAAGTGCCTACGCAAAAAAATATATTTAATTTTTGGGGAAAAAACAATGTTAATCTGGATTTAGTGGGCTTGGTCTATCCTTGCTACCCTTGTCTGTCTGCAGCGTGCAAGATGAGGGGTTTCCATGTTGGTTTGACACCTTCATGACAAGTTTGAGAGAAAAGGCTCCCCAATATTTTATTTATATAAAGGGAGAGGGTTGCAGCTACATGGAGGGGGGGGAGTTAGTGTTGCAGGGCTACATGCTGCTCCGACGGGAAGGGGGAAGAGATGGAGGAGATAGTGAGAAGGGATGGTGAGGGGGGAGTGAGTGTAACAAAGCTACATGTAGCTCCCACAGGGGAATGGGGAGAGGGGGGTGGGGTGGTGGAGGGGAGTAATATGCTGTCCTACAGAGAGAGAGGGAGGGTGGACTGGGGGAGGGGGCATGGACTGCGGGAGGGGGAATGGAGTGAGGGTTACATGGCTACACACAGCCCCTACAGGGAGGGAGAAAGGGACTAGGAGTTGGGGCATGGAGTAAGAGGGGGGGGAGTGAGAGGGGAAGTGGAGTGGGGGTTACACAGCTACATCCACCTCCCCCCCCACCCCGTACAGGGGAGCGAGGGAGACTAGGAGTGAGGGCATGATGGAGTGAGTGAGGGGGGGGGGGGGTGGGGGCATGATGGAGTGAGTGAGGGGGGGAGTGGGGGCATGATGGAGTGAGTGAGGCGAGGAGTGGGGGCATGATGGAGTGAGTGAAGGGGAGAGTGGGGGCGAATGATGAGTGATGGAGTAAGTGAGGGGGGTGGATGGAGTGGGGATTACACAGCTACCCCCCCCCCCCTACAGGGGAGGGAGGGGGAAAGGGAGACTAGGAGTGAGGGCATGATTGAGTGAGGGGGGGGGGTGGAATGGGGATTACACAGCTACACGCCACCCCAACAGGGGAAGCAGGGGACCAGGGTAGGGGGAGTGGACTGGGGGAGGGGGAGTGGGCTGGGGTGGGGGCATGGACTGGGGTTGGGGGAGGAGGTGGGGGTTACACAGCTACACGCCACCCCAACAGGGGAAGCAGGGGACCAGGGTAGGGGGAGTGGACTGGGGTGGGGGCATGGACTGGGGTTGGGGGAGGAGGTGGGGGTTACACAGCTACACGCCGCCCCTACAGGGAGAGAGGGAGGGAGGGAGGGAGGACGAGAGGACCACCATGCCTGTGACGTCAGGCGGCGGTCGCTGCGTCAGCCGCGCTGAGCTGAGCCATGGCTTCACCGGAGCCTGAGGTAAGGAGCAACTTTTCCCTCGCACCCTTCCCTTCCCCCACCCGCCCCCGAATCGCCGCTGGCTATTTTCCCCTGGGCGGAGGCTCCGGCCTGTTTGAGCGCCGCCTACAGCCGGAAAATACCAGCCGGCGGCTTGTGTTTTTTTTTAATAATTAAAAGTTGGCGCTTTGTGCATGTGTGTATATATTGTGTGTGTGTGGGGGGGGGGGGGGGAGAGAGAGAGAGAGAGAGAGAGAGAGAGTGTGCGCGTAAAAAAAAAATACGGCCGAGGTGTGTGTGGGGGGGGGGGGGTGGCCTGCTGGCCAGCGCACCCCGCACCCCGCACCCTGCATAACGTATGCGCGGCTGGCGATGCAGATGGAAGCGCAGCTGTCAGGCGGCTTCCCGGGTGGCGGGGAACAGACGGGGAACGCAAGCCTCACTCCAGCGCCGAGGCGCCTGAGGAGATTTTTGTTTGGGAAGCGTGTGTGTGTGTGTGTGTTTGTGTGTGTGTGTTGGGGGGAAGAAAGCATTTGTTGGGTTGGGAAAAAACAACAACCCTTCAAGATCCCAGGAACACCTCACTTGTGAATGAGCACAGCGTGCTCTCGCCTTTTACGTGCCAGTCTGCACCCGCGATAGTTGCCATCACAATCAAAAGAAAAGGTGATTATTTTTTTTTTCCCCCTGTGGGGCGGGTGGTTGGTGGCGAAGCGGAACATGGAGGATGGATGGACACCTCTCCCAATGGTCAACACGAAGTCTCTTCGAAACTGAACCTTTTACAAGACAACGTCGTGGTCTTTTACACAGGCTGTGCGTTTCTACACTTTGTTGCATGTTTGTAGTTTACACGATGTCCTTTGATATGTAGAAAAAAATGTCTTCAGTTTTAAAAAGTCTGCTTCTTCCAATCTGGAAGGAAAGGTTTGTGATATTTTTATTGGGCTGTGCCATCCTGGAGTAGATTAGTCTTCTTTTGAGGTGTCTCAGTTTGGTTCTTGTAATCTCGTGGTACATTAAATTGGTTTAGGATGTATTATGATCAGCACTGTTGAGTTCTCAAGTCTGCTTGAACAGTTATCAACTGGTCATTGTGTTGCTGTTGAATGTCAAATTTTACCTGCTGTTGAACATGACATGTTATCGGTGTTTGTGCATGCTTGATGGAAATGGATGATCATCAGTGCTGAATTTCCTCTGCGATATCGATAATTTGACAATAGTTGCAAGAATGGACACAGGAAGGACTTGAGCTATCTGATTCTAGGTAATTAGCATCCTTGCCTCTTAATCCTTTTATTTGCCAATTTATACCCTTGTCCATGTCAAAATACAATTTACTTTATTTTCATTAGTTAGCCTAAAACATAGGCCTTTTCAGTATAACATTGTATTCTGATCCTGAAAGAAATCCCAGTTTCGATGGTGGCCAGTCTATTATTTTGTTAAAGCCATTCATGATTGTTTTTCGAAGAGTATACTTTCCTTTTGACTGCTCTCTACCTAATGTGTTAAGGTTTGGGTTTTTAATGTATGTCATGCATGTGAAAGTGTTACTTTTTATCCATTTTTTTCCAGTTGTGAATCACTAGGAATATAAGTTGTAGCTGCTAGAAAAAAAGTGTGTTTTACCTTTTACAAAATATTATCTTTGATATTAACATAGGGTACAGATCATACCAAGGGAAAATTGATGATGTCTCATTTAATGTTACTGTTTTTGGACTGAGACCGACAACTGGTAAAATAGATTCACCAATATACCATTTATTTTTGTAACGATAATTGGGTTTGCTTATGAAAACTGGTCGTAGATGGCAGCATGTTAATATCATTCAGTTGACACAATTTGGACGTTAATTTATCTTTGCATTTTTACCTATCTATTTTTCCTCATTAATCAGAGGAATGCAATTTTCAGCACTGAAAAATAAGGATGTTTTGCTCCTGTGCATACAACAATGTACTTCTGGTAAACAGTGTGCAGTTCCTGAATATTGTCAGTGATTTGCTAAATGTTATCTTAGTTAAGTGTTCATAAGTAAATTGGAATTGGCTTTCCATCAGTCTATGGGACATATCAATGGCCATACATTGACACAGTTACATTTATAATTATTTTTGGGATTACTTGAGCCTAGTATTTAAGAAGGCCAGAACAATGCCTTTTAACTTGGTAACTCTATCCAGTGGACAGAATTTAGCTGCTGATGAGGGATTCGAGATTGCTCTGTACCTATTGTACAGAATTTCAATTGTTTTGAATGATTTAGTTGACATTTAAACATTTCAACTATTTTCTTCAACCAAACGAAGAATGGTGTGACCATTATTTAATCAATTTTGTAATTATTTTCACTTGAATCTGTAGAGTAAGAGATGTACAAGAACAAAGTATTATAATTTCTCAGTATTGGAACCCCCCCTCCCCAAAATAGACAAATTATACAATGTGGATGAATGCAAAATATACATTGTGTTAATGCCCAAATCCACATTTCCTTAACAGTTTTTAGTTTTTTTCCTAAAATATCATATTGAAGTA
Source organism: Raja brachyura (assembly GCA_963514005.1). The sequence continues at coordinate 18,836,608 of OY740813.1, read as the reverse complement.
AACTTCATGGTATTTATGTCTGGTTTGACCATCATGGTGAGGTTAATCTTTATCGACAGATGAAGTAAAATTGTGAAGGAATGCCTGGAAATGTTTCATTGTATTTACATTGTTTTGTTTAAATGGTAGTTAATCTATTGCACCACGTCTGTTGACGGTGTCCAACTTGCAATCACACTGAATCCAGTTACTGTTCTGTCTTCAAACACTGAAGTAGGATATTTTATGTCAACATTTGGATCATATGATTTTGACACAGATTGTTTATCTTGGTAGGACTAAAGATCAGCGTAAGTTGTTGGATTTTGTGTGTGAAGTGATGCAGTGCAAATATACAGAGTGGAATAAATTATGTTGTTCATTTACAAACTAGATTTTCAATGGTTGTTAAAGTAACTGAAATATTTTGAGGTTTCAATATTTTATTAATTGTTATAAAATCAATTGAAGAGGCTTGTTTTTAAGATTCAAAATAGTGCAGTGCGTTAGTTTCCAAATGGCAGGCCTTCATGTCTGCCAGCAGCTTGGACCATGAAATGGCTGAATCTGCAGTGAATTTATATCCAATGAGCATGCTCAGAATGGTGTAACTGAACCAATAGGGGGGGTAGAAGAGTTGGCTTGTATACTGTATTGAGGTATAGCTGATCAAATCACAACTGTAAAAGTATTCTTTATTAGTTGAATAATTTGAACTTTATTTCTTTCTGATATCTTCACCTACAGTTGTTAAAATGTTCTAGTGAGTTTGAGTTGTCTTCTCCTAATGACTCAATGAATTGGTGTAGGGAGACCATATCAGTATTTAAGTCTACAGCATTCTATTTAAGGCCAACATTGTACTTTGTTGTGTCATTTTATGTGTAAAACTATTGAGAACTTTGTGAGAATCTGTTTGAAATATAGATGGCTGTTGCAATTTCTTAGGCTTCCATTGCAGAGCTGATTGTAGCTAGGGAATAAAATTGGTGAAATAAACTTTCTATCAAGTTGCTGTCATTTAGGATGAAGTTCAAGTATCCATCCTTGCTGAAGCTCATTTGGCAAAGTTCTAAGATGGCATTGAAATGTAACCAAAAAAATAAAATGTGCATATTGGCAAAATGGACAAAGAAAGTGATCCAAAATGACACATTGGCCAGTAGCTTGATAAACTGTGCAATGAAGCAGTTCTTGTAAAAGTGTGTAAAATATGCCTTGAATGTGTTTTGGTCAAAGACTGGAGCCGTATTGGATGATGAGGAAACAACATGCAACTGTTTTAACCATACATTGAATAATAATTTGCTTTACTGAATGTAGATATATTAGCTATTTTAAACATTGGACCATGAATACAATTTTATCGATTAGTACAAAACCAACTGCTGAAGGACGGTGACATTCAGAATTTTAAGATTATAAATTTACAAGATACACATAACGCCTAAATTATCAGAATTATAGCTTTTTAAAAACCAATTTATTATTTAAATCTATCAACGTACTAATATTCAGGATTCATGTTATCATTGCTACATATACGGAGGTACATTGAAAAGCTTTGTTTTGCAAACAGATCAGGTAATCCATACATAAATACAATCAAGTCTAACTCAAGTACAATAGATAAAGCAAAGCGAAGCGGAAGATACACAGTGCAGAATATAGTAACACATACCACAGCATCAGTTCCATAGACAGTCCTATGACCATAGTAGAGTGGAGGTGAATCAAGCAGCACCCTAGACTATGGATGGACTGTTCAGAAGCCCGATAACGGGGATAGAAGCCAATCCTGAGTCTGGTGGTGCACATTTTCAAGCTTCTGTACCTTCTGCAGGGAGAGGAAGGAATGACTAGGGTGAGACACTTCATTATGTTGCCAACTTTTCTGAAGCTGCATGAATACAGAAGGAGTCAATGGTGGGAAGTCTGGTCTGTGATGGACAGAGTGAGCTACGTCTACGATTCTCTGCAATTTCTTGCTGTTTTGAGCCAAGCAAATCCCAAACCAAGCTAATATGCAGCCGTACAGTATTCTTTTTATGGTGCATCTGTGAAGGTTTGTAAGAATCATTGGCAAATTTCCTCAGTCGCTTTCGGAAGTAGAGGCATCAGTGCGCCCTTTTGGCTGTCGCATCAATGTGGTTGGTCCACGACAGATCGGTGGTAATATTAACACCAAGAAACTTGCAGCTATCAAAAATTTCCACTCAGGGAATAGAGGAGCTTGATGTCGGGAGTTATTGGGCGAAGGCAGGAGAATGTGGTTGAGAGGGAAAGATGGATCAGCCATGATTAAATGGCGGAGTAGACTTGATGGGCCGAATAGCCTTATTCTGCTCCTAGAATTTATGTACTTTATGTCCTTAAAATATTAAAATACTTTTGAAATCAGAATTTCCTTCGCTCCATAGATGCTGCCTCACCCAGCTAAGTTTACCCAGAATTTTTGTCTACCTTTGAAATCGGAATGATAACAATGGTCTTGATTGTGGTCATCCCGAATTTGTAAACGGTTACTTGATTGCGGATTTGTTGTATAAGTGTTTTGATCGCTATTCTACCAATAACATACAGAAGAAGGTCATTCAGCTTATCGTATCCTTGCAGTTATCAAGCCACATGCCCTCTCCTATTTCCCTGCAACCCTGCGGCTTAATGCCCATCAACTTCACTTTGACATTCACCAACATGAGGGATTATTTAAACTCGCCATGTAACCTATCAGCATGACTTTGGGACGTGGAGGAAATGGGGACATTTGGGGAAAAGACGTTACAGGGTGATGATAATAAAACCACATTGAGAACATGTGCAAACTAAACACAGTAAGTACTGAACTATAATATGTTCCTGAAGCATTCTCAAATAGATATATAGACAGTTACAGAAATGGGTGGAAATATGGCAGATGATGTTTAATCCAAGTAACTGTGAGGTATTTCACTTCAGGCGGTCGAATATAAGTGGAAAATGTGCAATTAATGGGAAGGCCCTTAACAGCACTGATATGCAGAGGAATCTTGGGGTCCAAGTCCATAATCCCCTGATAGTGCAAAACAAGTAGATGGTGATAAAGAAGACATAGGGTAAGCTTGCTTTCGTTGATCAGGCCATAGAGAGTCAGGATGTCTTGATGCAGCTTTGTTTGGCTACATTTGGGGTATTGTGCACAGCTCTAGTCTTCTCAGGAAAGACGTGGAGGCTTTGGATAGGGTGCTGATGAGGTTCACTAGAATGATATGTGGATTAGGGGGTATTTGCTGCAGGGAGAGGTTGGACACACCTGGATGGTTTTCTCTGGATTGCCGGAGGTTGTGGGTTAGACATGACAGAAATATCTAAAATTGTGAGATGGGGTAGGCAGTCAAAATCTTTTTTGCCAAGGTGGAAATATCAAATACAAGAGGGCATTGTTTTAAGGTGGGATGGGCAAATTTCAAAGATGTGCAGGACAACTTTTTTTTAAACAGAGAGACTGGTGAGTGCATGTAACGCACTGCCAAGGGTGGTGATGGAGGAAGATATGATAATGACATTTAAAAGATTTGGATATGCAGCGAATGGAGATAGATGGATTATGTGCAGGTAGATAAGAGGTGGATTTGCCATCATGTTTGACACAGACATTGTGGGCCGAACATGCTGCCAGGATTAATTCTTATCTGCCTGAGCATTTCTAGTATTTTAAATGGCAGATGTGTTTAAATCCAAAAAAACATGTTGAATGCCTCCAAATAAGGAACCGTCTGTATTGCTAAAAGCTGCGCTTAAAATATTTACTTTGGTTTCAATTATTTTATTTGAATGTGGAATGTGCTCAGGTGATTTGATAACAATGAAGCATTAGTGTGGAACATTTTACATTTAGTCATAGGATAATAGAGATATATAGTACGGAAACAGAATCTAAACTATCCATATAACACTCCAATTGTCTTTTGAAAGTCATAATTATATCTTCTGTAATATCCACTGGCAGCTCATTCCAGATACAGACTATCCTCTGAGTGAACAAAGCCACTGAGGCCCCTTTCACCTTAGGCCCATGCCCTCTAATTTAGAACACAATCATCCCCTCCAAACTCGTTACCAAACTCGCAGAACTGGGTCTCTGCGCATCCCTCTGCAATTGGATCCTCAACTTCCTCATTCACAGACCACAGTCTATTCGTGTTGGTGGACATGTGTCAGACTCGATAACAATCAGCACGGGAGCACCTCAAGGCTGCGTGCTCAGCCACCTGCTGTACTCACTCTATACTCATGACTGCATAGCTGGTCATAGTGCGAACTCCATCATCAAGTTCGCTGACGACACCACTGTTGTGGGACGTATCACTGTTGGGGATGAGTCAGAGTATAGAAGAGAGATCGAGTGACTGTCCATATGGTGCCAGCACAATAACCTGGCCCTCAACACCAGCAAAATCAAGGAACTGATTGTGGACTTTGGAAGGAGTAGGATGAGGACCCACAGTCCTGTTTATATCAACGGGTCGATGGTTGAAAGGGTCAAGAGCTTCAAATTCCTGGGCGTGCACATCTCTGAAGATCTTTCCTGGTCCGAGAACACAGATGCAATTATTAAGAAAGCTCATCAGCGCCTCTACTGAGAAGATTACGGAGAGTCGGTCTGTCAAGAAGGACTCTCTCTAACTTCTACAGGTGCACAGTAGAGAACATGCTGACCGATTGCATCGTGGCTTGGTTCGGCAACTTGAGCGCCCTGGAGAGGAAAAGACTACAAAAAGTAGTAAACACTGCCCAGTCCATCATCGGCTCTGACCTTCCTTCCATCGAGGGGATCTATCACAGTCGCTGCCTCAAAAATGCTGGCAGCATCATCAAGGACCCACACCACCCTGGCCACACACTCATCTCCCTGCTACCTTCGGGTAGAAGGTACAGGAGCCTGAGGACTGCAACTACCAGGTTCAGGAATAGCTACTTCCCCACAGCCATCAGGCTATCAAACTTGGCTCGGACAAAACTCTGAACATTAATACCCCTCCTGTTATTTGCACTTTATCAATTTATTCATTCATGTGTGTATTTACGTATATAATTGTAGTCAATGCCTATTATGTTCTGTTGTGCTATGCAAAGAAAGAATTTCATTGTCCTGTCAGGGACACAAGACAATAAACTCTTTTGACTTGACTTTGACTTTGAATCTTCTGCACTGAATGTTCAGCTTATCCATAGGACATGTTCAGCTTATCCATGGATCATGTACGCCTCAATAAGGTCACTCTTCAGTCTCTGACTCGCCAAAGAAAAATGTTGCAGCCTATCCAACCTCTCCCTATAACTCAAGCCCGAAAATCCATGTAAAATCCTGACGAATCTCTTCTCCATCCTTTCCAAGTTAATGACATCCTTCCTATAGGTGGGTGGCCAGAGTTGTACATATTACTCCAAGTGTGGTCTCACCAACAACTTGATGTCCTATGTTTTGTACTCAATACCTTTCCCAAAGAAGGCACACTTGCACCGCCTCCAACCTCATCTATTGCATTCGCTGTTCCAGGTGTCAACCTCTCTACATCGGCAAAACCAAGCGCAGGCTCGGCAATCGTTTCGCTGAACATCTCTGCTCAGTCTGTCTTAACCTTCCTGATCTCCCGGTGGCTCAGCACTTCAATTCCCCCTCCCATTCCTAATCTGGCCTTTCTGTCCTGGGCCTCCTCCATTGTCAGAGTGAAGCCCAGTGCAAATTGGAGGAACAGCACCTCATATTTCGCTTTGGTAGTTTACACCAGGGGTCTACCGTTAACTGTGTAAGTCATACAATGGTTTAACATACAAAATGCAAAACTTCACACTTGTCATAAGTTAAATTCCATTTGCCATTCTTTGGCCCACCTTCCCAACTGATCTCATTTGCAGATTTACAAACAATGTTAACTACATTATTGTCCAATTCGTTCATGTAGATAATAAACAACAGTGAACCCAACAGTATTCCAATGACTCTCCACAGGTCACTGGTCTCCAATCAGAAAAATAACACTTCACAAATACTCTTCAGCTTCTTCCTCCAAGCCAATATTGAGTCCAATTGGCTAATTCACTTTGCATTCCATGTGATCCAACCTTTCAGACTGTTCTAGCCTACCATGTGGGACCTTGTCAAGGGCTTCCTTGAACTCCATACAGAGAACATCTGTTAGCTTGTTCTCATCAATCCTCTTGGTGATCTCTTTGAAAAGCTCTATCAGATTCGTGAGAAACTATGTACCACGTACAAAACAATGCTGGCTATCCCTAATCACTGTGCATATGCAAATGCTGGTAGATCTTGCGCCTAATAATTCTCCCCAGCAACGTTCCCACCTTGGATGTCGGGTTCATTGCCCTGAAGCTTCCTGGCTTATCTTAAATAATGATATGATATTAGCTGTACTCCAGTCTTTGTAACTCCACCTGTGGCTATGTAGATAGATGGAAATATTTCTGTCAGTGTCTCTGAAATGTTTTGCCTAGCGTGTTACAAAGTCCAAGTATACACTTGGTCAGGCCCTAGATATGTAATCACCTTGATTCACCTTAAGACAACTAATATCTTTACTTTGGTAAAAGCTTTCAGTTTTGTTTATGTTATCTCTTTTGAATGTGGGAGATAGCTTTCCCGAAGAGTGTTTAAGACATTTAGGTATAGATTTTGTACTCTTTAGTGTGACAAATCTATATATTTTATTAGTAGGATAGATGGCTTAATTTATTTATTTAAAGATTAAGTCTGAATCGTATTCTGTGGTGCAGTATTGAGTTGCGCAACAATAGGGAGGTTGCACGGCAGTCGAGATCACGACCTGTGACCCATACTGTTGCCACGCAACGCCGATTTACTATGGCTGCCAGTACAGCCGGCCCTTCTTCTATCCCAGCATCCAGACTCCACACTCTGGTTCCACACTCGCGGACCCCGGGCCGTCGGTCCCCACGGTTGGGGGGAGGGGGGGGGGTCATCCACAGCGCGTGATAGTGCGGCCGCACAGAGGGAGATGGGGCGGAGGGTGGACAGCACTGAACCCGGCGTGCTGTCCCGAGGCATGCGCTCCTAAAGCCGCTTACACCTTGCTCGGGTTTAGAGCAAAGATATTAGAGCATTTGGTTCAGAGCTCTCGGTCACCCTCCACAATTATTTACAGCACAAAAATTGATCATTACATGTTCTTGTTAAAAATGCCGAATGGTCAATTTTTGCACTGTAAATAATTATAGAAACCGGGGTAACCGTGAGAGACATTTATCCTACTTCAGAACTCCAAAATTGAGGAGAAATTATGGTAGAGAGAAGCGACAACTGAAGTGACAACAACAGCTAAAGTGGTTGGCGAACATTGGCCATGCAGATATCAAGATTGAAACTATTGGGAATTATTGCGTTTGCTCACTGCATTTCATCAACAGCAAGGCATTATTTGTATTTTTTCTTGATTCCTTTGGTATCTAAAAAGTTTCAGAAGTGATAAATCTGGCTGCAAAATTCAAAAATCCCCCATGGTTCTCGTCCACTTTAGCTGTTGTCCCAAGGGGTCCAAATCTGAGGAAGGACATTATTGCCATAGAGGGAGTGCAGAGAAGGTTCACCAGTCTGATTCCTGGGATATCAGGACTGTCTTATGAACAAAGGCTGCATAGACTCGGTTTATACTCTCTAGAATTTAGGAGATTGAGAGGGGATCTTATAGAAACTTACAAAATTCTTAAGGGGTTGGACAGGCTAGATGCAGGAAGATTGTTCCCGATGTTGGGGAGGTCCAGGACAAGGGGTCACAGCTTAAGGATAAGGGGGAAATCCTTTAGGACCGAGATGAGAAGGAATTTTTTCACACAGAGAGTGGTGGGTCTCTGGACCTCTCTGCCACAGAGGGTAGTTGAGGCCAGTTCATTGGCTATATTTAAGAGGGAGTTAGATGTGGACCTTGTGGCTAAGGGGATCAGAGGGTATGGAGAGAAGGCAGGTACGGGATACTGAGTTGGATGATCAGCCATGATCATATTGAATGGCGGTGCAGGCTCGAAGGGCCGAATGGCCTACTCCTGCACCTAATTTCTATGTTTCTATGTCCCGTCAGCTGTTGCTTCTCTCTACCATAATTTCTCCTCACTTTTGTAATTCTGAAGTAGTATAAATGTATCTCACGGTTACCCTGATTTCCACAATTATTTACAGCACAAAGATTGCCCATTTCGGCGGTTTTTAACAGGTAAGAAAGTACACGTTTCATGTATTAACAGTGTGTGCCAAGGCTGTCATGTCCTCCACATGGATTGAGCTGCTCCGTGTGTCACGCCCTTTGACCCTATGACCTTACGTGCAACCCCCCTATACATTGTTGAGGATTTGTTTTTATGTTTATTTCCATTTTTAGTACTAGGCATCTGGAAAAAAGACTGAATTGATATCATTCATTGTCCAAATGTCTTACTGTCATTGCCTATCCTTTTTTTGTTGTTTTTGTGCATTTTACAATTAATTTTCAGCATGGTTTGGTTTCCCTACTTATTGCTAGAAGTTAGCTGCAATTAATTTGTATCTTGCATATAGTGCTTTTGGATGTAATAACACAGGAATGTTTGCAGCAGCTTTGACTACAAAATGGCAGTATCTACAGTGAAATAATCTCCAACAGGTATGCTTGTAAACACCATCTGAACCAATAGAGGGAGTTACAGTGGAGCTGCATACTACTACACATAGATTAAAAATGCCCTACTTAAAATAAATTCCATTTACATTTAGCTCTGAAATAATAAATCACATTGCAAGCTATTTTCTGAATTTAGTGTAGAATATTATCCTATGCAATTGCTTTAACCACAGTAGAAACTAACCTTGCCCATTTATTCTGGAGAGAGGAAATTTAGGATGTTTTTAAGAAAAAAACAAAGTAATAGTGCAGGTTAACGAAATGATAATGACAGTCTGGGTCTTGTTGAGAGAGGATGGTGCATGCAAACATGTGTGGAGTTGGATTTTGATCAATAAACGTTTGAAAATGGACAACATTGAAGGCTGTTTAGTTGAATGCTTGCACTGTTTATATCAAGATGGGTGAATTTGCTGGAATAGAAGCAAATATCTAAAATCAAATGGTCGTTACAGTGATATGTTAACGTTGTGACAAAGGTTGGAAAAGTAAATATTTTAGGATATGAAAATATTCATAGGCAAAATTGAATATTGGTGGGGTGGTCCAGTATTAAAGAATGGGATGAATGCAGTTAAGATGAGCGATCTTAATTTTGGTGGGAAAAAAATCAATAACTGATGGAACTAAATCACAGTAAAGGACAGAGAACATTGGGAGTTCTGCATAACTTTCCCCCAAATTTGTGACCTAAAGAATTCCTGTGTGGTACACATCGAGAAATATGAGGTGAATGTAACAGGGTTAATATGACTATCAGGAGAACTTTAGGTATTGATTGGTCCAACCAAATTGGCCAAAACTTTTTTATACCAGCATGTTGAAGAATGCAAGGAAAGACTACTTGAGATCAGTTGTGTGTAAGAAGAAATTGTTAATAAAAGGTCCAATTGTTAAGGAGTTTTTAGGGAATAGTGATTTATAGTAGAAGTTTAGATCGAATCTGAAAGCAATTAGGTTCAAGCTGAATCCAGAGGTTACCATCTGAATAAAGTAAATTACGAAGGAATGAAAAATAAATAAGCTATGGTAGGGTGGGTATCTTCATGAAATGATAGAATTGAACAAGCAGACGAACAGGCATTGAAAGAATGAACATTTACATTTACAATATTTGTTTTTTATGGAAACAACAACAATAATTCTATTGCCTTTGCTATCAGGGGACTTAAAATAGTAAGACTTTTATTTTGATGAAATACTCACAAAAAAAGTGAGTCTGAGAATCAGGAATATTTCAACATTTATCCAAGGACCAACGATTAAGCGAAAGAACGTAAGCTACCAGTCTAGTTATAAAGTCGACTTATGAAAGCCACTGTAGTATTGTCTGAACCAACTGATTAATTAAATTTGAGGGGGGGAATTGCTGGGAGATGATATGGTGCGACTTTGCTGGGAGATGATGTGGATCTGAAGGACCGAATCATTCCTTCTGTGTAATTGTTAGTGTTCCTTATAGACTGACGGGGAAATATTTATATTGGCAAATGAAGAAATGGCAGGGAAGTGAAATATTTTATGTTTGTCTTCAACAAAGTTTCCTGGAAGCGGTGGAATGGAAGTAACAATGAAGTAATATTAACCTCGATTGAGCATTGACTTTTATGCATACATAATTTCCTCTTGGTGTAAGAGGGAGGAAAGAATAAGTTGAGATAAAAAATGGAGAAGTAAAATGGAGCGAAACACCCAGCCAAAGTTTAATTTATGTTATCAATGACTTAAATCGGTCATCCACATTTCTCATAATTTGTTACAGTTGTTTTGAATATCATGAACTCAATTTTGAAGTTATCCAGGGAAATAATGAACATTTATGGTCTTCATTCAAAGCGTTGTAGTTCACTTGGAACACTTTGCATTTTACAACTTTGAATATGAATATACAATCAATAAACAACGGTTTAATAATAAAAAGTGCCAGAAACACTCAATAGGTCAGACAGCATTTGTGGAAAGAGGGTTTCACGTTAGAAGACGCTTCCACCATGCGCTACATTTGCCTGCGTATCCCTCTAGACATTCTTTATCCATGTACCTGTCCAAATGTCTTTTACTAGTTGCAACCGGGTGGGGAATAGTAATCAAAATAATGCAAAGATTTCGTTTTTAAAAAATGAGTGAAGGAAATAACCAAGGCAAATTGTGCTGAAGCAAGGGTAAAGAATTCAATGAAAAATGGGGCAACTGGAGAAAGAGAACTGTAGCGAAGGAATGGGTGACATTTTGGAACGAGAAGAAGTCTGAAGAAGGGTTTCGACTTGAAACATCACCAATTCCTTCTCTCCAGAGATGCTGCCTGTCCTGCTGAGTTTCTCCAGCATTTAGTGGTCAGGGCAGGGGAAGTTCTCCCCACCACGGGTACTATGTAATCCCGTGCAACTTGCTCCACGGTTGGATAGTCTGCGACTAAACCGTCTCCCCCACCTGGTTTGCCAGGTGAGGGGGCTGTGGACCCCCAGCGGGACCAAAACCAAGACCTGTCAAAGGGCAGATGAGCTTCTAGCAAGCCAGCGGCCATCCACACTTCAGTAGAAGTTGCGATCACTGTTGTACATAGCATTGTTAGGAATGATGATAAAGCACACACACCAAAATCCTATACTTCCAGTGGCGGAAGTCCGCAGGAACTGGAGGACAGAGATGTGTGTTGCGTCCATCACCGTTCCCGTTGGAAACCAGCACCACTGCGTCGCTAATGTTTTCAACGATGATGAATGAATGAATGAATTGTGTCTACCTTTGATTTAAACCATCTGCAGTTCTTTCCTACACATTTAAACAATGCATCTGTTTTATAAAAGCTTTATTTTAGTAATTAGAATATTGAAGATTCTGGTATATTTTTTCCTCGCTGAATTACATATTGATTATTGTGAGAAAGCAAGACAATAGGATAGGACAAACTCCTCCTCAAGTCTGCATTGAATAATCATGGCTAATCTGCTCCAGGCCTCATCTCCTTGTCTGTGCCAGTTACGTGTAGTCTTCCACTCCCCAATCTTTTGAACATTTATCTACTTTCTCTTTAAATATCCCCAATGATCTAGCCTCCACAATTCCACCTTACTGACAATTCCAAAGATTCATTAACCTCTGCGAATAGATCTTCATTTCACCTCAATTTTAAAGAAATGCCCCCTTAAACGTAGTTATGTGAACTTATTCGAGATTCGCTCAAGATGAAACATCTGGACATCGACCTTCCCATGCCCCAGTAAGAATCTTATGTTTCAATATGATCATCCCTCATTCTTCTAAATTCTAAAGAATGTAGATTTAAATTTTTTTGGCGCATGTGATGGATAAACCTCTATATTCAGGAATTAGCTTCCTATGAACTGCCTCTTAGGCCAGTTTATTTTTTCTGACATAACCGTTCACAGTACTTGGGTATCAGCTCACCAGCACACGGTACAACTGTAATAGTAAATCTGTGTGAAGAAGGATCCCGATCTGAAACATCACCATGGATGCTGCCTAACCCGCTGAGCATGTTGTGTCTCTTATTTTTTGGTCTTTCATTTGGTTTTCTAAACTGTTTGCTGCACCTGTCTGGTAAACTTCTATTGACTTTGCCTTTTACATCCTCAAGCAACTTGAGCAAAATGTTCATGCATGAGTTAGTTCATAATGCTATTTTTGACCTGAGAATTGTAAAATATTAGTTGGGAAAAAATGTCACTAAATTAAAGTTAACAAGACCTCTAAAATGTACCCATCCATTAATTTTAATGAGCAGATGAGTTATTGTTTGAAATTTCCTGAGTAACCAATTTCTGCTTTCCTATTTGGATTTTATTCACTCAAGTAATTCCACTGAACATTGAAGGTGTCTGGAAAATGTTAAATGACTTTACTATTACACAAAAACACAATTTAATGGAATATCGTGAACTATTTGGAAAAAACCATAATAGTTTTCCCACCATGATCATACTTAAGCTGCTCCACTTTAATTAATTTTATTCATTTAATTGACTGAAAAATCTATTAGCGATATCAAAACAAGATGGGGGTAAAAAGATTTGGACTTAAAAATGGGAAAGAGCAGAAATGGGAAGGAAAAGGAAGTTTGCTGAAATCAGATGATCTATTCTCAGAATTTATTGTGATGATATTCAAGGAATGATGGCATTTTGTATAGTTGCTCGTGGAAATATAGTCGACAATGTTAAAGTGAGAAAGGGTTATTGTCATCTATATTTTTGCACTTTAATTCATTCTTCACTTACTATCAAAAACTGATTATCATATAAATATTCTACAGTTTAATTTTCCCCCCTATTAATCAATGAAGCATATATTAGAGTAATTTTCAAATTGTATGTAGTGGCCATTTTGGATTTGAGATTAAGATTCTCATTGTTATCTTAGAAAATGGCTGCCATAGCAGTGGGCAAAGGTAAGTGAAAAGTGTAGCTGTGAGAAATACGTCCTCGCAAACAGAATGTTTTCAAAGTTATTTTAAATCAAAAATTTATTGTACAAAACAATATCTAATGCAGCATACAGAACTATATGGGAAAGTGTGTGTGGTTAATTTGGTATTTAAAGATAAGTATGAAAGTTATCAATAGTCTGTTTTCTGTTGGTTTAGAAAATTTCTAGTTTGTAAACAATTTGAAACTAGTTTATAACAGTTATGGCGAACATAATCCAGCAACATTCTTGGAGATTTTTTTCTGCAATATTTATGGATCTTCGGCCAGCTAGTTTCCCAGAATGTTTTATCCTTATTTTAACTACTCTTATTGAGTTAGAAACTAAGTGTCGGAGGAATTCAGTGGGTCAAGCACCATCTATGGAGGGAATGGACAGATGAGATTTCTGGGGAATGGGGAAGATCCCTTCTTCAGATGGAAGTCTGAAGCAGACCTAATTGCTCCAAATGCAGTGGTTGTTCAAGATTCCAGCATCTACAGTCTTTTGTGTTTTCAGTCTTATTGAGTTATTGTTTATATTTGGAAATTGCATGGGAATGTATTTGTCAAATGATTTAAGTCTTTAAGATTCTGCCATTAGAATTGTATAATCCTACCAAACTAGATTGATTGACATTGGAGCTCAAGTCTTTCTTTTGTGAACAATTGCAGATGTTCTTTATTGGCCCTTGACTTAGTCATGTTTTATGTACTAAAAGCAGAAGATGCTGGAAATACGCAGTAGGTCAGGCAGCACCTGTGGAAAGAAAAAGTGTTAACATTTCATGTAAAAGGCTTATCATCAGAACTGGGGAAAACATATCAGAAAAATAATTGTTTTATCTTGAGTGAATATATTCTGAACACATCTTTCTTCGAAACAGCTGGATTTGGTCCACATTCCATTGGCCTTGTATATTTTCTCAGAACATTTCTTGGTGCTTAATCTGGAGGAAATAAAAATCTGAAAACAACATTTCAATGAAAGTCCTAAAAAAAAATATGTTCTCTTGCTAATTGGTTTATTTCATGCAAGATATGTTTATTTTTAAAATAAAATCCAAGCTTAGAAATTGTAAATTAACAATTTGATTTTCAGGAAAGGGACAAGTGCTCGAAATCTTAAAGAAAAGATTTTTGAAATGCACACAAAGATGATAATCAGCAAGGTGAACTGTGATATAGACATTTTGATATGGATTTTTCTTGGAAGCTCAACATATTAATTGGGGGGGGGGGTTGAATATTCAAAATAATTAGTATCATTTGCACTAATTTAGTACTTTTGTATATCCTACATTATATGCTTTATCACTTTCTTAATGAAATGTCATATTTTCAGAATAAAAGTGATATTTCTTAAAAGCTCTCACTGTTCAATTGTATAAATGGTAGAGCAATGTAAGAGGCAAGGACACAAATATCAACATTCAAATCACCGAAACAATTTTGCCTAAAAATTGAATACCAACATTTGATTCACGGAAATAACCTTGCCTAAAAATGTATCCTTAACACTGAAGGAGAACAATGCTATGCAGCTGATAATAGGGTCAACCTAAGGGAGAATGCAAAATTCTACTTGTTGTCAGGCAGGCCTCTTAGCATCTGGTTCAAATTTCAATCTCTGAATTTTCTGGAATATTTATAATAACACAAAAATATGGTTCCAATGTAAAAATTATAGAATATGTATATCTATATAAACATCTGTAGCAAAGGATGTAATTACACAACACCTTGAAAAAAGTAATTGGATTGAGCAGAGGAGGCATGAATTTATGAAAGGATTATCTGTTGGGGATGTGACTTGAGTCTAGAGGTCATACAGCAGATGATTAAGGGGCTGTCCCACTGCGGCGACCTAATCCGCGAGTTCAGAAGAGTTTGCCCTCGACTCATCCTCGCAGCATAGTCGACACGAGGTACTAGGAAGTCTTTGTAACTCTCCTTCATGCTCGAGAGTAGTCCCTGAGTACTCGAGGCCTCAGCTAGGTCGCGGAGTATTTTTCAACATGCTGAAAAATGCCCGCGTGTAAAAAAAGGGCGCCATGGGAAAAATCGATATTTTTTTACTTGTAGGTTTAATCGTAGTAGGTCGGCATGTAATTCGTAGGTAATCGGGGATAGTCGAAGGAAATCGAGGGTGGTCGAAAGTAAAGCTTGTTGTGAATAAAAAGGTAAGTAAACCGACCGGTAATGTTAAATGCCCGCTAAACTTTATTAATAGTTGTCTGGCTTCTTAAAAGTGTCTCCCCCCTCTCTCCCCCTCTCTTCCCCGTCTCCGCGCTCTCTAAAGGACTTACCGTTATGTGCGAGCGTCTTTTACCTTCCTGTTCGCGATGAATTTCAGACAGCGCTCCCCCGCCTTTGCTGTGTGTGTGTGTTTTTGTGTTTGTGTTCTCTATACCTTTCCTATCAATTTACCAGTCTAAATCGCTTTCAAATGTTGCTACTATGCTTGTCTCAACTATTTCCTCTGGCTGCCCATTCTTTACATCCATCACCCTCTTGACTGAAAAAGTTGTCCCTCACGTTCCTGTTCAATCGTTCCTCTCTCACCTTAAACCTATGCCCTCTAGGTCTTGGTTTTACTACCTTGGGGGCATTCACTCTGTCTATTTCCCTCCTTATTTTATGCACCACAATAATGTGTCAAGGGTTATGGGGAGAAGGCAGGAGAATGAGGTTAGGAGAGATAGATCAACCATGATTGAATTGTCGGCGTAGACTTGATGGGCCGAATGGTCTAATTCTGCTCCTATCACAATCTGTCTGTCCTTTGTGTGTTAATTGTAAGTGTTAAATGTATGTTTTTAGTGTTCATAAGTTTGTTTTATGAGGGGGGGGGAACTTTCTAATCCCTTAGCTTGACGGAGATGTGATTTTGTTCCGTATCGTATCTCCGTCCACACTGCAACGTGACATCGAGGAGTTGGCGGCCTTTGCTGGTGACCGATTTTGAGATCGGTGCCTGTGGACTTTTCCTTGCGGAGCTCGCGATCCCTTTGCCATGGGTCGACCTTGGAGATCCAACTGTGGGTGCTTGTGGACTTAACATCACGGAGCCCGCGGTCTCTGATCAGAGACCGACTTCGGGAACTTCAAGCCGCGGGAGTTTCGACTGCCCCGACGCTGGAGTTTCGACTATAAATTCCTAGCTTGCCCAACTGCTCCCAATAACTCAGTCCTGGCAACAATCTTCTGTGCACATTTTCCAGCTTTGAGGCATATTCTCTTTTAGCGTCTTGTACAACTGTAACATAATTTCCCAACTTCTATACTCAATTCCTTGCTCTTGAAGGTCAACATACCAAAAGCCACCCTCACCACGATGCCACTTTCAAGGAACTATGTACTTGTACTCCAAGATCCCTATGCTCTAGAACACTCCACAAGGTCCAACCATTCCCTGTCTGGTTTGATTTCCCCAAATGCACTTGCTCACTATTATCTGAATTAAGCTCAATTACTTAGTCCTCTTGCCCAGCTAATCAAAATCACACTCTAGTTCTGGATAACCATCTACACTGTTTACAATACCACCTATTTTAGTATCATCTGGAAACTTACAAATGATACCTTGTACATTCCCATTGAAATAGTTGATGTAGATGACAAACAGCAATAGGCCCAGTATCGATCCCTGAGGAAACCATTAGTCTCAGGACTCCAGTCTGAAAAACAATCTTCGAACGCCATCCTCTGCTTCTGACCATTAAGCCAATTCTGTATCCAGTTAACTAACTCTTCCTGGATCTCATGACATCTAATCATCTAGATCAGCAACCAACCTTGTTTTATGGCCTTGCTGAAGTCCACATAGACTCCATCTAAGGGACTGTCCTCATCAACCTTCTTGGTTACTATTTCCAAAAAACTCATTAAAGTTGATGAGATATGATCTCCCATGCACAAAACCATGCTGACTATCCTTAATCAACCCATCTTTCCAAATGTACACTTATCTAATCCCTCAGAATCCTCTCCAGTAACTTTCTCATTGGAATTACTGGTCTAAAATTTGCAGGTTTATTTTTTGCAGCACTTCTTAAATAGACACATAATATTGGCCTCACAGTCTTCTGGCACTTCACACCTGTCTAACTTAATCTCATATATATATAATATTATACTAATTGCAGTAATACCAACAACTGATGGTATCAGAGGAGATTGGGAAAACGAACTAAGCATAAAAATTTCCAATGAAAGGTGGAAAGAGTACTTACTAAATGTGCATAAATGCTCAATTAACGCAAGACATACTTTAATACAATTTAAAATCCTACACAGATTATACTACTCAAAAACTAAATTAAATAAATTTTTCCCCAACATCACACCAATTTGTGATAGATGCCAGTCTCAAGAAGCTACTATAGCGCACTCATTCGGCTTTTGTACAAAAATTCAAAGGTTTTGGATTGAAATCTTTGAAATCTTCACAAAACTGTTTAAAATAAAAATGACACCAAAGCCAGAGTGGATTATTTTCGGAATAACAGAAGATAGCTCAGAATTAAATGTGTTTCAAAAGAATCTATTTGATTACGGCTTAATAACTGGAAAAAAGCTAATCTTAAAATTCTGGAAAAATTCCCCTATACCAACAGCAAATATGTGGATTTCAACTATGTTTGAAACGCTACATCTGGAAGATATGAGACTGCGCCTGGCAGGAAAATCAGATCGTTTCTATCAGACGTGGTCTGCATTTATCGAATTGCTACAAAGATGGTGCAAGAGTACCTTGGGCCTTAGTAAAGGGGGAAGAAAAACTATCGAGTTGGTAAATTCCTTTTTGCGTGATGTATGTAATATAGTAACTGGCTTTTCTTTTTTCTCTCTCTCTTTTCTTTTTCTTTTCTAGGGTCTATCTCTTAATCCCCTTTCTTTAACTCTTTGACCAAGGGTTTTTTTTTTCCCTTCTCTTTGGCACGCTCTTTCACTTTCACACTCTTTTCACCTACTTCACTCTCTCTGTTTCTATTATTTTTCTTTAAAAGCCATAAAATTATGGGGTACAATGATTGTAACAATATATATGTGAAGTACACTGATGTATTTACCTCTATTAAATAAAAATATATTTAAAACAACCAAAAAAAATTGTCTCTTATCGACAATTCAGATATCTCAGCCAAGACTCGCACACATAGTGTTCTTGGATACATCTGATCAGGCCCAGGAGATTTATACAAAAAGCTGGAGTAATTCAGCGGGTCAGACAGCATCTCTGGAGAAAAGGAATAGGTGACGTTTAGGTAGTGACCCTTCTTGAGAATGAGAGTCAAGGGCCTGGATGAACGACAGGAAGAAGACTCAGATCTCCATGCCTCCTGCTTTGAAGACCAGGACTGCGCTGCTACGACAACCCTCAGACCGCCGGTACCAAAATATATTGCGTGCATTTGCCCTACGAGTTTGCCCACGAGTGACTGTGTGGTCACTGCCGAACCCGGTCTCATCCCCAACGCCACAGTTGATATGATTCAGTCCAACTTACTTTAGAAATTTGTATTAATTGAGCTATAAATTGGAGCTATGTGGCTTGCTTGGGAAAGCCGTTGCGCATTGTTTCAACTTGCCATTTTCTGTTAAATAGCTTCATGTTTTTTATAGTTTTTATAAATTTATAAATTGAAACAGATATTTAATGGGAATTATCTATGATTTAGATTTTTCCATGTTCATAATATTTTAAATGTTCAAAGTAAAAAAAATAGACACAAGTGTTCACTTATTAATATTTAATTATTATTATTTAAATAATTAATATTACAGTCGTGAAACCCTGCAGTACAGTATTTTGTTTAGCTTCCAAATGACAAGCCATTTTTGGCTTCCCAGTGCTTAAACATAAAATGGCTGACTATGCATGTTCCTCAACTGAGCATGCTCACAGCAACACAGCTGATCCTATGAAGAAGCAGATTTGAACAGGACTCAAACTAGGATTATAATGTAGAAGCCTATTAAAGTTTTAGCAAGACTGTTGATCTCTAGATTCAGGGTTTGTTTACTTCACAAATGGTAAATTTTGTTTCTGAAGGTTTGATGATGGTAAATATCCTCCTGGGTTGACACAAAATGCTGGAATAATTCAGCGGGACAGGAAGCATCCTCTTAACTGATTGGAACACTGGAACTTCAGAAACCCCAATGGAAAGTTTCAAATGTTTCTCAATTTTATCATACATTTGCTCAAGCTAAATTTTGGATAAAGATTTCAAATATGTTACCCTCTGAGGGGCCAAATAATTCTGCAGTATTGCTATATGTGAAATCATCAATTTAGGCACTTTTTGAGATCTTTGAGGCTTAAGGTGTGAGTTGTAGCACAATAAAAATATTCATCGCTATTTTACAGAATAGCAGAAATTGTTTGAAGATTTGTATGCCAGATAAGGCTTGATTTAATGGAATGATGGTTTCTAAACTGATACATGATTGCCTTTGAAAATGATATGACGCCTGGCACTTGATGTCAATGGTGTCTTTTGTTTGAGAGTATGATTTTGTAAATGGTCATATTTGAGTTCATCTACGGTGTTTGTGTTGAAGTGATAAATTACAAGATAACTGGATGTAGAAACTATTCCAGCTACGTTTGTTATTCATTCCAGTATATTTGAAAGACTTTTTAAAACAAACATGTAACTTTAATTTCAGCAAATACTTTGTGAGCTTTAGATGTCATAAACCACAGGCAGTGTTATTTTGGTTTCTATGTTCTATAAAACAATGGCAAAGTACAAGGAAGAACTGAATTTTGCATGGTGGTTCAAAAGTGCCACACGTGATACTTTTATAGAATTATTCCAAGTCATATTTCTGAGTTTCTGTTGACCAGGTTTTTAAATTAGTTTTAATCTAGTTTTGGATAAAATAAAGTTTTGGAGCTTCCTCGTTGTTAATATTTTATTATTCAGTTCCCATTCATTTTTGTATTAATCTTTATTTAGTAAATAAAGTGAATTGTAAATTGCGAATTTGAGCTGTTATATAGTCCGAAAAACAAACATGAATTTTTGCTCGTGTCATGTAAGAGCAAGTCATTGAACAAATACTTGGAGGAACATTGCAGCTGTTCAAGATAATTTCTCCAAGAGAATTTATCTCTTTTTAATTATAAGCGATGATGAACAAAGAGTAAGCAATCTGAATTTGATGGCCCCTTCTTTAAGTAAAAGCACTTTAGTTATGTGAAAGTCGAGGAATTTCTGTGGTCAGTTTTTTTGGCTTTATGTAATCTGGTTGAGGTTCGTTTTTTAATATGAATCTTGACAATAAGAGCATATCCAGATTAGCCATATAAGAGCATATCCAGTATAGCCATATATCCCCAAATTTAATTTAATCATATTTAGCCGCACTAAGATTTTTGCCACATACAATACGGGCTGGTTATTCTATTTATCTCCTAACACCACCATCTGTTTCCATCAATTATGAGGAATGTTAAAATTTTAGTGGCATGCTTTTTGGTTTAATGGATGCAGTTATCACAACATTTAAAAATCTTTATACCAACCAGGACTATAAAATTTGTTCGAGCATACCATACATAACTCTATACTGGTAGTTCTCAGCCTGAGATCCATGTACCAAATGCAGTCCAATCAGCACACTTCTGCAACTCGTGACATCATACAATACAAATTTTAAATGGATACTTGGCTTTCGTGGTTGCAGTTCACTTAACAATGTCAAATGATTTAAGAACCACTGGCGTGAAAAATCACTCCCTCCACAACTAGCGCCACATATCTATATATTGTCCCATTTCCAAAATCTACTGCAGCAACATAGAGTTCGAGTGAAAGACCTGCTTCAATCCTTGACCTCCATACCAAGAAGGATGCCAGGCTAATAGAATGAGAGCAGAAGGCTGAGACCAATTTGACTTGATCCCTTTGCTGTTGATGTGTCTGAATTCTCGAGCTCTCCACGCAAAATCATTTTGGGTGTTCCTTTTCCTGACAGACTATAATAATTTAAAAAAAGTGGACAATAATTCCCTTCTCAAAGGTATTATGACTGGATATTTAATGCAGGTGAAATCCTGAAATTATGCCAAAATGGTACACGATAGTGCTACAATTTTTGGCCCACCTTACCATTGTTCTGGTATGTGGTGTATCAAGTTTCTTTCAGATTGCTGATATATTTTACAAGTTGTTCACATTTTAAACTTTACAAAACTCCAGTTTGACAAAAATCTTTCATCTGCACTGGCAGTTAGCAGAGTTTGACGTCACAATGGGATCTCATTCACATAAACTACCCGTCAGCAGTGTTCCACCCCACAATGGCATTGCAATGGGATCTCATTTACATAATAAAAGTCAGTTTTCAAAAACACAGAAGCATCCACCATGACATCACAACGGAATCTCATTGACAAAAAATAAAAAAACAGCAGCTTCCACCTCACATTGATGTCAAGGGGGGTAGGGAGGGGAGAGGGGTTATGAAGGGAGGGAGTGACTGATGGTAGGGGAAAGGAGGAGGAGACGGAAAAGAAGAGGGAAGGTAAAGAGGAGAGGGAGTGAGTGCTGGAGATGAGGGGAAATGAGCTGCGCCTGCGGAGTTGGGGGCTATAGGTGAGTGGTGGAATATTGCGTTGGGGGAACGGGTAGCGGTGGGGGCACATTTTAAACTTTACGAAATCCCACTTTGACAAATTCAATTGTATGCACTGACTGTTTGTAGCTTATGATGTTACAATGGGATCCCGAATCTCAATTACATAAAAGATTGCTCTTTTTGGGGAGAGGACGAGGAGAATTGTTGTTTAATGTTATTTAAACAGATAGAGGGAGGGGAGAGGGGTTATGGAGGGAGGAAGTGACAGAGTAGGGGAAAGAAGAGAGAGGGATTGGGGGAGGGGAGGAAGAGAGGGGAAAGAAGAAGGATGGTGAAGAGGAGGGGGAGGGAGTGCTGGGGGGTGAGGGGAAACAGCAGCACCTGTGCAGTCGGGGCTATTTTTGACTAAAATCACTTGAACTTGCAGTGGCAGTTACCAGCGTATGATGTTACAATGGGATCTCATTTACATAAACTGTCTGTCAGCAGTGTTTCACCCCATAAAATAAAGACAAACTCCCTGTTAAAAAACACAGCAGCGTTCCACCATTACATCACAATGGAATCTCATTTAGCAGCGTATGACATCACAATGGGATCGCGAATCTCATTTACATAAAAGATTGCTCTTTTCAAAAAAAAATTCCATGACAATGTTAACAAAGACAGGACTCTCAGTGCAATGAGAGATTTGTTACATTGTTGTAAGGAGAGGGACGAGGAGAGGATTGTTGTTTACTGTTATTTATACAGATGGAGGGAAAGGAGGGGGGTAGGGAGGGGAGAGGGGTTATGGAGGAAGGGAGGGAGTGACTGAGGGTAGGGGAAAGGTGAGGGTGGGAGTGGCGGAGGAGGAGAGGGGAAAGAAGAGGGAGGGTGAAGAGGAGGGGGAATAAATCGCGGCTGCGCAGTTGAGGACTATGGGTGAGTGGGGGAATATTGTGTTGGGGAACGGGTGAGTGGTGGAATATTGCATTGGGGGAAAGGGGCCCAACAGGTCCCACTTGATCTAGTGCTTTTTAAAATCTTTACCCTTTATCCCTAACATCCCAGGAGGGGTTGGGGGGGAGTGGAGAGGGTCGGGGCGGGGGGGGGGGGGGGGGATGGGATTTGGGTAAAGTGCATGCGTTTGTGGGTTAAGCCTTAACTTAAGGGTCTGGAAAATTGTTGAAGACCGGTCATTTCAATTCAGAACATTTCTGCATTAATTTCTCAAGCCTAGTTATTTAAGTCGTTTCATTAATGATCTCTATCATGCCATTGATAATGATTCTATTCACAATACTTGCAACAATATCTGGAATTGTTTAGGCTTGGACTAAATTGTGGAGGAATATTCATATCTCATGCCTGTCAGCAACAGTCTCCAGGAAGAGATCTCGCATCAATTATCCCAGCGATTTAAAAGTCATTACCATTGCTAAATCAGCTAATATCAGCCTGCATATCGATGGAAAAATCGATACTTGGATTGGCTTGCCTTAGTCCTCACATCTCCCCTCAAAGGAGACATTGGGAATGTAATAGAATATTGCCTACTTCTCTCACTGTAGTTGTGTCACTCATCAGGACATTTGAGACTCTGAAAGACAAAGAAGTCTTCTTTGATTTGATTTGATTTTATTGCTTGTCATTCGAACCTCAGAGAGGCTCGAACGAAACTCCGTTTCTACAACCAGAACAATTCATAAAAAAACACACAAACAATTCAATTGACACAAACATCCATCACAGTGGATCTCCTCCTCACTGTGATGGAAGGCAAAGTCTTCTCTCTCCCCCGCACCATTTCTCTCCTGAGGTCGAAGCTGCAGGCGGGCGATGCCAAGTCCCAGGCCCGGGCCGGGTGATGTACCCGGCTTCTTTGCCGGGTACATCAAAGAAGTCTTCTTTGATATTTTGTTTCAGTAAAGATAGCATTGTAGATACTAATTTCGGTCTCGATGTTAGGAAAATTGTACAATGAATTCAGAGATGTTAAATAAAAGGAACAAAATTTGTACTGCTGCAGATTTTGTAAAATAGCACGTAGACTAATATAAAATGGCACCTTATTTTTAAATTAGGATTTTTTTTGGATCTAAAAAAGAGCTGCAACCAAGGCCAAAAAAAATCAGCCATTTTTTTACACAGTACATTTTAGAGCATATCTTATTGACATCTTATGTGTAAAAGATTTAATAACATTTTTGCTCACCTTTTACGTCTTGATTGTATGGGTAATTCATTTTTTCAACTTGATTTGGTCGATAAATTAGGATCTGTAGCAGGAGGTTGGACAATTGCTTTTGAACTACATTCATTTACATTTCCCAAATTGTAAACTCCAATTTTGCAATTAAAAAATGGGCGCTTTGAACTGCAAAAAAAGTCATGGTACAAGATTAGATTTGCCTCAGTGTTGCATCAGTGCTGGTGCCTCACCTTTTTATCCTTTAGTATGAATGACTTGAGTAAAGTACAGAATCAGTTCAATGGATATTTATTGTCACATATGCAATTAAACATTACATAGTGAAATTCATTTTGCATATAATGTCACCGATGCCATATTTGGCACCATTTCATCAAGGTCAAAATGCCTGCCTGTCCAAGCGCAGCCATGGTGTCCTCCACCACTGTCCGGTCCAAGTGCTTGGCCTCCGATCCATGCCCGGTCCAGCCGAGCTCCACACTGCTGCAAGTCCTTCGGTACTCCTCCATCAAGGCACTGCACTCCCTCCTGTAGCCAGTCTGCTTACTGGTCCTCCATCTGACTCCTTCCACTCTGGGCAGGCGAGCCGAGCCTTCTGGGCGGGTTCCAGTCTGCGACACGATTCCTCTGTCCGTGGCAGGGGAGTCGGGCTGACCGACCGGCTGGGTCCACCGTCCACTGCGTGCAAGTCTCCGGCGAGCGAGCCGGGCCTGCCGGGCTGGTCCTCAGTCTTGGGCCGTGGCTCCTCGGGATACTCCTGCTCTTTATTAAAGATAAGATATCAGTGTATCAGATATCAGAAGCAATTCAGGGATTTACAAGACTAATAATTGGAATTGCATTATTTTCATACGAGGACTGGCTAAGTGTGTGCAGGAATTTAGAAGAATGAACAAGGGCACAGGCAGAACTCATCTAGAGGATGATGACAGGATGATGTGGAGTGGATGTTTCCTCTTAAGGGATAATCTAGAATTAGAGGCCAGTTAAAAAAAAAATATCGTGGAAACACAAGAGGCTGTAGATGCTGGAATCTTGAGCAAAAAACAAACTGCTGGAAGAGCTCGATGGGTAGGACAGCATCTATGAAGGGAAACGAGCAGATGACATTTTGGGTTGGCACCCTTATCGGGACTCCATTTCCCATCACGTAAAAGAACTGGTTCAGGCTTGGTTTTGCCTTGGTTTTATATTAGTGCTGTCGAATCAATTTTTTACAATAAACACTCCTGAGTCTCTTGATGTTTTCTGATAGAATGAATGCTGTCCTCAATGGACTAAATGCGTCTACAGACATTACGGGGTTAATATACATCAAGCAATGATTTGCCACTATTAAATGGTGCCACAAGTCCAACATTTTGTCTGTTTGCCAGGCTTCGATAAACATAAGAAAATGTGAAGATGGAGGATATTCATGGTGTGATATTCTTCACCTTGGCCTGGCTATGCCATTACTGTGTGGCAGATGATCCCATACATCCCATCCCTGGTACATTGGAAACCATTAAATATTCTTTCAAAATTATTTTAGCCAGTCTTAATGGTTGCATAGAAACTCTCTTCCATGTTTAAAGTACTAAACAAACTCCATTTCTGCATGCCTCCAAAATTCAACACATACACCCCTAAAGTGCTGATGGTACTGGTAAGGTGTGTGCTGTTGCTATTCATTAATACATTTCTCGAAGGCCAAAAAATATATATATATTGATCGTGTCACCCATTCACATGTATCTGGTAATTATTTTCTGATTGAATAACACATATTTAAGTTAATTCCATTTCTTTCTCCAGAAATGTAATTTCCCTTTACCCTTAAAATAATAACTGCCGAATTTCCACCATGTTTCCTGGATTAATTTCAGTAGTGAACATATAACGAGGAACATCAAACTGAAAGATAATTAACTATACATGTAACTGGTTGTAATTCTGTACTATTTATGAATGTTTCTATAATCCTCCCAAGGTGTTAGGTATATTTCTATAATCCTCCCAAGTGTTCGGGATGCCAAGAGATTGAAACCTAAAAATGTTTTTTGATTATGCTTGATTTTGTTTCCAGAGATTTTAACTCAATAAAAATTATTGGTAGCATTTGGTTTTAGGATTGTACAATATGCATAAATATATTTTCTTTTTTCCCTTAATTTAATTTTACTGATCTAATTTAACTGATCCAATTTAAAAAAAAAAGGTTGCATGGAATGGTGTAACATCATATTCTGATCCAGATTCTTATGACATAACTGAATGATACAAAAATCATAGCAGTATCATTAGGGGAGTGGAGTAGATTGCAATGTCATTTGGAATAAAATAGCATTCTGTACTAGAACATTCTGAATTGTTTTACTATGCCTGAACCATTGTTGTATCTGCGACTGTTGTATTAAATGACATAATTTGTCTCCTGATGGTTTGTATTCTAATAAGTTGTTTTTAAATTCATGTACACATTAAAATAATAATCTCCAGTTTAGAATTTGTATAAAGTAAAGAAGAAGAATAGCAATCTTATGACACAGGAAGAAATCATTTGGTCCATTGTCAGTTGATTGAAATAGAGCTACTACAGTTAATGTCACTGTACAGCCCTGCAGATTTGTTTCTTTTTCATATTTTCACAAATAGAAATTCTACACATCCAGGTGAATGAGGTTCTTTAACAGACATTTGAAATGCATGCATTTGAAAACAAAAGCTTCTGGTCTTTTCCTGTTTTTCATGTTTATGTAGTACATTTATTATTTTGCATGTCTCGTAATTCCAAAATGTCGCCTAGCTGCTGGTATGGAACAGGAATTGAGTATTATTATGCAAAGATATATTCATTAAACCGGTTTGAGTAATTTGAATAGATGATTACATTCAGAAATTCTTGAACACAATTATTTTACTGAGCCATATGTATCATTTTCTTTTTTGGGAGTAATTTTGTAGCTGCTCAATTCTTGATTTATTTAAACTGCAACTTGTGTAAAATGAAGTGAATTCCTAGTTTATTGTCCCAACTGATTTGTTGGAAATTTATTGAGCATATGTCTGCATGCAAATAGTATCCATAAAGGTTCAAATTTCAGAGTATTGAGCATTGAGTGCCATTTGAGCATGCTCACTACAGTGAATTAAACCCTAATATGATGCTGTAGCATTTGATCACAATTCTTTGAAAATGAGGTAAACATTGATGATTTTGTGAAAGGGAAGGACTTGAATAATAATTTTGTAGTCATGTATTATTTTTATCATTCTTGATAATTATGCTGTTCAATAGCCCACTGGCATTCATGTCTTTCATCATGAAGGAAATTTTCTTTGTGTATGGATTTTTGTACAGGTCTACATAGACTGACATTTAAAGGAGTCCATTTTATGTAGATAATCACCATTTAGCATTTGACTGTTGTTTAGATGCTATATTTATGAACGGCAGTGAATGATTATGAATGTTGTGGAGCAAATGAACAACATTTCATTTTACACATTTTTATGAATGGCGATTGATTACGTCTAAGGAATTTCATACATTGACATATTTGATAATTGGTTTATTACCACTGTAGTTCAGTGAGATGCTAACAAAATCTTGGCAGGTGGATTTTTTTTATCAAAGGCAAAGAATGTTCGATTTAAAAGTATTTCAATGTTTTTAATAAGTGATAATGAAATGGTTGTGATTGTGATGTAACTGCAATGTCTGGCCTGCAGAGCTTTCAATGTTGTACATTAGGGCGTGTTGGCATTTTAGAATGGAGAACGTTTTCCTTTTGTTCATTTATTTGTCTTAATTTACAAATGCATGATAGTGCAGTATTTTAATATCCTATGTATGTGACCGTAAGATTAAACCAATTTTTATCATTTTATTATTTTGAATTGCTCTTGTGCATTCAAAATGATTTGAGGTGATATTCGTTTGATTTTTTTAATATATTTTTTCTTTGTGATCATTATTCATGACAACTTTTTGAAATTAAACACTGTAGTAATGCTGGTATGTTGTAAGGTTTTTGAAATTTGGGAAAGCCGTAGGGAAACCACTTGGAAGACAAAGGGTTGAATTTTCTTTCATGAATTGAAAATTTGCTTGTTACACAAATGGAGAAAAACACTCAATTTTACTCATTTAAAGCACTGTTTTCAAAGCAGAAGAATATGTGTTGTTCTTCAGTTTAAATAGGAGTAAGCTATTGCCCTCTTTCCAAGTATTGTAGTGGATTAGAAACTGTTGTTTCATACCTGGGATTTGGATAAACCAGAAATGTTCTTTGTATTTTTGATGCTCTCTTTATACGTGCAATACATTTGTACTATCCTCTCAGAAATTGATAACTCACTGAAATAATGCAATTCCAATTTATTATTGGACTAATGGCAGCGTATTTTTGGGAAAATTGAAAGGAAGTGTTTGTAATTGTTTATAGGTTACCCATTAATAATGTGGTCTGCATGTTATGATTTAAATCCTTGTCAGTTTTTAGTGCTAGTCAAGCCATCTTTTCAAAAATCTTTAGCCACTCTAATAACGTTTAAAAAAAATCTTTTCTTTAAAAGGTAGTGAGTGTTGCTATTAACACCGCTGACTTTGCACATATTCTTGGACAGTGAGTGCTGAGTGTGTGAATGTCACAATTGACCTAGATTCTGTCTTATTGACATGCACATGAAAGCTAGGAACCTCGGGTGATTTGTCTTTCCTTCTTTCCTTCTTGCCCAAGGGTAGTGAAGCCATTTCTATCAATCAGCTATTGCCATTGGCTCAAAATAACAACTCAGGTGCTCTGTTAAAAAGTAATTGAGGATAATTGGCTTTTCTCATAATTGCATAAATTAATTGTATATTGAATGACTTTTGTCTAATTATTTTGTAGTAAAATGTATGAGAAGATAGTGATATTCAGACTGCATTTACTAGGGGTTACCCTATGAGACACAAAATGGCTGAAGATTCAGACTATTGTATTAAAATATATCATGTATAGCTTAAATGGGAAGTGGCCTCCAAGTTAATCTTTCATGAGTGGCTCTTTCATTGTCAAAGAAACCAGAAAGTATTACAAAACCTTGGTCATATTGTGCTGCTAACAATCTTTGTCAGGCAAAAAACTCTTTTCAGGTAACAATGTATTCACTTTTTTCTTGCTTTCAAACCCTATTTTGTTTGAAAACAACAAATTCATTTTCAAATGTATCTTGCTCTTTTGTGGAGATTATGGTTTTGCCTCAACGTTTAATGTTTAATTCTACTCTGTTATGTTGGAAAAAGACTGTAAAAGGTCTGTCAACAGCTGATGCTGCCATTTTTTGTATTGTACATGAATGTTTTTAAAGAAAATGGTTCATTTTATTGATACGCTGCATTTGATTTGGGGAAAAGTATATATCAAAGAATTCTATTAAAGTTTGGTAGTACAGTGTAGAATTTAATGCATCTATATTTTGCTTTAAACTTCGTAAGCAGTGGTTTAAACATTTAGAAGTTGTGAATGGTGAATGTCTTTCAGTTGGTTCATTTTATATGCAATTTCTATTTGGCTTAACTGAGGTGAAGCTTAATAAAATACCATTGTAGTTCCTTCTTGGAATTGTACTTTGGTCATCTAGCTTTATTAAATTATAATGAGTGGTGAACATTATTTCAATGTGTGAATTACTTTTTCCATTTTCAAATTTCCCTTTTATTATATTAATTAAAACCTATAAATAATGATGAATGAATCAAATAAGATTCCATCTACATGGCATTTCATCCAACCTTGACCAACTGACGTTTAGAGGCTGGGTGTATGTATTTATTTTCATACTAAATTATTTGTGTCATATTACCATCAATCTGGATTTAAGCATTCATCACACAAATGTCTTTGTTTCCCTCTACCTGGAGAAATGATCGTATGTCTTGTTTGAAATTTGGGATATTATGAAATGTTTAAACTTGCCAAGAGAAAATGCATTTTGTTTGTAGGATTCTGCTTTTGCAGTTCTGAAACATAAATCAAAATATGCATGTTATTTACCTTTATTTGACCAGTTTCATGAAATTTCGTGTGAAGATTGTGAAGAGCTGTAGCCCAGGGACTGTTGTGGTAGTCGGCCACAAAATGGCAGATAATTTGTGTTGCAAGGGAACGTGTTATGAAATGGTTGAATCTGCAGTGAAGTGCCTCCGTTAAGCATGCTCAGGTTATTGAATTATAGCCTATAGGGGGAGATGAAGAGTTGAAGCAGAAAACTGCCTTCAGCAACAACTAGGGTTTACAATTGCTTGAGATTCTTTGTCCAAAGAGAGGTATCAAAACGACCTGCAGAACTTCTATACAGGTAATTTACCGCCTGCTGCTTGTTCTGTTTACGTCTCAACCTTTTGAATCTGACAATGATGTGCACAAGTAATTTGTCACCAAAAACCTGTATTTTAGAACTCCTGAATTTAAAGATGAAAAATGATTTAGTAGTTTAGAGTACTTTGAACTCAGATTGAATAAATGTACAAATAACTGGTCAGTGAAGAAACTTTATACAATACTTTGTAATAATTAAACACATTCCTCCATATTAAATAGGGAAATATGTGGCATTGACATTAGTTCTCTTTTAAGAAGTTGAGAATGGACTCTTTTGGTTTGAGACAACAGAAGATACTTATGATTGACATAAAATGCGGGAGTAACTCAGTGGGTCAGGTAGCATCACTGGAGAAAATAGATAGGTGATGTTTTGGGTTGGGACCCCTCTTCAGACTGATTGTGTGTGTGTGGGGGGGGGGGGGGGGGGGGGGGGGAGGAAGCTGGAGGCAAAATCAGGGCTGGCAACGGATGACCTGGAAGGGAGGTTCTCTGAAAGGCTGATCGTTGGCTGAAGACAGTGATCAGAAGAGGGACACAGTTGTGAAGTGTGGAACTGGTGAACCGACCTTTGGTGGAGTGGGGGGAGGGGTGTTTGTAGAAGTTACCTAACATTTAGCGAATTCAACATTCATACCGCTAGGTTGTAAACGTCCCAAGCGAAATATAAGGTGCTATTCCTTCAATTTTGCGTGACCTCATTTAGTCGATACTCGTGGTTTTCCAGGATAACCAATTCTGAAGCTATATGCAGAGCACTATAGGGGTAAAGGAAGTCCCCTAGTTAATAAAACCGCAGCAAATATGCTGCTATTGCCTGTTTTCCTAACTGGTGTAAAAGTTGCTATTTCAATAAATATATCTAAATATGTATCTTGATATAATATTTGTATCTTGACCTTATACGTATCTTGATCTAGTGATACGTATTCCCAAATCCTGACGTAAACGTTATTGATGTTAACTGGTCTGTGGTATTCTGCATCTTCGTGGTTGAAATTGCACGACTACAATATCTAGCTCGTGATATATAATTTTATGTTGGCAATCCAGTGACATCACTGTTCAATTTAAAATTAAAAAATAATCTTATTACTTTATTGAAGATTGTAGATGAGAGTATGGATTTATGTTTTATGGATTTATGTCTTATGTCTAAAAAGACATATGTTTTGTGCAGTGTGGACCTAAAGTTTTTCTGTGGAATTTTCTTAGTTAAACCGGTCAAAATATCTAAACTTACAAAACACAGGTCATTTTTTTAAAGGTTTATGAAGCACTTGTATTTATTTATGCTTCTAGATCTTTTCTAGAAAACATATGATATTGTCTTGTGAAAACTACAGGTAGATTTGGTGGAATGAGGAAAGTAATTGACATGGTTGTCAGCTGCTCCTCATCGGTGAGACCAAGCGTAGGCTTGGCAAACGCTTCGCCGAACACCTCCGCTCGGTTCGCAATAACCAACATGACCTCCCGGTGGCTCAGCACTTCAACTCCCCCAACCATTCTGAATCCGACCTTTCTGTCCTGGGCCTCCTCCATGGCCAGAGTGAGGACCACCGTAAATTGGAGGAGCAGCACCTCATATTTCGCTTGGGCAGTATGCACCCCAGCGGTATGAACAATGACTTCTCTAATTTTCGGTAGTCCTTACTCTCTCCTCCCCTTCGCAGCTCTCCCTCAGCCTACTGGCTCCACCTATTCCTGTCTTCTTCCCCCCCCCCCCCCCGCAAAAATAGTTCTTGACATCAGTCTGAAGAATGGTTTCGGCCCGAAACGTTGCCTATTTCCTTCGCTCCATAGATGCTGCCTCACCCGCTGAGTTTTTCCAGCATTTTTGTCAACCTCTGGTAGTTATCTTGTTGGGAACCCATTTTGGAAGTCATGCTAAATTCACCATACGTCTCCATTTTCTCACAGAAATATTACGGGAGCATTTTTAAAGTAGTGTTCTATAGAATGGATGTGAGCACATTTGTTATCAGAAATTGAGTTAAAAAAAACTAACATCCAAGGCACTTTATACTTAATTGTGTTAATTTCAAGTCACACAAAAATAAGCCTGTTCAACCCTTATGTTTTCAAGATGCCACATTAACTTGTACATCAGGTTGTAAAGCTGTCTATGGGTTAATTTTGCTGCTTGATTCTTAATTAAATGTTGGGCATAGAATAGTCCACTGTACTTCATAAACAACATTCCTTATGATTTCTATTTTGGAATATAGTGCAATGTAATGGGCACTTGGGCATACTTATTGGATCAGTTACAAATATTTTGAATGGTTTGGCAACTTGGCTGTAGTTACAATATCCAGTTGACTTTAAGCATCTCAGTGTGGTAGCCAGTTTAACCTTCACTTAGTTTGATTGCAGTGTGCATTGTTGAGAACTACATATACCAGTTGTCTCTAGTGCTAACGAAGGATGGTGACGTAACTGCAATGGTTCTATTGCATGATATTCTGCATAGTGTGTATACGATAGCTTGAGGCACTCATAAAAGGCTGATGAAGGAAATGTTTTAAGATGAAATGCCGTCACATCACTGTCTCACAGCTTTATTTGATAAGCAGTCTAAGCAATCTGGTTTTTAAGGGTTCATTTACTAGTCGGAAGGAAATGATTAGAAGTATGTGGAGCTAAGAAAGCCTGAAAGTACTTGGGGGATTCTTTTATGGTGTTAATCTTTGATTTGCTGCTTTGATATTCTAGGGATTGTACTTTGCTAATTAGGAAAGGTATCTTGGTTAAAATAGTTATTATTAGATTAAATAAATAGGTTAAAAATGTTTGTTACGTTGGATTCAAAGTTGAATTTGATTCATGTAACTTTTTTTGTACTGTCAGTTGATAGAATAATACTTGTGCATTGGATTTAATTATGTTGCTGTATTTTTTATTGTGCTCAAGTATAAATAATTGGGTTTTATTCCTTCCTGTGCACTGAAGAATGATCATTGACATTTTAATGGGAACAACTGTGAAGTGAGAAACGTTTGTCAGAGTTTCTAGTCCCCATGCAATATGTACGGACCCTTATTCAAAGATGCCAAGCAAACATTTACCCACAATTTCTTTTGAGTTGCTCCTTAGAATATTACATTATGAAATGTAATTTATTCACTGATGTAATGTTACAGATTCCTAGCTTAAAATTTTAATATACTTTTTGGTGCAGGGCCGAAAATTGCTTACATTGAGTTGATTATTCAGTAATTCCCATAATGGATATGTTTAATATCTTTTAAAACATTTTGAATAACTGAAGTAGGGCATGAAAATTACAAAGGTTAATTCTTCCAAACCTGTTGAAATTTTAATTCGCACGATTCTGCTTTTTAAATTGAAGAAAAATAATTACTTAAACGGAATTAAAAAAAACTCGAATTTGCGGTGATTAATACCAGTTAGGTAATGTTTTGCAGTCATAATTAGTATGATTCTTTATACAGTGGCATGCAAAAGTTTTCATACCCCTTGTACTTTTCCACATTTCGTCACGTTACAACCACAAACGTAAATGTATTTTTATTGGAATTTTATTTGATAGACCAACACAAAGTGGTGCATAATTGTTAAGTGGAAGGAAAATTATACATGGTTTCCACATTTTATTACAAATAAAAAGTTGAAAAGTGTGGCTTGCAAAAGTATTCAGCTCCCCCGAGTCAATACTTTGTAGTACCACCTTTCGCTGCAACTGCAGCTGCAAGTCTTTTGGGCTATGTATCTACCAGCTTTGCACATCTAGAGACTGAAATTTTTGCCCATTCTTCTTTGCAAAATAGCTCAAGCTCAGTCAGACTGGATGGAGAGCATCTGTGAACAGCAATTTTCAAGTCTGGTCAGAGATTCTTAATAGGAATTAGGTCTAGACTTTGACTGGGCCATTCTAACACATGACTATGCTTTGATCTAAACCATTGCATTGTAGCTCTGGCTGTATGTTTAGGGTCGTTGTCCTGCTGGAAGGTGAACTTCCGCCCCAGTCTCAAATCTTTTGCAGACTCTAACAGGTTTTCTTCCAAGATTGCCCTGTATTTGGTTCCATCCATCTTCCCATCAACTCTGACCAGCTTCCCTGTCGCTGCTGAAGAAAAGCATCCACACAGCATGATGCTGCCACCACCATGTTTCACAGTGGGGATGGTGTGTTCAGGGTGATGTGCGGTGTTAGTTTTCTGCCACACATAGCGTTTTGCATTTAGGCCAAAAACTTCAATTTTGGTCTCAACAGACCAGAGCACATTCCTTCACATGGTTGCTGTGTTCCCCACATGGCTTGTGGCAAACTGCAAACGGGACCTCTAATGGCTTTGTTTCAACAATGGCTTTCTTCTTGCCACTCTTCCATAAAGGCCCGATTTGTGGAGTGCACGACTAATAGTTGACCTGTGGACAGATTCTCCCACCTGAGCTGTGGATCTCAGCAGCTTCTCCAGAGTTACCATGGGCCTCTTGGCTGCTTCTCTGATCAATGCTCCCCTTGCCCGGCCTGTCAGTTTAGGTGAACGACCATGTCTTGGTAGGTTTGCAGTTGCGCCATACTCTCCATTTTCGGATGATGGATTGAACAGTGAGATGTTCAAAGCTTGGGATATTTTTTTATAACCTAACCCTGCTTTAAGCTTCTCCACAACTTTATACCTGACCTGTCTGGTGTGTTCCTTGGGCTTCATTATGCTGTTTGTTCACTAATGTTCTCTATCAAACCTCTGAGGCATTCACATAACAGCTGTATTTATACTGAAATTAGATTACACACAAGTGGACTCTATTTACTAATTAGGTGACTTCTGAAGGCAATTGGTTGAACTGGATTTTATTTCGAGGTATCAGAGTAAGGGGGGCTGAATGCTTTTGCATGCCACACTTTTCAGTTTTTTTATTTGTAAAAAAAATTGGAAACCATGTATCCTTTTCCTTCCACTTCACAATTATGCGGCACTTTGTATTGGTCTATCACATAAAATCCCAATAAAATACATTTACGTTTGTGGTTGTAACGTGACAAAATGTTGAAAAGTTCAAGGGGTATAAAAACTTTTGCACGTCACTGTATGTAGAGAATGTTTTCTCTGCTCGAGTAGAAATAGGATATTTAAGATGAAATGGGATGACATTGTTCACTTGGATGGGTTGGATCTTTGCAAAACTCTACTCTAATGGGCTCTTCTCAAAACAGAGATCAAAGGCTCCTGTGTATTGGAGGAATCCAGGGATATGTGGAAAATGATCTTTAAGATTGAAGAGAGGAGGATATACACAATGAATGCTCTGAGAAACAAAGGATGAGATTGCTGAAGATAGACTCAAAAAGCTGAGTAATTCAGTGGGTAAAACAGCATCTCTGGAGAAAGGAATGGGTGATGTTTCGGGTCGGGACCCTTTTGACCCACTGAGTTACTCCAGCTTTTTGTGTCTCTGTTCGGTTTAAACCAGCATCTGCCATTCCTTCCTACATTGCTGATGTCTAGGTGAAGATTTTTGCATGGTAGCCAAAACAAAATCATGCTCATTCTTCCTAATCAGTCTCTGTCTTTTCAAATGAACATATCTCTTCTCCCTTTGAATTGTCTCGAAAATTCGTCCAGCTATTAATGTAAGGCACACGAGCCTGCAATTACTTGGCTTATTAATTAAAGCTTCCCTTAAGTAAAGGAAGAGCATTAACTATCGTCTGGGCTTTTGGTGCCATGCCCGAGGTGGATGAAGATGCAATAATCTTCATCTGGACATCAGCAATCTCATGCCTTGTATCGCAGAGCATTCTGGCATAGATCTGATCCTGGTGGAGTACTACCCTCATCTCTTGTAGGACGCTATATTTTGTCTCCAAAAAACTTTATTCAAATCTAAGCCTCTTGCACAAAGGCCATCCCTGTTTATATTCAGAAAGCTTAAACTCCTCACACTCTTGCTCGTGTAATTTAACTACAAAGTCTGTTCCTCTAATTCCTGTATATTATTGCGAGGCCTATTGTATAACAGCAGCAAAATGGTTGCCCCTTCCTTATTCCTGAGTTTACTACATTTAGCCTTGTTGGACAATCCCTTCATGGTGTCTTCTCTATTTCTGTTGTGATGCTCTCCTGTGTAACCCATTCACCTAGCTAAAGTTTAGTGGAAAGTATTTGTAATTTGGAGAGGTGTAAACAGCAGCGCAACTCCCCCTTTTTAGCATCCTCCTCACTCCTGAGGCTTCTACGGGTTGTCGATGGTCGGCACTGGGCCAAAAGGGCCTGCTTGCATTCTGTATCAATCAATCAATCAATTATGCAGTTCAACAATGCTGATCTGCAGAAAATATGTATTTCATGCATATAGAGATATGTTAGTAATGCATCCATGTACTCCAGGTGTTATGATTTCCTGCCCAAATGTTTTTCTTATTTATGGTTTAATTTGTTAAAGACACTCCCTGAGACAGTATTTGAAGTCTGGGAAAGTGTAAACACTAGGCGGTGGAGGCGGGTTCTCTGGATGCTTTCACGAGAGAGCTAGACAGGGCTCTTAAAAATAGTGGAGTCAGGGGATATGGGGAGAAGGCAGGAACAGGGTACCTATTGGGGATGATCAGCCATGATCACATTGAATGGCTCGAAGGGCCGAATGGCCTACTCCTGCACCTGTTGTCTAGTGTATAGTGCCTGATAATTGACCTTGTGTAAGAAATGATATAAGCAAGTTGAATAGCTGATACGAAACTCATTTGGCAAAACTTCAAGAAACGCACATAGAAACAAGTCTGAGGGAAGGTCTTGACCTGAAATATCACATATCGATGTTCTCCAGAGATGCTGGCCGACCCACTGATTTACTCCAGCACTTTTTGCCCTTTTGTGTTAAGAAATACATGTTATTTTCTACAAATTGGAAGTATGTACTTGATCTAAATATAAGAATATTACATACAATTAAAAATCTGTTACTTCAATCTATATTAGAATAGAGTATACAATCTGTAAGTAAATTTATACACTCTTCGTGTTCCATTTGTATTTCAGTCTGTAGGCATGACTGGGGCAGACACAGCCATAGAAGACGGGAAACGGGAAGTAGCAAAGGAATCATCCACTACTGAAGACAAAGGTGAAGAAAAGTGCAAGCTCAGCTGTGTGGCTTTGCTTATTTTTAAATGTTTTGTATGAGCGCTCAGGTTAAATTTAGTTAACAAATTTTAATGGAGTTTTAAAAAAATGAAACAAGTTTTAGATTTCTAACTATAGAATATATATATATATTCTATAGTTAAATCTACATATAAGTGCTTTACATTTATAGAATCTACATATGTGCTTTACATTTATTGTGAATTTGACAGTCTTCAAAAGTTATTGTGTGATAACCTTTGTTTCTCTTAATAGGGTTACATATTGTACATGTTGAATCTTTTAAAAATGTGGTTGCACAAATACTGTCTTGTTGCCAATCAGTGGGATTTTACTCTCTTGAGGAGTCTGTGAAATTATTTGTCATATTATTGTAAAATAATCTTTGTATATTCCCAAACTAATTGTGACGTAATAAGCATAATAAATTACATAGGATATACGGCAGAGAAATAGACTATTCGACTATTGGACTATTAGTCTAAACTGGCGCCTGCTTTCCTCTGGGGTCTCCCATCCTTTTCTCAATCTATTTGCACAATCCTCTGCTCACTCTTTCTCTCGTGCTTGTTTAGTGTAAAAAAAAATATTTCTTCAGGATAGAGTGGTTTTCATGCCCACTCAGCATGCAGACTCAGGCAACATACTTAAGATTTCCTTTTTATTTTGTTGATGATCATTTACTTTTATTGTGTACTTGTGAAATATTGACGCTGTTGTGATCTGTTCGACAGGAAGTGACCTCACAGCTGCTAATTTGAGTGTCACAGAGACGCCACGGGAAACTTGTGAGATGTTTGCAGATGGTGAAACCAATGGTTCTTGTGGAGAGAGTGAAGAAGCATCTTCAACAATGAATCATCAAATGTCAATTAAAAACACTCAGGACATTGTGAAAACAGCATTGCAGGATTTAAACGAACTGAAACAGATAAATGAAAATGGAATACTAGGAGAAGACAATAAGACAGTTAAAGCAAGTAATCATATGAATTCAGATGATTTGACACGAACATCGGTGACCGGAAGTAATGGATTTGTTTTAAATAGTAAACCCTTATCGCAAGTACAGACTGGGCCTCCTCTCATATTCAGTCATGCTGCCAAAACACTTCCTTCATCTCCCAGCAAAGCTAGAGGAATTAACATGGTAAAAAACATAAGTACAGCATTAGCTGCCGAAGTTCTGCAAAATCAAGCCATGAAATCGCTTACTCTGGCATCAGCCAAATCAGGAGAAGAAAACCTCGAAGAAAACACATCTCAGGCTAAAAAACTTTCACAGGGCCTCAATACTGAGGTCAAGGTTCATCGAGCAAGGAAGACTCTGCCTAAGCTCAACCTGAATCAGGTAAGAAGCTTAATCTTCAAAAGGTATTTGTACTGGTTATAATTTTTTGCACAAATGATCTCATTTGAAATAGGCTGCTTGAATTACTCGGATAAGGATTGACGAGCATTAGCAATGTAAGGAATTATTTATGTTTATTGAAAATAATTAACAATTGGTTTTGCAATGGAAGATGCATAATGTATTAAATATGCATTATGTATATACATTGTCTAAAGCCACAGAATCTTCAGTTAGATTCACCTTGATATCATTCTAATATTGTTTTAACTCCTACTATGAGCCTCCATAAATTGGCTGCCCTTGTAATCTAAATCAAATGCTGACAGAGCGGGTGTATGAAGAATATTGAATGGTTATTTGGATTAGTACTGTTTGGGGTGGAAAAAAAGTGAACACTTTTGAGATGCTTCGAGTCAAAATTGTTCTGCCCAGAAATTGGTCTTTTTGCCCAAAACATCCATACAAAACCTCCTGCCATTCATTCTAATCCTATGTACGTACATTAGATCTGTAACTTTCCATGCCAGTTTAAATATTTCCAAAACCTAATGATTGTGTTTGACAACGCCACTTCCTCTGACAGCAAGTTCCAGATATGTGGGGAAATTAAAACTGTCTTGGATCCCATTTTTAGTCATAGCATCATACAGCGTGGCCACAGGACCTTAGGTCCAACTTGCTCACACCGACCAACATGCCCCATCTACACTAGTCCCACCTTTCTGTGTTTGGCCCATATCCTTCTAAACCTCTCCAATGCACGTACCTGGGACAGTACTGGCAGTCCCAGGATTTTGGTGTTTCATACAAGATAAAGAGGAAGGTAAAAGAGGTGGAGGAGTTGCTTTGTTAATCAGGAAAAATGTCACGGCGGCACTCGGAGGACTTCCTCGAGGGTCTGTCCACTGAGCAATATGGGTAGAGTTCAAAATACACAATGTGCAATCAATCTAATGGGTTTATACTATAGAACTCTCATTAGCCAGTGAGAGAAAGAGGAACAGATATGTAGATATTATGAAAAGATGCAAAAGCAAGAGAATTGTCGTTGTGGGTGACTTCAAGTTATCCAATATTAATTGGTACTTGCTCAGCACAAAAGACTTGTATGTGGCAGAACTTGTTAGGTGTATTCAAGAGTGACCTGTGACCATTTGAAAATGGTGGGACAGATTAAGAAACTGGTTTAAAAAAAACAGATTGTGTACTTCATAAATGGAGACCTAGAGTGCAAAAGTAAGGAAGTCATAATGAACCTTTATGGAAACACTAGTTTGGCCACAATTGGGGTTGTTTCCAATTTGGGGTACAACACTCCAGGAAAGAATTAAAAGCTTCAGAAAGTCTAAAATGGTGCCAGTGATGAAGGATTTTAATGAAACGTATAGACTGGAGAAGCTGGGGATTTCCTCCTTGGCACAGGGGTGGTTCTTACGGCATCTGATAGAGGTACTATAGTTGTGGAAGTATCGATAAAGAAAAACTGTTCCATTGGCAGAGTAGTCAGGAACTAGGGGACATGGAATGCAGGTAAAAGGCAAAAGAACCAGAACTGAAAAAAGGATAAATTTACAGGATTGGATTAGGGTCTGGAATGCATTGCTAGAGGTATAATGAAGACAGTTTCAACTGCTGCATTCCAAAGTGAATAGGGTAAAGAATTTGCAGATAGAGCAGGTCAGTAGTGAGATTCTAACTGGATTGTTTGCATATTAATCTGGTCTGATTTACAAGAGGGAATGGCTTCCTTGCATGCTGTAACAATTCCATCAAATGAGATTTAAGACCTTTATTTGGACATTCCTGTTTTCTACTTTTTCCAGAAAAACGGCATGTTCCTCTTTTTGGTTATAATTATTCATTCTATAGTACTTTTGTAAATGACTCTACATCCATTCTCTGATATCAATATCCTTTCTGTAATCTTCAAAAATACAAAAACACCAACCCGCATTCTCAGCCAGAAATAAAAGGAGAGCTGCAATGAAGATCAGATCATTGCTGATGGAAAGATAGTGCTTTTTCCTGACTTTATATTAATGTGAATGGCATGGCGTGGAACGAATTTGCAACTCAGATTGCATTCACAAACAGAATGGAAGTGAATAGCAAATAATAATTTCATCCTTTTTTGATTTTCCCATTCTGGTGAAGATTAAACAGCAATTCAGGTTGGAGTACATGCAAATATATTGCTGCCTTGCACGAGTGGGTTTAAATTCCCATACAACTTCACACACAGACTGCTGAAATCACTGGTGGAGCTTGACCTGTGTGTAGTCCGTTATCTGAATGCGAGTTGTGCAGTTTGCAAATGTCTGGGAAGATGCTGATCAGCAGCTTGTGCCGAGAAAGAAAACAGCTTGATTGCAAATTCATGTAATTTCGATGTCAAACAACACATATGCCAGAGTTTTGTAAATGTATGAGAACTAAATTCAAGTAGTATTCGGCCCTAAACTGGGGTTAGGTGGAGAGATCTATAAAAAAAAAGCA
This sequence comes from Raja brachyura, assembly GCA_963514005.1. Next base: position 18,795,429 of record OY740813.1, on the reverse strand, counting down.
TTTTAAATGTTCGCCATTAATTGGTGCAACAAGAATACGTTGGTGGTAAACACTTCCAAGGTGTCTCTGTAAAATGAGCAGGGGAGTTCATTTATAATTTGGGAAATGATAAACATTAAAACATTATCCAAACATTAAATACTTGATGTTTAAGAACGAACTGCAGATGCTGGAAAATCGAAGTTAGACAGAAATGCTGCAGAAACTGGTTTAAAAAGAGGTTTCTCCAGCAATTTTGTCTACATTAAATACTTGATGTTTATTGTATTGGCTTTAAAGTGCTCAGGGACAACATGAGGTAATGAGAGGTGCTGTATAATTTCAAATTGGTCTAAGACTGGGAATTTTTAAATCATGCTGCTAATAATGATAGGAAGAACATGTGAAGTAAATTAAGTGAAAGAAAGCACAAGGTAGGTTTTAATATAAATGAACAATATGGAGGACACTGTCTCTATTGCAGTATATTGAGCTCTGAATCATCTTGACAATAAGAACAGCTATGTCATTGACTATAGTTCAGCAGACAACACCTTGATAACAAATCAGCTCATCTCTAAATTCCTCAACCTTGGCCTTGGGCTTCCATCTGCAACTTGCTTCTTGAGTTCCTGACCAGTGGACCTCAGTCGGTTAGAATTGATCATGACATTTTCTCCATCCTAAGCCTCAACACTGATGTTCCTCATGGTTGTTTGCTCCGTCCACTGCTCTACTCCCTGTAGATCCATGACGTTGTGGCCAAGAACTTGATGTTTACATTCAGCGTTAATACCGTTGTTATCAGCCAGATCAACAGCAAAGATGAGGGGAAATACAGAAAAGTGATCAGTAACCTTGTGTCAGTGTTAGTAAAACAGCCTAGCCCTTAATGCCTGAAAGACATAACAGCAGGTTATTGACTTAAGGAAGTAGAAGTTAGCTCATTAACTGAGCAGCTGTAGAGATGGTCAACAACTTCTCAGCATCTATATCACGAACAATCTAACCTGGTCTCCTCACATTGATGCGTAAATCAGCGTTTTTACACTCGAATGCCCCTGTCCCACTTAGGAAACCTGAATGGAAACCTCTGGAGACTTTGCGCCCCACCCAAGGTTTCCGTGTGGTTCCCGGAGGTTTTTGTCCACCGGCAACCACCTTCAACTAGCATCGCAACCGGCCTCGACTAAACAATTACCGATTTTTAAAACAGAAACCACTTTTGACCATTAGGGAGACTGACAAAAACCTCCGGGAACCGCACGGAAACCTTGGGTGAGGCGCAAAGTCTCCAGAGGTTTCCGTTCAGGTTTCCTAAGTGGGACAGGGGCATTAGGCATCTGAGAAGATTTGGCATATCCACAAGGATTCTAAAGACTCACTATACGAGGTATTTTGATGAGATGGATCTTGGAACAGAGAGCATTGGGACAGACTGCTTTGCTCTAGACTGCCTGGACTTTCAGAGAATGGTGAACACAACCCAATCCATCAAAGGCTCGTTATTTCCTTCCATCCAGTCCATTTTCATGATCTGTTGCTTCCCTGCCCATTTACAGGAGCTTGAAAACCCAAACGTCCAGTCAAGAACAGCTCCTTTTCCCACTTCTATCAGATGCCTGAACCAATCACTTCTTTCACACCTGCTTCTCGAAGGTGCTGCCACATACTCTTCCTATTAACAACGTGCTTTGTATTTTTTACACTATTTCCGATTGTACGACAATCTTTGTACCATCCTGTGGTTTTTCACTCATTGTATTTTGTTTTGTTTTTAATTATTACCATGCATTCTGTTTATTCTCTGGGCTTCAATGCAAACATGGAATGTTACATACTGCAGGTGCAACGGAAATTAATCTGAATCTGGTAAACTTTTCCCCCTGTATATTAAACCTTTGCGCTCTAGTTTTAGACTACCCTACTCTGGGGGAAAAGACTAAGTGTGGGAATACTCAGCATGCCAGGTAGTATTTAAAGAGAGAACCAGGTTAACATTTCAGTTGGTGACTCCTAGACCTGGTGCAGTTAATAGAAGATACTAATATAGTTGATTTTACTATCCTATGAAACCAAATTTTCAATTTTTATTGTCATTTTAAGTGGTCCTGTTGTAAAATGTGAATGGAATGAAAATATTTTCCACAGTAATGCTTAAAGTAATTTATTTAATAAATATGGAAATAAGAATCACAAAAAATGTTCTTGTTGCTATAAATTTGTGTTGCCATTACTAGAAAACTTTCTTGTGTTTTTCTTTTGATGTTGAATATTTTCAGGGAAAATGTTAATACTATTTGGGCATGACTTCTGAGTAGAAATTATATACTTTTTAAATGTGTAAATATACACACACACACAAGTCTTAAGGGGTTTCTATCTATTATTATTTCTTCCCAAACTAAACTGTGGCAGATGCTGCTTGGGATGCTTTTTGTGGGATTTGTGTGATGTCCCAGTATTAATTTGGATCCTATCATCATACATTTGCCAAATGTAATTTACAAATGATTATCTATAAATAACTATATTTGTTTGTTAGTGGAAATGGTCTTTCAGGTGTATAGTACGTCTGCGTCTCGTATGTGTGAGTGAGATAATATTTGTATTCATTAAGAAAAACAAAGAGAATGATCGATAATTTAATATTTTTGGTTTGGATGTCCTGTGTCAACAGCGGGGTACCTGAGATCAGCATGCGATGTAATTCAATCCAGGTACTAGTGAATCTTAAACAATCTAATGAATGTTCAAGTAGGGCCTTCAAATACATAAGACTTTTAGTTTACCCCTCTGGGCTGGATTTAAACCCAATTCATTTATGTGAGCAAAGAGTTTAGTTCACTGTCTTGCATTGTTGTAATTGTTTAACTAATGTGCTTTGTGTCGAAAGTTTCATGACATCACAAATGGCATTCATATCTGTCACAAAATGTCAGTTTCTGCAATTTTACAAAAAATTATTGTTGTATTAGCTTGTGCTAAAGATGAGTTGCAATGCATTTTGATATGACTGAAGGGGTCTCATTGGAGATATTTGAGCAAATCATTTAGTTTCCTTAAAGAAACAAGCTTGACCATCGTTGGAAATATATAAAACTGCAATTTGATCTAATAATTAGGCTGTCAATATCATAATTCTGTTCTAAATTGTAATAACATTGCATTCGTCGAAAATGAGATTAAAGTGGACCCTCTATGAATGGTGGAGACTTCAATTCAATAACATACATTTGGATAATTTCCAGTCACTAAATCATTCTGTTAACTGAAAAATGCAACTACATAGGTAATTTTCTGGGAAAATAACTGTTGTCGGTGCCAACTAGTGGCATGGTGGCTGCTGCCTCATATCTCCAGTGATCTGGCCTCAATCCTGACCTCGGTTTCTGTCAGTATGGGAGTTTTCACTTTCTCCCATGGACTCCATGATTTCCTCCTGGTGCTCTGATTTTCTTTCATATCCCAAAGACATGTGGGTTGTCATCTTCTTCTTGTGTATGGCGTGCACAGCCTAAAGTTGTAGGACAACTTGTTCTATATGATTTTATTTGATTGTGCACACCGGGTTGACTGCATTCGTCAAATCAGTGAAGGTTGCAATCTTCCACCCCAACATGTGGGTTGTTAAATTAATTGACCTCTGGAAATTGCCTCTATTGTGTAATTGAATGGTAGAATCTAGGGTCTTTGGTGAGACTGCTGGAGAATAACATGGGATTAGTATAAGATTATTATAAATGCATGCTTGCTGTCTGGCACAGATTTGGCAGAAGACCCCGATTCTGTTGAAATAACTTTGACTTGTAAGGTCAGCTGGTTCCATATCATGGAACTCCAGTGCATTCATTGTGTGCTCTGTTACCAAACTTATTAAAAATCCAATTTTGCATGACAGAATTGCTGCTTCATCCTGGCCACAATACCATAGCCACATTGACAATTTCTCAGAATAAAATTGACCAGCTGATTTAATTGATAACTGTTTTGAAACATTGTCTTGAAAGCTTGTGTCCGCTTCACTAGAATTTGGTGCCTTTCCTATATTGCACAACTCTGTACCTTGGAGACTAATGCACTTTGAAACAACTCTGTGATTATAATTGAAATCACAAGTGCCTGTCTGATCATTTAAGTTATTAATTGATGGGGGATATCATGATGAAATCAAAATGATGTGGCATAGAGGAATTTTGCCCAATCTTCTTTAGTAGTCAGTACATTACCCTAAAGGATAAAGGAGGGAATTTGTGCTAGGTGCCAGAGTATGTAGGCAAGGCACTAAACAAGGACTTTGCATCTGCATTCACCAATGAGAACGACATGAAGGACAGTGAGATAAGTGGAGAATACTATTATGCAGTTGAGTAAGGGCAGTTTGAGATTAAGAAGGAGGTGGTGTGGGCATTTGAAGGGCCATAAGGTGAAGATGACGAAAGTTATCGATGAGGGGTAGGGTGATGGATGTTGTCTACATGGGTTTTAGTAAGGCATTTACCCTCATGATAGCCTGATCCAAAAGGTTAATATGCACAGGATTAACAATGACTTAGTTCTATTGATTCAAAAGTGGCTTACTGATAAAAGACAGAGGGTTGTGGTGGAAGGTTGGAGGTCCAGAAATATATAAATGACTTGGATGTAAATATAGGTGGGTTATTGCAGATGGCACAGATTGCTGGAGTATTGGACTGTGAGGAAGGCTGTCAAAGTATACGGCAGGATATCGATCAGCTACAGAAATGGCAGGTGGACTTTAATCTGAGCAAGCGTGAGGTGTTGGGTGGGTGGGGCATGGAGTATAAGAATCATAAAGTCATGATGCAGCTTTATAGGACCTTGGTTCGGTAAATTTGAGTATTGCATGCAATTCTGGTTGCCCGTTATAGGAATGATGTGGAGGCTTTAGAGAGGGCGCAGAAGAGATTTGCCAGCATGACTCTGGATTAGAGGGTATTAGATATAAGGAGAGGTTGGAAGGACTTGGATTGTTTTCTATGGAATGCTGAAGGTTGAGGGGAGATCTGAGAGAAGTATATCAAATTATGCGTCATAGACAAAGTAGACAATAGCATCAGCCAGGGTGAAAATATCAAACGCTACTGGGCTTTGCTTTCAGGTGAGAGAGGCAAGTTTTAAGGAGATGTGCTGGGCAAGTTTATTTTTACACATTGGGTGATGAGTTGCTGGGGTGATGATGGAGGCAGATATGTAAGTGGCATTTAGATAGGCACATGGATGTGCAGGGAATTGACGGATATGGATCATGTGCAGCAGAGGAGATTACTTTATTTTAGCATCATGTTCAGCACAGACATTGTGGGCCAAAGGGCTGTACTGTATCTCTGCTCTTTTCCCCAAAACTCTTCAGATTTTCCCTGGGGAATTGGAGGTCTGGAACTTGCTGGCGGAAAATGGAAACTTGCATTTAAAGGATTATCTGCATGAGCATGTGACATTCTGGGACACCAAATAGACGGACATAGACTGAATGTTGGAAAACGTAACCAGTTTGAATAGCTCTTAGGTGGCCTGGAATGCATAAGCCGATAGCTGCTGTGCCCAGGTTTTTGATTTTGTGATTTCTTGCATAAGCTGCTTAATCAATTCATGTGACAAGTGATGGTTGTGAGTTGAAACAAACTATTGATTCCCTTTGGACAATCAACTTTAAAGAAAGTTAGATTGTTTTACTTGGAAATTGTAAGAAGGTAACAACCATTTCAATCCAATGTATCCATTTTGAATATACTGTTGACACTGGAAATTAGAAATAAAAATAGAAAATGGTCTTTACATCAGAACCATCGCTCCCAGGTGTTTCTCTCCACAGATTTTGTCTGATCTGCTCAACATTTACATCTTTTTCCACTTCAGATTTCAGTTTCTACTGTGCTTTACTTTTGTTTTATTGTTTAATTTATAGTTAATGGTAAAATGTAATGGTAACATTTAAATTGTTACCATTTGAAGCAGGCTGCAAGGCCACCATATTCAAGTACAGTTTCATACCATTTCAAGCAGGGTGCAAGCCCACCAAATTCGAATGCAGTTTCATACCATTTCAAGCAGGGTGCAAGGCCATCAAAGACAGAGTCGTGACCTCTCCCTCCCCATCTTGCAGACTGAGCCACGCCCACACTTCTGGGTTTTATAGTCCATCTCCCCCCCTCAGCAGGCAGCAACCAGCATTTTCAAAGCAACCAACACTTTAGCATTTTCAAAGCAACCAACACTTTAGCATTTTCAAACTGCATTTTCAAACTACATTAAGGGCACTCACAGTTTAGTAGACATATGTTCAGCATTATTCACAGCTCAGACTGAGACGTGACCCTCTCGCTCCCCATCTTGCAGAGACTGACTGAGGCACTCAACACTTCTGTGTTTTGTAGTCCCTCCCCTCTCTCACTGGAAGGGGCGTGGCCTTCATGGCGTGATGGACAGGAGTCAGAATCTCAACATTAAAAAAAATTAATGTCTTTTATTTTTAATCGATGGGAAAAATCCTCTTGTCCTGCCCAGCGAAGGGGATGTGAGTAAGATGGCCAAAAATCACAGCCATAAGTGGTAGCGTTTTTTCTAAAATCAATATGCAGTGCAAACAGGAAGTGGTCAAGATGAGACTTTTAGTAATATATAGATTCAGGGTATTTTAGAATATTAATTCAGAATATTAGTATACTTTTAGTTTCGATAGACTTCACACTTATCGGAAAACTACTATTCAGATATCATATTGTTATTTTCAATACCAATATTTGCTCATACTTACAATCTTTTCCATCATCACAAGTCTGTCACACCGTTAAGGGGCTGTTCCACTGCAGCGACCTAATCCGCGAGTTCAGAAGAGTGTCTTCGACCTTCAAGCTCGAGGGCACTCGTCTGAAAAACCTTGAGCTGGATCGACCGTCAGCGATGAAACCACGAGCTAGATCGGCCGACCACGCACACACACACACACACACACACACACACACACACACGCGCACAAATACATCGCAATGGCGGGGGCCTGGGAAAGCGGGGGAGCGCTGTCTGAAATTCACACCCGTGATGAAGAGGAAGGTAAAATACGGCTGCACAGTGTACGGTACGCCCTTTAGAGAGCGCGGTGTGGGGGGGGGGGAGAGAAGGGGGTGAGCAGGGAGGGGGCAGAAGGAATGGAGACACTTTTAAGAAGTCAGACAACGTTTAATAAAGTTTAGCGGGCATTTAACCTACCGGCTGGTTTTCCTTGGTCCTGAAAACTCCAATGAGCCAATTAAAATGCCCGATCAGCGAAGGAGATTGCCTACAGCTGCTCTCGACTACCTGTAACTACATAGCGACCCCACTCCACTGCACTACGAATTAAAAAGAACCATGCCGACCAATTTTTACTCGCGGAAAAGTTTTCAACATGCTGAAAATAGTTTGAGGCCGCGATTATGCGGGAACTTCCCTTGAGCATGAAGTAGAGTTCCAGTGACCCCATAGGACCTCCTCGGGCCACATGTCGACCATGCTGCGAGTTTGAGTCGAGGGCAAACTCTTCTAAACTCTCAGATTAGGTCGCCGCAGTGGGACAGCCCCTGAAGGTAGCTTTTTATTAGTGGGCTACCACACGAGGATTTCATAATATTTTTGCATTCATTCAGTTTTAGCAGCTGAAACTTGTCCTATTTCAAAACCTTGTGAGTAAACTGTAGTACAAGCTTTGAGTGAATCATTTTTGATCAAGCACTAATTAATTTTTTTCTTGATGGGAGTGAGTTTTAATTCAGTTTATATTTCATACAATGTGCAACAGATTCAGCTGAGGATCATTCTATTTATTATTGTATGTGGAATGGTACTTTGCAAAACATAGTGTTAGAAGGCATTAATTTTGTACTTCTACCTTTTTAAAGCCACCAAACAAAGACCCAAAGGAAGAAGGTGTAAATAGTCTAGAATGTGGGAAAAAACCACCACCTCCTTCATCACCATCATCACCATCACCACAACCAACATCACCACAGAAACAGATACTACCTCAGAATCAGAACAATGCAGCCATTAGTAAACCACAGTCAGGTAATAAGAGAAACTGAACTGGAATACAGTAAGTTTTATTCAAATATGCATTCATTGTAGCATTCAAGTAATGCAGATATTATAATTTAACAAAATAATTAACAGTAAATATTTTAAAGCTGTAGTTTTGAGGTAGATATCCTGTAGAAAATTAAAAACAATCCTGACAATACTACATTAAAATGTTATGTAATGGCAGAAATGTTTTAAATACATATAGTATCTTATTTTAGCTTATATATTTTGATTTAAAACCTAAATACTGAAGACTGGTGTGTGTATTCAGAGAGTGCAGAGATTTCCAGTTTAAGTATATGTCTCAATGTATAATTATAATAGAGATAAGTGGCACATAAACATGAATGGAAAGCCATACCCATGCAGAGCATACATTTCTTATTAAATATTCAAAATAATTAAAACTTTGACAGTGGCTAGGAAGAAGAAAAGAAAAATGGGAACATATAGCCTGGCTCCTAAGAAGAAGACCAAACTGCTAAAACAGCGCACCGTACTTGAAATGTTTCAGAACATGTCACAGTCTGCATCCGACATGCAGGTGGGTCGTGAAAAGTGTAAACCTTCCACACAGAATTTGTTTTCCATTTCCACTTCAGAAAAACATGTTAAAGAGTAGTTAAGGATAGGGTTATATTTTCATATTTTGTTTTTTGCTTTGGTTAGATTTTTTTAATTTGTTGTCCATTTTAGAACAAACTCCAATGTCCAGCGAGTATTGGTTATGGTTGGGCAAAGTTCCACCGAGATCATCCTTTGTCCTTCTTAAAATGATTGGGGCGTTCAATTTTGCTCGACAAAACTGCACTCTGCAGCTTCACCTAAAACACAGCACCATTTATTTTTGTTAATGCTAATTTGTCTTAAATTGAGGAAGAAGTTGCTTTCAGTGTAATAGAAGATCTTGTAAGATCTGAAGAGTTTATGTTGCAATTAAAAAAAACATCTGATTGGTAGGTCTTTAAAAAACATGTTGGTTTTTACAATCTACTGTTTGCAAATTCTGAGTAAAATATTTTTTGCCCATTCTTAATTATAAATGATTTGTGGCATTAGTATTTTTCATATAATTTACTTATGGGGCAAATGCATCATTTGATTCAAGATGTTCAGATTGTACCATTGAAGGTAAAACTTCAACTTAAGACACATGACCACAAAAAAGAGAAAATATGACACCAGAAGAACTATATCTGATTCTTAGAACAGTCACTTAATCTCTATATTCATTTTTTTTCAAGCAAGATCTTGTTGAAGTGATATTTCCTTAACCCATCTTTGTTTCTTTGAAGCAAATTTGGAATTTCTCAAATTAAAAAAAAAGTAAATATTTGATGCTGTTGTCAGGTCATACCCGCCTGAAGGCAGAGGAAAAGTTAGTATTTTAGTCCAATAAACACGTTATACAAGTTATGAGCAAGCAGGCTTCATGGGAAGTGATGTAATTGGATAAACTGTAGGAGACTTTTGATGGCATAGGGGGTGATACAGCAAAATAGGTTTTCAATCTTTCTGCTGTTTCAGAAGCCTTCCCTTTTATCCTTTCCTCTCTTTTCCCTCACTATAGATGGAAAGCAATTGACAACAGTTAATTTTGCTTTTCTCTGCTGAAGCGACGATCATTTCCAATGACCTGTTTTTATTTGGATTTTCCAACATTTGCAGTATTTTTTGCTTTTTAAAAAATTCTTGGTTTTATTAAATCCCCAGCATAATTGATACTTTATTTCCCAGTATTTAATTTGATTTGAATTTTGCGTTACGGAGCATGAGAGGCAGTTCGTAAAATTGTTGATTTACCCTTTCCGTTCCTCTCCCATCTCAATGAGTAAGGACCATTTTCCACATCATTTCTTAAAATAAAAATATAACATCTATTCATATCCCTCTTTTATGGAAAACCTGCAGATCTCGCTGAAAGAAGTAATCTAGAATGATGTAAACAAAAAAGAAAAGCATTTTTTCCCCCCAATGTTTGCAATAATAAGCCAGGTTGAATGTGATCAATTTACTCCTGGCCTTCATTTTGATCATGAATGCTATAACATTGTTTTAATTGCAATCCCTGGCTTGGAATCACTTCTAGAATTTGGAATCTTTACAAGTAAAAAGTTATTCATTGATCAGACTTGAAATTCTTTCTGAGATTTGTAGTGAGGCATTCGGTGCACCAGAGGGTGCTGTGTTATGTTGGAAGGTTGCATATCAACGTGACTAATTGGATGCTTTTGAAATAAAATGAAAAGTATATGAAAGCTGGAACAAAAATAATATAGTTTTCTTTCAAACAGGGTGACTAGGTTATCTGAAGTGGAAAACAATGTCTAGAAATCACTGTTTGCAATTTTTGAATGTATTCTGACTGTATTACCAAAATATGATTTTTAAATGAAATGTGTAACAAGGTGAAAGCTAGTAATGATATTGATTGAAGGCTGAAGGTACAGGCCACCCACATTCATTCAAGAAAACGAGAAGCAAATGTGATGAATCGGAGTGCTTTAATTAGGTACTTGGGCTTTGAAAGGTTTACTATTCCAGATCAATGCAATGTGTTTGTCTGTTTTTATATATTTGAATTGGGGTTGTGATCCATCTTTTCCTTATGTATTAAAGGAACGAAATGACTCCTCCAATGGTGTCAATCAGAATGTAAACGGAGAAAATATTGATCCAACTCAAAGTGTGGAATCTGAGGAAGATGAAGAGGAGGAGGACGAGGAGGAGGAGGAGGAGGAAGAAAAGTATAATATTGCAGACCAACAAGATTCAGGGTTATCCATGGACTTTGGAAGGCTTGATCACATTCGCAAGATGGAGCTTCCAAAGAAAGTGTGTACTTTGTGTGATTTGCCAGTTAATTTCCACATTTTTAGAGCCTGGTTAAGTCCTGGTTAAGTGAATACTTGAAGATTTCTTTGTGCAATATCAAATTTAGAATGTTTGAATTGTGGAACATTTGCAGGTTTAGGAATAAGAAATGCTGTTGATTTTTAACTTCTGGGTTTGATGTCCATAATTGAGTAACTAACAATCAAAGGCCAGAATAGAAAATTACCTGTAGTGGGTGACACGGCAATCAGAATACTGCATAAAACAAAACAAAAACACCCTTTTAGTAGTTTTTGACATCAGTCTGGGGAAGGGTTTTGGCCCGTAACGTTGCCTATTTCCTTCACTCCATAGATGCTGCCTCACCCGCTGAATTTCTACAGCACTTTTGTCTACCTTTGATTTTCCAGCATCTGCAGTTTCTTCTTAAACACCCTTTTAGTAATTCCTGTTTTCTTATATAGAAATCCATATGCTTATCGGAAGTACCTTTTACAAATCTTAGTTCCACTAGTATGTTCTACCTTGTGCTAAAATTGGACAAATTAAATTGTGATTTGTGAATGTATTAAATCTATCCTATTAGTCTGTTTGCTTTCCTTTTAAACCAAAACATAATTTTATCAGTGTTTGCTTGGATTCTTTTTTTGGGGGGGTGGCTCAAGCTACTTACATTTACTGACATAAAATTAAAGGTTCCTGTAGAAAATGTATTTCTCTTTGCACAGGCTAACTTCCAGCAAGAAGAATATGATCCTGAAGAGGATCAAGATTCTGATGACCTGGAGGACGATGATGATGACTTTGAATCTGATGTGGTGAGTCATTTGTTCTGGAGGTGTATGCACAATAGATATATGACTTGGAGGATATTTTGTACCCGGGTGTCTTTATCTGGATATTATTTTGAATTATTTGTCACTACCAGGAGATCCTAAAATCTATTCCTATATTTTGTAATTCTCCTTGTCTCTCAGTCTTTTGGGTTTGCAGATGCCTGCGGGATACACATGGGCACCTGTTAGATGGAACGTTCTCGAAGTAGGCTTGCTGCATATTCACAGTTGGGTCAGATAAGAGTAATGCATCATGAAGTGGGTAGGTTGAGTTAGCTTTAAAAACATTCACATCTTATCTGACCAGATCCCACTAATTTGTGGCGGCTAAAATTATTTGTGATTATGCAGCCATTCTGTGAGAACAAATTGGGACAGTTGCTGGGTGTTATTCTTGTTCTTAAATTTGAAATGTCCGATAGAATAAAGAATTCAGCGACAGAAAAAGATTTTGTTACCCTTCAACCGATGTTTAATTAATAACCGTACTAATTTCAAGACCTTCTCAGTCTTGATTGGCAAGACAATTAAGCTCAGTATTGTGGGCAAGGCCAGTGGTCAAGTGAATCTCGACCAAAACATTCCTTCTCTCCAGAGATGATGCCTGTCCCGCTGAGTAACTCCATCATTTTGTGTCTACCTTTGAATCTATGCCTATTCCCTTAAGAAACGTGGAACAAAAAGATGGCTGGTTTGGTATATGTGTGTTTGATTTTGCAGGCAAACCAGGATTAGGTAGTTAGTGAACTGCTTTTAGTAGTGTGACTAGTTGGGGGGGAAATCTATGTACTGGAGAGTATGTTTAGCTCCTTAGCAATGTAACAAACATAAGGTTGATAGTTCTTGTACAGAACTGCAGTATTTTTGTTCATGAAATGGATGGCACAGTGGCGTAGCGATAGAGCTCCTGCTTTACAGCTCTAGAGACCCAGGTTCGGTCCTGACTATGGGTGCTTGTCTGTACGTTCTCCCTATGACCTGCGTGGGTTTTCACCGAGGTCTTCAATTTCCTCACACACTCCAAAGGTGTACAGGTTTCTACGTTAATTGGCTTGATATAAATGTAAAATTGTTCCTAATGTGTGTAAGGTAGTGTTAGTGTATGGGGATCGATGGTCGGTGCGGACACGGTGGGCCAAAGGGCCTGTGTCTCCGAACTAAACTAAAAAATCTAAACTTGGGAAATTGTTCTAATCCACCCATCTATGTGCAGCCATTTCAGTTTAAAATGGCTGCACATAGAAGGGTGGATTAGAACGATTTAATTTCTTGCAGTAAGTAATTTTATAACCGTATATGTTGACCATTCAGAGTTCAGAATCAAGTTTGAAAAGGAAGTGGAAGAAAAAAGGAAAGAATGACAGCCCATGGATTACACCAACCAGGAAACGAAGACGGAAGAACCGGCCAAAAACAAGCAATAAAAAAGGTAATGATAATAAAAAACAAAATACATTGCTGGACGAATTCAGTGGGTCAGGCCTCTGTGGAGGTATTGGACAGATAACATTTCGGGTCGGGAATGATGGGAGTAAAGGGCCTGTCCCACTGTACGAGGTAATTCAAGAGCTCTCCCCTGATTCGAGCTCGTGTAATGTACGTAGCGGGTACGTAGGGGCTCGTACGAGTAAAAAGTAACAGTTTTTTTCATCACAAGTATGTTTTTAATCGTGGACATTTTTCACAATGTTGAAAAAACGTCACGAGTTTACCGGATTTCCCAAGTACCTACAGTTACTCGAACGACCGTTAGGTGACATCCACGAGCTCCTACGTACTCGCTACATACATTACGCAAGGTTGAATCAGGGGAGAACTCAGGAGAGCTCTTGAATTACCTCGTACAGTGGGACAGGCCCTTAAGGGGGAGAAACCTGAAAAGAGAGATGGGGGTGTTACAGAGGCTGGCAATTGATAGATGGATAAAGGCGAAGTGGGAAGGGGTGGGTTTGATTGCCATATGGAAGAAGTAAATGACAAAGGCTAGAGGTGAAGAGGAGACACAAATGTAGCCCAGTCCATCACACAGACCAGGCTTCCCACTATTGACTCCATCTACATTTCATGCCATCTCAAAAAAACATCCAACATAATCAGAGGTTTATCTCATCCTGGTGATTTTCCTCCTCCGTGCTCCTATCTGGCAGAAGGTACAGAAGCTTGAAAGTGTGCATTGCCAGATTCAGGAACAGCAACTCCATTAACAGACTCTTGAATGGTCATTCCATAAACTAGGGTACTGTTTGATCCACCTCTACCCCTTTGAGGATATTGGACTTTGGCTGAGGAACAGGTGCGCTATAATGCTGAGAACCAAGTTCTGCACTGTTCATCTTCAGTTATCTTCCTATAGTACTTGAGTTCATGCTGATTATATATATATATATGTATGGTATATCTGATCTTTTAGAATAGCATGCAAGATAAAGTTTTTCACTGTACCTTTGGCACATGTGACAATAATAAACCTAAACCTAACTCTTGAAATAATATCCTCTGAGAAAATGAAATGGCTTATTATTTTTGAAATGTTTGCTGGTTGCATGAGAATTCTGGATGCATTATAATTGGATAACACAGAACTGGACGATACAGAGTGCAGAATATAGTTCTCAGCATCCAGGTGTTCAAACATTTAGTGGCTTATAATTCTCACAAAGCAAGGATTCTGTCTGAATTAGCCGACATGTGTGAGCAATTGTGTGGTTACCTCGCTTCGATAATATTTTCATTGTAGATTTAATTATTTACAGGTGCTGACACAGAGACCCTAACTTTGACAGATAATAATGAGTATACCGAGATCCCCTGTGATGCATTGGATCTGCCTGCAGGCAGTCTGTTTTCATCACAATCTACAGGTAAAGGTGTTAAGACACATATAAGAATATTTGTGTACTAGAATTTATTTCTGAATACGCAGCTCCGATGTAAGAATTAATTTAGTGTTGGGTGAAAACATTTGGAACTTCTATTCACCCTGAATTTTGCAGGATCAGTCGGAGCACTTTTGATAATGTTTTAGTTGAAGTTAAGTTTGCTTAACTAATGTGGCTATTTCACAATTTGTTTCTCAATGCAGGTATTTCCCAAAGCTCCGACTCAGTGGAACTAGATAAGCTCCAGGAGGTGCCTCTTTGTAGCTGTCGGATGGAAACATCAAAAGGCCGAGAAATGGTTAAGCTGGCTACCAATAAGTGTATGGCCACTGAGAATATAGATGAAGAGGTAAGGATGTTGGTAAAGTTTAGTTTGGCAGGTTTCTTGATTAGTGCAGGTGTCCGAGGTTATGAGGAGAAGGCAGGAGAATGGGGTCAGGAGGGAGAGATAGATCAGCCATGATTGAATGGCAGAGTAGACTTGATGGGCCAA
This sequence comes from Raja brachyura, assembly GCA_963514005.1. The sequence continues at coordinate 18,780,328 of OY740813.1, read as the reverse complement.
ATGGCCTAATTCTACTTATATTCCTAATTACCTTATGCGGTTTAAATTAGCAGATAGATTGTTATGAGTGCAATGCATGACTAATGATGGTAGATAAATTAAAATATGTTAAGTGTGCTCTTCTGAGTACAACAATTAGGATCGTATATTTTAGCTTTTGAAAAAACAAATGGTTAATTTGTTTTTATTCAAATTTTGCGGAGATGGGTCTGGGATTTAGTTTTGATGAGAGGAAATGTGTGTGATACTTTTTGCTTAATATAGTCATTATTGACATGTGTGAGATAGTGCCAGAGATTTTACATTAATATATCCATCATCTAGAAATATGCAGTTTATGGGCACCCGGTGGCAGCTTTAGTTCAGCTTAAAGAAATTCTGAATGATCTATTGAAATATGTTACTTTGGAAATAAATGTGTTTCTTCTGTAGAGACTTGCACATGTGGAAGACACAGTTCTATTGACATTTTTAAAACATCATTTAACTCTGCATAAAAACATAAGATTAATCTTTTGGATACACAAGGCCATAATTAACACCGATACTTAATTTGTTTTTCATTTGAAAATGGCTTGCTAAATGTACCTTATAAATAATAAGGTGAACAGAGCAAATAGAGACACTCAGAGCTGTTTACCCGATTAAATACCTGTATTTAGCTCACCCCAATGACTCAATTTAAATGATTGGGATATGAAATAAATGTAGTGTCATTCTCTATCCAGAGAGTTGATGACGAAAGATCTTTGGGGGCTTTTAAAGAAGATACATTTTTACTCCACCTTTTAATTTGAATTCACAAACACTTACCATAATACTTAGAATTTTGAGCTTATGAGCTTTACATTTTTGAGCTCATGTACAAATTCCTCAAATGGTGTCATTGTGATGGTTAGTTGAGTTAAATATTGGCCAGGAAATTGTGGAGCTGGTTGGTGATTAGGACGGCAGTGTGCTACAGCTGGTAGAGCCACTGTCACAGAGAGCAGGGTTCAGTGCAGAGTAGAATTAACATGCTCTCCTTCTGACCATGGGAATTTCCTCTGCGGGCTCTGATTTTAACCCACATCCGAAATACTTGTTGGTTGGCTAATTGGCCGCTGTAAATTGTTCCTACTGAGAGTGGTCAAATGTGGGAATAGTTGATGGGAATGTGGGAAAGATAGAATGGGATTGGTATGAGCCATGGCCATGATCATATTGAATGGTGGTGCAGGCTCGAAGGGCCGAATGGCCTACTCCTGCACCTAATTTCTATGTTACTATGGTATAAATGGGTGTATGAAGGTTGGCTCAGACTGGGGGGGGGGGGGGGGAAGGGCCTGGATACGTGCTGTATCTCTTTTTGGGCAACGCTAAAGCTCTTATTCAGAAAAATGCATTGATCTTTTACTCCTGCCTAACAAGGCAGAAGGTGCCATGGTCAAATGCTTCACCTGAAAGTTGGCGCCTCTCATAATATCCAATCTCTGTTCATTTGCATGGAATGCAATGCTGCAGGTTCATTGGTAATCAATTCAAAGTTCACTTTGCAAATCAACATCTGACTGAATAAATGTTTCTTCCAGTTAAATAGCTGCATTAACACAGTCATCAAGCAAGAAATGATGCGACCTTCCAATAAGGTGCAGTTAATGGTATTATGTGAAGACCATAGATCCCGAATGGTGAAACATCAGTGTTGCCCGGGATGTGGATATTTTTGCACAGCTGTGAGTATAAGAAGCCTCAAAGCAGATAGGTACAGATAGCACGTCAGGTTTTTGTTTTTATATGGCTTTAAAACCCAAAAACATGGTTTTAATATTGGATTAAATTTGAAGAATTGTGGTGGGTGGAACATTGTGGGGTTTTTTTCAGTGGTGAGCTAATTTTAAAGCCATACAATAAATAACGTGAATGCTTGGAATCATTTGGCTGAAAGTATATGTTTTGTTTATTTTCAAATTATTGAAAGAGTTCCTTGGAAAAATTGTGATGTTAAAATTTGCTCCTTGTTTCATTTCCTCAGGCCAGCACTGTATATACATGTCAATTTAGTAAGATGGGAGCTCGATTGTATGCAGTTGAGTGTTTGTAACCTGGGGATGACTTGCAGCCTGGGTCCTGTTTCTTTGTGACATAGAGGAGTCAATAAGCAGCTTAGACACTTTATGCATGTGGGAAATTTGCATTGCCCACCAGATGGCATATGAGAGTTCAAACTAAATGGCTGCCTTGATCACTTGGTAGTAGTGACAGAGATCTTTAGACTTAACTTGCTGTTTAGTTGGCAGATCCTTTTACGTATTGCATTTATTCTGGGATGTTGTGCTCCATTTTTTGTGAGGAATTTACTTTCTTCACAAATAAAGGAACACAATCTTTCAAAAGTGAGGGTTTGCTACTTGGATGTACTAAAAGTAACTAGAGTTCTTGTTGAAGAATGAGATCAAGTGGTCACAATTTTGATAAATTTTGCTCATTATTTGCATTTTAACTGAAAATGGATTTGACATTAGGTTGCATTCTCAGCTGTAGTAAGAATGCAATCCTGCATATGTAATGGTCAGGTGAATTCCTTTATTGATAATCCTGTGATGGTTCACTTGTTTATGCTACTCCCGTCTCTAATTTAAGGAGCACAGGAATTATTTCAAATGGGGCAATTTGCTAGTAATTCAGCAGAATCGTAAAACTTGCATTAAATGGCACTGAAAGACTTAAATTGGAATTGAATTGGAAAAAGAATTCCTGTCAATAATTTTCTGTTTCAATGAGGGTTAGTTAGGTACTTATATATCTCTTCTGAATGAGAAACTATGAGTATTTAGAATAGATGGGCAGTACCATCATTAACTTTGTTTATGTAAGAGCTTGGGACGATACTGGCAGCAGCCCCCTCACTGATTTACCACGATTGGAGATTAAAAATAACACTACATTTATGCTTAATTTCTGGGTCTTTTAGAAAAGGCTCGTATTAAATTAACATGCTTTTTCCAGGGTACGTTCATGGAATGCCAGCCGGATAGTAGCATTTCGCACCGTTTTCACAAGAAGTGTGCATCACATATGAATGGGCTATCTTACTGCCCACATTGTGGTGAGGATACTGCTCAAGCAAAAGAAGTTACAATCGCAAAAGCAGACACTACCTCCATGGTACCTCTTCCAACACAAGAAAACATTGTTGCTGTGAATGGAAAAGCGGACACTACATCACCAAGGTGAGCCATCTTTAGTAGTTTGCGAACATTCTTGTTGAGAATAATTGTCAGCAAATGTTTATTTCCATGCATGGCCGATTGTGAACATCACAAAGTTAAAAAAATGTCAGATTTCAATCTAAACTTTAGAGTAGAATCTTGATTTAAAAGACTTGATAACATTCAAGATATGATTTTGGTCTTAACTTGGTTAAATTCAGCTCAGTATTTTTGGAGAGAGAGAGAGAGCGAGAGAGCGAGAGATCAGGTTGAATATAAGGTGATGTTCTTCTTTCTGAAATTTAAGAAAATTATGTCATTAAATGGATTGTGAACCTCTTGGATTGTTAGTAAAATCAGTCTGATTTAACTATTATCCTTTCTGGAAAGAGACATGCCATTGCTGCTTTGTCTTGCTGACCAATGTCACCTCACCCTTTGCCATGGGCTACCTCTGATTTCCCTTCTGAAATTGCCTGGCAAGCCCTTCCAGAATATCAGGGGTGGGCCATAAACGCTGACCAAGCCAGTAATGTCCATATCTAATCAAAGAACAATTCAAATAAACAAAAGTTTTGAAGAACGAACTTGGAAATTATTATTCTGACCCAAAATGAATCCAAATGCTGGAAAAATAAAATAAAATAAAAGCAAACAATACACATATATAATGTTTCAGAGCAATGACCTTCCATTAGTTTTGATGGAAGGTTGAACCTGAAGTATTTCTTTTCAATGCATCCTTCTTCCAGTATTCCAGCTGTTCAGCTTTTATTGCAGGATTCTAGCATCTGCATTATTTTGCCTTGAATAATAATTTCCAAGTGTATCACTGATTAAAAATCCTTTGCAATTAAAATTTACATGTTAATCATAGATATAATGCTTAAGTATATTACAATTATTCCAACTGCTGTCTGTTTATTTGCCAATAGATTTGAATTATTTTCTACATTGCTATCACTACGAACTGACGCTAAACTGCATTTCGTTGTACCTATACTTGTATCTGTGCAATGACATTAAAGTTGAATTGAATTGAATGAATGGTATCTTTTAAATTGGAGTCTTTTATCTGAGAAACTGACTGTCTCTCAAGAACAGAAGCATTGAAATGCAGCAAGGATAAAACTACTGTTTTATTATCGTTGTTTTATGATCTTTAGAGATAAATTATTTGGTATAATTTAATTTTAGTGATGAATTTTCCCTCTATGTGCTTTTATTTAGTTCCTGAGGTGTTCTGACTGTGAATTTGCTATGATTTTGTCTTTGAATTCACACATTTCTCTCAGTAATTCATTTTAATAATTTAAAACTTGCTGCTGCGTACTTAGATTGTTAATTGAAGATTGAATGATGGCCTGCTGTTTCACTTTGCATGTTGATTTTTCTGTAACCATGTTACTGTTTGGAAACAGAGGGGCTGAAATCAAAATGCTAAATGCGTAAAAATTCCAGAATTTTATTTGTAACTAATATTTTCCTAAATGTAATTAATTTTACATGTTAAGTTGATATCATCCACTTAATATGAAGTGTTTCAGAACTTATAGTCTGAAGTCATTTGTAAATGGTGGTTCCCATAAAGATTTTATTTGTAATTGCCAGTATAGCCAGTTCTATCGTCAGTACGGTACGGTATATAATATAAAATTTTATAAAAATTAATGTCAATTTTAACCTTTTGCAGCAATGCTCGGATGAGAATGTCATTGGAAAATAAGCCTGAAAACACTATGTCCAAGGTGGCTGATAGTTCGGATATCTATGGCCCCTCCACTACTTTGAATTCTGGAGCAAACATACCAGTTGCAAATCTGCAAGCTGGGCCAGGGAAAGAGACAATGGAAAGTATTCTTATTGCTCTCGATACTGAGAGGTAAGCATTTGAAAGGGATGGGTTATGCTACAACAGAAATGAAAAACATGTAAATGTTAAAGAAACTAATTACTGACTTGTTATTAAAGAAATAGCGACTCTAAAATGTTTTAAGTGAAGTCAATATTCATTGACTTTTGACGACTTGCTTTGAGATTATGCAGATAGAGCTGTGGCATTGACATTCTGTAACCGTGTGTCTGTAGGTCTGTAGTTATTTTCCTCAATTCCTGAGCAATGCAATATATTCCCAATGTGGCCTAACCAAAGTCCTAAAGAGCTGCATCACGACTTCTTGACTAGCACTCAATGCCCCTGGCAATGAAGACAAGTGTACTATATGCCCTCTTTAGTATCCTATCCACTTGCTGGTGTAAAGGGCTCCATCTGTGGAAGATAAACAAAGATCTTTGACCCTAAATGTTAATTCCTCTTGATGAGAAAGGAAGGCACAGCATGCTGTAAATTGAGTTGTGTAAGGAATTCTCTGATTCTCAAATTGCAAATTCCCAGAGTGCATTCAGAGGCTTATCCTGGTCAAAGATCTTTGTTTATCTTCCACAGATGGCGCCCTTTACACCAGCAAGTGGATGGGATAGTAAAGAATGCATATAGTACACTTGTCTTCATTGCCAGGGGCATTGAGTGCAAGTCGAGAAGTCGTGATGCAGCTCTTTAGGACTTTGGTTAGGCCACATTAGGAATATATTGCATGCGGTCCTGGTCGACCCCATTACAGGAAAGATGTGGAAGGTTTGGAGAGGGTGCAGAGGCGGTTTACCAGAATGCTGCCTGAATTAGAGGGTTTCAGCTACAGAAAGAGGTTGGATGGACTTGGATTATTTTCTCCGGAATGTCGGAAGTTGAGGGGAGACTTGATATAAATGTAAGAATTTATGGGAGGCGTAGATAGGGTAGATGAGAACCTTTTTCCAGGGGTGGAAATATCCAACACTGGAGGGGCATAGCCAATAAAATGAGAGAGGGAAATTTTAGTGGCGATATATGCGGTTCAAGTGTTTTTACCCAGAGGGTAATGGGAGCCCTGGAAAGCATTGCCGGGGTTGGTGTTGGAGCTAGATACAATAGTGGTGTTCAAGAAGCTTCTGGATAGGTACAAGGAAATGCAGAAAATAGAAAGATATGGATCGTGTACAGGCAGATTAAATCAGTTTAACTAGGCATCATGTTCAGCACAATCATTGTGGGCTGAAGGGCCCATTCCTGTGCTGTACTGTTCTATGTTCAAAGTTCAAATATGAGCCAATAGTAAAATATCAATTTTTCTTTAACAAAGCATTCTTTCTTTAATCTGGAGAGCACTGCTTGAACTGGAACATGCTTCCTCTGAAGGTGGTGGAGGCTGGTATTCTTTTAATATTTAGCATCTTGCCAAGCACTTGAATTCCCAAGGTATAGTAGGCTAGGGATGAAGTCCTATTAAATAGGATCAGTATAGGTCGGGGGTCAGCAACCTACGGCTCTTAATGTGGCTCTTAACGCAAAATCATCCGGCCCGCAGGCCCAATTTCTTTCCCGTATTCATCCGGACTGCAGACTTCTGTCATCTCCGTTACCTCCCGAGACCGCGGCGCTCAGGAGCGGTGACGCAAGGAGGCCTGTGCTGGCAGCCGTAATGGCGGAGCCCCGAGCGCGGCCGAGCGCTGGCTGTACCGTATCCTGCGCAAGGCTGCGCACCTTCTGTGAACACGTGATTTGATGCCTGCCATCCGGGGACGGGATCCATGTGTACACGTGATAGATGTGACCCGCCATCTGCTCACAGACATGCATCCTGGCCCCTATGCAGAATAGGTTGCCGACCCCTGGTATAGACACTTGATGATTAGCATTAATAGAGCTTTTGAATTTATATGGCCCAATGATTCTTAGATTCAAATTCTTTGGTTCAAACAGACCCAAGAAGTTACGGTTTCATCCAAAGCAGTTATATATCTCTGCAAAGCAGGGGGAGATGCAGAAAGTTCTTCTAATGCTGGGTAAGTTTTCCTATGCACCTAAATGTAGAATGTACAGCAAAATACCTATAACGGATGGGAGGATCTTGTACCAATGATGACATGATGGAGAGGGTTTGAGGAGTAAATAATTAAGCTGTTATTCAAGATAGCTGCCATACAATACTGTTTTAATCTGTTTTTGAGTTGAAAAGTTTCAAAAATAAAACGCTGAGATGCAAATTTTGAAGGCGTAAATCAGAAAGAATTACTCCAATTCAAATTGGTGAATGCCCTTTTAAAATAATTTGTTTTGTTCATGCCACAAAAATAGAATGCTTTAATGGCAATGCAGACTTTGAGGAAGACGCAGAAAAGCTTCCAAGAGATAAAGACATGTGAGGTGAATGAGCAAAGACATTGTGGATGGAATGTAAAGTGGAATATAAAATGAGGCCATTCACTTTGGTATAAAATGTGGAAAGCTGGTGTATTTTTTACCAGCGAGGTTTAAAAGGTATTAGCGAGCAGCCCTGCATGTTCTGGTCTGGTCTAACAAGTCAGCAAAAGTTAACATACATTTTACCTCTCGAGCTGTTTGCAGAATCTATATTTTGTTTTTGTTTTTTATTGTAAGAGAATTTGAGTACAATAGCACAAACTTTGCTTGGTTGAGATGGTTAGAAACCAATCACTTTCTCAAAATAGAATTGAGGATTTCGGACCGGATTGCGGAAAAAAAAATCTGTTTACCGAGACAGTGTGAATGTTTGGGATTCACTAGCCCAAGTGTACTGTGAATGCTGAGTCACTGGTACATTCAAGACAGCAGAATGTTCTTATATTAATGGAATTGTGTTAGTGCATGTGAGTAGTGTTGAGGTATAGATTAGTCATGATCTCATTGAATATATCAGGCATGAGTTACCAAATAGCCTATTCCTGTTTTGTTGAGATGCAAGCAACTCCAACGATCCTCAGTTGCTTGAAAGAAAAAAGATTTCATCTTAGTCCGAAAATAATACCTTCCTGAAGCTATCCCCCTTAAATTGTCGCTCCTACCCCAATGAAGGGAACCTCTTCTCAGTTCCTGTCAAGCCCTGAGATAATATACCTGTTTAAAAAAGGTGAACTCCAACTTTCCAAACTTTACAAAACTTGGCTCGTCTTTCTCGAATCTCTCATCCAAGGTCAGCTCTGTCAGCCAAGGTCAGCTCTCTTATCTTGGGAATCAATCTTGTGAACCTTATTGCATCAACACTGAATCAAGTATAACCTCGGAGACAGAGACCAAAACTGCACAACATGTCTCCCCTGTGATCTTGATGGAATAAATTGTACGAGAAGTTACCCTTATATTCCAATTGTCCTTCTAATATCTTGCAGTATTTGCTTATTAACTTGCTCTGTATGACATTTAATAGTTTCCCATATTATATACAGAGAAAGATTTTTCTTGTTTCTGTGTAGGTCATTTTTGAGGCCCTGTTTGGAACAGTTTAATATTGCACACCCTTTCTCAAGAGCAGGATATTAAAACATTGGCATGGTTTACAGAAGACAGTCGTCAGGATGATTTTGGACCTGAGTGTATAATTTTTTTAATTGAGGGACTCCTAAATTAGGAAAAGCAAAATGGTTAGTGTCATAGGAAAAGATTTGTGAAGAATAGTGATTGCAGTGTTTGAAGTACTGAATCACATGGTTTGTGGATGTGAGCAAAGCATCGAACAGGCACAATGTAAAACAAGTAGGCATGTTAGATTGGGAGAATTATGGCAAGCTCCACCACAAAACAACTTAAAACATTCCTTAATCGTGACTGGGATTCAAAATGTCTAGGATAAATGCGACTTCAGATATGTTTGCTGCTTTTGTGACAAGAAAAAGTATTTATGAAAACAAACATAAGGAATTTTAATCTTTCATCAGGAACAGGTATTTTAGGAGACTGAGACAAGCAACAGCTGGCACTTGACCATAGCAAATTTTTCAAAGGCACATTACGGAAGTTCTGTATAAGGAATGGATATTAGGGCTGAAAGTTATTTTATTTTCTTCGTCTTTGATGATTGTGTAATATACTATTATTTAATCTACTGGCACGTGTGCAGATAAAAATTAAAATATAAAACCTCAAATTTTCTAAAAACTTAATGTTTTTCAATCCTCTTTTCTCTAGTTGATGGGATTGATCCTAACTTTAGAGCTGAGCACCAGAATAAGCGGACACCTCTCCATGCAGCAGCTGAGATAGGCCATGTGGAAATTTGTCATATGCTTGTACAGGTTAAAATGCTTTTTTTGTTCATAACTTTTAAAGCTTTTAAATCTACTTGGATTCTATAATAAACAGGAGGGTCTGTGATATAATAGGTTACAATATTTAGCACTATGAATCAGCATATCGCACGATAGCTAAAATAAAACAATTCCTCCAGGTTGATGACCTCGAAAAGATCATCCACACATCATCTCCTCACGCCGCGATTATGGCAACTCCCTTTACACTGGCATCAGCCAATCTTCCCTGTCCCACCTGCAACTGGTCCAAAATGCCGCAGCGAGACTCTTGACGGGCACCCGAGAAAGGGACCACATCACCCCCGATGCTGGTCTCTCTCCACTGGCTCCCTGTGCGGTTCCAAATCAATTTCAAGATCCTACTTTATGTTTACAAAGCCCTTAACGGGCTTGCCCCCACCTACATCAACAGTCTGCTTTCCCACCACACCACCTCCAGGTCCCTCAGATCGGCCGACTTGGCCCGCGGTCTAGGCATAAGCTCAGGGGCGACCGTGCCTTTGCGGTTTCAGCTCCTAGACTGTGGAACAGCATCCCTCTTCCCATCAGAACTGCTCCCTCTGTCGACTCTTTTAAGTCAAGACTTAAAACTCATCTTTACTCTTAAGCCTTTCTTGACGTCCTCTGAGTGAGGGCTATATGTATGTATTTATGTATGTACTTAATCTATGAACCACTGTTGTATAACGTTAGTACCTCCACCAATGTAAAGCACTTTGGTCAACAAGAGTTTTTTAAATGTGCTATAGAAATAAAACTGACTTGACTTTAAATCTCAGGATATGTAATTAATTGAAATTAAGATATTTGCTACTTTTGAGAAAAATAGTGACGGATCCTCATTTGAGTCTCTGCAGTCTGAAATATTGTAACAACTTTCATGTTTTCATTGTTTAATATAAATATTGTTGGTGAATTGTAATCTCATTTTTTGAATTATATAGCTGTCATTTTGATTAAGGGGAATTAGACTTACTTTCACCTGGACTTTCAGATAACTTGACGAAAAACAAAGTGCTGGAGGAACTCAACAGGCCAGGAGGCAGCTGAGGAGGGAAAAGGATTTTAATCAGAGGAACGTTGCCTTTTCTTTTCCCAGTTACAGTCTGACTGGCCGAGTTTGTCCAGCACTTAGTTTTTTTTTCAAGATTTCAGCATTTGCAGTTTCCTGTCTCCAGATAACTTGGCGGCACGTTGCCGCAGCGGTAGTTGCTGCCTCGCAGCGCCTGTGATCCGGGTTTGATCCCGACTACGGGTGCTATCTGTACGGAGTTTGTACGTCCTCCCCGTGCCCGCGTGGAATTTCTCCGAGATCTTCAGTTTCCTCCCACACTCCAAAGTCAATGCAGGTTTGTAGGTTGATTGGCTTGGTATAAGTGTAAATTGTCCCTAGTGTGTGTAGGACGATGTTGGTGTGCGGGGATCACTGGCCGGTGCAGAATCGATGGGCCGAAGGGCCTGTTTCGGCGCTGTATCTCTAAACTAAACGGCGCAGATTGTTTTGCTGAACAAGTAATTGAATATTATTTATCATAAAGACTGCTGACCTCTTTTGCAGGCTGGTGCTAACCTAGATACGTGTGACGATGATCAGAGAACGCCACTGATGGAAGCAGCTGAGAACAACCAGCTTGAGGCAGTAAAATACCTCTTGAAGGCTGGTGCACTGGGAGATCATAAGGTTAGAATGACATGTAGCAAGTCAAACGCTTGCAGCATCAATTCCCATGTAGATTATATTTTGTTTCTTTCCTCAAGGTGGAAATTTCATCATTGCCCTTTTGCCCTGTACTGGAGGATGAAGTGTTAAAAGATAGGATGGAAATCTTTTTCATGGATGAAAAGGCCTCGAGAAATTAGTCTGGAAAGCTTTCTTCCACAGTTTATGGATGCAGGTTTCCAAATGTACCATCCATAATTGTTTTAAATCTCCATCTGAAAGGCCAGGAGATATTTATTGATGGCGACAGATATATTTATGCTCTGATAAGGGGCACCCTTATTGGAGTTGAAGGCATTCATTCATTCATGATGGTTGAAATTGGCACTGGCTGCAAAACAGTGTTTGGCTTCCTAGTAATTCCAAATTTCAGTTCACCTTTTATGAAAAGACACATTGTCTATAAATTATGAGCCTACCTAGTTCTCTGACATAACATCCCAATATCTAAATCTTCTGGTTTAGTCCTCTCTGTATGCTCACTCTTGATGATACCATTCTGTGTATTTCTTTATGGAGTGATTTCAACTTTTGATTATAATTAAATTACAAGCAACTAATTACATCATTAATCATCTCTTCATTCAGAGTTGTTTCATGAATAAAGTAGTACAGCTGTTTTATGTTTATTCGTGTCTGCAAAAACAAAAACAAAAATAGCAAAATTGTAACTCCAAAGCACCTTCTTCATCTTGCGTATGGTATGCACAGCCTAAAGTTGTAGGACAACTTGTTCTATTTGATATTATTTGATTGTGCATGCCGGGTTGATTGCATTCGTCGAAACAGGGATGGAATCTCCCCCCCCAAAGCACCTCAGAAAATGCTATACGAAAAGGAATAATTTCAAAACCTGATCTTTGTCATTGTGATATGATGCCATTGCTGCAATTCAGTGCTTCAGAATGTTCATAACAGTGCAATTAATCACACTATGTCCCTTTGGACTCTAATTGGCATTTTAGCAAATTGTACAACGGTAATATGCATGTAAAGGTTATTGGTGAATCTGCAGGAGACAGTTCATAGAAATCTGTACACTGTGACAATGGGGGAACTATGCTTTGTTCCACGTAATGCTATTACCTCTTGGTATCTTGTATGTAAAAGATTAATATATGGCAAAGTTTATATATGTCTTTTAAGTTTCGGAATGATATGATTTCTTGAGTTCTGTTCTCAATTGGAGAAAACAAAATAGAAAATTATTCTGGTGATTATTTTGTTAACAAAATGTGATAGCTGCATTTACAAATATAATATGATGTAAGTAATGACCATACAACTTTTGGAATGCTGAAAGGCGGGATGGAAAACTCCAACAATATATCAAGGATGGATAAAAAGCTCAGAATGGATTATGTTAGAATGAACATAATTAACACAATAGAATTATGAAATTTAATATTTGTGTGAGCGATACTGCAAAACCTGATTGCATTTCAGACAGTGAGCTTTGCTTTCACACAGCCTTGATACAAATGTACAAACAAATTTTTCAAGATTAAGCCCCAGTTTCAGAACGAATGACTCCCAACATCACTATTTTGTTTGGCTGAGAGCTTGTTGAACCAAGGGAGCTTGTGCTTTGGACTCAAGTACATTGGCAACACATTTAGACTCTCTAAACCTATATTCATTATAACTCTCAGAATACATTGGAAAATAAATTGATATTGTTAATTTGGATTATATTTAAGCGCAATATCTGTTAGTAAGATGCACCTATCTGCTGCACCACATTATTCTTTGACTTTGGAGATTATTTAAATATTTTCAATATAGAAATTAATTTAAAATGATGATGTAATCAGAGACTTGATTGACAGTCTTTGTCAATTGAAGTAAATTGGACAGTAAATGTTTTTTGTTATAAACATTAAAATTATTTGTAGGCATGTTGAAAATGCCTCCTTTTTATTTAATCTTTAATTGCCTGCCAATATTTATTTCACAGCAAAATGTACAAATCCTAAAAATAAAGCATTTTGTGCTGGTTGTGTGGAGTTTATAGCCCAGAGCTGGTCCTTTCTTTCTGGCAATGGTTTTGTGTTGGAAAACATTTCTTAACTATGAACATTCGAATTTGATTTGAATTTCATTCATAACTAACTCTGCATCCATTGATTATTGGGTAACATCTAATAAATACGTCAGATTTATATGGAACTCTGCAATTCAAAGTTTCACTCCAGAAAGATCTTGTTCTCTCCTGATCATATATTAGATCAGAATTAGGACATTGAAACTCCAGTCCTGTGTATTTTAGTGCATATCTTTGCTTAACATCAATAATATCGGTTACATTCTTTTTTTTAATAGGATGTTGAAGGTTCAATTTGCCTTCATCTGGCAGCTAAGAAGGGACATTATGATGTTGTTGCACATCTTCTGTCCACAGGATTAATAGATGTAAACTGTCAGGTGAGTCAAACGTCTATCGAAGTTACAAAAGCTAATGTAATATCTTTGACTTAACTATTCACTCTTGAGTGTGTGTTTAATCTAATTGGGTGCACTTGTGGAGGTTTTGCAACATCACCAGCCACTTCAAAACATCATGCCTCTCTCCCACCATTGCTCCAACCTTCAGATGTGTTGCCTTTCTGTGCCAAATGTAATGGGGGAACAGGATCTGTCATCTAATTTGATTTACCTCGACTGACAATTGAGGCTGTTTTTCCTGCATCTTGAATGCTTAATTTAACAGTTCAGAGAAGTGGGATAAAACATGAAGAATTTGCTTTAACGTCTCTGATTTTGTGAGTCCATGACAAGTCTAATGAGTTTTCCCATGCAGCAAATTATGTTTTAATTTCTTGGCTGAAGGAGATAAAAATATTATCAATAAGTTATTGATTTCAATCCAGTGACTCCATCCAGGAAATACTGTTGATTAGTGAGTGAATGACAGGTGTAAAAATCCAGGAAGCTTTTATTTTTGTAAAGTTTAGGTACTAATGTTTAATCTACTACCGTGTTATTTTGGCTAAATATGATCATTTTAGCTAAATTGTGTTAATATAACTGCCACTTGAAATGTGAAATAAAAACAGGAAATGCTGGATATACTCATCAGGTCATGGAATTCTTTCCTCATTCTTTTTCCTATGTTCTTGTTTCATTTGTGAGTTTTCTTATACCATTTGTATCCTTTGAACAGGATGATGGTGGTTGGACGTCCATGATTTGGGCCACAGAGTATAAGCATATAGATATTGTAAAGCTGCTACTGTCAAAAGGAGCTGATATTAACATTAGGGACAATGTAAGTTACTTAATATCTTAAGCATAAAGAAACTTATTGGTATGAATTTGGAAAAATACTGGTTTAACTTATGAATGAAAGATTTTCTAATGTGTTGTTTTCTCGTTACATTTTGACCTTATTTGCTAGTTAAAAGTTGCACAAGAGAAGAAAACTAAATTAAAATATATGATTGGTATCCTGATCTCTGCTCACAGTGATGACTTTTGCTGGGACCGAAAGCAGTTAAGAGAGATCTTTAAACAAATAGACACGTATAGATTTGATTACCACAACAGCTTTGTTTCAGTTTGGCACGGGTTGATAGAATGTAGCCTGTCTTTTTTTTCTTTTTCGGTTGTAATGAATCCATTAAAATCGCCTATCAATGCATAGTTTGTAGATGTGGATGATTACTACATATTGTTGCTAAATTGACACTAAAATAAATACGGCTGGAGATTTTGGGTGCCTTAACGGTTGTTCTTGAGGCATATTGGATCAAATGAGGACAGATTTATTGTGCATTGGTTCATTTTGTTTGGTCATATACTCTGCTGCTGAGAATTGTATTTTGTAGTAGGATCACTTTCCTTGTTGCTGGTTGTCAATATAAAGCAGTTTGCATGATTTAGTAAATGATTTAGTCTGTAGCAAAAACGTCATTTTGAACATTTTTCATCATTAGCATTTAGGCACAGAGGGTGAAACAAATTGCAATGGCTTTTAAAAATCCAGAGCTATACCAATTGAGGCTGAAATGCATCATAATAGGGTTTTTTTCAAATGTTGGAATGTGATTCCTAATCAAATACTTCACACTCAAAATACTCGAGCCTGTAATGAATTATTTAATTTACATCAAATTCAACTATGTTTGTAGCTATGAGTCTCCTTCATTTAGAAATCTATAGCCTGCAATTGTTGCTTAACGATAACTTCACTTGATGTATTTAACTTCAGAGATGGGTTTCATTACTTTTAATAAAACAAGTGCCTAATTGGCCTTTCACTCATGACCGTGCTATTATGAATGTTGACATTGCAGTCCTTAATTACAAGTTTCAATTTGGTAGCTGTACGAACACTTCAGGACTTTTTGCCAAAAGTTGCAAAATAATTAAATCTGTGATTTTTGAAAAATTGACTGAAATTGGACAGAATTTAAAGTGTTTTCTTCCTATTTTCATTGCTCAGGAAGAGAATATTTGTTTGCATTGGGCAGCTTTCTCAGGGTGTGTGGATATTGCTGAGATATTCTTGAATGCAAGAAGTGATCTCACCGCGGTGAATATGCACGGCGACTCTCCTCTACATATCGCATCAAGGGAAAATCATTATGAATGTGTAGTGTAAGTACGGTGTTAAATGCTTATATGTGCTACTGCTGGTTAAGTTATGTCCTTGCAAAGTCTAAACTTGATCATTTTGACTAATTCTCAAACTAAATTAGAAAAATGCTATGTTATGTTGCTTCCTCTAGATAACAGGCCTATCTAGCACCACGCCCTCTCCTGAGCAAGCACTGAGCTGCCCACACTCATAACATATATAACTGCAGTATACTGAATGGGAGAGAAACCAACAAAGTTGTCACTGGTTGGCATGAACCTTTATGATAGACAAAAAAATTGTCCCATATTTTGTGAGTGTTTTTCATTATCAATAGATAGGCCCTACAATAATGTAATGCAGGTAGACACAAAATGCTGGAGTAAGTCAACGGGACAGCCAGCATCTCTGGAGCGAAGGGATGGGTGACGTTTCGGGTCGAGACCCTTTACGTCACCCATTCCTTCTCCAGAAATGCTGCCTGTCCCGGTGAGTTACTCCAGCATTTTGTGTCTATCTTCAATTTAAACCAGCATCTGCAGTTTTTTCTTACAATAATATTATGCATCATTACTTTGATTACTGACAGAGTCAGATAAGCTGCAGGCTTCTGGATAATAATATGTGTTTTTGAAATGAAACTGTTTTTATACACAGCTAGTGGTATTTCATTTCCTTCATTAACTCTTATCCAGATATGTTTAATTATTTGCATTATTTTGGATTTAATGTTTCTTTTTCTTGTTAAATTGTTTTCATCTTGTAACTAATGCCTTTTGGAAAAAACACAATCAATCAAACATGACTTCTACAAACTTGACCAGATTGATTTTCATCTTTAATCTACAATTTGTCAGCAGCGATTTCATGTAGCCTTGATGTAGCCTTTGTTGGAAACATTCATTACAACTTAAAAGTTTCTGCTTTTAGTTTAGAGATACAGCGCGGAAACAGGCCCTTCGGCCCACCAGGTCCGCATCTACCAGTGATCCCCATACACTAGCACTATCCAACACACTAGGGACAATTTACAATCTGTACCGAAGCCAATTAACCTATAAACCTGTACGTCTTTGGTGGGAGGAAACCGGAGCAGCTTGGGAAAACCCACAAGGTCATGGGGAGAACATGCAAACTCCGCACAGACAGCACCAGTAGTCATGGTCGAACCTGGGTCTCTGGTGCTGTGAGGTGGCAACTTTATTGCTGCACCACCAAATTATTTGCTTTATTTTCTTTTTTCTTCCATCAGAAGTGTTTCTGGTATCTCTGCTATAATATCCCAATGGCTAGCTGATGTGCTTAATCCTCTGTGTGTGCTCACTCTTGTTGATTGTTATCTGTTACACTTATCCCTTTTCCATGGTCTTTTGAAAACATAAGCTGTTTTCTTAAAATAATCTCTGATGGCTGTAGGGAAAAATAGAAATTGTTATGTAAGAATAACACCAAGCCCCATTCATCACCCAAATGACTGTTTTATACTTTTATGGTGCCTGGTGCAGACAAAACTCCAGTTTGCAAGCCTACTAAATATCATGGAGAGTTTTGTCAGTTTTTCTAAACTGATAAAATGGCTCAATTTTGTTCAACGCAACAGCTGATGTGGGTAACTAAATTCAGAGTCATACAGTTTTATAGTAACTGATTTATAGTCAGATTTTGTGGGAGCTCTTGCGGATCAACACAGATTATAAAAGAAATGGCCATGAAAATTAAAATATATGATAACAATTGCAATGGAAATGTATTTCAAGGGTATAGTGGCACTGAATCTGCTTGTAATTGTACACATTTAGGCTTTTTCTTTCACGTGGTGCTGATGTTAACATTAAAAACAAGGAAGGTGAGACTCCACTTGAATGTTCAAGTTTGAATTCGCAAGTCTGGGTTGCACTGCAGATGAACAAAAAACTGAAACAAGCATCAGCTAACAAGATTGCCCAGGCTGAGAAGCTGGTTAGTAGGTATGACATAAACCATTTCCCTTGCTTTCTGCTTTTTCATTAAATGTTTTAACTTAAATATATTTGATTTTCCTATTTGAAACACCACCATTTTTACAAAGTACTGGAGTAACTCAGCAGGTTAGACAGCATCTCTGGAGGACCTGGATTGGTTACATTTCAAGTCTAGGCACTTCTTCCAACTGATTGTTGTTGGGGCGGGAGGTGATGTTTGATGGGGCAAAGCAAGTCAGGTGCAGTTGTGGTTGCTTAGCTGTGGGAAGGATTAAGTTAGAACTGGAGAGGGTGCAAAAAAGTTTTGTGAGGATGTGACTAGAACTGGAGGATTTGAGTTGTAAGTAGATGCTGGATAAGTTGGGACATTTTCCACTGGAGTCTAAAGGGCCTGTCCCAATGTACGAGGTAATTCAAGAGTTCTCCCGAGTTTTCCCCTGATTCAAACTCTGAGAATGTCCGTAGCGGGTCCGTAGGAGTTCGTGGATGTCTCGTAGCGCTCGTAATTCTAACGGTAGGTACTCGGGAAATCCAGTAAACTCATGACGTTTTTTCATCCTCGCAAAAAAATGTGCACGAGTAAAAAAATACTTGTGATTAAAAAAATTGTTACTTTTTACTCGTACGAGCCGCTACGAGACATCCACGAACTCCTACGGACCCGCTACGAACATTCTCCGAGTTCGAATCGGGGGAAAACTCGGGAGAACTCTTGAATTACCTCGTACAGTGGGACAGGCCCTTTAGAGAGGCGTATACAATCTTGAGAGGCGTACGGTAGATAAGGTAAAGCATCATAGTTTTTTATCCAGGATAGGGGAGTTTAAAACTTGAGGGCAGAGATTTAGGTAAGAGGAGCAATATTTAATAAGAACTTGAGGGGCAACTTCATACGGATGGTGGTGGGTACAGGGAGCATGCTGCAGAATAAGCTAAAGAGGCAGGTACAAATACAACATTTATAAAACATTTGAATGGGAACATGAATAGAAAATGTTTAGAGGGATATTGACTTGCTTAGATAGACATTTTGTTCAGCATGATCGAGGTGGGCTGGACAGCCTGTTTCCATGCTGCATAACTATGACTAATTAAAATGATGGAAGAAAAACATTTTGTAGCAGAAAATTTAAATAGTGAAAAGCAAAAATTAAAACAAAATGGTGAAAATGTTCAGCAGGTCAGGTTGCATCTGTGGTAGGAAAAACGTCTAATGTTTGAGGTCGTGGGTCTACCATCAGGCATGTTTTGTAGCGCACACTCATCTATTTTCCTCTCTTACAAATGTATTTAATGCTTACATAGTTTCCCCCGCATTTTCAGAGCACTGAAAATAACAATAGCTCTTGAAGTTGCTATAATAATTAGGGGCTGTTTAACGGCATGACTTTCTGTATTATTGAGTATTTCTAACTTATTTAGTATGTTGAAGGCACAAAAAGTAGATTGAGCTGCTCGTGCAGAGCTTTTAATGATTTTCTTTGTGTAAAGAAATTTCCATCATATTTACAAGATTCATCTTCCTATCTGTGTACACCAAGTTCTCAAATTCCAAAACTGCACCCTAGTACTTTTTTAAATAATATTTGTACCTTTTTGTGGTTGTTTAATACTATCCCAGTTTGTTTTTTTAATCCTCCTGACAGAGATATAGGTAGAGGGTATGAACATGTACCAATTCCGTGTGTCAATGGAGTGGATGACGAACCTTGTCCAAGTGACTATAAATATGTTTCCCAAAATTGTGTAACTTCTCCGATGAACATTGACCGGAACATCACACATTTGCAGGTATGTCCAAAGGATGATGAATTACTGCAATGTTGATTATAAATGTAATATTCCTGATTTATGGTATACAATTGCGTGGATACATCCGAGTCCAGATGAAGGATCCTGACCCAAAATGTTCACTGTCCATTTCCTTCCACAGATGCTGCTCGACCCCCTGAGTTCCTCTAGCATATTATTTGTTGTTGGGTTATATAACCTCATTAAAGTGGTACTGGAATGCCAAAATTTGAATTCATGGCAAATTATGAAATTAAATTCAATAGAAATCTGGGTTCGCTGCAGAATATAACAATCTATCTAAGTTTAATTTCTCGACTGGGAATCTAATCTGTCATTTCCTTGACTGGTATACATGTGACCTCTGCCACAACATGCAGTTTGTGCAAAGTCCGGAGGGTACCTGAAGATCGGCAATAGAATTTAACCATTGAATATTCCATGCATTCAATATTTGTATGTTTTTTAAGTATAAAATAAAAGGAAGACTTATCAGTTATATCAATTTTAAATACAGATAAAAAATTTTTAGCAAAGAATTTAGCAAGAAGATTGAGCAAATATATCAATAAATTGATAAACCAGGACTAAACGGGGTTTATACCCAAAAGACAATCATTTAACAATTTGAGACGACTTTTTAATATAATGTATTCACATAAAGGGGAAAAGGAAGACTTATCAGTTATATCTTTGGATGCAGAGAAAGCATTTGACCAGGTAGAGTGGCAGTATTTATACGAAAGATAATTTTAAAGATGGGTAAAATTATTATATGATAACCCAACAGCAAGAATATTAACTAATAATATGTTGTCTCCAAAATTCCAATTATCATGAGGCAATAGGCAGGGATGTGTATTATCACCCCTGCTATTTGCCCTTATGATAGAGCCACTGGCTGAAAGGATAAGAACACATCCAAATATTCACGGATACAATACTAAGGACTCTAATAATAAAATGTCATTATACGCGGATGATATACTTTTATATATTAGAAATTCAGAAACGAGTATCCCAAATTTATTAAATGTAATAGAGGAATTTGGCTCCTTTTCTGGATATAGAATAAATTGGAATCAAAGTGAAATTATGTATTTACAGCCCCAGAAAGGGGGAGGGAGTGCTGGGGGAATATGGTGTTGGGGGAACGGGTGAATGGTGGAATATTGCGTTGGGGAATGGGTTGCCTTGGGGGACCAGGACGCCCGTGTGACTGGGACCCAACGGGTACCACTTAGTCTAGTGGCAAGTAAAAGTATCTACTTTAATGGTCTAAGTTGAAGTTTCATGTCAGAATACTATCACAAACTTCCCGAAGATGCTGCATGAAACGCAAATGATAGGATGACTTTTTTTAAATCACATCATTAGGAGCACGATTGAAGGTCATTATTATATGTTGCACCAGCCACTTGCCCGACTGTGATTACCACTTAACGTGATTAACCTTTGCAATATATTGAATTTTCTAAAGCTTATCAGATCAGTGATTTTTATTCCCCACAGTGATTCAAAGGTGTACAAATGTTATGCCAGAATAAGAATAAAATAATTTCTCAATTCATTATTTTAAAGCAGAATTGGAGAATTTCACAGAACTGTCTCATTTAATCACAACGTTCTTGGCATTGAGCAATGACCATAATTGGGTTGAAACTAAATCTTTAAATAATATTTCATGCAATATAAGTAACTTGCTTTATTTATTACTTCAAATCTGGAACGAGCTATTCGAAGTTAGAGAAGCAATAATGTGCTTCAAAATACATTTGGACAGATATATGAATAAGGAGGTTTTATAGGGGTATGGACCCCTCTAAACGGGTAAATAAGACTAGCATAGAATTCTAACTTGGTTTTGGTGGACAAGTGGAACTGAAGGTCCTGTTTCCATGCTATATAATTCTGACTATAAGACCTGCATTTGTGCATTTGTTCTATTGTAATGAGGTTTCAAGCTGATTTTTTTCTTATTTATTATCTCCATAGCAGACTAAATAAGATTCATTTCCCATGCTTTTAAAACAATTTGCTGACTATAGTTTGATTTGGATGTTAATAGATTTTTTTTATTCAAAAAGGTACTATTTTGTGCTAATTTGTTGTTCAGAGACATCACAGGCTTGCATTATTATGCTATTTCTTTGAAGAATGTTTAATTTTGTGATGATTTTGTTAACTAATGGATCCAAAACAGTACCACTGTTTAATTAAAAAGTGATGTCGAAGGTATGGATCTCCTGGGGCTGATCAGATACTGTACATCCAAGGACAGCGTGGGAAGCTAGAGAAAAAAATGCAGGCACCCCAGCTGAAATATATAAATCATTAGACATGGGCGAGGTACAGGAAGACTGGAGGGTGGCTAATGTTGCCTCTATTTAAAAATAGGCTGCAAGAAAAATACTTGGAATGATTGACCAGTGAGTATAACATCTGTGTAGGAATGTTAATGAAGAGGATTTTGAGCGACAAGATATGGAAGCATTTGGATAGATGGGCTGAATAGGGATAGTCAATATGGTTTTGAACCTCAGAGACAGTTTCTTACAAATTCGTTTTTTGAAGAAGTAACCACAAAGGTTGAGGGCAAAGCCATACATGTTGTCCGTATAGACGTCAGGAAGGCATTTGTTAAAGGTTCCTCATGGTAGGCTGTTCTGGAAGGTTAGATTGCATGAGATCCAAAAAAGCTAGCTGACTGGATAGAGAATTGAATCTGAAGAAGGGTGTTGACCCAAAACGTCACCCATTCCTTCTCTCGAGAGCTGCTGCCTGTCCCGCTGAGTTACTCCAGCTTGTTGTGTCTATCTGGAGAATTGACTTCATGGAAGGGAGCAGAGGGTGATGATGGAAGGAAGCAGAGTGTGATGGTGGAATGTTGGTATTTAGACGAGGCCTACGAGTAAGGTGTGCCTCGGGGATCGGTGCTGGACCCATTACTGGCTTATGTCGATCATTTGGATGAGAATGTGGATGTGCATGGTTAGTTTGTTTGCAGATGACACTAAAGTGGTGGCATCACAGATAGCAAAGATGGTTATCAAAAATTATAGCAGGATCTTGATCAGTCGGGCAAGTGGGCTGAGAAATGGTTAATGACGTTTAATGCAGATATGTGCGTGGTGTTGCACATTGGGAAGTCAAACATACACAGTGAATGGCAGGGAGTGTTGTCGTGCTGAGGAAACCAAGTGCGCAGGTACATCGTAACTCGACAGTGCCATCACGGGTAGATAGAAAAGTCAAGAGACTTTTGGTACATTAGCCTTCGTCAGTCAGGGTATTGAATATAGAAGTTGTGATAGACACCCAATCTATCTTTGGTGTAAACCAGCATCTACACAGAAGTAGGGATGTTATATTACAGTCGTACAAGACATTCACAAGGTCGCATTTGGAGCATTTGTTCAATTTTAGTTACCATGCTGTAGGAAGGATATTGTTAAGCTGGAAAACATGCGGAGAAGGTTTACAAGGATGTTGCCAGGCCCGAGCTATAGGAGAGACTTGGTAGGCTAGGACTTTTATTCATTGGAGCGCAGGAGGCTGGGGGGTGATCTTATAGACGTGTATGAGGGGAACAGATAGCGTGAATGGACGGACTCTTTTACCCAGGATGGGGGAAATCACGAACCAGAAGACAGATGGTTAAGGTGAGAGGGGAAAGACAAAATAGGAACCTGAGGGGCATGTTTTCCCACACAGAGGGTGGTGGGTATATGGAATGAGCTTCAAGAGGAGGTAGTTGAGGCAGGTATTATAACAACATTTAAAAGACATTTAGTCAAGTACATGGATAGGAAAGGTTTAAAGAGATACTTGGGCCCTGAGACCAAACATGGGCAGGAGGGACTAGTGTAGACGGGGTATCTTGGTTGGCATGGGTAAGTTAGACCGAAGGACTTTTTTTATGCTGTATGACTCAAACAATATCCAAGCAGGCTATTATGAAAAGCAGTTGTTGGGTTTCCGGTCCATTAATTAATGTTACATTTAGTGGTTTTGTAGCCCTAGAAGTCTATAAAAACACCTCGATGATAGAGGTGAACAGTATCATACCTCTCACTTGTAACTTTATTGCACTAATGCTCTGCAGTGTGTTTAATGATTTTCCAAGACCAAATTGTACTATGTTCTTTTCTTTTAGAAGCATTTTGCATACAGACAGGATAGCGTAGTTTATGGTAACATATATTTTGTGGCATGTATTGACGATATTTGAGCTCTAATGCAAAATCTTTGAATAGTGGGCATCAGAAATTGGGATTTTAAAATATTTTCAGAAGTAGGTCATAATAGTCTCAAAAAAGTGAGTCCTATCTTTTGGCAACGGCCACCCAAGGAAAAGGTTCTCAAACAATGCAATGCTTTTGGAAATATAATTCAAAAGAAGTAAGACTACCATGAACAAGTTTAGTTATTTATATATAAAATGTATGGATATTTAAAGCTATTGCTGCACATTCCCACCAATTTAGTCTTAAAGAATCCTGTTTACGGGTTGAGCAGAAGTGTTTATGCTGCTCATTTTTTTCAATTAAAGATTTAGGAAGGCAATTAAATGAATTGGCTAAAGATTTGCTTCTGCAATGGTGTGGATCTCAGGAATTTAACGAATAAGTTTACAAAATTGTAAAAATTCAAATACAAAGTTCTTTCTTTTCCGATAGCTGAACAGCATTTTACCGGATGCATGGTATCTTCTTAATGTATAATGTAATGTCATTGAGAAAAGTTAAAGTGAGTTTATTTTTCGGTTTGAAAGACATTTTAATTCTATTTCAATCTCATTGAATAATTTCTTAAGTAAAGATTATAATCTTTACTGGATTACTTTTCATTGTTGGTATCTTAACAATGATGTCTCATTTAATTCCGCAGTACTGTTTTTGTGATGATGACTGCTCTTCCAATGCCTGCATGTGTGGCCAACTAAGTATACGTTGCTGGTATAGCCAGGTATGAAAGATAGCTCCAGCTTAGATTACTGATTTTCTCATGTCCCTTTATGAAGATTTGATTTTGCCTTTTCCCCCCCATTTTTATCCCACGTTTGTGCTATTTTTGTTTGTATTTGCAAAAATCGCTCCGAGCCTATTATGGTTTCTCAAAACTAATAAATTAGAGACAGTATCATTCTCATTACTGCATGGCAAGTTAATTAACTTTAATTTTCATGATGCCAATGTTATTTTTGCTGAATGACTTGGCTTGGAGCATTCTATTAAGCATCTAAACATCTGAGAGTCATGTAGTTGGCTCATTGGCAGAAACGTTTGTATATATTTATTTGCATTGAAAAATTTGGACATCTATGAGATCTTGCATGTTCTTGGCAATTTTTGAAGTAAACATGAATTCCAATCATTTATGCAAAATAATCTGTGTATAATGGAGTTTGGAGGTGATTAATTAGAATGACTGCAAGTTTAAATCAAAAACATTTTTCAAGATGCTTTTGAAGGAAGCATGAGAAGTATTGGGAAAGGGATGGCAAGAGAATGCAAAGGGGAGCAAAGTAAGGTTTACAAAACTCAGTGAGATTGGCAAGAAGGAGTTAGGCAGGGTGTTCAAAAGAAAGCAGTCTGCATGATCAGCCATGTGTGAAGGCTGTCAAATAGAGGTAGGCATAGTTGGATTGGACATTTTGAGAACAGCGTTTGAGGTGAAGTGCTGTGGTTTAAGTCGAATCACAGTCAGCGTCAAATGCTAGGCAAAGTAAGGTGGTTGGGTTTCATTTACATTAGTAGTTAGAAGGATTAACAGTGGAGTGACATGTTCCTCCTGTGAGATGTGGGAGATCAGGGAGATATCACATGATGTTACTGCTGACTGCAAAAAGACTGCTGACTGCAGAGAGAGCTGCAGCTCCTCACACAATGCAGAGATTGATTGGAGTTGCTGTTAACTCACAGATAAGAACGTGGGAAGGTGCCACACAGCTCTTCAATCAGAGAGATGGGTGATTTCCGGAAGGGAGGGCAGGCAGAGTGCAGTTCTCATGGAGGATATCCTGGAGGAATTGGCTAATGAGGCTAAATGGGCACAATTTAGGAATAAGAAAGAAGAAATCACTTTGGTGGGATTATACTATAAACCTTCAATGTTCAGCGGGAATTAGAACTACAGATATGTAGGCAGTTTTTAACTTTCCCAATATTGACTGGGAATCCCCTAGTGGGCGAAGCTTAGAGGTGGTGGAATTCATAATGTGCATCTAAGAGGGTTTTTTGAAACTGTATATTGTATTGTGTTTTTTTTAAACATTCCCCACTAGCTATTTGTTCTTATCATAGGGAACGATGTTTGGCAAGTGATGAAATGTCTGTGGAAGAATCCTTTGGGGGCAGTGAGCCTAGTTTGATAAGTTTCATAGAAGTCATGGAGAATATAAGATTGGTTTCTTGAGATAGAGCCTTAAAAGGCAGTTTTCAATAGTGTAAGACAGGACCAAGTAGAAGTAGATTAGGAGCAGCTGCAGGAGGCAAAAACAACATCCAGCAAAGTGTTTAACAGTAAAATAATATAAGTTTAGAGTCAGCAGGCCCCTGTAACAGTTAAAAGTAAAAATGGCAAGTTTTGGGATACATTGATTAACAGAGGAAAATGAAGGTTCGATCAAGGGAAAGAAAGAAGCCTATATCAGGTATATTTACTGAGTGAATCATTTCAGAGTAGCAAGGGGTTAGGCGTTAGGAGGCAACAATGGGTGCCTTGAAATGACATGGGCAAGTAGGATTAAATCCTATTAAATAGTTTAGAAGTAAGAGGTAGCTGAGGAAAGATTGGACCCCGTCAGGGACCAAAGGGATAATTCATGAGTGGGGCCCTGGGCTACGAACAAGGTCGTGAATGAATGCTTCTCATTGGCAAATTCACCAGGAAGAAGGATATGGAGGCTGGAGAGAGGGGCACGTAGATGTTTTTCCTCTATAAAAGGAATGGAAAGTATTAGAAATACTGGAACACATTACAGTGGATCAACCCCCCAGTACCTGATTGGATCTATCCTCCAATGTTAAGGGAAGGAGGAGGAGACTGCTGGAAATTTGATGGGCCAAGAGCAATGATGAAAACAAACAGTTGGGTATCAACAGCGTACATGTTTAAGTCTGCACTTATATTTATGAACCCAGCCACTTTTTATCAGGGTCATCTGCAGTAGGTCCAGAAAAGTTAGATTAATTTTACAGTTGTTAGAGATGTTTACAAAAACAATTAATTTTTTTTAGTGTTGATTTTAGAAGTGATCTGAACAACATGCAGCATTTGAGAAACTATAAATGTGCAAGGTAGGAAAAGTAAATGGATAGTGGAAATGAAAAATGGAAACGTTAGTGCTTAGGTACATGGATTGGAAAGGTTGAAAATATGGGCCAAACACAGGCAGGTGGCACTAGTGTGGATGGGGCATCTTGGTTGGTGTGGGCAAGTTGGGCAGAGGGCCTGTTTATATGCTGTTTCTATAAATGGCATCTTTGCTCGAATGCCCACTTTTACTTTTAAAGAAATGCTTCCTATTCCTTGTAAATCAAACTTAACAGGCACTCTAGAAATGCTGATAGGATTTCTCATCTAATATATCAAACAAGATGCAGGATAGTTGACAAATCTAGAGAGACTGAAAATCAAGATGGATTAATAATTGGTAAAGTGAAAATAGTTTAATTTTATTATGTGTTATTTCCCAAAACTCTGTTCCAGTCTTTAGTGCATAAAAAATGCTCTCAGCAGTTAATGCTCTGATCAGTCTTGCAGAGCTTAAGCTCAACAGAGTAAAACTGACAATTGTCATTTGGACTTTAAGGATGGGCGGCTTCTCCCTGAATTCAACATGCTGGAACCACCACTCATCTTCGAGTGTAACCATGCCTGTGGGTGTTGGCGGACGTGTAAAAATCGTGTGGTACAAAATGGAATCAGGTAAGGTGCCTTACACTCCTTTAATGTAAGGCCTGATGGAGGACTGTAGCATATTGAATGGAATATTAAAATTTACAAATGCAGCCCATCATTTGGAACAAAATTCAGTTTTGGGATGCTTGTGAGTTCACAATGTAATTGGGTGCAAATATTATTTACCATTATCTTGAATAACATTGCAGTCCAGTAGCTGAGCATTAGTTTTGAAGTTGTGAACTCAAAGTTTGAATTCTGTTTAACTGATTTTTATTTTCATTCCTTGTATCAAATTGATGGGTTTTATCATTTCATCTTAACTTTCAGAGAAAGGAATGTTCTTTGAAGGCAATGTTTCCCATAATCATCAACAAATATCAAACCATTCATTTAATACTTGCTGTTCCAGACATGCAGTGTGAGGCAGTTGTTTATAGTTTAGTAGAATCTGCAAAGCAGCAAGGAACCATTTACACATTCAAATAATGGGTAAAACTCTTCACTGCAGCTATTTTTCTAAAGGTGTTTTCCTACTTGTATCCCATTGCTCATATACTTGCTTTTATTACCTTTTTAATTTTTAGATTTCTTTTGAAATGTAAACATTTGAAAATTGTTAAAGTTATGAATGGGGGGGGGAGTGGGGGGAGAGATGAGGGGGGAAGATGGATGAGGTAAGGGGAATTGTTTCATTTTATTTTTTCTAGCAAAGAGCTGACACAGATATGAAAATGAAATGATTGTGAGAAACACTACACAAAGCTGAGCTTTTCCCAGATGTATATATACATCACAGTTGGACCTAAACATTCACGATGTTGACAGGAATTATGTAACTAACAACACTGAAAATAATATTTAAACACCTGTTCTTATGTCGTACCTGGTTGGCTAAATCAGCTGCTGACCTCAACCTGAAAACTGAAACCGAGAAATCAAGAGTGTATTTGGTTCGGTGGTATTCACCTTCAGGTGTTGTGTGCCGGGGATGGTGAGATTGATGGATGCTAATTAAGTGAGCAGCTTTTTCTTGGGTGGTTTTAGCTTCTTGAGAGTTATCGGCACTGTACTTGTCCAAGTAACTGGAGAATATTCCATTTAACCCAGGAGAACTTTTGTATATAGTGGAAAGGCTTTGGTTTGGTTGACACCACTGAGTAGCTGGTGAATGGTGAGCCCCAGGATATTGATGATGGAGTGTCAGAAAAGGTAATGCCATTGAATGTCAAACCGAGGTGGTTAGATACTGTTTTGTTGAAGTTGGTCATTGTCTAGCATATTTCTGGTTTAACGTTGTGCTCCACTCCATTAGATTTTGCTACATGCAGGGATGGGCTACTTTATTTGCAGAAGATTTGTAATTGGTGCAATTAGTAGTGAACATGCCCACTTCTAACCACATTGATGAAGATGGTTGGGCCCACAACACTGGTCTGAGTAAAATTGTGCAGTGATGTCCTGTGACCGGAATGGTTGGCCTCCACGTATCACAACCATCTTGCTTTGTGTGTGATGTGATTTCAACTACTGGAGCGTTTTCTTTCTGTTCATTGGGGTTCTTGTTAGGTTTTATTAGAAAACAAGGATGTCACATTCATTCGTATGTTGCCATGTAAACGAGAGCAGTCACTCTTACCACATCTCTGGAATTCAGCTCTTTAGTCCTTTAGAAGAAGGCTATGAAGTGTCTGGTGCTCAATATTTCTGAATCCAAACAAAGAACATGAGAACGTTATTGGAGAGTAGATGCTGAGTAATTGCCGTGTTAATGATTACATACATCACTTTGCTGATGATTTGTTACAGACTTGGATCAAGAGCTGTTGCTTGTAATCTATTGAATAATTTATGTAACTATTTTGAAACGAATAACTTGTGCTTCATGGATTTGAATTCCCAATCATATGCGGTTATTGCATGTCAATATTTGTTACGTAGAAGATGTTTTCATTTGTAGGTTAACAGTAATACCTTTCAACAAAACTTGTAAAACAAAAAAATAACTTCAGTATGGCATTGATTCTCCTCTAATAGTAACCCCATTAATAATATTTATAAACTAAGATAAGAAGATTTGCATATGTAACTCATTGTCTTCACATGTATTTAACGTCTTTGAAATGTACCACTCATGTCATGTGGGCAACTGCTCTGATTGATTTACATGCAAATTAAAGTGAAGCTAATCACTGGCTTCAGTTAAAACCATGGTGTAGTTATAATTTTCTGGTTGTTTATTCTGTTTTGTAATTATTGCAGGGTTCGACTACAGGCATATCGTACACAAAAGATGGGCTGGGGCGTTCGGTCATTGCAGGACATTCCCAAGGGTAACTTTATCTGCGAGTAAGTGTTAGCCCTCCCGACAATGATGCTACATATATGGCTGGTTTAATTAATTTTACCATTGCTTTAGTCTCTCCTGTCCATAGATTGGTCTTTAATTATTACTTAGAGTTTTCTGTGGCGCTAACTGCCCAAAATAATTTACTTTATGCACTTGAAATACCTAAAATCCTCCCCCCATGCCATCAAACTAATGATATTTTGTTGTGGTTTGGTACATTATGCATGATGGAATTATTTCTTAATTCATTAATGTTTCCTAACCAAGCTTTGCTCCATACAGTGCCCTCCATAATGTTTGGGACAAAGACCATAATTTACGGTGCATTCAGAAAGTATTCAGACCCTTCACTCTTTCCACATTTTGTTATGTTACAGCCTTATTCTAAAATTGATTACATTCATTTTTTTTGATCAAGAGTCCCGGTGTTTCCAAAGTTCTTCCATTTAAGAATGATGGAGGCACCTGTGCTCTTCAGGACCTGCAATGCTGCAGAAATTTTTTCATACCCTTCCTCAGATCTGTGTCTCGACACAATCCTGTCTCGGAGGTCTACGGCCAATTCCTTCGTCTTCATGGCTTGGTTTTTACTCTGAGATGCACTGTCAACTGTGGGACCTTATACAGACAGGTGTGCGCCTTTCCAAATCATGTCCAGTCAATTTAATTTACCACCGGTGGACTCCAATCAAGTTGTAGAAACACCTCAAGGATAATCAATGGATACAGGATGAACCTTAGCTCAATTTTGAGTGTCATAGCAAAGGGTCTGAATACAAATGTAAATGTGATATTTCAGTTATTTCTTTGTAATTACATTGCAAAAAATTCTAAACACCTGTTTTTGCTTCTTCATGCTGGGGTATTGTGTGTAGATAGATGATTAAAAAAAATAATTGAATCCATTTTTAAATGTGGAAAAAGTGAAGGGGTCTGAATACTTTCTGAATGCACTGTATTTATTTGCCTCTGTACTCTACAATTTAAGATTTGTAATAGAAAAAATCACATGTAGTTAAAGTGCATATTGTCAGATTTTATTAAAGGCCATTTTTATACATTTTGGTTTCACCATGTGGAAATTACAGCATTGTTTATACATAGTCCTTCCATTTAAGGGCACTATAATGTTTGGGACACAGCAATGTCATGTAAATGAAAGTAGTATTTAGTATATTTAGTATTTTGTTGCATATCCTTTGCATGCTTGAAGTCTGCGATTCATGGACATCACCAGTTTCAGGGTGTCTTTGGTGATGCTCTGCCAGGCCTGAATTGCAGCCATCTTTAGCTTATGCTTGTATTGAGGGCTAGTCCCCTTCAGTTTTCTCTTCAGCATATAAAAGGCATGCTCAGTTGGGTTCAGATCAGGTGATTGACTTGGCCACTCAGGAATTTACAATTTTTTAGCTTTGAAAAACTCCTGTGTTGCTTTAGCGTTATGTTTGGGATCATTGTCTTGCTGTAGAAAGAATCGTCGGCTAATGAGTTTTGAGGCATTTGCTTGAACTTGAGCGGATAGGATGTGTCTACGCACTTCAGAATTCATTATGCTACTACCATCAGCAGTTGTATAATCAATGAAGATAAGAGAGCCAGTACCTTCCACAGCCATACATGCCCAGGTCATAACACCCCCACCACCGTGTTTCACAGATGAGGTGGTATGTTTTGGATCTTGGACAGTTCCTTCTCTCCTCCATACATTGCTCTTGCCATCACTCTGATTTAAGTTCATTTTGGTCTGTCCACAAGACCTTTTTCCAGAACTGTGGTTGACCTTTTCAGTACTTTTTGGCAATCTGTAACCCAGCCATCCTATTTATGCGGCTAACAAGTGGTTTGCATCTTGCAGTGTAGCCTCTGTATTTCTGTTCATGGTCATTGACAAATCCACTACTGAAGTGTTTCTGATCTGTTGGACAGGTGAATGGGGTTTTTTCTTTATGTTCTGTTATCAGCTGTGTTGGTCTTCCTTGGCCTGCCAGTCCCTTTGTGATTAGTCAGCTCACCGGTGCTCTCTTTCTTCTTAATGATGTTCCAAACAGTTGATTTTGGTAAGCCTAAGGTTTGACTGATGTCTCTAACAGTTTTATTCTTGTTCCTCGGTCTCATAATGGCATCTTTGACTTTCATTGGCACAACTTTGGTTCTCATGTTGATAAACAGCAATAAAAGTTTCCAAAGGTGACGAAAGACTGGAGGAAAGACTATATGCTGAGAGCACGTTTATACCTGCGTTGAGGAGGCAATTAAACACACCTGAACAATTACAAACGCCTGTGAAGCCACGTGTCCCAAACATTGGTTCCCTGAAATGGGGGGACAATGTATAAACACAGCTGTCATTTCTACATGGTGAAACAAAAATGTATAAAAATACCCTTTAATAAAATTTGACAATGTGCACTTTAACAACATGTGATTTTTTTTTAAAAATTACAAATCTTAAATTGTGGAGTACAGAGGCAAATAAATAAACGATGGGTCTTTGTCGCAAACGTTATGGAGGGCACTGTGTATCTGCCAGGAATTGCTGTCATTCCAGATCACAAGTGATACTCGATACCATTTACCTCTTTCAGGATCTGAACATTTTCATTAAGATCCTCTTTAATCTACCTTTTTTTTCCCCAACGCAGACACTTTTGCATTCTGTAAAATTTCCCAACGCCATTATTCATTTTCATTGTAAAAACATAAGATGTAGGAAATTTGAAATTAATTACAGACCTGTAATGTTAACTGTTTCTCTTTGGACAGATGCTATTGCTGTGTATATCCAACATTTTCTGTTTTTATGTCTACTTTATTGTTTCTTTTTACTCAAGTTAGTTACTGTTATACTCTCCATACAAAATGATACTGTGTCCACAACTCTGTATTAGTATTTAGTATTTTGTTGCATATCCTTTGCATGCTTGAAGTCTGCGATTCATGGACATCACCAGTTTCAGGGTGTCTTTGGTGATGCTCTGCCAGGCCTGAATTGCAGCCATCTTTAGCTTATGCTTGTATTGAGGGCTAGTCCCCTTCAGTTTTCTCTTCAGCATATAAAAGGCATGCTCAGTTGGGTTCAGATCAGGTGATTGACTTGGCCACTCAGGAATTTACAATTTTTTAGCTTTGAAAAACTCCTTTGTTGCTTTAGCATTATGTTTGGGATCATTGTCTTGCTGTAGAAAGAATCGCCGGCTAATGAAGGCATTAAAGGTAAAAACAGAAGTAGTCAATTTGCCTTTATGTTCTATCCTTTAAGATGCTTTCCGAAATCATATTCTTTATTATAGCATCTGTAGGTGCTCGGGGATTATAGGAACCTTGTATGGAAAACTGATCTCTCTCCCATGTAATGTATTAGTGTGTGGGACTGGTGGACATGTATTGCTGAGGAATATTTGCGTGTGCTAATATTTTGGTTAAAGGTTGTTAAGAAAATGGACCAATTATCTGCAGGCAAACGAGCTTGTAAAAGTTGATGTTCTGCCTTCAGGTGTGTTTGCCTTTAAACTTCGACAGCTGTTTTTGTCTTATTTGCAAAATCTGGCACATTTTGGTCATCCAATGGAGGTAGATATTTGTTTGTAATTGGCTCATTGGTCATGACTTTTGGATATTTTCATAGCGAAACATGTCATTTTCCTTTTGAAAATTGCAATGCTAATAAGCATAGCAATGCTGGATTATTAAAGTAAACCCTGAACACCTGAGCATTTGCTGTGAAGCACAAAAATCCAGGATTTACTGCCAGGTCCTGTGCCAGATTTGACCTCCAGTTAATTTCAGTAGGGATATTAGGATAACATTTGTGGAGCCTTTGAAGGCAAGGCGAGTTATGGTTCGTTCTGCTCTGAATCAGTGCTTTGGTTAGTATTTTTATGTTCATACCTAACAAACCCCTTTGCTTCCTTTGCTAGCTGCTTTTGTAACTAGGGTCTATGTCTATGTATGTATGATCTAAAGCCCAAAACACATCTTTGGACTCTGGGGTGTGCAGGATCTGCAAAGCAGGCCCTTCGCATCCAACCTTGTCAAGTGTGGGCAAAGACTTTGGTCTTGAGAAATGGGGAGTTGGCTGTCACAATTAGACCACTATTGTTGGCTCAGTTTGCCTCAGTACTGTGACTTTCAAAGCCCAGCTGCTGTCCAGGGATCGGTGTTGGATTGTTGATGTGTGCTAATGTATGGTAGAGTTTATCCTGTAATGTGAGCCTGTTCTTCACACAATCACTGTTGCCACATTATCCTGGTTAATTACTTCATAAAATACCAATCATCGTACTTGATTAGAATTAATGGTTATGGCTCATATGTTGAAAGAAACCCTTTTCCTACTGTGCTCATCTGTAGCTGCTTTTGAGATTCCTGAGATAAAAGTCCAAATATTGTGACACATCATATTTGTTCCATCAGTCAACTTGCCTGACGAATATTTTAGTAACACTAACTTATCAGTTTAAACAGCCTTTGAAACAATGTTTTTTCCTCATGCAAGGTATGTGGGGGAACTTATAACGGATGCAGAAGCAGATGTTCGAGAAGATGACTCGTATCTTTTTGACCTTGACAATAAGGTACCCGTTATTTTGGTGTGTTGCCTTTCGCGTCATGTTAACTGTGTTTCCAGTGTTATTGTAAATGATGCTAGCTTTTGATCTGGGAAAAGTAAAAAGAAGAAACTGCAGAGGTTGATTTGCAAAAGACGGCGCCAACTGCTGGAGGAAATCAGCGGGTTGGGCTGCATTTCTGGAGCACGTGGATTGGTAATGTTTTGGCTCGGGACCCTTCTTTAAAATCGGGTAATGGTTCGGGTTGGAACCCTTCTTCAGAATGGGTTCTAATTAAGTTTTTGCAGTAATGTCTTGATTTTTGTGTAATTTATTTATAATTTATGTGTCATTTGTGCATTTATCTGAGTATGTGCCTATGATGCTGCTGAATACAGTTTTTTCATTGTACCTTTACTCATCCATAGTCAATGTAGAACTTGAACCTGCCTACCTCCTCTTATCTGCTTATAGTTACTGGCAGTGAGAAACATTGCTACTGACTAATCTGATTATATGATTAAATAATAAGCCTTTCAACAACTTTGAGAATTGAATTAGCATGAGGAAAAGCTTTGTTGCTCGTGTTTTGCTTATTATGGGGAGAACGTACAAACAAGCACATGTAGCCAGGATCAAACCCAGGTCTCAGGTGCTGTAAGGCAGCAACTCTACCATGCCGCCCTTTATAGCAGAGTATAACATTTGCACACAATATTTTGAAAACATTTTGGATATTGTAAATGCTGTAGTAAAAATCCTGAGGAATAACTGAGAAACTGGCACAGTAACAAAGAATTTCAAGGAGCAAAAATGGAGTGCAAGATTAACGTATTTTAAACTATCATTCTGTTCATTTTTATGTGAATTCATGTTAAATGTTGCACTGTGTAGAGTTATAGAATCAGACAGCACAGAAACAGAGTTTTGGTCCGGCTTGATCACGTTGACCAGGTTGTCGACCGAACATAGTTTCATTCAGTTGCATTTAGCCCATATGCCTCGAAATCTGTCAAACCGTCAGTTTAAAAAGTTGTAATTGTACCTGCCTGTAGCATTTCCACTGGCAGCTCGCTCCACATACCTACTGCCCTCTGTGGAAAAAAATGCCCCCTCCCCCCGGGTTCTCATTAAATCTTTTCCATCTCACTTGAAACTTTTGCTCTTTAGTATTGGACTCCTGTACCATGGGAAACAGATTGTGACAATCCACCTGGTCTCACCCCTAGGCCTCCTTAAATGAATGGAAAAAAGTTTCATTCTATCCAGTCGCTCCTTATAACTCAAGCCTTCCAGACCCGGCAACATTCATGTGAATCTTTTCTGCACCCTCTAGCTTAATTACATCCATCCCTTAATTAGGCAACCAAAACTGCACACACTCCAGGTGCAATCTCACCAATGTATTGTACAGTTGTAATATTCCATCCAAACTCCTGTACTCAATACCCTGACCATTGGGGGCAAGTGGCGTACAACTCCTTCAACACACTGTCTACCTGTGTTGCTACTTTCAGGGAACTTGTTTGCTTCCCTTGGTCTCTCTGTTCACGAACGGTCTCCAGGCTGCTACCATTTACTGTGTGAGGGCTGCCCTGGTTTAACTTCCCAGAATGTCTCACTTCATACTTGGTCTGGAAAGTCTGTTTTTATTGGAACTTATTAGCTTTATTTAACAAAGTTAACAAAACAATGTAGGCTATAAGAAAGGCTACTAATATTACTGTCAACATTGTTCAGGATGACTTCAGCTAAAATGTTCTCATCAGCATAGTACAACCATCATCTGATGCGTAATGTTGTTTTCATTGAACCATGGTATACATAGATTGCTAGTGGTGTTATTGCTTCAGGTTTTTGTTTTAAATGGCAAACATATAATAGGATAGGATGTGAATATTCTTGCTATTTACTTAAGAAAACAGTAAACATTGTTTTATTGGTTATCTGGAACTCAGGAGTCCATTATTGATTTAAAAAATATATTCATATTAATTTTGAGACTAGAACCAAAGCTTTGAAATTATTTGTTTGAGCGGGAAAAAAATAAGTCTAATGCATGCTGTTGACTAACATAATTTTGAAACAAAGCAGATAAAAATTGTAAATTACAATTAAAAGACAAAGTACTCATAATTGAGTAACTAGCCAGTGTGTTTTAAGTTAAGATTATTGATTGTTAGAGACAGCCCAGCTATTTTGTATAATACAGAAAATTTAATTTTTCCTGATGATTTGTAACATTTTTACATGTTATAAATCATCATCAAAAATTAAATTGCGAAATATATAGTAAAACAGATAATATACCTACAATCTGTTTTACTATATATTTCTCTAAATGTTAGTGGATAGTTGAACAATACCATCGGTTTATGGCTTTGGTTAACTGCTGCTTTTAAACTTTTACATACGTCAATAAAGCAAAGAAATATAGTGCAAAAGTAAATTGATTACCTGGGGTACCTTAAAATGTCCATTCAGTACAAACATCTAAATGCCACTTTAATAGCATTCTCAACAATTTTTAAGTGAGGAAAGACGTAATTAATTCCATATTTTGGTTCTAAATGTAGGAAGGGGAGGTATACTGTATCGATGCTCGGTACTATGGAAACATCAGTCGCTTTGTCAACCATCTGTGTGAACCAAACCTCATTCCTGTACGAGTGTTCATGTCACACCAGGATCTTCGTTTCCCAAGAATTGCATTCTTCAGCAGTAGAGATATAAAGTGCGGCGAAGAACTAGGGTAAGTACCTAATATTTTTGGAATTTCCTTCATACAATTACTTTTTCAGAAATAGCATCTTATTAACCTTGAGGGGCTAAACCAGATGCCGGTAGGTAGAAATGGGCTAAACAGGGGCCTGCTTTCAAAAAGGTTACACAATTTGACCATTGGCATATTTATCTCTCTATCTTCAATCCTTCGTGAAATGAAACTTTGAATAACTATTCCAATAAATGACTCATAACTACATAAGTAAATGTTAATCAACATTGAAGGCAATGTCTGACCAACTATCACCTTGATTTTTGTTTTCAATCCTGAGACATGAGGCACACACAGGACCACGAGAAAATGCACGAAGCTGAGTCCAACTTTCAGCGGTTTAAATTATAACAAGTGACTGCAGAAACTTGGGCTTGGCTGTGAAAGAGAGATTTAATAGAGCACATGGGGCTATTTAAAATGAATAATCAATGGCCTGGGAAGAAAGTACATCAAGAAAACCTGAAATGCAACATGGATTACCCTTGTTGCACTGAAGCCATTTGATAAGTGAACAAACACACCTTAAGGGCAACAATCGAGCCACTAAAAATGCCAGATTTTGGTTCAATTTGCATCGGTCATGCGTAACCTTATTTAAATCAGTCAGAGTTATCGTCTATGGACCGTACTTCCCATAAAACAAAAATGTTGTTTGTTCAGCATTTGTGATCTGTGCACACCCATGAAAATTAAAATTAAAAAAAAAAATTCTCTCCATGATGATGGATAATATTTGTATTACAAGACTGTAGATCAACTCACATTGAACCACTATGGGTCGTGGACTGTGAGTTGAGACAATGCTCAGCAAATGAATCTCCTTTAAGTCCAGCATCTTCGGTAATGACTTTGTGGCCCATCTTTTCCATCGTCTCTAGTATAGAAGCTGGGCAATTGACCAAGGGAGAAACCAAAACTAGTAAATGACGAGACATTAGTCTAATTGCTCACTTTAATATTTCAACAAAGTCAGTACTTCACATGAATACTGCAGGTCGTCATTTTTATATTGACTTACTCCACAAGATAGAGGATCGGTTTTGTATTAACCCACTTAAAAAAGGATAATCTCCATTGTAGGACAGGCACTGTACACAGTTTAGAAGTTTGTGTCATTGGCTAAAGACCACCCTGGCATAGCTCAGATTTTTTCCTTCAATAATAATGAAAATCATACATCAAAGTTGCATTCAAAGTATGTTTATTTATTTACTTAAAAATAAACACGTTTAACATGTTGCTGTACTTGTTTCCCAGTTTTGACTATGGTGAAAGGTTCTGGGACATCAAGAACAATTATTTTACCTGCCTGTGCGGTTCAGAGAAGTGCAAGCATTCAGCTGCTGCCATTGCACAGCGGCAAGCCACAGTATCTCAAATGGAAGCACAACAAAATGGACTTCCAGACACCAGTTCAAGCACATCTGCCAATGTTTCTTGACAAGCTCGTTAGCTGGACCACATTGAGCGGTATGGAATGGAATGGCTCCACTTGTGTGAAAGACTTCTCGAAGCACCAGCTCAGCTGTACTGACAAATTCTTCCTACAAATTGTCTGTCTAGATATTGATGATAGGACATTTAATAAATTGAACTTTTGTTATAGTGAGGGCCAACAGTTATGGTGCTGATTATTGTGCGATTTTACTCCAAAGTAAAAGTCACTTCAAGATTGTATAAAGGAACAACCTGTTTTTAACATGAATTCAAGTAATTCTTTTTTTACATGTAGTATTATCAGTAATAGTAAAAGTAGTAATAGTTTGTCTTTATGAATTTGCCATCTGCTGTTGATGCGTGATGGTTGGACGTTAAAAACGCCATTTTGCATAAAATTTTTAAAGGTTCCTTAGTGCAGGTCAGGTTTTTTTGTGCAAGTCCAAGAACTTTACAAAGACATCACTGTTAGCATTCATTATAATTTTCACCGGTTTTAAGGGCATTTATGCTTGATCCATTAGTGTTCTGAATTTGTATGCAAATCTTGCTCAAATGTTATAAATAAAAGCAGTTCGTAATAGATTTGTAAAGTGTGAAAATGCTTATTTAAAACTGATGTGAGCATGTGCTTCAGAAAATATATAAGCATGATAAACGCTATAATTCACAATCAATGAGATTTCCCAGGGAGGATGCAGCGGACTTATTGTTTTGGGTGGCACAGCAGAGTAGCAAGTGGAGTTCCCGTCACTCACTGCCAGGGGCCCGGGTTCAGTCCTTACCTCACTCACACTGCCAGGGACCAGTCCTTACCTCAGCTACTGTCTGTTTGAAGTTTGCACATTTTCCTGTGACCACATGTATTGTGTGCCTATGCTCTGCTTTCTTTCTTTCAAATATGTCTGGGTTGGCAGGTTAATTGGCTTGCTCTAAATTGACCCTAATGGTAGAATCTGGGGATGGGGGGGGGGTAATTGATGAGAATGTGAGGAGAATAAAGTGGGGTTAATGTAGGGTTAATGAAAATGGGTGGTCGCCGGTTAGTATGGACGGCCAAAGCAGCTGCTTCTGTGCTGTATCTCCATGAACCTAATTTGAAGTTAGATTTGTGGCAGTCCAATATAAAATATGTAGCGAGAGCATTAGAAGGTCATGCAAATAATTCATACAAAGTGACCATCCCTATCTGGAGTATGCACAAGGTCTCCATTATTCTACAATAAATTGAACAGAAAGGACTGACGTTTTTTTTTTTAAATGGACATTATTGTTTTAATTACATTCAGTGGTTAGAAATAGACCTGTGTTCACTGAAAGTGCTGTTGCTCAACTCAATGTCCTGCATCTGAAATACAAACCTGAGAGATTGTGAAAGAAGGTGAGGTGCCACATGACATTGGGAAGGTGCCACATGACATGTTCAGTCAGATAGATGGGTGACTGTTCGGACGGGCAAGCAGGCAGTGCAGGACTTACC
This sequence comes from Raja brachyura, assembly GCA_963514005.1. Next base: position 18,740,444 of record OY740813.1, on the reverse strand, counting down.
TGTGGCTTTCCTCTCTCTAATAGGTATATCTCTTTGAATATTATTTGGAGGGATGGCCTTTCAGAGGAAAACAGTAGCAGCCAAATCAGTGGCACCACAACTAGCCTTGTTATACCGCAAGGCCGAACAATATCTAGCCCAGCATTATGAAGCTCGACAGTAAGGGGACTGATAGGCATTTCTCTGGCAGCCTGTGAGACTTCAGGATATAGCCTCACTTGCCCCGGAGGTTGCCAGGGCCAAGGATGTCTCTGTGTGATTGCAGAACAACCCCAAAGGGGAGAGTAAGCGACCAGAGCTTGTAGTCCATAATGGTACTTAATGATGTGGGGAAGAGAGGTGTGGTCCTGTATCGAGAATTTAGGGAGCTGCGAGCAAGCTGAAAAGCAAGATTTCAAAGATTGTAATCTCAGGGTTATGCAAAATGCCTCAAGCTAACAGGTATGGAAATAGTGACAGGACGGATGATTGTACAGTTAAAGAGACGGTGTAAGGGAGAGGATTATGGAAGAACAGAAACTGCAGCTCAATGTGCTGTAGAAGTTTCAGATGCGACAGAAGGAGGTGCAAAAGGGTGTTTCACGGCTGTTCGTGGAGAGGATTACACAATGCAGGGAGGATATTTTGCAGTAGTCAGCCACTGTGACAACATTGAACATAGGAATATGAAAGGGGCAATCATTTTGATGGGATTATACATTATGCCCCCCCAGCAGGAATTGGAAGAACAGATATGTTGGTAGATAGAAGGCAGCAAAAGCAATAGAGTATTAATGGGGAACTTTAACCGTCCAAATATTGACTGGGATTGAATTAGTACAAGATGTTAAGATGGGGAGGAATCCCTAATGTCCATGCAAGAGGATTTATTGAAGCAGTATGCAGAGAGTTCTAGCGATGGGCCGTGCTTGACCTTACTATGGGGAATGATATTGGGCAAATGTTAGAAACGTGGCCGTGGTGGATTTCTTTGATGACAATAACCACAGCTTGATAAGTTTCAAGGTGGTCATGGAAAAAGGGAAGATGGATCCTTGAGATGGAGCCCGAAACTGCAGGAAGGCTGATTTCAGTGGTGTAAGACAGGATGTGGCGTAAGTAGATTGGGTGCAGCTGCTGGACAGGACAACAACATCCAGTGAGATATTAGGTGTTCAGAAGATAGACCCAAAATGCTGGAGTAACTCAGTGGGTCAGGCAACATCACTGGAAAACATGGATTGGTGACATTTCATAGACTGCTGGAGTAACACAGCAGGTCAGGCAGCATCTCTGGACCTATTCCTTTTCTCCAGAGATGCTGCCTGATCCGCAGAGTTACTCCAAAATCTTTGGTGTAAACCAGCACCTGCAGTTCCTTCCGACACATAAGAGTTCAGAGCCATCAGGACCCTGTAAGCAGAAGAAACAAAGATGGTACATTTTGGAGAATACTAATTAACAGCACATTGAAGTTTTGAGCATGGAAAAGAAGGAAGTGTATATCAGATAGAGGAAACTTATCAAATGCCTCCTTTGAGAGTTATACGGGGTGCAGATGAGATCTTACGAAATTTGGAGGGCACAAAGTGGCCATGAAATGACCTAGGCAAGTAAGGTTGTGGAAAATCTTAAACAATTTTTCTGTATAATAGAAACAACAGTGTATATTAGAGGCAATCGGTCTAATATACCCAGAGCGTGCCAACCAGGAAAGTTGCCTGTGCAATCCCTCCACTGATGCTACCTGATCCGCTGAGTTCCACCAACACTTTGTGTTTTGCCAGCAGACTTTCAACCTATTAAACCCAGCACAGGTTTGGTGAACTAAATGATTTATAGACAATCACAACTTAATGCAGCCTTTGTAGCAGAGGAGGAGCGCACAGATGAAGCAAAGCAGTTCAGAAGTCCAACTCTGAATACAAATAGAGGTAATATATGTCAGTCATCTTTAATGGTAGAAATATTGATAAAATGAAATGCAGTGTGCAGCCACAGGTTTGTAAGAAATATTTTCCAAACCATCCAGCATAGAAGAAAGATAGAACTGTGAAACACACTGCAGTGTCATAGAAGCATACAGCATGGAAACAGACCCTTCGGCCCAACTTGCCCACGCCAACCAACATGTCCCATCTACACTAGTCCCACCTGCCTGCATTTGACCCATATCCCTCTAAACCTTTTTAAAAAAATATATATATTTTTATTAGAGTAGGTAAGCAGTGAATTAGAAAACACATATTATGATTGCAATATTTTGTGTAAAGCAATCATACATTATTAATATTATCAAATGAATCATATTGTCTCTTTTTTTATAAAGAGAGAGAAAAAAAAAGTAAAAATCAAAAATAAATAAAGAATGGAATAATTTACCATTAATACATCATTGGAGATAAGATCAAGGAATATAGAATATAACTATTCATCTAATCCCGAGTCCAAGTTTCAGTTATGGTTCCCCGCTGAACCGATCTACCCCTTTAAATAATCATTGAAAGAAGACCATATTCTAACCAAAACTTCTTGTTTGTTCATTAGGGCAAATCTGATTCTTTCCAGGTGTAGGGTCTCCGACATTTCCGTAATCCACATTTTAATTGTGGGGGGCTCTAAACCTTTTCTATCCATGTACTTGTCTAAATGTTTCTTAAACATTGCGATGATAACTACCCCCGGCAGCTCGTTTCATTAACACCCATTATCCTTTGTGTATGGAAAATTACCCCTCAGATTCCTCTAAAGTCTTTGCCCCTAAAACCTATGTTCTCCGGTTCTCTCAGTAGTGAGCATGCCTCAGCTTTCCATGCTGCGCTCTGATGTGCTAACCATGCACTGGCTTTCTTTGTGGTCAAAAAAGATGGTCTTGATTCATTACATTCCGTGGATCTCAAATTTCAAACTAGATTTCAAATTTCGTTATTGAAGCAGTCGTTGAACAACTGATGGAAGTCAAAAGCTGGCGTGAGATGAGCTTAAGTTTACAAAAGTATAAGTGCTGACTGTATGGGCGCGATACAGTTTATGTGATGTAGAAAGAAACTGCAGGTCAAAGTCAAACAAACTTTATTGTCATTTAGAAATACATTGATAAATGCAATTCCAAACGAAATTTCGTTGCATTTGGCTCCCTGTGCAACACGATAATTAACAGAAGGTTAAAATGGATAAAAATGGATAAACGGATAAATAGACAATGGTGGCAGCCCATTACATGGCATTCAGGAGTCTGATGGCTCGTGGGAAGAAGCTGTTGCAGAACCTTGATGTTCTGCTCCTTATGCTACGATATATTTTGCCCGAAGGCAGCAGAGTGAACAGTCCGTGATGGAGATGTGTGGGGTCTTTTATAATACTGCTGGCCTTAGACACGCAACGTTTGGTCGCAATGTCCCAGATTGGGGGGAGAGAGGTCCAGATGATTTTTTCTGCTGTCATCACCACTCTCTGCACGGACTTCCAGTCGGAGGCTTTACAGTCCCCAAACCAGACACAGATACAGCTGGTCAAAATACTCCGTATGGTGACCCTGTAGAAAGTAGTGAGGACGGGATGGGGGAGATGAGCTCTTCTCATCCGGCGCAGATATCGGTTTACACCAAAGACAGACACAAAGTGCCGGAGTAACTCAGCAGGTCAGACAGCATCTCTGGAGAAAAAAAAGAGTGGGTGACGTTTTGGGCCGAACCCTTCTTCTGACTTAAAAGTAAAGGGGAGGGAGTAGAGGGGCTGAAGGTGGGGAAAGGCCAGAACCAGTTCAAGCACATCTGCCAATGTTTCTTGACCAGCTCGTTACCTGGATCACATTGAGCGGCATGGAATGGAATGGAGCGGCCAGAACAAATCAGGGCTGGCAACAGATGGCAAGGAAGGGTGAAGCCCATTACGGCCCATTGTTGGCTGGGGAAGAGGTGATAACAAAGGATGCGAACAGTGGGACAACCAGGGCGGGGAGGGAGGGAGAGAGGGAATGCAGGGTTCCTTGAACATGGAGAAACCAACGTATTGGATTGTAAGATACCCAAGCGCAATATGAGGAACAGCACCTGATGTTGGGGGCGAGTCACATACTGGAATCACAACTTGGTCACAACTAGGTCATCTAAATCAATAAAAGTAGACATGAGGAACTGCTGATGCTGGAATTTGGAGGAAAAAAACCCCACAAGAGACAGTGCTGGAGCACCTCAGTGGGTCGGGACCCTTCTACTGAGAGCTCTCTGGTCCAGCTTTCTCCCCTTCAGTCTGAAGAAGGGACCCGACCCCTGTGGGCCACTCGGTGCTCTCCCCAGATAAGGCATTTGCTCCGGCCGGCGGTTTCCGGCCCCGCCTTCCCTCGGGGAAGGCACAAGTCCTCCACGGCCACCTCACACGGGCTGAATGCTCCGGCTGTCTGTCTGTCTGTCCGGGCCGGCCGGCGGCTCCAGCAGCGGCGCGGATGGCAGAGGGACGAGGTGGCGGCGACTGGGTGTCGTCCGTGGCTGAAGGTGAGCAGTGCCCCGGGACGGGATGGGGCAAAGTGTCTGGAGAAATGAGTCCAGTTTGCGAACTCCTTATTTGAATCAATGGGCGAACAGGTGTACTTATTGTCCCGGTCGCTATAAGAACGGAACAGCGGATTAGGCAGCATCAGTGGGGGAGGAGAAACGGGCAACGTTTTAGTGAAGCAGAGCGCAAAGTGTTGATGTAACTCCAGAGATGCTGCCTGACCCGCTAAGTTTTTAAGCACTTTTAAACACTCTGAGTCTGACCCGTTAAACACGTTGTGTTCTCCGCAATATTCCAACCTTGTGTTCCTTGTGTCTGAAATTGAGTGATTGGGTCAATTGAGTGACCTGCCCCAGGGTTCTCGCGTTTTCTGTTAATAGTCACAGCATCTATAGTGTTCACCTGTGCAATTTCTTGCTTTCTACCCGCGGCTGTTACTATAAAGGACAAAGCTTCCCTTTACTGTCCATCCGACTCGATGCTGAGCTCTCCAACCTGTCCATACCTTGGTGTGTTGACTTTATTGTGTTCAACGTTTCTTGCGTTTCCATCGGTTTCGCATCTGCTCCCCCTTCAACACACACAAATGCACGCCAAACCCTGCCTTGTATTCCTGGCAGAACCGCGACAAGAGATTGTAACTGTTAATGAGCGAGTCTTGAGGATATCAACCCATTTCCTGTTTCTGGAATGTCAGTGCTGAACAAACAGGATGTTGCTAATGGATGCAGTCACAGGGCAACTAGTGTGGCTGCTTTTAATTTGTTTTTGGAGGAAATCAAGAAAAGCAGCACGCACCGTAGAGATCTGAAGTAAGAGCAAAACATGCTGGAGAAATGTTCCTCAGGCCGGGCAGCGTCTGTGTTGAAAGAAGCAGATGGCACACCAGTAGAGTTGCTGCCTTGCCGCGCCAGATACCAGGGTTCAATCCTGACTATGGGTGCTGTCTGTGCAGAGTTTGTATGTTCTACCTGTGACCGTGTGGGTTTTCTCCAGGTGCTCCAGTTTCCAACTACACTCCAAAAAAATGCACAGGTTTGTAGGTTAATTGGTTTTGGTGAGGATTGTTAATTGTCCCTGGTGTGTAGGATAGTGCCAGTGTACAGGGTGATCGCTGGAGGCGTGGACTTGGTGGGCCGTGCTGTATCACTAAACTAAACTAAAATTAAGCAGGGTTGATGGTTCACATCGATTATGCAGTTGGTGGCAAGAACCTGACTGAGAGTCCTTTCAGGCTCTGATTCCATTTGACCCATGTCTTCCCCCTCCACCCACTGTTGAGCGTGCTCATGAGGTTGGGCAAGAGGAGAAATGGTGGCACAGAATTGCACCACTGTCCCCCAGGACCCAGAAATTGCTAGCGTTCCAAGATCGACCTGAAAAACCAAGTCAGATCTTGCAGCATCTGGGCAGGTACCTGGAATTACCATTATGCCAACACCGGATGGGGAGGACCAAGCTCACTTGGTGGTCTACTTGCTGGAGATACATAGAAAAAGCTGGAGAAACTCAGAGGGTCAGACAGCATCTTTGGAGAAAAGGAATGGATGACATTTTGTGTCGAGACCCTTCTTCAGTCTGAAGGAGGGTCTTGACCCAAATTATCAACTATGTCATCTTTTCTCCAGCAGAGGGTGATGGTGGAAGGTTGGTTCTTGGACTGCAGGCCTGTGACTAGTGGTGTGCCACAGGGTTCGGTGCTGGGCCCGTTACTGTTTGTCATCTACATCAAAGATATTGAAGAGAACATACAGGGCAAGATAAACAAGTTTGATGATGATACAAAAGTGAGTGGTTTTACAGATAGTGAAGGTGGTTATGAAAGATTGCAGCAGGATCTGGATCGATTGGCCAGGTGGGCGAAGGAATGGTTGATGCAATTTAATACCGAGAAATGTGTGGTGTTGCATTTTGAGACGTCGAACAAGAGCTGGACCTACACAGTAAATTGTAGACTTCTGGGTAGTGTTGTAGAGCAGAGGAATCTAGGAGTACAAGTGCATGGTTCCTTGAAAGTTGAGTCGCAGATAGAAAAGGGGGTCAAAAAGGCTTTTGTCACTTTGGCCTTCATCAGTCAGAGTATTGGGTATAGAAGTCGGGAGGTCATGTTTTAGTTGTATAAGACGTTGGTGAGACCGCATTTAGAATACTATGTTCAGTTCTGGGCACCATATTATAGGAAAGATATTGTCAAGCTTGAAAGGGTTCAGAAAAGATTTACGAGGATGTTGCCAGGACTAGAGGGGTTGAGTAGGCTAGGTCTCTTTTTCTATGGAATGCAGGAGGATGAGGGGGAAATCTTATAGAGGAGAACAAAATCATGAGAGGAATAGATCGGATAGATGCATAGAGCCTCTTGCCCAAGAGTAGGGGAATCGAGGACCAGAGGACATAGTAAGGGGAAATTATTTAATAGAAATCCGAGAGGTAACTTTTTCCACACAAAGGGTGGAACAAGCTGCCAGAGGAGGTAGTTGAGCCTGGTACTATCCCATCATTTAAGGAACAGTTAGACAGGTACATGGAGAGGACAGGTTTTGAGGGATATGGACTAAGCGCAGGCAAGTGGGACTAGTGACACTGTTGGCCGGCGTGGGCAATTTGGGCTGAAGGGCCTGTTTCCACACAGAATCATTCTATGAGAGTCTTACCGATTGAATACACCTACATTATCATGGGTGTATCTGCTACTTGCTGACATGCACAGAGATCACTTTATGTGTACATGCTACCAGCCAGGCTGGCTCAGGAGGCATCAAGAAATTTGATCGATCAGCTCCTGTAACTTGTGACCTGCAGTCTGCCTGTTACTAACACTGTAGACCTAATGAGGGGTGTTTCTGGTGGAGGGAGGAAGAGTGTTGTGGGAAATTGAGGGGGTAATTGTGGCAAACACACAATTCCATTTCTCCCTACAATAACAGCACCTTCCCCCAAAACGTTAAACATTCCTTGTTGACTTGTTTGTAAATTTGGGCACATACTGTTGGCCGCTATTAACTGACACACTGTTCTATATGCTAGATTTAGGATTAGGTTTATTAGCGTCACATGTACCGAGGTACAGTGAAGAGCTGTATTTTGCAAGTTATCCAAATAGATCAGACACTCCATACAAAGATACCATCTTTAAACTCAAGTATAAAAGATGGAGTGAAAGGGAAAGGTACAGGGTGCATAGTTCTCAACATTGTGATGCATCAGTGCCACAGACAAAGTCCAATGATCTGTGACCAGCAACTTTATATATTCAGCAACTTCAATTGAGAAATTGAATTTTCTCAATTCTGTTAACCCAGACTGCCTCCTCCCCACCTCTCCCTCAGCCCTCGGGCCCTGACATTCCTTCTCCATCTCCCCCCCCCAGTCGCACTAGCTTTTCATTTTCACACCACAAACAGCTTACAATGGCCTGCTTCCTTTATCACCAATACTTTTTTGCATATCTTTCACTCATTGTTCTTTATCTCTCCACATCACTGTTTATATCTCTAGTTTCCCTGATCCCTGACCAGTCTGAAGAAGGGTCTCGACCCGAAACGTTGCCTATCTCCTTCGCTCCTTAGATGATGCTGCACCCGCTGAGTTTCTCCAGCCTTTTGTGTAACCCTCGATTCTCCAGCATCTGCAGTTCCTTCTTTAACACTTTATATATTCTGTTCTGTTCAAATGCCAGACCCTTTTGGATGTTATTTGATGTTTAATTTCAGAAGGATGGCGGCCTATGTTTTAAGATAGTCTTTGGGCTGCTTGTTCCTCACCCGTTGAGCCTTTTCCCCTCCAGCCCCTTTTCCTCTCCCCACACTGCCTTTCCTGTCATGTTTAGTGTCCTTCCCCTCCCTACACTGCCCTTCCTCTCCAGATAAGTGCCTCTCTTCTCCTCATGCTGCTCTGCTCTCCACATATTGCCATTCCCCACGCTACCTTTCCACTCCCATTTAATTGTTTGTTGTGCGGCTTCCAGCAGGGGGAGATGTTTGTCTGCTGATTGAACAACAATGCAATTCTGAATTGAAATAGCCCATGACAAGAGCTGGGGCGCTACGTCCAACAGCACTGCAATCAATGACTCCATGAGGTTGATTATTGCCAGCTACACAGAGTGTCAAAACACAAATGCAAAATTATACAGTTGCTGGAAAGCCGAATTAAAAGCAGAAAATGCTGGAAAAAAAGCTATAAAAAATACTGCAGGAAACTGGCTGAATCTGAGAAACTTAGTTAGTATTTCAGCTTAAAGGTCTTTCAACAATACCGGGAGTGGTGACATTTTAAGATGCTGAGAAACGGAGAGGGAAGGAGGTAACAAAAGGGACGGAGATCTGTGGAATGTTGGCAGATGGGACAAAACAACAAAAGAGATGAAAATGCAACACTAAAGAAGGTAGTGATAGGGATTGAAAGATCATTCTGGGAAGTTTCAGTGCATGATCCTGTGAAACTACCCAGGGGAATGGAGAGAATCCAACGCCCCAAAATAGAAGTTCCAGCTTCATCCTGTAACTCGGGTCTGCAAGTCCATGTAACCTACTGGCAAATCTCTTGTGCAAGTGTGGTCTCAAAAACAATGTGCAGCTGCATCATAATGTCCCAATTGTTGTATTTGTATTTCAGACACACCATACAAAGATGAGTACCTTTTCCAATGAAGGAAAGCCAATTGCCTTCATCACCCCATTGTCCACCTGACTTGCAACTTTCAAAGTACCGTGCACCTGTACTCCCAGATCTCTGTTCTGCAACACTCTGCAGGACTCAACAATTTACCGTGCAAACCCTGCCCTGGTTTGACAAACCAAAGACCACACATGTCAGAGTAAAATTTCTCTCAGAGTGCCATCCTTAGGTCCACCTTCCCAATTGATCTAGATTCTACAAACTAAGATATCCATCCTCATATCCAGCTTTCTTAAATAACAGTACAACATTAGCCATCCTCCAATCGTCAGGATCTTCACCAGTAACTAAATATCATTGCAAGGGCCTACATAAAGTCCAACAAGGTCCAAGGATGCACAAGGTCTGGCTCTGGGGATTTATCTACTTGAATGTGTTTTAAAACACTAATCCATTCTCTCTGGTAATTCACATCTGTCCCAAGACATCACAACCCTTATGCCTGATCATGTTATGATCTCCCAGGGATGATTGGGTTAACATATGACAGCACTGGGCCTGGACTCGCTGGAGTTTAGAAGGATGAGGGGGATCCCCATTGAAACTTGCCAAATAAGGAAGGCCAAGTCAATGGATATTTTTATAGCAGAGAGTGATAGATTAGTACAGGCATTGGGGGTTATAGGGAGAAGGCAGGAGAATGGGGTTGAGAGGGAAAGATAGATTAGCCATGATTGAATGGCGGAGTAGACTTAATGGGCCGAATGGCCTAATTCTGCTCCTCCAACTTATGAAAACAAACCTCTCAGTAAAATCAGATAAGAAATATTAATTTAATGTGTCTCCTAGCTCTTGTGGCTCCACACAAAGATGATGATCATTAAGGGGACTGATTCTTTCCTTAGCCACCCTTTAACTTAATATACCTGTGGGATCTCTTTGTATTTTCCTTTACTTTGCCAGAAAGCTCTGTATCATTTCCTCCCTTTGCTCTCTCCATGCCCTCTCTTCATCAGAGGGATTCACATGGTCCCAACTGCTGAAATCTGATGTATGTCTCCTTTTTCCTGAGCAGAGCCCTCAAAATCTCTCATCAACCAACGTTCCCTTCACCAGAACATCACTGACCATCCCGCGGTCCAGGAATAAGCTCAGGGGCGACCGCGCTTTTGCGGTTGCAGCACCGAGACTATGGAACAGCATCCCTCTTCCCATCAGAACTGCCCCCTCCATCCACTCTTTTAAGTCTAGACTTAAAACTTATTTTTACTCACAAGCGTTTCTTGAGGTCCTCTGAGGAAGTGCTGTATCTATTGTTAGATCTATGTACCACTGTTTGTAGAACGTTAGTACCTGCACTGATGTAAAGCACTTTGGCCAAGTTGTTTTTAAATGTGCTATAGAAATAAAATTGACTTTACTTGAGAACAGGAACATACTACCCCTGTACTCTAACTATCTCAGTCTTTAAAGCATCCTACTTGACAGCTGTCCCCTTGCCTGCAAACAGACTCGCCCAAATCATCCTTTGCGCACCTGGGTTTCATGGAGAGCAGGCAGCCGAGGTACAGGTGGCAAAACCGATACCAGCTATTTGCACCCAGCTGTTTTCAATGATGCTTGGGTTTGGCCTGTCAGCCAGCAATAGGGATCAGATTGGCATCCCAGCGAGGGGGCCATTGTCACATACAACACATCTATGGCTTTGCGCTCATCAATCCTCTAGGTTAGTTCTTGAAAGAAAAACACACTGGAGTTGTTGGAACTTGTGGAGGATAATCAGTTAAACGTGAAGGCCGGGGAAGTGAAAAGTGAGTTATGATTCCTACTTTGGAGAAACTTGCGTGTTTGCACTTTAACAGATTTGTCTTGAGTTTGCTCGGGGAGAGGTACCTTCTGGGAATTTCTGTATACTGTATATTTCTGGGAAAGTCAATAATTTATCTACAATTTCCATAACACCATTGTTCTGGCTATAAACTCTTCACAAAAGTTTTAGTTTAGTTCAGCGATACAGCATGGAAACAGGCCCACACGGTCCACGCTGACCATCGATCACATGTTCACATTAGATCTATGTTATCTCACTTTGACCTCGTCTCCCCAAACTCTAGGGACAAACATTACAGAGGCCAACTAACCCACAAATCAGTACGTCATTCACATTAGAAGATTTTGAGGGGGGATCTTATAGAGACTTACACAATTCTTAAGGGGTTGGACAGGCTAGATGCAGGAAGATTGTTCCCGATGTTGGGGAAGTCCAGAACAAGGGTTCACAGTTTAAGGATAAGGGGGAAGTCTTTTAGGACCTAGATGAGAAAATCATTTTTCACACAGAGAGTGGTGAATCTGTGGAATGCTCTGCCACAGAAGGTAGTTGAGGCTAGTTCATTGGCTATAGTTAAGAGGGAGTTGGATGTGGCCCTTGTGGCTAAAGGGATCAGGGGGTATGGAGAGAAGGCAGGTACAGGATACTGAGTTGGATGATCAGCCATGACCATATTGAATGGCGGTGCAGGCTCGAAGGGCCGAATGGCCTACTCCTGCACCTATTTTCTATGTTTCTATGTGGGTGGAAAACACGCAGTCACAGAGAAAACACGCAAACTCCATGCAGACAACCTCTCAAAGGTTCCTCATAATGGACGTGTTAGTGCTTCCATTTCCACCTGGTGGGTGGGTTATTGGAACAATTTGCAACACTCGGGTATCAGAAGAACTGAAATATAGACACTTTTTTTTCATGCTAATTTGGGATATTTTCGAATATTCTTTAATTGTGATCAGTTAAGATAAAAAAAATGAATAATGTTCTTTTTGATGTCAGAAAAGGTGGTGCGAGTCATTCAGCAGAGGTCTTAAGCTGACCACGTTGTTCTGTGGACCTCAGTGAGATGTGACCCTTCCATCCCCTCTCTCTTCATCTCTCCCTCACCCGTCGTATCAACCTCAGTCGTCTTGTTGAGTCTCATTGTCTGTTACTCGTTTTCACCTTGCCCATAGCTAACAGTGGCCTGTTCCCTTTATCATCATTACTTGTTTCTATTTCTTTCATTCATTTGTTCTATATCCCTCTCTATATCACCATCTGTATCTCTTGTTTCCCTTTCCCCGACTCTCAGTCTGAAGAAGGGTCTCGACCTGAAAAGTCACCTATTCCATTTCTCCCGCGAATCTGTCTGACACGCTGAGCTACTCCAGCCTTTTGTGCCCATCTTCAGTGAGATGTGGCATGGCTTGTGGACACCAGCCGCAGAAAAGTGATTTATCAGCCCAGTGACGAGGTGTGAACCGCTGTCCCTGATCTCAGATGCAAACCCTTGGCTCCTTCTGTCCAATGGGAAGATGGATGGTTTACCTTGTGATTGCTACAGGGATTTAGGAATATTTTTATACCTGAAGATTTTCTCAGATTGAAAGGTTTTTTCGAGGTTTAGGTTTATTATTGTCACATGCACTGATGTACAGTGAAAATCTTGATCTTACAGGCTGTCCAAGCCTAAAAGTTAGCTATCACAACGCGCTGCAACACTGAATTACTCAAACAGCCGACATCAGAGCCACAGACTCCGAATGGCCTGGTGCCATTACCTTACCCTTTTGCAAACTAATGCGATTAATGTTAATAAAGACTTTATAATGGGAATATTTATGATGATTGTGTGTGTCCGCATGTCCCGCACTGCCTTACCCGAGCCTCTCTTCCCCATCTTCCCCATGTGTATGTGTGTGACACTCCTTTTCCTCAGCCCTATCACTGGGTCGAATTAGTACTGAGGCAGACTAATTACCACATGGTAAAAGGTAGCTGATAACAGAAAAAGGAACAAAGTGATGGAGTAACTTAGTGGGTCAGACAGCATCTCTAGATCAGGTGATGTGTTAGGTCAAAATGTTGCCTATTTATGTTCTTCAGAGGTCCTGCCTGAGCTTCCAAGTTACTCCAGCCACTTCAGGGCCGTAGTTGGCCACTATTTGAACACATTGGGTATGCAAGCAAAGACATTCACAGTGCCCTGTCACGTGTGACAATAAAGTATTCCTTTCCACTTTGTGTCTTTTTTTTTATAAACCAGCATCTGCAGTTCCTTGTGTCTCTCTATCCAACATCAGCCTCTGTGTGGGTACTTTGGAGCAGTGTTACAGTAGTGGACAAACTGTGCGATGAAGTGGCTTAACAAATGCTTCTGTTGTTGCTGTCTAGCCGTGTGCTACTTTGGGCTGAATAACTGGAACAAGCTGCGATGGGGCCGCGAGTCGGGGAGAGCCTGGTCTCGTCCTGCGTCCTCTCGGCCCAAGAGACCAAAGGTTCACCTGGAAGTGATTTCTTCTCCGGATGAAAAGGACAGACGCTCTCCTCCTGAGCCCACAACATATTACAATGCCATTTATGAGCTTCAGGAGAGAGTGGAGAATAAAGGTCCAAATCCATCATTGTACTCAGAAGACCACTGCAGCGTCAGATGCTGTGAGCCTGTTAGTAAAGATCACCAGGACGTGGATGGTGCCCTGAGGGACACAACATTGGCTGAGCGGCAGGGCAGCATAATCAGATCCCATGAAATATACAAGCAGGAGCTGTGGTGGAAGAGTTCCCAACAACCTGCCCACCCGCCTGGGTCACCTGCAGCGACTCCACATCACAAAACACACAACGACCGCAAAACCAAGGCAAACGACCCAGCACTGGGGTAAGGAACAAAAACAGTGTTTCTGTGTTAGTGGGTTTGATAACTGTCCATTCTTGCCTGTTGGTCTCTTTCACCGGTGGCCTGGCTTTGTGCTTATAACCTGATATAGACTGTATCGATCAAGCGACCATGCTGAGTTGTTGCCACAGGCCCATTCTATCTGCGTAATATTAGCCATAGGATTATAGAATGTTTCTTTTTGCTGGGTCTATGGGAAGTTTCAGAAAGCTTTAAGAAATGGTCTTTTGAAATCCAGATGAAGATTCAGTGCCCTCAAAACTGCATTAAGGGGGGTTTGGATTGTAATATCCATCAACTGGTAGGATAGAATCATGGAATTAGATATATTATCAAATAGCAAAGGTCCACTTGTACTGGCAGGCGGGCTGATGGCCATGCTTCCCTGCTGTATAGTTCTGATTAATACACCAGTTGTGCAGACAATACATTTTCATCCACCTTTACCCTTTGCTCTCTATGACCAAGCCAATGGTCCCATTCTTGCCATGGATTATTTGTGCCTGAACCCTCTGGACAACCCCACCATTCTGAACCTTATTCAAAGACTTGCTAAAGTCCATGTAAACAACATCTATTGCTCTGCCTTCATTCATAATCAGGACCAGGTGTTAAAATGAATCATCACATCAACATTTGATGGGTCTTTAGACCTCTCAAGTATTTCAACTAAGATCAGACTAATGCCCCTGTCCCACTAATGCCCCTGTCCCACTAATGCCCCTGTCCCACTCAGCAAACCTGAACGGAAACCTCTGGAGACTTTGCGCCCCACCTAAGGTTTCCGTGCGGTTCTCAGAGGTTTTTGTCAGTCTCCCTGATGGTCGAAAGTGGTTTCCGCCAGCGGAAACTGACAAAAACCTCCGGGAACCGTACGGAAACCTTGGGTGGGGCGCAAAGTCTCTAGACGTTTCCGTTCAGGTTTCCTAAGTGGGACAGGGGCATTATAAAAAACTGGAACGGAAACCTCTGGAGACTTTGCGCCACACCAAAGGTTTCCGTGCGGTTCCCGGAGGTTTTTGTCAGTCTCCCTAAAGGTTGAAAGTGGTTTCCATTTTAAAAATCGGTAATTGTTTAGTCGAAGCCGGTTGCAATGCTAGTTGGAAGTGGTTGCCGGAGAACAAAAACCTCCGGGAACCGCACGGAAACCTTGGGTGGGACGCAAAGTCTCCAGAGGTTTCCGTTCAGGTTTCCTATGTGGGACAGGGGCATTAGTGGGACAGGGGCATTATTCTGATCTTAGTTGAAATACTTGAGAGGTCTAAAGACCCTTCAAAAGTTGATGTGATGATCCATTTTAACACCTGGTCCTGATTATTTTTGTTGAGCGGAAGAGAAAAGTGTTTGGCAGAAGCTATAGTTTGTCACATCATCTAAAAAACACAGTCAACTCATTCCATGCAGTGTGACCTTCCCAGGATCTATTTACAGTCGGAGTAACTCATAAATATTTTAATTTCTCTTTAGTCCATTGCATTGAACAGTTTAGCATAGCACATGGAACATTGCACAGAGTCTCTTGCCCAGAGTAGGGGAATCAAGGAGCAGAGGACATGGGTTCAAGGTGAAGGGGAAAAGATTTAATAGGAATCTGAGGGGTAACTTTTTCACGGAAAGGGTGGTGGGTGTATGGAACAAGCTGCCAGAGGAGGTAGTTGATGTTGGGACTATCCCAACGTTTAAGAAACAGTCAGACAGGTACATGGATAAGACAGGTTTGGAAGGATATGGACCAAACACAAGCAGGTGGGAGCAAGTGTAGCTGGGACATGTTGGCCGGTGTGGGCAAGTTGGGCCGAAGGGCCTGTATCCACACTGTATCACTCTGTGACTCTATGACATGGCACATAGTACATAGCACATGGGTCAGAAAACACTATAGCACAGGAAAAGGCCATTCAGCCCACAATGCCCATGCCGAGCATGATGCCATGTTAAACTAATCTGCTCTGCCTGCAAATAATCGATATACCCCCATCCCTGCATATCCATGTGCATATCTAAATGTGTCTTAAATGGTACTATTATAATCTGCCTCCACTATCACCCCCAGCAGCATGTTCCAGGCACCCACCACTCTCTGTGTAAAAAAAACAACTTGCCTTGCACATCTCCTTGCTCCTCTCACCTTAAAGCTACGCCCGCTAGTTCATGACATTGCCACTGTTTACCTTGCACACCATTGACTGCATGAGAACACAAGAGTGGGAGTAGGCCATTTGATCCCTCTCGTCTGTGCTACCATTCAATATGATCATTTGACTGACCTGCCCCAGCCTTCGTTTCCCCTTCTGTGCCAGTTCCTTATCACCCCGTCTTGTAAAACATAGCCACCTTTTCTTTACACACCTGCAGTCATTTGGCCCCCACAATCCTTTCAGCAATTGTTTCAACAAATACTTGCACGCTGTCTGCCAAGGCCTGCTGGATCTCCTGGTTGCGAACCATTTTAACTCTCCTTCAATTGACTGTGAGAGAAAGAAGCAAGCGGTAATGGGGAATACTACGAATCCCAGTGAATGAGATAAGTTTGGATTAGTCGGGAAGCAGAACAATGGTGCTGGATATGAGACAGGAATACTATGATTCCTTCTCGTGACTGATATGTTTAGTTAAACCCTCCAATTAACGATAATCACCCTTCCTGCTACTCAGATCGGAGACCTTGCTGATATTCTGTGCTGAAATGATTGGATTCCTGGTCTATAGCAGAATTGCATGAGTTTAAACAAATATTCTCTGGATAATGGTGTTTTTAACAATGCTTATTGTGTACATTCTACAGAAGTATGGTTATGGAATGAATATATTTATTTTTAGAATTAATCAGTTTCCATTATAATAATAATAATGAAAGAAGGGTCCCGACCTGAAACATCATCTGTTCATTCCCTCCACAGATGCTGCCTGACCTGCTGACATCCTCCAGCACTTTGTATTTTGCTCAACATTTCAGCACCTGCATTTTCTTGAGTCTTCATTGTAACAATAACCTGATACCACAGTTATATCTGCAAATGTTACCATTATGTGAACACAATCTTTTCTCTTAGACAGCAGGGCAGTTATATTTTAGGGTTTGATTTGGGGTTAAAAATACCAGGTTTGCTTATCTCACATTTTTTCACAAGGCTCCTGTATTCAAGGCAATGTAATAATGATAGATGGACGGTGGGTATACGGAACAAGCTGCCAGAGGTGGTAGTGGAGGAAGGTACTAGAACAACATTTAAAATACATTTAGAAAAGTACATGGATGGGGAAGGTTTAGAGGGATATGAGCCAAACGTGGGTAGGTGAGACTAGTGCCATAGAGGGAGTGCAGAGAAGGTTCACCAGACTGATTCCTGGGATGTCAGGACTGTCTTATGAACAAAGACTGCATAGACTCGGTTTATACTCTCTAGAATTTAGGAGATTGAGAGGGGATCTTATAGAAACTTACAAAATTCTTAAGGGGTTGGACAGGCTAGATGCAGGAAGATTGTTCCCGATGTTGGGGAGGTCCAGGACAAGGGGTCACAGCTTAAGGATAAGGGGGAAATCCTTTAGGACCGAGATGAGAAGGAATTTTTTCACACAGAGAGTGGTGGGTCTCTGGAACTCTCTGCCACAGAGGGTAATTGAGGCCAGTTCATTGGCTATATTTAAGAGGGAGTTAGATGTGGCCCTTGTGGCTAAGGGGATCAGAGGGTATGGAGAGAAGGCAGGTACGGGATACTGAGTTGGATGATCAGCCATGATCATATTGAATGGCGGTGCAGGCTCGAAGGGCCGAATGGCCTACTCCTGCACCTAATTTCTATGTTTCTAGTGTAGATGGGGCATCTTGGTCAGCATGGGCAGGTTGGGCCGAAGGGCCTGTTTCTGTGCTATATGAATCAATGATAGATATCAAAAGTAAATACCATCCGTGATGAAGAAGGGACTTTGGGGAAGACATGGTGAGATGGTGATATCTGACACGGATGCTGCTGATGTTTGCTTTAACTTGCTGAGAGGCAGAGGAAAGCTAAATCTGAGCTGGTTACTCATATTGGACTGTGAGCAGAAGTTGAACATGTTTATGCAAAATCAACAAGCCTCAGGCAAGATGGGAAATTAGAATTTTTTTTCACATCGCAGTGGCTCCATTTCAGAAACTTCTGAAATTTGGAAGCATAGTACGGAGAGTTGCATCCATGTCACAGCTGCGTCACTGTCAAACGGAGAACAAATTGCATTGTCTCCTTCGATCTGTGTTTTCACACCTTACCCTTCCCAAATCTTTATGTCTCCCTCTCCCCAGATTCTCAGGCTGACCCGAAACGTCATCTGTTCCTTCTATCCAGAGATGTTGCTTGTCCCGCTGAGTTACTCCAGCATTTTGCGATTATCTTAGGTGTTAACCGGCATCTGCAGTTCCTTCCTACACATGAATATTCACTTCCTGGTTTTGCTCCCTGACTTCCTCAGTGTCTGCAAATGACACAATTTTGCTTGATGTCCTACAGATGGCACCAGACTTCACCCGACTTTAACAAACGGAAAATCCATGCTAGCATCACATGTTTGTGGACAGATTCCTGCAATGGAAGGGCATTTCCTTGCACCAATCTAAATTGCAATGATGTACCCACCTCATCTTGACCATGGGGTGGGAGATTGCAACCTTCATGTGGTCCGCCCAGTTTCGACGAATGCAATCAACCTGGCGTGCACCATCAAATAAGATCAAATAGAACACGTTTTCCTGCAACTTTAGGCTGTGCACGCCTTACGCAAGAAGAAGATCTTGACCGTTCCTGAGCTGAGAGAGGTTTTATAACACAAAGTAGTCCTTGATCTGGAAGAACAAATACCAACTCGGAAGAATACAATAAAGAAACAACTGTTACATCCAAATTATAATTTTTAACTAATGAATTAATAGAGAACTCAGAATTACAATATTGTCATCATGTTTGATGACCTACTAATTAATGGAACATTTCAATGAAGTTTGATGCTATTAAGTTCCAGCATTTACATTGTTTTATGTGACAAAGCAATTTCAGTTGCTATTTGCTCCCTAACCAAAGGGTCGATTAAGAGAAAATTAGATACATTGTAAAATTTCTGAAAAAAAAATTTTGCTTTAAAAATCTGATAGCTTGGATTTAATTCAAACTGGTAATCTTGCACATAAATATATATTTAATGGCCTTTACAGAAGTGATAATTCAACTATATTAGTGCACTGCTCTATTGTTCCAATGATGCTAATGTGATCTGAAAATTATTCAAGAAATCCAGACACCAATTCTAAAGCAACAAAATGCAACCAATTGCTGCTGTAGGTTCTGCACAAAATAACAATAATTCAACAAATAGATTGCCTTCATATTTCATTAAAAGTTTAGCCTCATGACAACTGGACTTAATAAAAATTGATCTGCCAGTTTGGAGGCGGGGGAAAGCATCAATACCATTGGTTAAGTTGAGGGGAAAACCAGAAAAATACCAGCACCAAATCATAATCCTGAGACATTAATTTTAATGCACAAATATGAGGCCTGTTAATTCAGCAGCCCATTTATAAATCGAGCACTTTCATAGAGTCATACAGTGTGGAAACAGACCCTTCGGCCCAACTTGCCCACAGCGACCAACATGTCTCATCTACAGTAGTCCCTCCTGCCTGTATTTGGCCCATATCTCTCTAAACCTATCCTATCCCATGTACTTGTCTAGATGTTTCTTAAACATTGGATTGGTGCCTGCCTCAACTACCAACTCTGGCAGCTCGTTCCACACACCCTCCACTCTCTGTGTGAAATGGTTGCCCTTCAGGTTCCTATTAAATCATTTTGCCCTCAACCTTAAAACTATGTCCTCTGGTTTTCATTATTTCATGGTTTCCTGTTCATTTGAAACGTCTCAATGAGGGGGCAAAGCGCAGCATGATCCCAAAATGTCTACAAAAATCAATGATGTGAATAGTCTGAGCATCACATTCACATAGACATGTGTGATTTGGAACTGATTTCCATCAAGTAGACAAGGATTTGGATCATTCAGGAATAGTTTTTGTTTCTTTCTGTTCATTCTTTATAATGTTGCAGGATTAAACGCCACATGTTTTCCTGCTGATCATTTGTACCTTTGTGTGTTGTCCATGCCGGCTAGCGCACAATATTATTTAATATTGATTCTGTTGTCACATGTTCCCAGGGTTACCGTGGCCACCAGTAATCATCCATTAGACTTTTCCAATTTTCTCAAAGCATGTTTTCAACCTGTTTTTTTTTTTTCAGCAGTACATAACATTTGTTGTGGATGAAGATCACCTTTCCATGAGGATACGTATAATGATCTACAGCAAATACTACATAAATATTTTTTAAAAAATCATTTTCAGCTCATAATCATTTCGGCCCTGTTACAAACGCCCCTTCCTCTAAATCAGAAGGTTTTGGTAACAAGCCTCACTCCACGGACAAACACCTCAAATTAGGCTGGTGACACAGAAGACTTCAGATGCTGGAACCTAGAGCATCAATACAAAGTGCTGGAATAGCTCAGCAGGTCAGGCAGCATCTGTGGAGGGAATGGACAGATGATGTATTGAGTTGGGCCCTTCTTCAGACTGACGGAGCAGAGGTGAAAGCTGGCTGAGAGAGGTGGGGGGTAGGGGTGGGGTATCATATGCCAACCACCGTGTCTTGAATCTACCTATCATTTGGCAGTTCCTGTCCTACCCCTTTCAAGTCAAGTCAAGTGAGTTTATTGTCTTGTGTCCCTGATAGAACAATGACATTCTTGCTTTGCTTCAGCACAACAGAACATAGTAGGCATTGACTACAAAACAGATCAGTGTGTCCATATACCATTATATAAATATATACACACATGAATAAATAAACGGATGAAGTGCAAATAACAGATAATGGATTATTAATGTTCAGAGTTTTGTCCATGCCAGGTTCAATAGCCTGATGGCTGTGGGGAAGTAGCTATTCCTGAACCTGGTCGTTGCAGTCTTCAGGCTCCTGTACCTTCTACCTGAAGGTAGCGGGGAGATGAGTGTGTGGCCAGGATGGTGTGGGTCTTTGATGATACTGCCAGCCTTTTTGAGGCAGAAACTGCGATAAACCTCCCTTGCCTCTTTCCATCAGCTTTCTCCTCTCCACTCCATCAGCATGAAGAAGAGTCCTGACCCAAAACATAATACATCCATTTGCCTCCATAGATGCTGCCTGACCCACTGAGTTCCTCCAGTACTTTGTTGTTGTGAATTTAGACTGGCAGTTCCGTACTGTTGGGGACAGTATTCTGGGGATGAAGGATTGAGTCAAGTGCCTATCTGCTCTCTCAAACAGGCATAATGATCTCAAGGCTACAAATAGGTGGCTGCTGCTAATGTGCAGCAGAAAGGAACACAGGAAACTGTTCACAATAATTACAATTATAAATGGGACTCATTTCATTGATTGAAATAATGAGGAACATCATAACTGTCAGTTTTTCTTCCTGCTACTTATTTAAAAAAATGTAATCACTTTCAGCTGTTACAAGGGCTCCTTTCTCTAAATCAGAAGGTTATGAATGTCTACGACTCGCTCCTCACGTCAACATCTTCGAAGAGCAAAGTGTATCTTCACCATATCCATCACCAACCTCCAGCTCTCCTGCAACCCCTTCAGTTTTAGAACATAAAGTGTTGGAGTAACTCAGCAGATCAGGTGGCATCTCTGGAGGTCGTGGATAGGTAATGTTGGGTCGGGTCCCTTCTTTGACCCGAAACATAGCCTATGCAAGTTCCTCATAGATGCTGCCTAAAATGCTGAGTTTTATGCAAAATTCCAGGGACTGCAGTTCCTTGTGTCTCCACCCCCACCTTCAGTCCCCTCGACCTATTCTTGCCAGGATCTCCTAAACTCTAATTCATTACTGGGAGGCACTGGTTTTTCAAACTCGATTGGATTTATCACAAACAACTTACTCATCGATCTTATCTGTTCCGTTTTTCCCTGCATGAGTGGATGTTCACATCATGGATTTGGGACTGTGCTCAAATTCCTCAGTTCCCTCCCTCTTTTCCTCTGGCTTTGAATTGTCAAAATGTTTAAGAAGGAACTGCAGATGCTGGAAAATCGAAGGTAGACAAAAGTGCTGGAAAAACTCAGCGGATGCGGCAGCATCTATGGAGCGAAGGAAATAGGCAAGGTTTCGGGCTGAAACCCTTCTTCAGAATTGTCAAAATGCTTGTCTTGACACCCTGTGCTGGGATGGACAGAAATTTCCGGAACCTAAATTTTGGGGGAAACCATCCTGGTGTCCACCTCAAACTCCGATTGCCGAACCTTTGCCTCCATCCATTTCCCAGGCCAGCATCTGTGAGACTGAAACCAAACCAAGTGCTGCCTTGGTGACCCCACTCCCCAGGAATGAGCCGGTAAATGTCACGGACTGAGTACGTTCACTCCGATAGCAGCGATCGTCTCAGTCCTGCATCAACATTCCCACTGTTGAAACCTACATCCAAGCCCATTATATCCCCACATTGCTCCTGGTAGACTGATGCTTTCCACCATCCATAAACCCGAGGCGATCTGACACCCTGCTGCACAAGCCCTGGCTCTCACCATCACCACGATCACAGAGAGCAACATTAGCCGCTGTTTACGTTACACCTCCGTGTTAAAACCCTGATGATGTATTTTTTCCAAATCTTCCTCAGCTCTAAATCTGTGGTGTCCTGTCGCCTTCAAACCAAGATTCCTCTCCTCCAATTCTGAACTCTTAGTGTAATGGGCGAGTCTAGGAGCAGAAGGCATGGCCTCAGAATAAAAGGATGTACCTTCAGAATGGAGGTGAGGAGGAATTTGTTAGGTGCACCTGTGGAATTTATTGCCACAGACGGCAGTGGGGGTGACGACATTGGGTATTTTTAAAGTGGAGATTGATAGGTGTTTGATTAGTCGGGGTGTCAAATGTTGCAGGGAGAAGACAGGATAATGGGGTTGACAGGGAAAAAGGGGTCAACTATAATTGAATGGTGCTGTAGACTGCATGTGCTGAATATCCTAATTCTGTCCTAATTCCGCTCTTATGGTCTTGTGGTAAGACTCTCAGCCAGCATGCCTTCAGCTGCTGAGGATCTGCCATCTGGAATTCACTGTCTAAAATGTTCCCTGCCTCTCCACCACTCTGCCTTCCCTTAGAATGATCTGTAACATTTCCCTCTTTGACCAAACCATTTCTCATTTACTTTCTCAAATGTTGATTGAAAACTTTCATAGTGAGAGGATTTGAGTATAGGAACAAGGAGGTCCTACTGCAGTTGTACAGGGCCCTGGTGAGACCGCACCTGGAATATTGTGTGCAGTTTTAGTCTCCTAATTTGAGGAAGGACAATCTAACTATTGAGGGAGTGCAGCCTAGGTTCACCAGGTTAATTCCCAGAATGGCGGGACTGACATATGAAAGAATGGGTCGACTGGGCTTGTATTCACTGAAATTTAGAAGGACGAGATGGGATCTTATAGAAACATATAAAATTCTTAAATTATTGGACAGGCCAGATGCGGGAAAAATGCTCCTGATGATGGGGGTGTCCAGAACCAGGGTTCACAGTTTAAGAATAAGGGTAGGCCATTTAGGACTGAGATGAGGAAAAACATTTTCACCCAGAGAGTTGTGAATCTGTGGAGGGTACACAAAAGGCTGGAGAAACTCAGCGGGTGCAGCAGCATCTAAGGAGCGAAGGAGATAGGCAACGTTTTGGGCCGAACCCTTCTTCAGACTGTCTGAAGAAGGGTCTCAACCCGAAACATCGCCTATCTCCTTCGCTCCTTAGATGCTGCTGCACCCGCTGAGTTTCTCCAGCCTTTTGTGTACCCTCGTTTCTCCAGCATCTGCAGTTCCTTCTTTAACACTGTGAATCTGTGGAATTCGCTGCCACAGAAGGCAGTGGAGGCCAATTCACTGGATGTTTTGAAGAGAGAGTTAGATTTAGCTCTTAGGGCTAACAGAATCAAGGGGTATGGGGAAAAAGCAGGAACGGGGTACCTATTTTGGATGATCAGCCATGATCATATTGAATGGTGGTGCTGGTTTGAAGGGCCGAATGGCCTACTCCTGCACCTATTTTCTATGTTTCTAACTCTCGCCAAGTATTTCACCCTATCTAATACACAACATAAATCCAAGTTGTTGTTGTTGAGGGATGAGCTAAGACGAGGACCACATTACTGTCGGGTAACAGGTTCTACCATTATGTGGAGTGTACCACAGGTGGTTCGTCTCTTATTCCTGGTTCATCAATTACCCACCATCTGTTTTGATCATGATAACAAGTTTACATTTGTGTGTGTTTTCAAATAATGTTTTTAACAACCTTTTCCCACGTGTTCCCAGCCTACTGATTTTGGCTGCGGTCCAAATATTGTACACATGAGCTGCTGAGTTGACATCTTAGTTGCATTTTGGTGTCGTGCCTTGCGTTGTATTTGCTGTGGATATCATTCACCAGTGTTAACACAGAATTCTTTATTTTTATATAATTATCCTAAGCCTCCAAACACTCATTACTGAGAGTAACGATTCTTAAAGCGGGTAATATTAACTATTTACATATACAATGTGTGGGCTGTAGGAAAGATGGAAAGAGCACTGAGATTTTCGAGGATGTTGCCACGACTTGAGGGCCTGAGTTATAGGGAGAGGTTGGGCAGGCTCAGACTCTATTCCTTTTGAGCGCAGGAGGATGAGCAGTGATCTTATGGAGGTGCATAAAATCATGAGGGGAATACTTAGGGTAGTCTTTTGCCCAGAGTTGGGGAATCATGAACCAGATGATGTCGGTTTAAGGTGAGAGGGGAAAGATTTTATCGGAACCTGATGGGCAGAAGAGTGGTGGATATATGGAACGATCTGCCAGAGGAGGTAGGGTTACACAAAAAGCTGGAGAAACTCAGCGGGTGCAGCAGCATCTAAGGAGTGAAGGAGATAGGCGACGTTTCGGGTCGAGACCAGAGGAGGTAGTTGGGTCACGTACTATAACAACAATTAAAAGACATTTGGACAGGTGCATGGATAAGAGCGATATGGACCAAATGCGGGCAGGTGGAATTAGTGTAAAGGGTCGGCATGTGTAAGTTGGGCCGAAGGGCCTGTTTCCACGCTATATGACTCTTTGACTCAATATTACTTTTTTAACTTCATTTCCAAGAAAGTATGGACAGAAAATCATTGAGCTACGCAGCGCAGAAACAGGCCCTTCAGCCCATCTTGACATCCTAAAATCTTGAAGAATAAATAAAATTTGCATCATAGTGAGTCCATTTTTGATAAAATGTAATTTCAGTGCCAAAGAGGTTGTTTGGCAGTAACTAGAATGACTTGACTGCTGATTTCTGACAGTGGAAATCAGGCCGAGAAAGATTAATTATTTCACAATGGTGAGTGTTCAAGGATCACTGCTATTGTCACTGAAACGTTGAGGCAAATGTTTGACTCAGGAAAGGTTCCATCACTAAAAAGATTTGCTTCATACAGAATCTCTGATAATCCTCTTGTCATTTGCATCTAATCAGTTTATTTTTACTTCATTTCCATCCCCTCCATTAACAGGTAACCTGCATATATCTCTATTTTACTTTCTAGGCTTGTTTTGGATATCTGTACAAGTGCGAAAATATTTTAACTAAAACATTCTCATTGAAGGTTAGGTAGAACCTTGAATTATTTTGGCATTTTTTTAATTGGAATTGAAGATTTTCTGAAATATAAACTTTCCAAAAACCATTGCTCCCATTAAGTATCTCGCAGTTGGTCAACCGGAGGATGAAGCACAGTGTGTCATATTAGTTTAGTTTAGAGATGCAGTGCGGAAACAGGCCCTTCGGCCCACCGGGTCCGCGCTGACCAGCGACCCCCGCACATTAACACTATCCTACACCCACTAGGGACATTTTTTTACATTTACCAAGCCAATTAATCTACAGACCTGTACGTCTTTGGAGTGTGGGAGGAAACCAAAGATCTCGGAGAAAACCCACGCAGGTCACAGGGAGAACGTACAAACTCCGTACAGACAGCACCCATAGTCGGGATCGAACCCGGGTCTCCGGCGCTGCATTCACCGTAAAGCAGCAACTCTACTGCTGCACCACTATGACCACCCTGCAGCAACTTCTTACTCCATTAAAAAATAAGACACAAAGTGTTGGAGTAACTCAACAGGTCAGACAGCATTTCTGGAGAACATCGATTAGGTCGGGACTCCAATGATGCTGCCTGACCCGTTGAGTTCCTCCAGTACTTTGTATTTTTTTTCCCAGTAAACCAGCATCTGCAGTTTCTTGTGTCTCCATCTGTAAGGTCGGCTGAGGAAGAGATCTGCCCCTGCTGCGTGAGGCTGATCTCGCACTGCAGTGTGGGTGATCAATAGTGATTGATCTTTGTTATAGCACCAAGGATAATCCACCAGGACCTTGTATTTCAGAGTGGGTGACAGATGAACAGTGAACAGAGATCCTGCTCTGCTCCATTCATTAATAACCTCAGTAGACATCGGAAACTGTAGATGCTGGAATCTTGAGCAAAAACAAACTGCTAGAGGATCTCTGAGCGCTAGTCAGCAATAACCTCTACTGGAAAAGTTTGCCAGAGACACATCAAGTCCTGGACCAGAACTGATCATCTCTGCTTCATTGATCAAGGCACCACCTCTTAATTCAAGCTTCGCATTCTAAGTTGCACCCAGCAAAATCATAGCTCTCCCTGTTTTTTCCCCTTCTGCCCCCACCCATCCCCTTCCATCTCTATTTTATCCTCTGGCTTCACATTTTACTCATTTACTCTACTTATCTGACACCCTTTTGTTCCCTTTTCATCTCTAGCCTTTGTCCACCCATCTGCCAATCAAATCCCCTCTCACCTGTATCCACCTATCACTTGCCAGACTTTGTCCTACTTCCCCCTCCCCCCCCCCCCCATTTTTTCCAGCCTACTCCCCCCTCATACAATTGGTCTGAAAGGTCCCAACGCAAAACGTGTCCATGTCCTCCACAGATGCTTACTGGCATGCTGAGTTACTCCAGCACTTTTTTTTTTTAAACTCAGGATTCTAGCATCTGCTGGTCCTTGTGTTTCCATCATGAGAAATTGGTCATTTTCAGTTTGGCACAGCTCAAGAAAAACAAGCAAGAATAGAATTTTAAAACTTGGTTCTTTTCTCTTGGAAAATAATAATTACAATTAATCATCCGCATTTTAAATTTAAGCTATATCTGTATTTCAGATAGGTTTGCATTTCAATAAATAAATAATAACATTACCACTATTAATCTCCGATCTTACTATTATTGTATCTTAGATCTATTACATCTTGTATCACAACCATTATTAATATTATGTTGCAGAGTATTTAATGAAAGTGTCGAGTTATGGAAAAATGATTTCAAGGTAACAGGTTTTAATATTGTGCACAAGATCTTCCGCATTTGTTAGTTTAAAGTAAATTGTCTTGATTCAATGAACTTCAAATTAATCCAGTTGCTCAGCACAACAGAGTTTGGGAGAATATCAGAAGAACTCTTTTTGTAGAACGTCTACAAGGATAAGTACGTTGACCCGAAACGTCATCTGTCCATTCCCTCCACAGGCGCTGCCTGACCCGTCGAGTTCTTCCAGCACTTTGGTTTTTGTTAGGCCGTATATTCAGAAATTTAGGTGAAGCCAAACCCGTGTAGCTGTATATTTAATGTGACTTGGCTTTGTCATAAACCCGGTGTAAAATATTATTATTTTGTAAATTCCAGATTAAAATGTGTTGAAGGTTGACTGTAGGATTTATTAAGGATTTATTAAGCCAGTGAGGAAGATCAAATTTGGTATCTAGACCATTTAATATATTTCTCAGCAGAAGTCAAGGAGTTCAAAACCTAGGAACTGCTTCATATTTTAATAATTGTAGTCACAGTGTCGTATATCTGAGTGAGCACACAGTGTTCCCCACAACCAATAAACTGAGTTTAAATTAGACTGGGGGATATCTCTGAGTTTAGTGTTTTCTTGGATAAATAGTTCTGACAAGCAGTAACCTAGACTTGGTGTTTTATTATTAGAACAATTTTATAAGGCAGGTAGAGGGAACTGGAAAGGAAACTGTAGCTGGAGAGAGGAGGAAATCATTATCATGATAGCTGAACCACTCTGCAGGGATTCAAGAAGTTTTCTGCCTTCCTTAACATGAAAGGAATCCCCTCTCACCTGTATCCACCTATCACTTGCCAGACTTTGGACGGTGGATGTTAGGACAATGGGAGGGTCTTTTTTTGTTTTTTGGCATGGCTCTAATGTGCATCAAGGGTATTGAATGTCCCAATTCCCTTTCGAGCCTTTAGC
The DNA here is from genome assembly GCA_963514005.1 of Raja brachyura. The sequence goes on along the minus strand of OY740813.1, from coordinate 18,712,269 downwards.
TCTGCGATGCAGGCCACTACCACTACTCACTCCACTGTTTTTCATTGGGTCTTGCATTGAAAACCCTCAATCCAATCCTGATCTCTCGCTCCCAATAGACATGGCAGGGACAACTTCGCGATTTAAACCAAACGGCACAGTGGCGCAGCTGGTAGGGCTATTGCCTCACAGCGCCAGAGATGTGGGTTCAATCCCGACCTCGGGTGCTGTCCGTGTGGAGTTTGTAGATTGTCCCTGTGACTAGGTGGGCTTGCTCAGGGTGCTCTGGTTTCCCACCCACAGAGATTGTAGGTAAAGCTGCCCCTCATGTGTAGCGAGTAGATGAGAAAGTGGGATAACATAGAGGCAATGTGAATGGGTGATCAATGGTCCGCATGGACTCAGGGCTGAAGGGCCTGTTTCCGTGCTGTACCTGGAAACCAAACTAAGCAAAAGTGCTGGAAGAAATCAGCAGGTCCGACAGCACCTGTGTAGAGAAAAGGACAGTCGATATTTTGTGTTGGGACCCTTGTCCACATGTTGAGATTTCGCCTGGCATACAGCACAAAGTTTTAGGCAGCTCAAAGGTTTAGGCAGCATCTCCGGAAGACATGGATAGGTGATGTTTCTTGTTGGAATCCTTTGGGGCATGTCTTTGGTTTTCAGAAGGCTTTCGACAAGGTCCCACATAAGAGATTAGTATGCAAACTTAAAGCACACGGTATTGGGGGTTCAATATTGTTGTGGATAGAGAACTGGCTGGTAGACAGGAAGCAAAGGGTAGGAGTAAACATGGGCCTTTTTAAGATTGGCAGGCAGTGACTATTGGGGTACCGCAAGGCTCAGTGCTGGGATCCCAGCTATTTACAATATATATATTAATGATCTGGATGAGGGAATTGAATGCAACATCTCCAAGTTTGCGGATGACACGAAGCTGGGGGGCAGTGTTAGCTGTGAGGAGGATGCTAGGAGGCTGCAAAGTGACTTGGATAGGTTGGGTGCGTGGGCAAATGCATGGCAGATGCAGTATAATGTGGATAACCGTGAGGTTATCTACTTTGGTGGCAAGAACAGGTAAGTAGACTATTATCTGAATGGTGGCCGATTAGGAAAAGGGGAGATGCAACGAGACCTGGGTGTCATGGTACACCAGTCATTGAAAGTAATCATGCAGGTGCAGCAGGCAGTGAAGAAAGCAAATGGTATGTTAGCATTCATAGCTGGGATGGCAAGACTTTCATATGAAGAAAGACTGGATAGACTCAGCTTGCACTCGCAAGAATTTAGAAGACTGAGGGGGGATCTTATAGAAACTTACAAAATTCTTAAAGGGTTGGACAGGCTAGATGCAGGAAGATTGTTCCCGATGTTGGGGAAGTCCAGAACAAGGGTTTAAGGATAAGGGGGAAGTCTTTTAGGACTGAGATGAGAATTAGGTTTTCACACAGAGAGTGGTGAATCTGTGGAATTCTCTGCCACAGAAAGTAGTTGAGGCCAGTTCTTTGGCTATATTTAAGAGGGAGTTAGATGTGGCCCTTGTGGCTAAAGGGATCAGGGAGTATGGAGAGAAGGCGGGTACAGGATACTGAGTTGGATGATCAGCCATGATCATATTGAATGGCGGTGCAGGCTCGAAGGGCCGAATGGCCTACTCCTGCACCTATTTTCCATGTTTCTATGTTTGCATGCGCATGATCCCAAATTATTTTTGTATTGGTATTAATGTGTGATGAGCATTGACTCACTGGGCCTGTACTCACTGAAGATGGAAGGATGAGCGGGAACCTCATTGAGACTTACTGAATAGTAGGGAAAGGCCTGGGTAGAGTGGATATAGCGAGGATGTTTCCAATAGTGGGAGAGTCTATAACCAGTGGCCATTGCCTCAGAATTAAAGGACGTATCTTTGAAAGATGAGGAGGCATTTATTTTGTCAGATCATGGTGAATCTGTGGAATTCTTTGCCATAAACAGCTCTGGAGGCTGTCATTGGGTATTTTTTAAGCAGAGATTGACAGATTTCTGATTAGTAAGGATGTTAAAGGTTTTGGGGAGAAGGGGGTTGAGAGGGAAAGATAGATCAGCCATGATTGAATGGCAGAGTAGACTTGGCAGAGTGTTGAGCCACTCAGAATTGAGTTTTCATTAGGAATTCTAGCATGTCATAGTGGTTCTGTCAGTGGCCTTTGGAATGACATCCAATTTCAGAAGAGCTTAGAGCCACACAGCATGGAAACAGGACATTGGGCCCGACTTGACCAAGATGCCCCATCTACACCAGTCCAATCCCTACCTGCATTTGGCCCATATCCTTCTAATTCTTTCGTATCCATAAACTTGGTCAAATGTATTTTAAATATTTTTTATTGTACCTGCCTCAACTATATCTCCGGCAGTTCTTTCCATATAACCACCACTCTCTGTGTGAAGAGCTAATTCGATGTGTTTTTAAAAACATGCAAATTTCGAATGTCTTCGTGGAATCCAGTCAGCGGCACGGAGTGTTGCCGCTATCTGGCTACGTTTGGTTGTGAAATGTGTGGATGTTGTTTTGACATATTGGTGCAACGCCCAACGAAACCCGTTTAAACAACGCGCCGAATAAAGTCGTCTCACTGGATATAATCTGGACCCTCATCCTCTGAGAATACGAAGCATTTTCTGCGCCGCTGGACCGGGGGGTGGGGAGGGGAGGGGAGGGGAAGGCGAGCAAGTTGGGAGTTGCGGATCGTACGAAAGTTTCATGTGACCACGTTGGTGCGCGTTCACGGCGAGGTGCGCCTGCCCTTCACCGTGCACGGCGCGCGTTCACGCCGGACACGCCTGCCTTTGTTGGGAGTGTGTGTGTGTGTGTGTGTGTGTTTTCTGTTCCCTGTTCCTCTTGTAAGTGGGAGCGGGGCTGCCGCGCCGGGGACGCGGCTCCGGGCTCTGGCCACGGCTCCATGGAGGAGATGGGCAAGCAACAGTGCGCGATGCTTTGATTTCATCTTCCAGGAAGAGGGAGCGCAACGGAGAGAAGGCAACCTCCTCCCAATCTAAACGATTTGGAGATTACAAAAAAAAGGTGGAGTGTTCTTGCGATTGGTTTCCAGGAATCACATGGGTAGGTTTCTATAAGGAGCTGAGATTGGCAAATTGGTTACTTTCATCATTGGGGAAAGTGGCAACTGCCCGTGTGGGTGGCGGGCGGCTACTGCTGAGAGCGCAGGGCTAGGCAACAGAAGGAAGCGGGCGTATATATATATATACACACACACACACACACACACAACTGCTCCGATCTTCCAGCTGTGTTCCTCTGGATGTGTGCAGAGCCTGCTGTCGGAAGTTATGGGAATAGGACGGAATATTTGCGCTGGCGCCGCTTAGGTTGCAAGAAGACATCGCCAGGCAGACTGAGAGAGAGACAGCAAGCCCGATCATTCCTTCTTTCCTGCCTCTCTCCCTCTCTCCCCCCCCCCCCCCCCCCCCCTCCAGATGCCCACCCGCAACAGCACCAGAAGCTGCGTTTGTGATGCGCCTTCCTCCCGTGTCTTCAGTGAGGTGGGATTTTAACGTGTGCGGTTTACGTTTCCAGAATGGCTCGCTTCGGCAGCGATGTGTCGGCGCGGTACGGAGGGAGCCCGGCCGGCGGGGGCAGAGGTGCAAACCGCCAGGGTGGCGGCGCCGGCGGCGGCGGTCCCCAAGCCGGGCAACGAGGCATGTACGGCTCCAAGTCAATGGCTCAAAGAGCCCGGACCATGGCTCTTTACAACCCCATCCCCGTCCGCCAGAGCTGCTTCACAGTCAACAGATCACTTTTTATCTTCAGCGAAGACAATATCATCCGGAAATATGCCAAGCGGATAACCGAGTGGCCATATCCTTTTCTATCGCACGTTGTAAATGGACGGCAGGGACTGTCCTGGGCTTCCTCCTGACATTGGGCAGGGGTTCAGCCAGCTGTTGTCTGGGCGTGTGTGTGTGGGGGGAAGGCGTGTGCCGCCGAGAGAGCAGTATGCGTCGTATCCCAAGGGAGACTTGTTTTTTTTAAAAAACATATTCGATCACAGCCCCGATTGATTTTTTAAAGATAGATTATTGATTAGTACGGGTGGAGAAGGCAGGAGAATGGTGTTAGGAGGGAGAGATAGATCTGCCGTGATTGAATGGCGGAGTAGACTTGATGGGCCAAATGGCCTCCTTCTGCTCCTATCACTTGTGACCTTATGATCATCTGCAAACGCAGTGGATGTCATTTACAGGCACACGCCGTCTGATGAGCAACCGGCGATGTGATAGATACACCTTTTCCCCCGTACACTTTGTGGACCAATAACTATTGCAGGGCCGATCAGAACCTTTCCAGTATTTCATTATCAACAGACGAAGTATTGCAGTCGATATTCCCCTCTCTGTCTTGGTTTTTTAAGGAAGACACAACTGCGATCCTTGCGGATCCCCGAGGGTTAGTGGCGCTGACATGTCCAAAAATATTTGCATTTCACTATCCTCCTTATGTCTAGTTTGTTGATTGAGGGAAAAAAACCTGTTTTTAAAGTACCTCCTGTGACTGCAGCCCTTGGAAGAGCACATTCCCCGAATACTTCCTTGTATTATTTCCCCAGATCGGCAAGATACTGGATCCTCACTTGCACTGCAGATGAGCCCCGGCAGTGCGAGTGGGGGTTCTCTGTTTGCTGAGAAAGTTGCCACATATCTGGTGCCTGTGCACCAGAGCTTAAAATGGTGTGGAGGGCGAGGCGCTGTTCACTGCTACTTGGCGCTGTCCAATGTGCTGAAACCAGCACACGCCTTCAACGCGGCTGGAGCCCAGCGAAAGCAGGCAAAGTCCATGCCGTTGGCGATGAAGTCTGGACGTGGAAGCAAGTCAGACACTCTGAGAATGTGTGGGCCGGTGAGGGAGACTTTCAAAATGAAATTATGATAACATTATTATGGGTGGATTTTGTCCCAGTCTCTGGCTAATGTTTGCCCGTGCTTAAACTAAAAGTTAAACATAACGTCAAGTAACATGAGATAGCGGTGTAAAACATCCCCCCCTCAAAACGCGGTTAGAAATAAGGCGCACTGCCAAAAGAACATTCATCTCATTGACCTCCAAAGTTCCTCTCGACCACGTACTGGTGAAAAGGCAAAGACCCAGGCAGAGCTCGGGTCGCCACTTAGTACCATTATTACTCACACGACAACCGGCCATCTCCCTCAGGCACGAGTACACTTCAAATGCTGACTGCCCCATGGTTATTGCCGAGTTAAATATACCGATTTTAAAGCTACCATCCTAGCTTTAGAAATTACTGTGAGGTACTATGAGTCTTTAATTTTTAATGCGAATTTAAAGCCGAAAAAAAAAGTAAATGTATGGCTGTTGATTTACCTTAACCTTGTTCACTCCATTTGAATACATGATATTAGCGACTATTATTGCAAACTGCATCGTGTTGGCCTTGGAGCAACATCTTCCAGATGGAGATAAGACACCCATGTCAGAGAGATTGGTAAGATTTTCATTACTTGGGATTGATTGCACGGATACATTTCCATTTCTTCCAAAGCTGTTCACTGGCATAAACTTTGTACTCTTTTAAAAATGTAAAACATCCCTGTGGAACTTCGGACAAAATTTATAACATGGATGTGGATCATTGGAGGGAAGCGTTGGTGATGATGCTTCACTGGAGCGCCCTCCATCCCTGTTCACCTGCCATCCTGGGGAGCACTTCTGAAATTTTATTATTTTTTCATTATTTTCTAAGACTATATCCATTTGTAGTTTAAAAAAAAGCACCTTCTACAGTCGTCCATCTACCTGTTTAAACAACAGCAAGAGTTTTGTCATGTTGAATTCATGCAGATTAGAATTGAAAGTCACATACTTTTTGACCAAGATGACAGTACATAAACACCACTTCAAACACATCTTGAATAAGCATTCAAAAGTGGAGTCATAATTTAACCAAAGGACAACGATGGAGGAATGGGTCTCTGATGTATTGTCAGTAACAAGGGAATGGGGCACTGACTAAAGTTCACCCTGTTAGAGAATTATATTAAATGGATCCATTATAAATCAAATCCAAATGATGGAGAACTACAAAATAGTTCCCTTTAAAAGAAAAAATAAAGATTGGGTCCATGTGGAGAAAATCCAAAGGTTGTTTGAGGATAAATCAACAGACTGGAGCATACAGATGTTGTATTGGTATAAGCCCCGTGTTGCTTTCCTGCATGATCGGCAGCAATGTACTAAATAGTAAACCCCACATAACCATCCAGCTTAGACCGTTCACTTTCCACTGGTGGTTAAATTGTCTAGATAAACAATTGGGTGTTGGAGAATAAAAATAAGTAGACTTCTTTTTTATGCTTGTCACCCGTTAGTGTTCAGTGCAAAACTGATTGTAAAAACAGGTGATGTTCAACTCAGTACGTCATTATATAAATGATGGATGTAATTATTGCTGATATTTAACCGACATTGACAGAAGCTGGAGGCCTATATGTTAGAACCATTTTCCCAAAGGTGTTGACGTTGAGCCTATCAACATATTCTCATGCCCACTGAAATGTTAATTGGTTCAATAAAACTCAGACTGCATTTAAACTATTTTTCCGCCTCCTTAATCAGTTCAGAAATCAACTGTTGGTACTTGTGATACAAGAAGGACTAATCTTCCCCATAGCTCAAATTCACAAAGTCTCTGTTTAATTCCCAATCTCTCCGACGTTGACGGGACTCATTAGTGCTGGTGGCACCACAATTAACTTTGCTGCTCTTGGATTTGGAATAGGGTTGGTGGTGAAAATAATTTGGAGTCCGACTCATAATCTTTATTTTGCACCTAGTTCGCGAAAGAACATTTGTGATGATTTTAGGTGGGATGAGGCTCCACAGAGCCTCAGATTTTAGTCTCCACAGAGCCTCCCTCCAAACTGCTGTGGGCCATGAATAATAGACTTCTGGCATTGCCCCTACCTTCAGTGCAGTTCTGCAGAATAGGCATCAGTCCATTGGCGGAAGAGCAATGAGGGGATTCCTTTTGAAGCCAAGTTATTTTTTAATTACACTACACTATGGATGCCAGTTCCAAAGATGTTGGGCGATCTATTCAGTAGCTACCAAAATTGGACATCAACCTGCCTTATGCAGTATCAATTGGTTTATAAAATATTTAATGTTTGCTTAATTGGACTCTATCAACTAAATCTATCGTTTGTTGACAATTGTTGTACACGTTCATTCTGATGGACTCATTCTGTCTCCTGTAGTTTAATCAGGGCTCAGCAAATAGCTTATTGATTGGTTTTCACAGCAAAGATAAAATTATCCTGTGAGATTTTAGATGGAAAATCTAAACTGAATCTTGCTTTCTTTATTGGAAATTATAATATTGATTTTTTTGTTCAATCCAGCTTAAATTTTCTTTTAGAGTTATTTTAAATTTGGAAGGAAGACCAGAGCATGCAAAAAGTTAAATTTTTAATGTTTCCAGTAAGCAATTCATCTTAACAAGTTGTGAGAAATTGTTTTTGTGTGGCACTAAAACACATGAGAATGAAAAATATGCAGATGTTGAAAATCTGGAGAAAAAAAAAGGAAATGCTCCGTAGGTCAGTCAGCATCAGCGGAAAGAGAAACAATCAACATTTTGGGTTAGCGACACTTCTTTGAAGTTTTTCCAGCATTTTATGTTTTTGTTTATTAAATCATTAATTTTTATTTGTTTGAAGGAGGTACAACACAAAATCTCTGTATATATCATACATTCCTATTGCCTTAAGGATCACACAATGAACCTCACCAGTCGGAGTATCAGATCTTGTTTATGGATTTGGCCTCTACTTTGGGCAGTTCACCTATTGAAGTAGTAAATCCTGACATGAAGGAATTTCTGATGTGAATTTGCAGCCTTGTTTGTGCATCTATGCAGAGAAAGACATGCCAGGGAACCTCAGAGCTGCAGTAATCATGAACATTGTCAGGAAAAGAGTCAAATCCCATTGTGGTAACCAGATGAGACTCTTACTCAGCTCTCCACCTCAGAGAAAATAACCTCCACTGGTCTCAATGGTCTTCTTCCTGTAGACAAAGGGCTGCTGTCCAAATCGCTGGGTCAATTCCATCTATGAAGTATGAACGGCATAATCTCCATTGCCTGACAAATCCAAGAGAAATACAGAGAGCAGTTTGATTATCACATGGTCGTGTGACCTAATGGAAGCCTTCAACTCTGCTAACCAAGAAGAAATTGGGTTATTCCTTATCAAACTTTATTGACCTCATGGGTTCATATTCATCTTATTTCCATCACATGATGATGTGCAAACTGTGATCAATGGGTCCACCCCAAACCCAGTGCTGACTAGGGTCAATCAAGATCTTGTTGTCATTTTAATGGTTTCTTCAATTATTCCCACATCTCTATCTCTGCCAACCATCATACTGGAACTGAATGACTCTGCTGAAGGAATGGGAACTGCTTGTGCTTCCTCACCTCCATTCCGAACCATAGTTCGTAGCTTCAAACCCAGATGAAGCTTGTTTATGTGCAGCAAGAGACTGAGCTCCAGGTTATGGTCAACCTGAACACTGAGATACAGGGGAGGATGGACCTTGCTCTGACCAGCTGTAATGCAGAAGCCCTCGTGACCTGACCCTGCTGCACATCGCTATCTCCTCACAATAAAATTGCACGACAATCAGGTCTCTATCAGCAAGAGCAAACATTGATGCCAAAATCCATCTCCTGCTTCAGCGAACTACCTTAGCCTTTGACGTCCAAGGAAAAGAGTTCAATCTCCAAGACCTTAAACCAATCTCATGGTATACAAAGAGTGAGCCCCATCTCCCATGCATTCTAAGATCCTGCAGTGCTGACAACGGGTATGTCGTAGCATTTGGGAGATATCACCAGTGCGGTCTTCTCAACGTCTCCAAATCTAGTGGTAGGTTAAAACAATAGGTGTCCTCCCAAGATAACAACGCCAACATCAGTGTCTCGGGGACAACGTAATTTGTATGTCTGACAGCAGACTGCTGAAGTAGTCAATTTGTTGCACAAGAGATTATCAAGAGGAGAAAAAAGTCACTTGATTGGTTCACTCGGAGCCGGCGTGAAAAACTGTAACATCTTCATTGGTCTGGGTATTCATAGCCTGTTATCAATCATAATGGAGAAGGGTTATTCAGGAGGGTGCAGAGAAGCTCGAGTGTCCTCATGGGGAGAATGCAGCAAGTACAGTGGATGGAGCCCACACCTTTCATGCACTGCCCTGCCTTGTCCAGCACTACCCGGCTCACCTGGAGGCAGAGCCAGTCACTCCAGAACTCGCCAAACCCCTTTGGAAGCAGGTTGCACATCTCCGAGGGACTACCTACCGTGAAGATGGATTTGGTATTGCTCGATTGTTTGAAGAGTGAAGAGCTATTTCCTTCAGCCAATATAAGGAGACTTTACAGTCCCTGAGAAGTAACTTTGCCTCATATTTCTTTCAGTTTGGATCCTTGTAATTTCTTTATTTCTTCTATCTCAATCACCTTATTGGATTTGACAGCACGTTGCTCCAGGGTTGAAATTAGATGGGATGAATGGAGCCTTCATCCCATTTATTGCAAGCTGGAACATACCACCTGTGTCCCGCATTCAGACACTGACATAATGGTTTACTTCATGCTGGAAGACTTCATTACTTGAATGCTTACGAATTAATATCTGTTCTTATACAATTTTTTTGTCTACTTTGCAACAAAAACTAAAAACTGCTGATGCTGGAAATCTGAAGGGAAGCCAGTGAAAGTTGCAAACACTCAGCAGGTCAGGCAGCATCTGTGGAAAGAGAAACTCTTAACGGCTCAGGTCAAAGATCCTTTGTTAGACAAAGATCTTGTGCAAGTTCTTTCCTCTGAAACATTAACTCGTGATTCTCCTTCCGCAGACGTTGCCCGATCTACTGCATGCGTCTAGATTTTGTGCTAACTTGCAGCAAAAGAAACGAAAGCACGTGACAAATAACGATTGATAATGTGCTATTCTTTACAAAAATATATAGTTTCCTGGGAACCACCGAAAATTATAAAACCAGGTTTCAATTAGCAGATCCGTGAAGGGTCCAGACAAAATATTTGCATTTCCTGTTTTTAAAACAAATGCAGCAAATAATACATGATATTGCATTCAGACCCAAAATAAGTTTGTAGTTGAAGCCTAATCCTCAGTAGGAACTGCAAGGCTGTCTGTGTGCTCCTTGTTGCCGGATGAAGCAAAATGCAATGGGTGCTGGCAGCATCTGGGGGAAGAAAATGGTCAATGTTTCTTCAGAGGTAACAGAATTTTGCTGAAACAGCATTGTCCTGCAACACTTATCCTATTTCTCTCCAGAGATGCTGCCTACCCAAGTATCTCCAGCTTTGTGCTTGTACTGAACTGCAAACATACCCTCTTCAAGCCGTAGTAATCCATAATTGTGTCACATAGTTCAGCTCTGAAGCTGAAACGCTCCTGTAGTTGAACTGTAATCTCTTTCAGAAATATGGTTTCAAACTGAAATATAATCCCAGCATGATCCAAACTCCAATATGTCTGTTGGTTAACCTGTAGTAAATAGTTCCTTCCCTGTTTCAATATATGAACCTAAGAATAAAAGATAGATTTTAAATCAGGTTGTCACAGTAAGGATGTCTTCAGTGATATAGTTAGCATGCGTCTGTTTTTGGTATTACGCTGATATATATCTGAGACTTGCCTCGGAGCTTGTACAGACCTGGCTTGAGAAACGGGCTGCATTAATCCAGTACTTGCAGCAGCTGGGAAGATGCTGTCATTGTAATGCATTAATTGCATAGCTCTACTAAATTGGAAAAACATTTTGGCCACTGTGGTTTTTAATTAGCTCCATAAACTTTTGCTTATGATGTAATGATGCATAGGAGTGCTGGTAGACACGTGGGCACCAGAGACATTTACAGCATCGGAGGCCATTCAGCCCACCATATGCATTCTAGCCAGTGCCCGACACTTCAACACAAATTCTGCTATCAATAAGGGTGAAAGCACAATCATGGCAGTAAAATGAGAGGACCATAGTCATTCTTGAACACTATGCCTCGCATCATACATCAAGCTATACGTCGTTGAAGTGCTGGGATCAGACTGACTGGCCAAACTCTGCCAGGGAATGATGAGTGACAGAAGAAAAGAAAGTGGCATTAAAACCGAGGCGGGGAAATTGAAGAAATGCTGGTAGAAAGTGTCGTTGCTGGAGGAAATGAGAAACCGCCTTTCAATGATGTTTATCAAAATATTGAACAGATTGTAATTGTAATTTCCTTCATGTTTCTACTTTCAATTCAAAAATGCCCATCAACTCTTCGATAGATGCAGGCATCTCCTTATGAACATTCTTAACGCATTCTTTCCTGCCTGTTAAAATCCTTTGGAGAATGAGTCCACCGAGGATACTGTGCTGAACGGTCATATTCATTGCTGGGAGGAATGGTCACCAAACGTTTGTCTAATTGTGCAGGAAGGAATAGAGGATGTTGGTTCACACCGAAGATCGGCACGAAATGTTGGAGTAACTCAACGGGTGTGGCAGCATCTTTGGAGAAAAGGTGATGCTTTGGGTCGAGACCCCTCTTCAGACTCTAGGAGAATAAAGTAGGCTTACCTTGAGGAGATTTAGCAGTGGAGCAGATGAAATGTGTACGAATGAACCACAGATGCTGGTTTAAACCGAAGATGGACCCAAAATGCTGGAGTAGCTCAGCGGGTCAGGCAGCATCTCTGGAGAAAAGGGACAAGTGACATTTTAGGCTGAGACCATTATTGGCTCTTTCCTTGTTTGTGTCTGCAATTTTCAGCGGAAGCTGCCTTCCAGGTACATTGGTGTGGGTGCAATCCTTTTCCATCCTGGACGCAATGTTGGATCATGGATTGGTGACAAGGCCGAGACTGATTTTGCATTCAACCATTACATGTATTTTACAGCAAGGGCCACTGCATGATATAATCAGTGGTTGCTTGTCCTCGCTGGCCGGCAAGATCTCAATGCATTAGTGACACTTGTATCATTGCCCAGAGTGAGTTCAGCTGGTTCAGTCTGTTGACGGGACTTGAAAGAGTTAAGTGCAGGGGCGCGAAGTAATTTTGAATCTGCCTGGATAGCCAAATACCATTTAAGTGATCTTGTTAAAAGTCAGATCTATTGGCTGCGCAGTGCTGAACAGTCTTACACTGTTGGGAATTTTGTTTTGTTCATGTGTGTAGGATTGGAGCTATTTAACAGCAATCATTCTGATGTTTAATCTGAGCTCTCAATCCACATAGTACACCTTTCAGAGCTGACAATTGAATAATAAAACATTGTTGCATCATGCTTTTAGCTGCATTTAGAACATGCTCTAAAAATGAATAGATTTGGTTTGAGATATTCAACAACAAAAAAAAGACGTATTGTTTAGTTCTTCGCTCATCTTGTACGGGACCTTTCTCACATGTGATTTTTGCACTTTCAGGATGACACTGAGCCTTATTTCATTGGGATATTTTGCTTTGAAGCTGGCATCAAAATCATTGCGCTCGGATTCGCTTTTCATAAAGGTTCCTACCTTCGAAATGGCTGGAATGTGATGGATTTTGTGGTCGTTCTCACCGGGTAAGTAACAAAAACCCGCCGGGCTTGTTTACTCTTGGACTCCAAATACTTCAGAGCAGAAGGTTGAAAATTTAGATAGTTTGGAGCTGCTGAGTTTAATATTATGCTTGAGGTTTATTGAAGTTAGTGGAATGAGACCAGCATTATCTGATCTCTGTTTCAATTATTGGAATGCTTCAGGATAAAGCTTTTGTCTTTGATATTATTTTTTTTGCACAGATACTTGTGCTTCTATTTAATCTCTGCATCTTGATGAATAAAATCAGCATCATTTAATTGGCAGCGTTTTGTTTACTATTTTAGCTAACAGCTTGCTCCAGCAGCCTCTTTATTTAATTGTAATTGAGGTTCATCCACAGACTTGCCTGAGGTGGCCAATGCACCTTATCATCTGGTACAATCACTAAAAGGAACTTTTGTGAAATTACTTTTGTCTGATGTTCTCAACCTGCACTTAAAATTACTTCAGAGGTATGAGGAGATATAAATCCCTGTACATTTTGACTATAGTGCAGAGTAATTGAATATAAAATTACTGTTATCTGAGGTTCAAATAGCAGTTGTCCACTTGTCTCTGCTTTTTACTGAAATGATAATGTTGCATAAAATCCTAGCGTAATCACGCAGGAAAGATTTGTTGAACGAAAGTGAAATTGCAGTTCCATTTTTAATTGTCGAAGGAAAAGCTGGGAGGTGATTTTTTTTGTTGTTGTCCCTGTTGACTTGTGAGTGCTGTATAAATCGCTTCTCATGTTGGTGCCCAACAGTAAAATATTAAATATTAAACAAAACCAAGAATGGAATAAATTTATTCTGTACAAGAGGGAATGTCCTGGACTGTAACTTTCAAAATGTAGAACAAATAAAAGGCAGTAGAATGTATAACGCCACATTATTTTATATAAGTTGACTTGGATTGATTTAAAAATCTGTACCTATTATGTGTTTAACGATGCATTTTGTTTGCTTGTACCAAGTTCCCCAAGTTAAGGTCCATGTGGAGTATATTATTTGTCTGAAGAGATCTACTTGGCTGTGATTGAACATAATTCTTAAACTGTTGAGGAAAAATAAGATCATTGTAAAATGTTGCATCAAAGATAAATATAAAGGGGAATGCATAATTTTGTAGGTCCTTATTGATGTTCAGAATTGTTTTCTGTGGGAATACCATAGCTGGTTCGACCAAACGTTAATTAATATCATGAAAGGTAATTCCAAAGTAATTAGTAATTAATCTAGTGAGGTTATTATTTCTGTGTCCTAAATAGACTATATAATCCTGACGTTCTGTAATGGGAGTTGCTTGCTCTGCACTCCACCCTATGGCTCAGTTGTAATGTTTTAGTCAATTTGTTAGGTTATCTTTCTTTATACTGAAAATAAATGTTCAAAGTTGTATGGTATTCAGCAGCATTTTAATGCCTTTTTTAAAAAGACATATTTGCTCCTTAATGTTGAAAATAAAGAACGCACAGCTGAAATGCAGCAGCATGTTGTATTGACTGTTAAATAGTACCTGCTGTTTGAGATGGTCTGAATTTTCTTTCTCACCTTGAGTTTCGTTATTGACCCAAATCCATTTTTACTAACAGGGAGACGGTGTGAATGTGACTTGTGTGCATTATGCATCCATTTGAAAATGTTGCTTCCGAGTCCAGCTGTTTAAAAACTAGAGTGATCAGATTGTTGCTTTTGATCTTCATCTGTAAGCAGCTGTGACCGAACACTTCAATGGTGTTTAATTTGCATTTATTTTAATGAACCCCATTACAAATAAATGAACGTTGCTTAATATCTAGTTTGTTCGCTCTCCACGAGATACGGTGTCATAACATGTATTTCCTCACATTTTTCATTCCTTTTTTAAAAAGTATATAATTACCTTGGGCAATAGCCGTGGATTTTAAGTGTGAACTTTTAATGTTAAATAAGATAAATATGTTGTTGCTTTTGATGAGTATTAAAGCTAAAGTTTATGTGCACAGCCCTGTGGTGAATGTTAAAGGAGTTCTCGCTGCACTCTGTAAATATGATACAAATAGGCTGAGTGTGTGGGTGATAATTTGGCAAGCGGAGTTTAATGTGGGGAAAGTGTGAGGTTCTGCTCATAAGATGAATCTAAAGGCAGAGTATTATCTAAATGGAGAAACATTGCAGGTGAGTGGAAGTACAGAGGGGATCCTTTGCACAAATTACAAAAAGGCTAGCAAGCGGGTGCTGCAGTGGTTAGGAAGGCAAATGGGACATTGGCCTTTATTGCATGTTGGTTGGAGAATAGAAATTAGGAAGTGTGACAACAGTTGTACAAGACACTGTGAGACCACACCTGGAGTATTGGGTATAGTTTGGGTCATCTTATTTAAGAAAGGATATGCTGGCATTGGAGGCAGTCCTGAAGAAACTCACTGGGCTAATATCTGGGACAAGAGGTGCCCTGTCCTGAGACGAGTGGCTAAAGACATTTCAGCTATGGGTTTTGTTTGGACTTTTGGAGAATGAGAGGCGACGTTATTAAAATAAGTTATTCAGGGGACTGGAGAGAGTAGATGTTGAGATGTTCCCACAAGAGAGAGAATCTCGAACAAGGGGACATAGGAGTTTGTGGTGATAGGTTAAAGAAGAGGTTCTTGCAAAGGGTGGTGGGTCTCTGGAACTCATTCCCCTGGAACTTTCTGGAGGCTGGATTATCAGGGGGATTTAATGATGAAGTAGAGATGTTTTTAGAAAGATTAACGGTGGAGCAGTGGTAGAGTTGCTGCCTCACAGCGCCAGAGACCCGGGTTCGATCCTGATTACGGATGCTGTCTGTCAAAAGTTGGTATGTTCTCCCGTGACCTGCGTGGGTTTTCTCCGGGTGCTCCAGTTTCCTCCCACACTTCAAAGACGTACAGGTTTGAAGGTCAATTGGCTTTGTTAAAATTGTAAATTGTCCATTGTATGTGTGTGCGTGTGTAGGTGTGCAGGGATCGCAGGTCAGCGTGGCAGGGTCTGTTTCTGCGCTGTAGCTCTAAACCAAACTAAAAACGAACTCAACTAAACTAAGCAATGTCTTGGTGGACTAGCTCATAGGAGTTGAGGCCTGGGGCAGATCTGCTGTGATCATGTTGAGTGGTAGGATAGGCTTGATGGACCGAGTGGCCTCCACCTGCTCCTATTCTCTTGTATCCTTGCGTGCATCAGATGTGTGCCGCTCTGTCGGTGGCCTCATTTACATCGGACTAATCTATTGAACCTTTCACTTCCTCCCATCTCCAAATCTGCGCTGACGGAGAGGGGTATTTCCAATCTGCTAGCAATCAATCTGATCTTTGTATCTTGGAGTTTTAATGCTCTGCTGCTGGAAAAGAACAAAAAATGTTTATCTCCAGGCAGGTGTCCAATTAGTTGTGTGAAAAGCATTTATCCAATCTGACCCTGGCTGCTTTGACAGAGTCTTTCAGGAGTGTCTTTGTGTTCGTGGCTACAGGTTGCAGGCATGCAGTTTATCTGGAGTGGCGGTGTGAATGTGTTAATTGGGACGGTAAAGTTAAGGGCCTGTCCTACAAGCATGCAACTCTATGCGATGAACGCGATCAAACTAGAAGCAGGGGCCGTGCGGAGGTCGGGTGATCCGCTGTACAGGGCCGTTCCCACCAGCATGCGCCTGCATGCGGCAAGCGCAACCAAACCGGCAGTAGGGGCTGCGCGGAGGTCGGGTGAGTGGCGCAATGCGGCGCAAATTGAGGCGAATGGAGCGAAGTCCAAGGTAAGTTCGCCAGGACAGAGAGGGGCACACAGAGAGGGGCACAGAGGCACACACACACACACAGAGGGCCATGGAGCCACACACATAGAGGGTCATGGAGGCACCTACAGATTGGTTCACGGAGGCACGATGTCGGGGCGGTGAATAATGCGTCGAGGCGACTGCGAGCCGACAAGCCGTTGCCGTGCGGAATTTTTGGACATAGTCAGTTTTTCGGAGCCCCGCGCGGTGTTGAGACGAACTCGGGACGAACTCCGCACAATTCCGCACGGCTCCGGTGATCGAAGTGGGACCGGCCCCGCGACGCTGGACGGCTCAAGCAACCACGTTAGGTCACGCTAATCGCATAGAGTTGCATGCTGGTGGGACAGGCCCTTCAGGATTTTAAACCCCCAATAAAGATCGATATCCCATTGAAGAATGTGAGAAATCTAATAGACCCGTACCCGTGCACTTGGTTTGTTGCTGAAGGAAATATTTATCCTCTCCGTATCCAGTTTTGTACACTGTGTTTTGGATTGTTTATTTTTATTCCATCTCGGCTGCAACAAAAAAAAATGTACGTTGTGAACTTGCCCACTTGTGATGAACTGAGAGCTGCTTGGTTTTGTTTGGTTCTGAATTATCATTCAAAAATCATTTAGTCAGCTGCCTTCTCTGTAGAATCAGAAATAGTCAGCTGGATGTGGTGCGTCATCGAACATATAACATGGAACAGTGCAGCGCAGGAATGAGCCCTTCAGCCCACAAAGCCTCTCCCGAACATCATTAAAGTAACTTCAGTCTGAAGAAGGGTCGCGATCCGAAAGGTCACCGATTCCTTCTCTCCAGAGATGCTGCCTGACCCGCTGAGTTACTCCAGCATTTTGTGTCTATCACCGATTTAAACCAGCATCTGCAGTTCCTTCCTACATCATGAAAGTAACCTTCCCTTTCCAAGTCCTAGAGTCGGGCTCTCACTCGCATGTTCAATAAGCAATTGTTCACTTTACACGCCTCTAGCAACGCATTGGCCAGCTCTTGTCCATCGTTTGTATCCAGGTATTGTTCCTCTTGTTATTGGAAAGATGTTATTAAGCCAAAAGGGTACAGAGAAGGTTTGTGATGATGTTGCCAGCACTTGAGGGCCCGAGCTATAGGGAGAGGTTGAGCGGGCAAGGACAGTATCCTTTGAAGCGCAGGAGAAGTGATCTTATAGAGGTGTACAGGATCTTGAGGGGAATAGGTAGAGTAAATGCACAGAGCTTTCTACCAAGAGAAAGGGAATCAAAAACCAAAGAGCATGGTTTTAAAGAGGGGGTGTGGGTGAAAGTTTCCATTGGAACCTGGAGCAAGCTGCCAAAACAAGTAGTTGAGGCAAATGTTTAAACATACTATCAAAACATTTAAAAGATATTTGGAAAGTTACATGGATAGGATAGATTTAGGATATGGGTCAAATGCAGGCAGATTGGCCTTGTTTGGCGGTGTGGGCAAATTTCTACACTGTATGACTATGACTATATCAGTACTTACAAATAATATGTTACCAACTGTAATCTGTTAGTAGAAACAAGGAACTACAGATGCTGGGTTACAAAATAGAGCAAGTGCTGGAGTAACTCAATAGGTCAAGCAGCATCTCTGGAGAGCATGGATACGTGATGTTTCATGTTGGGACCTTCGTCAGACTGTAGAAGCTCTCGACTCAAAACGTCATCTATCCATGTTCTCCAGGGATGCTGCTTGACCTACTGAGTTTCTCCAGCACTGTGTAATCTGTTAATTCAGTACCTGGATCTTTAATGTCAAATTACCACTGGACACACTCTAATTTTCGCACTGAAATGCGACTCTGCAGGGCATCATTCTACGCGCTGTCCTTGTTTCTCCCAGCGCTTCCCAAGTGTTGAGATGAAAGCTGCACAGCACCTGCCTGCAAATTGACTGTAATTTAGCAGTTGGAATCCCAGTCCCAGTTGCACCCGGCTTTCCGTTAAGTTTTCCCCGGCAGAGTTCCCCTAACTTGCCTCGCCTGCAGTTGATTTGAATGCAGGGCTCTGGAGAGCGTCATTTGGTTTTCTGAAGCATTCTGACAAGGAATCTGCTTGTTTTTATCCATACCCTGGTCTTTAAAACACACACAAAGCTGCTGTGCTCCACTTGATGCTGTACATTCAGAGCTTCCATTTGCTATCTCTGTGAACTTTAGCAAACTCTTTTACTGTTGATGGGCAGTGCATTAGTTGTCATTAATTGATGGGAAGTGTGTCTTCATTCAGGCATGTTGCCATTGCTCTGACTGTAACAATGGACAGGGGCGATGTATAAGTTCAGCAAGAGGCTGGGGAGGGGAAGCATGAGATGCCTGAGATTGTTCCCCACCCCTCTCACTAAATCCACTATGCCCGTTGGAAGATATTTCATCTTCATTCTCTCGGTCCCCAAATGCTGCAGAATGTTTGGAGTTAAATAAATAATTTGCGGCAAATGTGAAAGGACGATATGAGACAGCTTTCATGATGAAAAATGTCTGCAGAATGAACATTGTCATTATTGTAATTTGCACTATGGCTTCAGTTCCCTTGACTCTCTTAAATTGAATTCAACCCAGGGATGATTCCGTTGTGCCAAATAATGTACCATTATATCCCACATGGATAGGACGGGTTTAGAGGGATATGTGCCAAGTGCGGGCAGATGGGACTAGTGCAGGTGGGGCATGTTGGTCAGTATGGGCACGTTGGGCCGAAGGGCCATTTCCATGCTGTGTGACACTATGACTCGAAGCCTGTAAGCCTTTTTATAGATTTGTGCAGTCGAATTATGTGTGGGACAGTGCTACTTGTAAATTCAGCTTAATGGGCCTACTAGGCTGTCGTCACATGGTCGCTGGGGTGTCGCCTGTATGGTCTCTTCAGTCACCCAAAGAGTCGTACCTTTTTTCTGGTCGCCGCTGAATTTTGAAATGTTCATGAAATGTTTGAAATGGAAACTTTTCGGTGACAGTCGGCGCCTGCGGGCTTGACGCCAACAATCGTCACCTGACGTAGGTTCTCGCCAGGATGAAGTAGGTTGTCGCCGGTGCTGACTTCAGTAAATTCCACTGGCGGCTACCTACGTCAACCGGCGGCAAGTACCGGCAAATGAATTGTCTTCAGTTGTCGCTGACAGGGTCGTACCTTGTCGTAGCTTGTCGCGGGTGGACGTGGGTTGTTGTGGGTGTGGTCGTAGGTGGACGTCCTAATGGGTCGGCAGTTGTTGTCAGCTTGACGTCGACTAGGTGGTAGGTTGTTGTAGACATTGTTGTGGGGGGGGGAGGGGGGTCCAATCGCTGGTTTTTCGGCGACCTGCCACGACTGTGACAGTCGTCGGCAATCGCTGAAAAAGTCGCCTAAGTGGGACATGCCCATTATTCTCCTGATGCTACAAGTTGACACCAGTATCTGATACCCATTTCTAGCAACCCACCCCACCACTTCTTATTTGTAATGTATCACATTGGAGTCTGGAAGATGTCACCCTTCAGAAAAATTGGATGAACAGCATCTGATATTTTGCTTGGGCAGTTTACAGCCAAGTGGTATGGATATTGATATCTCTCACTTCAAGTAATCCAGGCATTCCCTCTCTCTCTATCCCTCCCCCACCCAAGTCGCATCAGCTTCTCATTTTCACCCAACAAACAGCTAACATTGGCCTGTTTCCTTTATCATCGTTACTTTTTTTGCATATCTTTAATTCATTGTTCTTCTTCTCTCCACATCATCTTCTGTATCTCTTGTTTCTCTTTCCCGTGACTTCCAGTCTAAAGAAGGGTCTCGACCTGAAACGTCACCCATTTCTTCTCTCCAGAGATGCTGCCTGTCCCACTGAGTTACTCTAGCTTTTTGCCTATCTTCGGTTTAAACCAGCATCCACCATTCCTTCTTACACAAATAGTGACCAAAACTGGCCACAACTAATACCATTCCAGTTGTTTCCCATTGCAGACCTAGTTGCTTCTTAAGAAATAATGCAATTATTCTCAAGATTACCAAAAATTCTACAAGGCAGACAAAAGTGCTGGAGAAACTCAGCGGGTGCGGCAGCATCTATGGAGCGATGGAAATAGGCAATGTTTCTTCAGTCTGAAGAAGAGTTTTGGCCTGAAACATTGCCCATTTCCTTCGCTCCATGGATGCTGCCGCACCCGCTGAGTTTCTCCAGCACTTTTGTCTACCTTCGATTTTCCAGCATCTGCAGTTCCTTCTTAAACAAAAATTCTACAATTCATGTCAAGGATGAAGGCCTTTTAAAAATAAACAGACCCTATTTATTTTAATAGGTTAACATCAATATTAAAAGATGAGAGTGAGAAATGCAGAACTACTTACTTCAGGTTATAATTCGTCCAATTTCTGAAAACGAAGGTCGTATTTTGTTGAACATATAAGTAACATTTTAGAAATTTAACTTTTAATGTAATTTTAATTATAGAGTCATGGGGTGATTCTGTGTGGAAACAGGCCCTTTGGCCCAAGTTGCCCACACCGGCCAAATTGTCCCAACTACACTAGTCCCACCTGCCTGCACTTGGTCCATACCCCTCTAAACCTGTCCTATCCATGTACGTGTCTAACTGTGCCTTAAATGTTGGGATCGTCCCACCCTCAACAACCTCCTCTGGCAGCTTGTTCCATACACCCACCACCAATTGGAAATGTATGGTAAATTATAACATTTAAAAGCATTTACAGGGGATTACATGGGGTGAGTGGATTTCATTGCAACTGCGCCTAATTCATGATTTCCCTTCCCACAGCTTTTAGTTTAAAGGTGCCAACTTTGGTTAAACCAGTTACTGCCTCTATTATGCCTCTGTGGGATGTATTTACATAGATCTGAAAAGATGGTTTAAAAAAAAAGGACCTAAAAATAGGTATTTGGATGTGTGCAGCTAAAGTGCTACACTGTGAGCGAAGTGCTTTTGTTCCGTCCTCACCATTGTGATGTGGGGAACACGGCAGCCAACCTGCATGCAGCAAGCTTCAGCAGAGAACAATGTGATCCTAACCCAGTAATCTGATTGAGGGATAAATATTGGCTGGGAATCCCAGGGATAACTCCAGAACAAAAAGCCTTTCTCTCGACATCAGTAAAAACCAAGGAACTGATGGTTGACTTTAGAAGAGAAAGGTCGAGGATCCACTAATCTGTTTTCATCTGTGGGTCAGTGGTGGATGGAGTCAACAACTTCAAGTTCCTGGGCGTGCAGGTCTCTGAAGGTCTCTCCTGGACCTGGCACTTTGATGAACCATAAAGAAAGCCCATCAGTGCCTCCACTTCCTTAAATGATTGACAAATATCCTCTTGAACCTCTTTGGGTGTGCAGAAGAGAGACTTATTGCATCATGGCCTGGTTCAGCAAGGAACAAAGATTACTGTTCAAGAAGGAACTGCAGATGCTGGAAAATCGAAGGCAGACAAAATTGCTGGAGAAACTCAGCGGGTGTGGCAGCATCTATGGAGCGGAGGAAATAGGAAACGTTGCCTATTTCCTTCTACTCACAAAGATTACTGGAAAGAAAAGTGGCAAATGTCTCCCGGCCCACCATGGGTACTGACTACCCACCCTCGAAGGGATGTATCTGCTGGGCCTGTCTCAACAAGCCAATATCATCAAGGATCCACACCGCAATGACAAAGCTCTAATTTCGCTCGTGTATTCAAGAAGAAGGTACAAGAGTCGGAAAACCGTAACGTCCAGGTTCAAGAACAGATTTTTTTCCCCCCAAACCGCTATCAGGCTGAAGGTAGACACAAAATGCTGGAGTAACTCGATGTGTCAGGCAGCATCTCTGGAGAAAAGGAATGGATCACGATCGGGCTATTGAACACTACAAACTCCAACTAAACAATTAACTGCCTGGGTTGCACTGGGGACTTTGGCGATTGCTTTGTTTTTGGAGTATGTTATAAGGTCATGAGGAATAGGAGTAGAATTGGGCCATTCAATCATGGCTGATCTATCTCTCCCTCCTAACTCCATCTCCTGCCTTCTCCTCATAACCTCGGACACCTGTACTAATCAAGAATCTACATCTGCCTTAAAATATCAATTGACTTGGCCTCCACAGCCTCCTGTGGCAAAGAATTCCATAGATATTGGGTTTTATTATTTCACAGTCATATCGTGTGGAAACGGGCCCTTCATCCCAACTTGCCCACGCTGACTAAAATGTCCCATCCACACTATTTCCACCTGCATTTGGCCCATATCCTTCAGAACCTACCCTATCCATGTACCAGTCAAAATAATTTTTAAATATCGTGATAGTACCTGCCTCAACTACCTCCACTGGCAGCTCTTTCCAAATAATTAACACCATTGTTTTTTTTTTTTTTAATTGCCCGTTGGGTTTCTATTTAAATCTTTCCCTTCTCATAGAAACATAGAAACATAGAAATTATTCTCAAGATTAC
Source organism: Raja brachyura (assembly GCA_963514005.1). Next base: position 18,689,438 of record OY740813.1, on the reverse strand, counting down.
CAAAAATTCTACAAGGCAGACAAAAGTGCTGGAGAAACTCAGCGGGTGCGGCAGCATCTATGGAGCGATGGAAATAGGCAATGTTTCTTCAGTCTGAAGAAGAGTTTTGGCCTGAAACATTGCCCATTTCCTTCGCTCCATGGATGCTGCCGCACCCGCTGAGTTTCTCCAGCACTTTTGTCTACCTTCGATTTTCCAGCATCTGCAGTTCCTTCTTAAACAAAAATTCTACAATTCATGTCAAGGATGAAGGCCTTTTAAAAATAAACAGACCCTATTTATTTTAATAGGTTAACATCAATATTAAAAGATGAGAGTGAGAAATGCAGAACTACTTACTTCAGGTTATAATTCGTCCAATTTCTGAAAACGAAGGTCGTATTTTGTTGAACATATAAGTAACATTTTAGAAATTTAACTTTTAATGTAATTTTAATTATAGAGTCATGGGGTGATTCTGTGTGGAAACAGGCCCTTTGGCCCAAGTTGCCCACACCGGCCAAATTGTCCCAACTACACTAGTCCCACCTGCCTGCACTTGGTCCATACCCCTCTAAACCTGTCCTATCCATGTACGTGTCTAACTGTGCCTTAAATGTTGGGATCGTCCCACCCTCAACAACCTCCTCTGGCAGCTTGTTCCATACACCCACCACCAATTGGAAATGTATGGTAAATTATAACATTTAAAAGCATTTACAGGGGATTACATGGGGTGAGTGGATTTCATTGCAACTGCGCCTAATTCATGATTTCCCTTCCCACAGCTTTTAGTTTAAAGGTGCCAACTTTGGTTAAACCAGTTACTGCCTCTATTATGCCTCTGTGGGATGTATTTACATAGATCTGAAAAGATGGTTTAAAAAAAAAGGACCTAAAAATAGGTATTTGGATGTGTGCAGCTAAAGTGCTACACTGTGAGCGAAGTGCTTTTGTTCCGTCCTCACCATTGTGATGTGGGGAACACGGCAGCCAACCTGCATGCAGCAAGCTTCAGCAGAGAACAATGTGATCCTAACCCAGTAATCTGATTGAGGGATAAATATTGGCTGGGAATCCCAGGGATAACTCCAGAACAAAAAGCCTTTCTCTCGACATCAGTAAAAACCAAGGAACTGATGGTTGACTTTAGAAGAGAAAGGTCGAGGATCCACCAATCTGTTTTCATCTGTGGGTCAGTGGTGGATGGAGTCAACAACTTCAAGTTCCTGGGCGTGCAGGTCTCTGAAGGTCTCTCCTGGACCTGGCACTTTGATGAACCATAAAGAAAGCCCATCAGTGCCTCCACTTCCTTAAATGATTGACAAATATCCTCTTGAACCTCTTTGGGTGTGCAGAAGAGAGACTTATTGCATCATGGCCTGGTTCAGCAAGGAACAAAGATTACTGTTCAAGAAGGAACTGCAGATGCTGGAAAATCGAAGGCAGACAAAATTGCTGGAGAAACTCAGCGGGTGTGGCAGCATCTATGGAGCGGAGGAAATAGGAAACGTTGCCTATTTCCTTCTACTCACAAAGATTACTGGAAAGAAAAGTGGCAAATGTCTCCCGGCCCACCATGGGTACTGACTACCCACCCTCGAAGGGATGTATCTGCTGGGCCTGTCTCAACAAGCCAATATCATCAAGGATCCACACCGCAATGACAAAGCTCTAATTTCGCTCGTGTATTCAAGAAGAAGGTACAAGAGTCGGAAAACCGTAACGTCCAGGTTCAAGAACAGATTTTTTTCCCCCCAAACCGCTATCAGGCTGAAGGTAGACACAAAATGCTGGAGTAACTCGATGTGTCAGGCAGCATCTCTGGAGAAAAGGAATGGATCACGATCGGGCTATTGAACACTACAAACTCCAACTAAACAATTAACTGCCTGGGTTGCACTGGGGACTTTGGCGATTGCTTTGTTTTTGGAGTATGTTATAAGGTCATGAGGAATAGGAGTAGAATTGGGCCATTCAATCATGGCTGATCTATCTCTCCCTCCTAACTCCATCTCCTGCCTTCTCCTCATAACCTCGGACACCTGTACTAATCAAGAATCTACATCTGCCTTAAAATATCAATTGACTTGGCCTCCACAGCCTCCTGTGGCAAAGAATTCCATAGATATTGGGTTTTATTATTTCACAGTCATATCGTGTGGAAACGGGCCCTTCATCCCAACTTGCCCACGCTGACTAAAATGTCCCATCCACACTATTTCCACCTGCATTTGGCCCATATCCTTCAGAACCTACCCTATCCATGTACCAGTCAAAATAATTTTTAAATATCGTGATAGTACCTGCCTCAACTACCTCCACTGGCAGCTCTTTCCAAATAATTAACACCATTGTTTTTTTTTTTTTTAATTGCCCGTTGGGTTTCTATTTAAATCTTTCCCTTCTCATAGAAACATAGAAACATAGAAATTAGGTGCAGGAGTAGGCCATTCGGCCCTTCGAGCCTGCACCGCCATTCAATATGATCATGGCTGATCATCCAACTCAGTATCCCGTACCTGCCTTCTCTCCATACCCTCCGATCCCCTTAGCCACAAGGGCCACATCTAACTCCCTCTTAAATATAGCCAATGAACTGGCCTCAACTACCCTCTGTGGCAGAGAGTTCCAGAGACCCACCACTCTCTGTGTGAAAAAAGTCCTTCTCATCTCGGTCCTAAAGGATTTCCCCCTTATCCTTAAGCTGTGACCCCTTGTCCTGGACCTCCCCAACATCGGGAACAATCTTCCTGCATCTAGCCTGTCCAGCCCCTTAAGAATTTTGTAAGTTTCTATAAGATCCCCTCTCAATCTCCTAAATTCTAGAGAGTAGAATTTCTCACCTTAAACCCATGGCCTCTGGTTCCTGATTGCCCTACTCTTGGTAAAATACTCTGTGCATTTATCTATTTATTCATCCCATGATCTTATGCACCTCAAGGATCAACCCTCATCCTCCTGCGCTCCAAGGAACAAAGATGTAGCCTGCGCAACCTCTCCCTGTAGCTCAGGAATTCGAGTCCAGGCAACATCCTCGTAAATCTTTATTGGACTGCTTTTTAAATTTGTTTATTTATCTTATCAATTGAGTACTGTGCTTACAAACCTGTTATGCTGCAGCTGCAAGTAAGAATTTTGATTGTTCCGTTTTGCGGCACATGAAAATGAAACGCTCTTGAATCTAGAGCTCTTGTGCTCTTCCGTGAGATTATGCTGATGGATCTCAGATGGAGCCGGTGAGTGGCGCAACGCGGCGCAAAGCGAGGCGAACTTGAAGCAAGTCCAAGGTAAGTTCGCCAGGACTTAGAGGGGCGCACAGAGAGGGGCACCGAGACACACACACATACAGGGCCACGGAGCCACACGCATCGAGGGTCATGGAGGCACTTACAAATAGGTTCACGGAGGCATGATGTCCGGGCGGTGTGTAAATGTCGAGGCGACTGCGAGCCGACAAGCCGTTGCCGCGCGGGATTTTTGGACATAGTCGGTTTTTCGGAGCCCCGCGCGGTGTCGGGACGAACTCGGGACGAACTCCGCACAATTCCGCGCGGCTCCGGCGATCGAAGTGGGACCGGCCCCGCGACGTCGGACGGCTCAAGCGACCACGTTAGGTCACGCTAATCGCACAGAGTTGCCTGCTGGTGGGACAGGCCCTTAACTAAACCACAACACTTGCAGGCCCTTTCATTGGATGTGTTTGATCGTGGCAAGTGACGGCTCGGGTGCAGTAATGAAACTGCTTAATGGTGGGTGAAATCTGCGATTTTTCTGAAGGTGCTAAAATATATAGAAATCAATGATTAGTAATCCAAAGAACATGAGGGTTGGTGCATTATCTTTTCCAGGGTTTAACGCTGAGTTTATCTTTGTACAAGCCCGTTCGACTTGATTTTCCTGTTAGTAACGTAATCTGTTCTGCAAGGTAGAAATTACTGGGCAGCAGAGAATTAATTTGTTTAGATAATCTGGCAAACAGTGTCTGGAATGAAAATTAATAAGTATTTTGCACCTGCGCTCTGTTTACTGTGGACTGGTTCATGTTCTTTGATCTAAGTTGACCAAATTATAATGTGGCTCGCTAGACTTTAGACTTTAGAGATCCAGTGTGGAAACAGGCCATTTGGCCCACTGAGTCCACGCTGACCTGTGATCACCCCGTACACTTGCACTATCCCACACACCAGGGACAATCATTTTACCGAAGCCAATTAACCCACAAACCTGCACGTCTTTTGTGGGAGGAAACCAAAGCAACCGGAGAAAACCCACGTGGTCACAGTTAGGACATGCAAACTCTGTAGAGTCAGCACTCATAGTCAGTATCAAATAAGGGTCTAGGGTCTCTGGTGCTGGTCTAAGGCAGCAACTCTACCGCTGCACCTCTGCTGCTTCTCGAATGAACGAATGAGTTTGCTGGACATCTCTGCTGGTGGGCTTGTCTTTTTAGGTGGAATTGTGTGGCCACAACATCAAAACTAGAAATAGGTTGCTATACTTCTTTTTGTCCCTTTGATCATCAGATTTGGAGATAGGACATGGAACTCCCTTTTCCCCCCCCACCGAGTTCATTCACTTGACCACCCCGTTCACACTGGTTCTATGTTATCCCACTTTCCCACCCACTCCCTCCACACTAGGCGCCATTAACTTGCAAACCTGAATGTGTTTGGGATTGGGAGGAAACCCGGAGCACCCAGAGAAAACCCACATGATCCCAGGGAGAACGTGCAAACTCCACACAGACAGCACCCGAGGTCGGGATCGAACCTGGGTCCCTGGTGCTGTGAGACAGCGCCTCTACCTGCTGTGCCTCTGTTCTGTCCTGAGGATTGAACTTGTATTCTGTACATTCCCACAGAGGTGGATTTCTCCTTTACGCGGTCCTGTTAATTCCCTTCCTTTAAAACATGTTCATAAGTTATTGGAGCAAAATGAGGCCATTTTGCAATACGATCACGGCTGATCTATCATTCTCTTTGAACCCCATTCTCCTCATAACCCCTGACACAGTTACTAATCAAGAATCTGTAAATCTCTGCCTTAAGAATATCCTTTGATGTGACCTCCACAGCCGTCTCTGTGGCAATGAATTCCACAGATTCACCACCCTCTGACTAAAGAAATTCCTCCTCGTCTCCTTTCTAAAGGTACGTCCTTTTCTTCTGAGGTTATGGCCTCTGCTCCTAGTCTCAGGGGTTTGGTCTTGGCCTGGTCATACGTTGGACAGAGCAGGTGAACCATTGTGTTATAACATATGACACAGTTGAATTACACCTGCACAGCCACATGTACCATGAGAGGGTGGTTCCTGACCCTTTCCAATGTCTTTGCCAATTCTGCCCAGTGTCTCCAACAGTGGTAAATCAAGATTATTTTCTCCATTGGAGGCTGGAAACTATTTATGTTGTTGAATATCTATAAATTCAACTGTATTACCAATAGTGTTGTAAAGTATAAAGAGCACCCTGGCTTGTACAATGATTGCCATTAGAATTGTGCAATAGCCAGTAACTCATTTTGAAACAACAAACTTGTTTGTACAGTTGAAAAGTTAGGTGCCAAATCAAATAACAGATAAAGTTACAGAGCTGATCATAAACAGAGGTGCTGATTTTCATTATATTTGTTTTCCTACGGGTTTCATATGAGCATCAGGAAGAGAATGATTTTCCTTTGAAGTAATTTGGAAGAAATTAGTTTGCACTGTTTATGCCGTATGGTTTAATTTGAAACAACAATAAATTAGCAACTGGGAAACAAGTCTGAATTTACAGCTCTGGTGCAAATGAGGCTTTTAGAAGGCATGCTATACACTTGCATATTCATTAATAGTTGATTAAAATGCAAAACTGTTGGATGTGTCTGGGATATGAGAAACTCCCTGTTATGGTACAGCTGTATATCTCTAGAACCGTTTCCCCAGCATATCTCTTCAGGCCCAGTGCATCGTATGTCCTTCCTTCCAAATCGCTTGAGCTCACCTAGTTTGTTAAGTTGTTGGGCCACTGCCTTCAATTAGACCGTAAGACATCAGAGCAGAATTAGGCCTTTCAGCCCATCGTGTTTGCTCTGTCATTTGATCATGGCTGACCTATTTTTCCCTCTCGATCCGATTCTCCTGCCTTCTCCCCTTAACCTTCGACGCCCTTGCATCGAGAACCCATCAATCTCTGCTTTAAAAATACTGTGCCCAATGACTTGGCCTCCGCAGCCGTCTGTGGCAATTAATTCCACGGATTCACCACTCTCTGGCTAAAGACATTTCTCCTCATCTCCATTCTAAAGCTGTGTCATTCTGAAGCTGTGCCCTCTGGTCCTGGACTCTCCCACTACTGGAAACATCCTGTGTGATTTAGTAATACACCGATTGGTGTGTTTTAGTACATTATTTTCGGGCACTTAAACACTCTATCCTTTCATTGCCAAAGTTACTGGACTGGTGTCTATATCTTGGACCGATGATGTAGAAGCATGTATTCAAATTCCACCAATGATACTTGAAGCATTTAGTTCAGTTAATTAAATCACTCTGAAATTAAAAGCCAGTATTATAATAGTGATAATGAAACAATTAGATAATGTTTTAAAAAAAAAACAAAAACAAAAATGGAGTCACTAGAGACTATAGATGATGGAATCTTGAGCAAAAACGAACTGTTGAAGGAACTCAGTGAGTCATACAATGTCCATGGAGGGAAATGGATAAATACCAATTTGGATCAGGACCATTCCTCTGGAGATGAAGCATTGTCCATCCATTCCTTCCACAGATGTTGTCTGGCTGCTGAGTTCCTCCAGCAGTTTGTTTTTTTGCGCAAGATGTCATCATCTATAGTCTTTTGTGTCTCAATTTTTTATTAAAAAAGTTATCTAATCGTTTAATTATCACTATTGTAGTACAGTTTTTTAATTCCAGAATTATTTATAATAAAGACTGAATCATTCGCTTACTTTAGCTCTATAATCATAAAGGACAACTGTTTAAAAATGAATAATTTCCATAATGGGGGAATTGAACTGAATAGGTTGTTCTATGTCAAGTCAGCAAGGCCTTGATGGGCTGAATAGTCTCCTTCTCTGCTCTGATGGTTTCGTGTGGCATTTGCATCTGTTGCCAATCTTAATTGTCTCTGAGAACATGAAGTGAGCTGCCACTTGAGGTGAAAGTGTGATGGTTGTGCTGTTGGGAGCATGTTCAGCTAGAGGGAGCCGAAACAGATCGGCTGAATTGGAGTCGGTACCAGTTTATTGCTTTTCTAATGTATTTGTCGTATTGGACCCTGAGATGAATTTTGACCCATGTCCATACAATCATAAAAACATATACAAGTATCAGAAGAAGGAGGGCAGGGCCCCATCCAACCTGTTAATTGATCAGACCTCTTTTTATACTAAAAGGTGACATGGGCTATGGGCAGCACAGTGGTGCAACGGTAGACTAGCTGCCCTACAAAGTCAGAGACCCAGGTTTGATCCTGACTACAGGTGGCTGTCTTTACAGAGTTTGTACCTTCTCCATGTGCCCATGTGGGTTTTCTCCAGGTGCTCCGGTTTCCTCCCACATTCCAAAGATGTGCAGGTTTATAGGTTAATTGGCTTCTGTAAATTATCCCTAGTGTGTCGGATAGGACTAGTGTATGGGTGAATGGTGATCGGATTTGGATTGAGGGGCCTGTTTCCCTGCTATATCTCAAAATTGAACTAAAACGACATCATGTTTGGCATGGACATTGTTGGCCGAAAGGTCTGTTCCGGTGCTGCTCTGTTCCATGTTCTATGATTTGCGCTATGGTTTCCTAATAAAGAAGGAGGATTCCCCTTTATCTCCTTCAAGACATATTTCAGGCTCTGCCCTTGCATCAGCTCCTTCTCATTCACAGGGTCATATACTCTGTGCTTCTACCCAACCTATTCCGCTCATGAGCTCTTTCCAACACCACTCAACCTGAAGCCGCAGCTTTTGCCTGACTTCTAATCCTAGATGAGCAATCGTCTCTTCCAAGTAGATGCGGAGAAGACAAAAATTATCGTTTTTGCTCCCTGTAATGCTATCGTTCCCTCTGCCTGTCCAATTCCATGATCTGCCATCTGTCTCCTGTCCCTTATTCTACATATCCAGGTATATAATAGCAACAAAACATTGTTCTCTGCCTCTGAAGTTTGGTTCCATTGGTGTCCACTGAACCTTGGGAGGTTTAGAGGAGCATAATTTTAATATTGAAGCATTGGTTAACGGGAAGCCAATGTAAATTGTCTATGTAAAGTTTGAATGTTCTCCCTGTGACTCCATGAACTTCCTCTGGATTCCACCCACATCCCAAAGACGTGAGCTTGGAGGTTAATTGGCCACTGTAAATTGCCCCTAGTGTGTACGGTGTGGATGAGAAAATAGGACAACATAGAACTAGTGTGAATGGTTGATCGATGGTTGGCATGGACTCGGTTGGCCGAAGGGCCTGTTCCTATGCTGTACCTTTCAATGATTCAGTGAAATCAACCAACATGATTCATTCAAGTTTGGACGCCATTGCAGGAGTGTTGAATCAGCTCGGCCAGAGAGGAGGATGTGCTCGGCCACTGGTTCTTGAGCTCGTTTATTGCAAATGAATTTCTGCTCCGACCTTTATTCTTATTCTCGCCTGTGCTTATCTCGCAGTTTACTTGATCCATCATCCACACTGTGCCTTTAGTTGGAACTTTCACCCCAAGTGTCTTGACTGATCTACCTCTTCCCTCCTTCCAAGAAGCACCTTGAAGAATTCCCAGGTAGATACAAAGAGCTGGAGTAACTCAGCGGGACAGGCAGCATCTCTGGAGAGAAGGAATGGGTGACGTTTTGGGTCGAGATCCTTCTTCAGAATTCCCATCTCCTTTGCCTTCCCTAATCTCGTTTATGAGTGAATGTTGTTTGATATTGCTCCTGTTAAAAGCCTTGGAAGGCTTCTGCTGTGGTAACTGATTGGAAGTTGTTGCTGTTCTTCCCCCAATGTTTATTGTGTCTGGGTGACTGTAGATGAACGGGGTGAGATGGTCGGAGTTGATTTCAATCCACTCCATAATATGTGGCCCCTTTGTTTCTGGATTATTATTGTTTATTGGTTTATTTTATGACTTATTGGAGAATATTTCTGAACAGTTGACTATTGCATGTCATTGATTAGAGATTTTGAAATAGCTCTTTAATTCTCACGAGCTATTTTCAGTTCCACTTGGGTCAGCCCCATGCCTCCTTGCATACGATTCCGTGGTGGAATCTAGAACTATGGGGCAAGCATTCAGAATAAGTTGCTGCACCAGTTCTTGTGTTTTTTCTACCATCTGTTTGTCTGATAGAAACGGTTGAAGATTAATTGAAAATGGCCAAGTGCTTGTGCTTTTCTCTCCTCCCCTCCCCTTCACCTTCACGCTTATTTATCCTCTCCTCACCTTGGGATGGTGCGAATAATAGTATTTATCTGTCTCTTATCTTACTCTGTGCAGATATCGAAATGGTGGCTGGTTTGAGTCATGCCCTTCAGTCCACGACGTCTATCTAAAAGTTTTATCAAATGGCACTGACATATCTGCTTCAACCAGACACCCGCCACCAATGTTTAAAAAAAACCTTGCCCCACACGTCTCCTTTAAGAAGGACCTTCAGCAGCGCTGCTGTTCTGCCACTCCCCGTGTGCGCGACTTTGGCGCCTTTCAGAGGGGGGGGGGGGGGTTTAAAATGGCGTTTTTCTCCAGACAATTCAAATCGATCAATCTCAGGGGATTTTGTTGCTAAAGAGAAATTGCTCCGTCATTTGTTTTATGAAGCTATTTTTAAACTACGCTGGATCATTTATTAGCAAGAGTGAATTAAAAATCGTCTTCTAAAGCTGTGAACGCTGACAACGGGACGGATTTTACGTATGGGATAAAAGAAGGTACAGTTTATTTTTACATAAAAACATGGTTCTTAGGAAGCCTTTGATCAAATTTTCATGTTGCGAAAAGGGGACAAAAAATATATACAAACTGGCAGTATTTATCCTCCCGACTGTGGGTTAAATTCACCGCAAACCGCAACGTTCCAATCCACCGCGTTCCACAAAAACCCACTCGCAAGTTGATTTAAATGGCCTTTAATTTACGGGAATTAAACACAAAATTCCTTCAATTTGACCTATAAATTCATGAAAATGAGATTTTAAATGATGTTATATTGTGAATTATGGTGTGAATGTTATTTGGACACTTAGGCAATTTAAAAATGTTTATCTTTTCTTAAGAAATGGATAGATGTTTAGATCTAGTAATTGAATTTTGTAATTAGCTACAATTAGGTAACTAAATAATTATATGCTTTAATTTCAGGCCATCCAAGATTGTTTCATATTTGTTTCAGAATGCTTCAATCTATAATAACTGAAAATTTCATTGAGTTCTCTTAATCTTTAAGAAAGTTATGGGCTTTTGACTGTCCTTGATCACAGCTTTTGAGAAGTCAATGGAAAGGCAATGGGGAGCAAGATGCTAATTTCCAAGTATGAAAATGGCCATAACTTTTTAAATACTGAAGATATGAAAGTGAATTAGGTGTCAAATTAAACTTATTTGTATGCTTTATCTGATGGGATAAATTGCAGACTTGATTTTTAAAATCTCAACATTTTGTAACATTGCTACTGGAAGGGCGGATACCCGAGACCAAACTAATTGTAGGTATAAAATATTCAAAGGCATGTGTGTCGCGCAAATAGGACTCTCTGGCCGTGTTTGAAGGTAAATACAATGCGTATTTGCATGGCACTTTTATCTTTGTTTGCATTTGTGGGAAACAGCTGGCTTTGTACCAAACTCTGCAACATGTACAGAGGCTGGAGTCAGGAGACCAGCACAAGTGCGGCAGTATAATGGAGGCTCTGATCTGACGTGGCCCCATATTTGCTTCAAAAGGCTGCAAGTTAGTCACGTCCTCAAAAATCTCAACCAAATTAATGAGACGTGGCTCCCTCTGTATAAAGCCATGCTGACTCAGCCCCAATCAGCCCCTTGTCTTTCAAGTCAACATAACTCGACAATTATTTCTATTAATCCCAATATTTTTCCTACGACTGAAATGAGGCTCACCCACCCAGTGGATTATTTCTGCTGCCCTTAGAACATTGAAAAGTACAGCCCTTCCCCTCAATGCCTGTGCTGAACGTGATGCCAAGATAAGGCGATCTCATCTGCCGGTGGGTGATGTATACCCATTCAATCCCTGCGTATCCATGTGTCCCACTAACAACCTCATACATGTCTCTATGTTATCTGCCTCCACCTCTATTCCATACATCCATAATCGTCTTAGTCTTGGACATTTCCACCTTGGGGAAAAAGGCTCTGGTTGTCTACTCTCTCTATGCCTCTTATGATGTCATAAGGTGATAAGTGATAGGAGTAGAATTAGGCCATTCGGCCCATCAAGTCTACTTCGCCATTCATTCTTGGCTGATCGCTCTCCCCCCCTCAAACCCATTCTCCTGCCTTCTCCCTATAACCCCTGACACCTGTACTAATTAAGATTGAGGCCTTTTGTGAAGAATGCCCTCAACCTCCATGCGCTAGCTCTATCCGACACGTGAGGGACAATTTACAATTTTTCCCGAAGCCATTCAATCTACAAACCTGTACTTCTTTGGAGTGTTGCTGGAAACATGAGCACCCGAGGAAAACCCACACGGTCACGGGGAGAACACACGTCCGTACAGACTACACTGAAGTCAAGATTGAACCCTGGTCTCTGGCGCTGTGAGGCGGCAACTCTGTGGACAAAAAGGTGCTTGCACGCGTATAACAGATCACGGGATGTGATTCCCTGCTGTGCATCAATTTAGTTCTTAGCTTTTTAGAGGTGGCGGCACGCTGTGCTGGTGCGTTCCATTACAAATAAGCATTTGCCCTCTGGAAGAAGCAATTCCTCCTCACCACCTCCTTAATTGGGCAAGTCCTTATTCTGAAACTATGCCACCTGGTTTCAGATTCCCCCTCAGAATATCATGTGTTTCGATAGATTGCCTCTCCTTCTAAAATCCAGTGTGTCGGCCCAATTCCCTCGACTTTCACTCATCACACCTGCTTTTCATCCCCAGAATCCCTTCATGCAAATGTAACTCTCTCGTAGAACATTACAGTGCCGGAACAGGCCCTTCAGCCCACAATGTTCGTGCCAAACATGATGCCTAGTTAAACTGATCTCATCTTCCTGTACATGATCCATCTCCCTCTATTCCCTGCATTTCCATGTGCCTATTTAAAAGCCTCTTATACACAACAATCACACCTGCTTTTTCATCACTTGCAGTATTACCCCTCACCCTCCCTACTACAATCAGTCTGAGGAAAGGTCACGACCTGTAATGACACTTATCTATTTTATGCAGATACCTGGGCATCATCCCAGGAAGGAGACTGGGCAGCACACAACATTTGGCCTTCGAGCAGTGTATCTTGAAACCCAGTCCCCCAGGAAGCTTACTTTAGTTTAGTTTGTTGTTGCGTGTACCGAGGTACTGTGAAAATATTTTATTGTTGCATGGTCTCCAATCAGCCCAAAGACTGTACAATGATTACAATCCAGTCACCAACAGTGGACAGATACAGGATAAAGGAAATAATGTTTAGTGTAAGATAAAGTCCGATTAAAGATAGTCCGGGGGTCTCCTATGTGCTAAATGGTCACTCCGGACCGCTCTCTAGTCGATGATAAGATGGTTCAGTTGCCTGATCACAGCTGGGAAGAAGCTGTCCCTGAATCTGGAGGTGTGCGTTTTCACACTTCTTTAGCTCTTGTCTAACGGGAGAGGGGAGAAGAGGGAATGTCCGGGGTGAGACTGGTTCTTGATTAAGCTGGTGGTCTTGCCGGGCAACGTGAAGTGTAGATGGAGTCAATGGAAGGGAAGTTGGTTTGTGTGATGGTCTGGGCTGCGTCCACAATTCTCTGCAGTTTCTAGCGGCCTTGGATGGAGCTGTTCCCTAACCATGCTGTGATGCATCCCGATAAAACGTTTTCTACGGTGCATCTTTAGAAGTTGGTGAGAGTTGGTGGGGACATGCCAAACTTCCTAAGCCTTCTAAGGAAAGAGATCCGTTTGAAAGCCTTTGAAATGACATGTTTCTTCAAGACTGTCCCCCAGTCTGGGATTCAATGGCGAGCTAAGTGTTGGTGTGGAGATCGGGTTCACTGACACTCAAACTCCTTTCACATCTGGCTTCTGTATTTCACAAGCACTGACACCAGACAAGTTGAACAAGAATGAATCTTAATGACAGGGTGAAGGTAAATTCAATCCATCCCCTTGGTAATTCCACAACTTTGTTTCCATTCTCTCGAATCATTTGCAAATTGCAGGATGATAAATTGAATCTATATTCGACGCCCACATGTAGTACAGAAAGCTCTCGGAGATTACCATGCAATTTACTCAAGACCATTTGATGCCAAGAGAAATGTCAGAAAAGACAACCTCTTTCCATTGAAAAAAGATTTTAGTATTGTGTGACTCTCCCAAATCATCTTGGCCCTGAAACTGAATGAAACACTCCAGCAATTTGTCACCAGCCAGTCTCTGAACAACGAAATCAGTGTTTCTGTAATGAAACACTGATTTTTTTGGCTTCTTATTCAATGTTGAAACCCAGGTACTTTAATCATTAACTGAAGATGCAAGTTCCACTCTGAATGGTACCTTCGTATGAATATAAAACAAAGGGAATCGGACAGTATTGAATTGTTAACAATGGAAGTAATTGATTTAGATGATTAAGAAAGCAGGGAACTGTCTGTCAAATGAAATTGGAAATACTGTGCATCAAGAAAGAATGGTGAGATAATGGATCTGAATTATGAAACCACGTTTTTGAAGATGGTTTAAGTGGAGATGCCATTCAATGGTGCAGACCTTTCTGTCCTTGGCCTCCATTGCCAGAGTGAGGCCACATGCAAACTGGAATAACAGCTCCTCAAATTCCCCTTGAGTAGCTTACAACCCAATGGTATGAACATTGATTTGTTCAATGTTAAGTTACTAACCTTCAAATATCCCTCCCACCCTCTCTCCCTTTTTTCCCTTCTTTTCCCTGTGCTCCACCTGGATGCATACTTATTTCTCTTTATCCGCCATCCCCTTATCACCTTCCACCTATATCCATTCCTCTGGCTTCACCTTTTGTGCATTCTTTTATTCTTATCTCCTTATCGCACACTTTTTTTGTCTTTCCATCTCCGACCTCAGTCCAACTATCTGACAATCAAAGCGCCCAACACCCGTCTCTACCTATCACTTGTGCATAGGAAGGACTGCGGATGCCGGTTAATACTGAAGACAGACGCAAAATGCTGGAGTAACTCAGCTTCTCCGAAGAAAAGGAATAGGTGGTGCTTGGGTTTGAACCCATCTTCAGACCTATCTATCTACCTATCACTTGCCAGCTGTTGTCCGGTCCCCACCTCTCTAACTGCTTTCTCCTCTCTCCTACAATCACTGAAGAAGGGTCCCGATCCAAAACGCCACTTATCCATGTTCTCCAGAGATATTGCCCGATTCGCTGAGTTACTCCAGCACTGTTTCTGTTTTTTTTTTAAAACCAGCATCTGAAATTCCTTGTGTCTACATTTTCTTTGCACCAAGTATTCCAATTATAACAGACGGGCTAGTTTCAAATAGATTGGAAGAAGTTATAAACGTCCCATTCACGAGGAACGGCGCACTAGAAAACCTTGTGTCTTGTCATTCTCACTCTATCCTTTATCTTTGACCTCCTTCGCTGTTTCCCTGTTCCAGTGAAGTCCAATGTAAGCTTGTGGAACACCACCTCATCCAGTAGACTCGATGGGCCAAATGGACTAAATCTGCTCCTATGACATGAATTAATTACCTCAGCCATTGGACTTCAATATTAAATCCAAAAATGTTGGGTCAGCCAACCTCTGTTTGTGACAGAACTGACCATAGCTGTTTTCAGCTCATCCAATTATAGTATTAACTTAGTGTTTCTTTCTTCACTGATGCCTGCTGATCTGCTGACCATTCTCTTGTACTTTATGTTTAGTTGCTACGTCCTGCATTTCCCAGTTCCAGCATTTCTTTTTCCAGGAAGATTGACACAAAATGCCGGAGTAACTCATCGGGACAGGCAGCATCTCTGGATTGAAAGAATGGGTGTCGTTTCGGGTCGAGACCCTTCAGTATTCATTTATTCTATCTGGAGATGTTGCCTGCCCGCTGAGTTACTCCAGCATTTTGTGTCTACCTTCAGTTTAAACCAGAATCTGCAGTTCCTTCCTACACATTTCTTTGTCTCTCTTGAGCTACCCTCCTTCACCTTTTACCATTTACTCCACGCACATCAATGCCGTACACAGCCCAGGAAGCACTTCAGCCACCTGTGTGTCCATGGTCTTTATAAAGACATTCTCTTTCATCAGTTCTGCCCTTCCCCTCACTGCAGCTTAAAAAGTTGTTTGGCGTCTCACTTTTCCAATTCTAAGGAAGATTAATTGATTTGTTTCTCTCCGCACAGATGCTGCCTGAACTGCTTAGTATCATTGGTATTTTCTGTTTTTCTTTCAGATTTCCAGCATCCATAGTGTTGTGTTTTGCAACAACCACTAACTTGCTGGTAATTCATTTCATTGGGTCGGCACAGTGGTGCAGCAGTAGAGTTGCTGCCTCAGTGCCAGAGGTCCGGCTTTGATCCTGACTACGAGTGCTGTACGGAATTTGTAACTATTCTCCCTGTGACCGCGTGGGTTTTTCCCGTCTGCTCCGGTTTTCTCCCACATTCCAAAGACGTACAGTTTTGTAGGTTAATTGGCTTCAGTAAAAATTGTCCCCAGTGTGTATATTGTCCCTAGTGTGTAGGATGGTGCTAGTGTACAGGGATCGCTGGTTGGGGTGGGCTGAAGGGCCTGCTTCCGCGCTGTATCTCTGAACTAAGCTGTGAGAGGAAGAGAAGATAGAACACCTTTGGCATTTTGAGCACTGAATCATTGCTGTAAAAAATCCATAGCGAATTTGATGAGCATGGCAGTTAAATATCTATAAGCAGTAGCTGATGGGAGTGAAAGATTATATGGACCCTATAAAAGCAACAATACATTGTGTACTGCTGGTAACTATTGGTAAAACCAATAGGTTTTATTGAACTTTTTTTTTCTTTAACCCATTGAAATATAAATTGGAATAATAATCTTGTGGTTTATTGAAATGGTCGTTTTTCTGCTTTCAATTGTGAAGTGCTGTTATGTTTCTTTTTGAAATCTTTAGTTAGTCTAAACAAATATTAAACTGATGATAGACCCAAAACCCTGGAGTAACTCAGCGGGTCAGGCAGCATCTGTGGAGAAAAGGAACGGGTGACGTTTCAAGTTGACACTATTAAACTGCGCATAATGTGAATCTTTTAAACCACTTTTGTCTCATTTCTATTTCTTACCTATTTTCTTGTGAACAGATGTGTATTAATTTGTTCTTTTGGGATTGCATATTTTTTGGTTTGCAACTGCTAATACATCTTTCACGGATCTAAGTGAAGATGATGTCAGTAACTGACTGAAGATTATGTCAAATAGTCGGACTAAATATTTCAACTTTAGGGAAACTGAAATTTCCCCAGACTTTAATAAGTCTGAGCAAAAATCTGTCTGTTGAGCATAATTATAAATTAATGAGAGACGTGCAATTTCACTATTCATGAGATTCAGTTCAATTAAGCCTTCTTTCTGGGGAGCCTTGCTTACATCTTGTCCGTTACTTATTTACCCTTTGGTATCAATGCATTGTTATATTATCAGGTCTTCGGGTGTAAATATTGGGTGTACCTCTTTACGCATTGCGATAAAGCTGTGCTCTAAGGTTGCTCAATAATTTAGTTCATCCTGCATTTTAAGAGATGGAATCCTGTGGTGTTATTGAAAATAAAGAAAGCAACTTGACAGAGAATTATGACCATTTTAACAGATCCAGTTGAGATCATTTATCAGAATTAGTGACATTGTTGGACTTTGTTTCCCCATTTATGATCCTGCCAAATATGTTTTTGTTCTGTTTTCTAGCTTTTGGAGTTTCTTTAGTCTCGGAAGATTGGCGCAACATTGCTGCCTGCATTGCCTTGAGTTCTGTGGTCGGGTTGCCTGAGGTTTGCAGTGAATCTGATTGATCTTTCGAAGTAGATTCGGCAAAGCGCAGAATGAACTTAGTTGGTTCATAGGTCAGTTTTCCCCAAAATAAACAATCCCCTCCACTGTTTATGAAGCAAATAAACAGATATGTATACTTAAGATGTAGAGTGTAGGCAGGAACAGCAGGTGCTGGTTTAGACCGAAGATAGGCACAAAATGCTGGAGTAACTCAGCGGGACAGGCAGCATTGCTGGAGAGATGGAATGGGTGACGTTTTGGGTCGAGACCCTTCTTCAAGATCTTGGTTGCAATTTCAATTATTGAGCCAGACTTTACAAAATATTTCCATGCCAATACATCTGCCAACTAAATTCTTAAAAAAATTTCAATAATTTTAATTTTATACAATTTTGTGTTTGTTCATGAAGATCTCTCACTATTCCAGCATTTAACAGCCAGTTGATTATTTTGAAGCCTACACACCTTTCATGCAGGTACATGCCGCATAAAGTCAGAGTTATACAGCCCAGAAACAGACGCTACAGCCCACCATCACAGTGAATGGCAGGGCTCTGGGGGTCTGTAATGGAGTAGAGTGAGTTTGAAATATATTGTTCCCTGAAAATAGGGTTGCAGGTTGATAGGGTAGTGGAGAGCTTGCCAGTTTTAATCAGTCAGGAAATTGAGTATCGACGTTGGTGTTTTAAAAAAGCACAGCTGGCTGGAGTAACTTGGTAGCATCTATGGTGGACATAAATAGACGACATAAATAGGTAGCATCTATGGAGGACATAAATAGGCGACATTTCGGATTGGGACCCTTCTACATTCTACGGAATGTTGCCATGCCATCCACAAATGCTGCCTGTCCCACTATTTGTTTCTATTTTTGGTAAACAGCAGTGTCTTGTGTCTCTATTGAAGTTGGGATGTTGTATACATTTGTCCATGACATTAGATTTGAGGCCCTGAGCTATTGGGAGAGGTTGAGCAGGCTGGGACTTTATGCCTTGGAACGCAGAAGTCTGAGGGGTGACCTGATAGAGGTGTTTATAATAATGATGGGAGTAGGTATGGTGAATGCACAGAGCTTTTTTTTAAAAAAGAGTAGGGGAATCAACAAAATAGAGGAAAGATTTAATTGGAATCTAATGGGGAACTGTTTCAATGGGTAAATGGAACAAGCTGCCAGAGTAAGTATTTGAGGCAGGCACAATAACAGCATTTAAAAGTCACTTTTATAGGTACATGGAGAGGAAATATTTAGAGAGATATGGTCCAAAAGTGAGAAAATGGGACGTGATTCGATGAGGCATCTTGTTCTGCATGGGTTAGTTTGGCCAAATGAGCTAATCTCACAGTTGGAGAATATGTCTCATTGTCTGCATTATGTCTTGGTAATATGATAGATGGCATTGTAGCCAGTGTAGATAGTTATCACGAGTTTTCAGCTGTATTTTGATCAGCTGGGCAACTTGGGCCGATGAATGGCAAATGGTGTTTCATTGAACCTGTGTGAAGTGTTGAATTTGAGAAGGCAAAGCAGAGAAGGACACATTCACATTGAATGGTGGGGACCTGGGGAGTGTTGTGGAGGAGAGGGATTTTGAAACACAAAAATTCAGACTGAGAATCTTGACCAGACAGCCAGAGCATGTTAATGTAACTCAGCGGGTCAGGCAGCATCCCAGAAGAGCATGGGCTAGGTGACGTTAAGGGTCAGGATCCATCTTCAACAGTTTGAGCTCCTTGTGTCTCGAATGTCCGTCTGTAGAATAAGAAATGCCATTACATGGAGGTTAACAACTCTCTCTATACACATACTTATCACCACTGGGCTGCACGGTGGCGCAGCGGTAGAGCTACTGCCTTATGGTGCTAGAGACCCGGGTTTGATCCCGACTACGAGTGCTGTCTGTACGGAGTTTGTACGTTCTCCCCGTGACCCGCGTGGGTTTCAGTTTCAGCTCCTGTTCTCCCTGGTTCTGTGGATTTACAACACACAATGCCCGATCCTCCCTGACTCTGTTTCAGTTGGGCAGCTGAAATTGTTTTTGTCAATTTTATTTTCCATTACCTATTCAATTTGGGAAATATATTGCTGTTTTAATTCATTTATTCGTAAAGTCATTTGTTTTAAATTTTACCTCCGCACGTCAATAAGAAGATTTTAGCAATTGCTTTAAAATATTTCAGCTGATTTTGGATGATAATTATTCTGATAAAGCCATTCTTAATGTATCTAACAGATACAAATTGTTACACAATATTTTTTAATTATTGGGTTATGCAGCACTTATAAATCATGTAGTTCAGTAATAGATTACTGTCTGTTGCAGGGGATTCTCTTGAGCCCAATTCTCTGCGCTCCTAGCACCTTAATACAATCCACCCGACAGCCAGAATGATTCATAAGTATTTTGGATAATACAGCTCGGTGGATTTCACTAATTGGTAGAGTTTAGTTTTGTTTATTATTGTCGTGTGTTCCACCGAGGTACGGTGAAAAGGTTCTTTGTTGCGTGTCATTTAAACAGCGAGAAGACAATACATGATTATAATCGAGCCGTCCACAGTGTACAGGTAAAGGCTATATTATTTAGTGCCAGATAAAGTCCGATTAAAGATCGTTCAAAGATCTCCAATGAGGCCGGAACTGCCCTCTAGCTGGTGCGAGGATGGGTCGGTTGCTGATAGCAGCTGAGAAGAAACTGGTATGGGTTTATTACTGTCATGTGTACCTAGATACAGTAAATAACGTTATTGTGTGATATCCAGACAAACATCCTGCCTCAGTGGAAACAAGGAACTGCAGATGCTGGTTAATACACAAAAGGACACAAAATGTTCGATTAACTCAGCAGGTCAGGCAACACCTCTGGAGAACATGGATAGGTGACATTTTGGGTCGAGGCCCTTCTTCAGAAATATCACCGGTTCATGTTCTGCCTTTCCTGCTGACTTACTCCAGCACGACATATCCTGCCTTCTCTCCCGTACTGAAAGTCATCAGGTCTCATGGTCTGAGAGAGATTTTCTCCAGAACATAAATCTTCTGCAAAGTCTGTAATTTTTAGGCCATTTTTTTAAAAACGGTGCATGAACCATGACTTGAAAATTCTGTTTTTGTTTGAGATATGTGTGTGAAGTGCTGCAAAGCAGTCTGTTTGGTGTTGAAGTTGCCCATTGTTATTATTCTAGTCAGTTCATGCAGTGCCTGCTGTCAAATGGGAGCCTTGAGTTAAGTTATACCTCGTCTGACAGCAATAGGAAAATTAAGAGTATGCTGATCAGTCGATGGTGGTGTGGTGTGAATATTACTCATCGAATCTATGTGTTCACATTTTTAAGACAAATTAACAAGTTATCCTACATATTCTGCATTTGATCTATTAGAGGTTCAATAGTTATTGAAATCAATGACCAACCCTTCCAAGACTACCGTGTGACTTTGAAGAGATACAGAACTTAGTAGATATTTAAACAGTGATGTAGCTGGGTAGTTCTGCGAATGTGCGCACTAGAGGCGATTATTTGCTGCACCATTCAGTTAGTACTGAGCAAGGGTCTCGACCCGAAATGTCACCTATTCCTTTTCTCCAGGGAAGCTGCCTGTCCTGCCGAGTTACTCCAGCATTTTGTGTCTATATAATAATAATAAACATAATAAATACTTTATTAATCCCCTTTTCAGGAGAAATTCAGATGTCCTTGCACCACACTAATAAAAATACAACGTAACATTAAAGAAGAAATTTAACATAAAAACATAAAAACATCCCCCCCCACTGTGGGGGAAGGCACAAAGTCCAGTCCCCATCCTCTTGTCCACCCGTGGTCGGGCCTATTGAGACACGACTATCCTGTCGTGCTTTGCCTCCAGTAGATGATCTTCCCAAAACTCAAGCCACCAAGACCTAGTCTGTTTGCTCATTAAGCCTTTCTATAACCTCCATGCTGTACTCAAAAGCTAGTTTGTAACTTAGCGTAATTAAGTCTTTCAGTAACCTCCATTCTGTAAGCATCGCCTAGTTTACTGTTTATCAAGATTCTGTGTCATCTTGTCAGCTAAGAATGTGAAAGCTGTACCAAAGTCACACTCGGGAGATCAAGTCTCCTGGTGCACACCTATTTTTAATAAATCGCCCGTTACTTTGGACACCAACATGGCCTTTCCATTTGCTCCTACACTTAGCATACCATAGAACAAGGCTAAAGCAATTTCTAGGCAAGATCCTCACAGATATTTCTGCTCCAAATGCGATGTTTCCAGTTGTTGAGGATTTCCTCTGGAGTGTGGGCAGGGTTCATTCTGCCTTTCCATCTGGAGTGATCTGAGAGAGCCAGTTACCTACGTTTCACTGTAGATGTTTCAGGATGGTCTTGTTTCTGCTCTACACCCTGTTGATAGAAAATGATTTCTCCATGGTCATTGACCACTTTGTAGTCCAGCGGCCACATTTAAACACTAAAAAAAATGGTGCAAGTGTCCTTTGAAGGTTATTGACGTATGACCTAAATTGTTGGGTATATTTTTGATCATTTAAAAACGGTTTTAAATGAAGATTGGTCTTGCAGCTTGCAAGTGGGGGTTGCCAATGTAATTGAGAGATTTGAACATTTGTTCTCTGCAGCTGAAGTGCCCTTTGGTTCATGTTCCTCCCTTGCATTAGTTTCTGAAAGGAGTGTTAAGTTAAAGTGGTTTTGTATTGCACTTAAGCAAAGAGGCAAAGTGATGGGAACTCTTAGAGCTGTTAGGCGTTATTGCCTGGAAACTGAATGGCATCTGATCAGATGGGCTGGACTGTTGATATGTGGCCAGTAAGTATTTGTTTTTAGGCCTGCCCTTCTCACCATCAGTTAGTCATGAAGCCCCAGGCATTGCTGAATAGTCTTTGCCCCAGGAAAGCTCTTCGAACCGCTGCAGAGACTGGATGAATTCAGGTAAGGCCCTGGAGCCATGAAGGAGAGAAGCCAATTAGAAGTGTCTCATTCTAAAACATCACCGATACATGTTCTCCAGAGATGCTGCCTGGCCCGTTGAGTAACTCCAGCACCTTGTGTCCTTAAGGTCTAGTTATTGTTTGGGGAGATTGGTGATCAAGATAAAGTGGACGGGTCGGTATTGGCAGAGGACGGAATGGGAGGGTGGGGGGAGTTGAACCAGCTGTTTTGTAGAGGGTTCAGGCCAGGAGGTTGGAAGAGGGTTTCCTGGAGATGGGTCTGTCCAGTAAGTCATTTAGGATGAGAGCAAGGTTAAAGGAGAAGTCTGGAAGGTTCCACACTCAAATGGGACCAGATGGCCGAGAACCTCCTCAATTACGTCCCCATTTAGTGACATGGGCAACGTAAGCATGGTGAGACTGCTCGGTGTGACACCCCATATGTGCTGTTGGGCTTTAACCTGGTGACTACGAGGGATGGTGTGTGATGTGGAGGACAAGTGTCAGCTTGTGGTCTTCCATTATCCTCCTACCTTTAACGCTCTAATTGTGTAACGTCTTGCATTGGCTAAGCTGGAAAGTTCTACAGTTTATATCGAGACCTGATACATGAATTCCTGAGTTGGTGAGGAGGGTAATGAATGATCAAGATGGAGAATGGGGTGCTGAACGTGCGAAGTTCTATGCTCTGGTTGAAAATGAAAAGTATTTGACGCATCAGCAGGTCAGGCAGCACAGGAGGTGGAGAACCAAAGGCTTCAGAAAGGGGGAGGCATGGAGGCAACAGAAACTATGTCTACCATGGGGTGCAGACCCAAGTTGCCAAAGCCTTTGATTGGATCCAGGAAAGAAAATCAAGACAAATTAAAACAGAAAGATGTCGACACAAAGAGTCACCATAACAAGGGTTATCTGAAATTGTTATTCATATTCAGTCTCGAGACCTGTAATGCACCCAGTTGGAAGAGGGGGTGCTGGACATTATTGGAGCAACGCTGGAGTCTCTCGACAGACGCCAGAGTGGGAATGGAAAGTGACTCTACACTGAAGATTTTTCTGCACAGGGTTAAGGGCAATGGAGGAGGAATTGTACAAGACGTTGGTGTTGCTGCACTTGGAGTACTGTGTTCAGTTTTCATCACCCTGCACAAGTAAAGGCATTAAGCTGAAAAAGTGCAGAAACGTTTCACAAGATGTTGCCGGGCCGTCAGGGTCTGAGCTAAAAGAAGTTGGGCAGATGGGGACTTTATTCATTAGAGCGCGGGAGGCAGAGGGGTGATCTTGTTTAAGTGTATAAAAGCATGAGGGGAATAGATAGGGTGAATGCAGAATCTTTTTCCCAGAGCAAGGGAATGAAAAGAGCATAATTTTAATTGGGAGGGGAAGAAATGAATAGGAACTTGAGGGGCAACTTTTTCCGCACCAGGCGGTAGGTATGTGGTACAATTAAAGGACATTTGGACAGGTACATGGACAGGAAAGGTTCAGAGGGATATGGGCTATGCGGAGAAATGGGTCTAGTTTATTGTCAACGTGGACAGGTTGGGCCGAAAGGCCCGTTTCCGTGCTCTCTGACTCTCTGACTATAATTCATTGTGTTGGGCTTGGAAGTCATTGAGACAGGGCATTAGAGAATGAAGGTGTGGCCTCTTCTGAGGACTGATCATTGGAAATTGGAGCGGAGAAGAACAGGAAAGATTGAGGGCGTACTGTGAGATGGAATCGGAGGAAAGTGAATGGGGAGAAGGGTACTTAAAATGGAGATTTTATTCGCCGCACTGCCAAGTAATGCGGTTGAACCTGGATTTGAGCCAACTATCTGTCTCTATCTGTGTGCCTGCCAACATGTTAATACCTCTTTAGTTAGAAGCATGAACACTTCTGAAATGTCAACAGCTTAAAGTGGTCAGCTTCAGAGTCCATGGATGAATAATCGGCCTGGATTTGTAATTGTTATTGATACCGTTGGATTACTGGTGATGCTGGGGTGGGGTGGGTGGGGGATGGGTGGGGTGGGGTGGGGGATGGGTGGTGGGAGGTCCTGGAGTCCCAGTGCTTCATTGATTACCATTCTCCAGAAGAGCCGATTGGAATAGTTGGTTGATTGTTTTTTTCCCCCTCCGGTTGTTGAAATTGTTCCAACTTTAAAGCCCTGTCCCACTGTACGAGTTCATTCAAGAGCTCTCCCAAGTGTAAAAAAAAATCAAACTCCTGAAAGCATGTAGAATGTACGTAGCGGGTACGTCGGAGCTCGGGACGTCTCTTAGCGGCTCGTAACGCTAACGGCAGGTACTTGGGAAAGGCGGTAAGCTCGGGAAGACTCGTGAAGATTTTTCAATGTTGAAAAATGTCCATGAGAGCCCCGAGTAACGACAAGCGGCCATTACCGTAAAACTCCGAGTTCTTATCAGGGCAAACTCGGGAGAACTCTTGAATGAACTCGTACAGTGGGACAGGGCTTGTAGCATCCACGAGTGGTAGGTTGCTCTACTATTCAGCTGATGTTTACATTCTTTTACATGGCAGAGTGCAAGAGGCGGTATTTCAACATGCAGACTAACAAACAATAACACAAAGAAACAAACCATTGGAGAAACTCAGCGGGTCAAGATTCAGGCTGTTTCATCGTCATATGTACGGAACTACTTTCTGTTGCTGTTTTTTGTGCGTGTATGTATTTGTGTGTATATGTGTATGTATGGGATATGTATATAAATGCATGTGTGTGTATATAAAAACGTGTGTGTATGTATATGTATGTCAACAGTCAAATGAATTGGGAATTATAGTGCAAAAATATTAGCCCTAATTCAATATAGTTCAGGGCCTATTTTGGAGGTGGCAGTATTTCATAGCCTGATGGTTGTAGGGAAGAAGTTGCTCTTGAACCTGGCCGTTACAGTTTTCAGGCTCCTATACCTTCTTCTGGAGTGAAATGAGAGCATGACCAGGGGTGGTGTGGGTCAGGCTTCAAGATGCAATGTTATTTGCATCACGATGCAGTGAAAAAGTTTGTTCCAGTCAAATTATTCCACACACGAGTACAATAAACCTGTGCACAACAAGTAGCGCCAATATAAAAATAACAGGAATCCAGAACATCGTGTTGCAGTTACAGAGAAAGTGCAGATTTTAAAAAAGTACACGGGCCACAATGAGGTTGGTTGAGAGATCAGCGCCGTTTTGTTTTTGTCATAAGTGATGAGAACCAAATTAGGCCATTCGGCCCATCGAGTCTACTCCACCATTCAATCATGGCTGATCTATCTCTCCCTCTTAACCCCATTCTCCTGCCTTCCTCCCCATAGCCCCTGACACCCGTACTGATCAATTTGTCATGCTGAATTTGCATCATCTTGGTTGGCACGGATGAGGTGGGTTGAAGGCCTGATACCGTGCCGTACGACACGATCACTCCATGACTTCCTGATGCCGTCTTTTTGGTTTTGGATCGGTTTGCTAGTTGCTGACATAATCAGATCTGCTGCGGAGAGGTACAGCGTGCTGCCTGGCTTGGTTTCTTTGAAAATGATGCTAGGAGTCCTCTCCTGTCTTGGTGATTTCTCATCAGATGAAGTTCAATGCTCAATCCACAGGCAGTAATATTAATAGAGACAGTGATAAATACAGCGTCTGGGGAAAAAAAAGTATTGGTCATAACATTAGTAAGGCAACTAAACATTGACTCTTGATTAACTTTTAAATAAAATGCTGTTACATATGTAGATTTTTTGTTGCTAATATCTGCTATGAACTTAACCTCTTGTGAAAACATAATAGATTTGATGACCCACTCCAACATGTCAGTGCTTGAGATGAATAATCAACATGACTGTACTCCTTCAGTTATTTACATTTCCATCCCATTGTGGATGTATGTTCTCGTAATCAAATCGAGGTTGTTAAGAAAATGTTATCTCTTTCTCCAGTTTACTTTCTTTTTGATAATGTTGATCCATGATGCAAACCAGTTCTGCTGCCATCCATTTTCTAGAGCCTTGTTCAACTGGTGCAATTGTTGGCTATTTATTTCTGTAGCGTCGAGCATATTTCAGCTGAAAGTGATATTGTTTCAAAATCTTTAAAGATGCATAGAGTCAGTGTCTTAGTTCAGAGATACAGCACAGCAACAGGCCCTTCGGCCCACCATGTATTTACCAGAATGCTGCTTAGAATGGAGGCTAATAGCTGGGTAGAACAGATTGTTTTCTCTGGTACATAGACTGATCGGAGATCTGAGAGTTTAGAGATACAGTGCGGAAACGGGCCATTCGGCCCACCGAGTCTGTACCAAACAGCTATCCCCTAACACTTAGCACTATCGTTCACACTAGGGACAGTTTACAATTTTTTTCACAGAAGCCAATTAACCTACAAAACCGGTGTCTTTGGAGTGTTGGAGGAATGCGGAGCACCCGTGGAAACCCCTTGTGGTCACGGGGGGAACGTACAAACTCCGTGCAGGCAGCACCCGTGGTCAGGATTGAACCTGGGTCTCTGGCGCTGCAAGGCAGCAACTCTGCTGGCACGCCACTGTGCCGTTTATAACATGGAAGCATACCCTTGCAACCCAGCTCATTCGCAACAACCAATATGCCCCATTTAAGCTACTCAGCATTTGACGCCTGGCCCTCTAAATCTTTCCCATCCACGTACCTGTCCAAATGTATTTTATGTGCACTCAGTTTGTTTTATTGCATGTTCATTATGAGTGAAATCCCTTCTGACCTCCACATTTAAAATCCCAATTGTCAAAGTCTCATGATGAAGGCAACTGCATTGAACTTGCACCCTTGCATTCCATTCCTCAACGCCGACCCAACTTGGAACTTTGCAGGCCATTCCTTCCCGAGGTGGTGGACTTAAATAAGCTCAGGTGTGGAGTCCAACCGTCCTTGTGGGCAATTATTGTCATTGCTGAATCTGCTGCTGGCTGCCAGCTTTGCTGTATTGGGCAATTGCCAGGCGATGCATGGTCTATCTATTTGGTCCGGTTATTATGAAAGCACCGCAAACAAAATGGGTGTTATTGCACTAAGTTTTCAAAAAATGGACCTGCCGATGAGAATTCACTAAAATAAATCTGTCACCTTTTGTGATGTGCATCGTGGAAATGTTTTGTGTTCCACTGTTTTTATGAGGAGCCTCTTGCTGAGACAGGTTGGGAATGGCCATCCTTTGATAAACATTCATTTTGCAAGCTGTATTTTAGGCAATAGACAATAGCTGCAGGAGAAGGCCATTTGGCCCTTTGAGCCAGCACCGCCATTCACTGTGATCATGGCACTATCAGTACCCCGTTCCTGCCTTCTCCCCATATCCCTTGACTCTGCTATCTTAGATTTTGGCACAAACATTCAGGGACAGTTTCTTCCCAGCTGTTAGCAGGCAACTGTGCCATCCTACCACAACTGGAGAGCAGTCCTGAACTACTATCTACCTCACTGAAGAGCCTCAGACTATCTTTGATTGGACTTTAGTGGCTTTATCTTACATTAAACATTATTCACGTTATTCCCTTTATCATGTATCTGTACACTGGATGGCTCGATTGTAATCATGTATTGTTTAGTTTAGAAATACAGTACAGGAACAGTCCCTTCGGCACACCGAGTCCGCATTGACCAGCAATCCCCGCACATTAATGCTACCCTACACACACATCAGGGACAATTTACACTTACACCAAGCCAATTAACCTACAGACCTGCACATCTTTTGATTGTGGATGGAAACCGAAGATCTCGGAGAAAACCCATGCGGTCACGGGGAGAACGTACTAACTCCATACAGACAGCACCCGTGGTCACGATCAAACACGGGTCTCCGGCGCCGCGAGCGCTATCAGGCAGCAACTTTACCACTGTAACACCGTGCCGCCCCTTGTCTTTCTGCTGACGGGTTAACACACAACTAAAACACCAAAAGCTTTTCACTGTACCTCGGTACACCTGACAATAAACTAAACTAAATATTTGACTATTCTGAATATGACGTTGCCCCCCCCCCCCCCCCGGCGTGCAAACACCTCACCTGTGCAAAGCCCGTACATATGAGCAGGCATTTGGGAGAATGGCGGGATGGATTTACTGGAAGCTGCAGGCATTTTGGATTGTTTTCTCTGGAATGCTGGAGGTTGAAGGGAGACCTGATAGAAGTATATAGAGGGGCGTAAGTAGAGTATACGTTCAAAACCTTTTTTCCCCAGGGTGGAAATCTCAAGTCAAAGGGTATTGCTTTTAGGTGAGTGGAGCAAAGTTTAAAGGAGATGTGTGGGGCAGGTTTATTATGCTGAGGATAACGTTGTGAGAGGCGGTGGTGGAGGCAGATATTTTAGTGACATTGAAGAGTCTTTTGGATAGCCACATGGATATGTAGGGAATGGAGATGATTGTGTATCATGTGCAGGCAGGTGAGGTTCGTTTATCTTGGCATTATGTTCGGCCCAGCCATTATGGGGCGAATGGACTGTTCCTGTGCTGCCTTTTTCTATGTTCTATCTACTGCCAGCATGTAGATCCAGTTCATGGCAATATCTGAGTGGTTGAGTTAAATGCCCTGGTTTAACCACAATGTTACTGGTTGGTTTATGTTTTTTATATTGACAGTCAGCTGCTCTTCTGGCCTGTGAACTGTTTGGGATATAATATTGCATGCATGCATGCTCATAGTTAATTCAGCATCATTTGCAACCCCTTCAGTCCACTTAGCACATTTTAGTTTAATTTACAGCGCAAAAACAGGCCCTTCAGACCATCGAGTCGGCACTGACCAGCGATCCCCGCGCACTAACACCATCCTACACACTAGGGACAAGTTTTTACATTTTTTTAAATACCAAGCCAATTAACCTACAAACCTGTTTAAGAAGGAACTGCAGATGCTGGAAAATCGAAGGTAGGCAAAAGTGCTGGAGAAACTCAGCGGATGCAGCAGCATCTATGGAGCGAAGGAAATAGGCAACGTTTCGTGACGAAACCCTTCTTCAGACTGATGCAGGGTGGGGGACGGGGGGGGGTTGGGAAGAAGAAGAAAGGAAGGCTGAGGGGGAGCTGAGAAGGGGAGAAGCATAGATGGGGAATTCAGAAGGGGAAAAGCATAGATGCTGCTGCACCCGCTGAGTTTCTCCAGCACTTTTCACCTGTTCATCTTTGTAGTGTGGGAGGAAACCGGTAAATCTCGAGAAAACCAATGCAGGTCTTGGGGAGAACGTACAAACTGCTCAGACAAGCACCTGTAGTCGGGATCGAACCCAGGTCTCTGGCACTGTAAGGCAATAGTTCTACCACTGCACCACCGTGCCGCCTTTTGCCTTCTTGCTTTTGGCCAGGTACAATCAGTTATTTGTATACTCTTGACAGAACGAAGATTTGGATATGAGTTCTAGAGCAATGCAGAAGAGAAATGCTACTGACCAGTTTTTTTTTTTTTTCAAGATTGATAATACGAGATAAATGTAATTGTAAGTTTGGAGGGGGTGACTTGAATGGTGGGCAGAGAATGTCTGTGAATAGTATTTGTGTGGACTTTGAGAAGGCATTTGATAAAGTCCCCCGGAAAAGACTGTTTGCCAAGGATTGTAGAATTAATGCCACATATTACCCTGGTTTGGAAATTAGCTAAGTTTAGGTTTTGGTTTGGATTTATTATTGTCACATATACTGAGGTGACAAACTTTGTTTTGCATGCTATCCGATCAAATCCGATAACACGATGCATAAAGACAATCAAGCCAAACTCAAGTACAATGGGTAGAGTAAAGGGAAAGATTTAGAGTCCAGAATGTAGTTCTCAGCATTGTAGCGCAGCAGTTCCATTGACAAAGTCAAATGTCGATAATGGAGTAGAGGTGAATCAGCAGTACGCTAGCTTCACAGTCAAGATTGTTTTATTGTCCTATGTCCAACACACGCGCGCACACATACAATATATATTTGTATACTTACACACACACACATATATATATATACACACACACACACACGTGCGCGCACACATACAATATATATATGTATACTCACACACACATACATACACACACATGTGCACACACAATATATATGTATACACACACATACACACACATATACAATACATATATATATATATGGAGTCGTGTGTGACCGTATGTGTGTGAGTGTATATATATATACTCACACACATACACATGGTCACACACACATACATACATATATTTACATGCACGCATGCACACACACACATGTATCATAAAAACACAAACAATATTAGTGCAATAATAATATGGATATTTAATGTTGCCAATCATGCACCTCACTCCAAGTTCTCCAATTATTCTGTATCACTACACCAATTCTCTACCTTTAGTTTTAGTTTAGAGGTACAGCACGGGAACAGGCCCTTCGACCCACCGACTCCGTGCCGACCAGCGATCCCCGCACATTAACACTATCCTAACCACACTAGGGGCAATTTACAATTATACCAAGCCAATTTATCTGCAAACCTGTACGTCTTTGGTGTGTGGGAGGAAACCAAAGATCTCGGAAAAAACCCACGCAGGTCACGGTGAGAACGTACAACTCCGTACAGACTGCACCCGTAGTCAGGATCAAATCCGAGTCTCTGTCCCGTAAGATAGCAACCGGTACTGTCCACAGTACTTCTGACCAGTGTGGTTTTATGGGACTGAAATGTCCTTAAAAACTGTGCAAACCTATCTAAGGGTTAAAAGTGCAGTGGTCAATTTCCAAATATATTTAACCCCACCATTGCTAAGATTTTAAATTGCATCCAAATTATTCAGCTTTAGTTTTGAAGTTCCTGTAACACCTTCACTGGTGATCAGTTCCTGTGATGTACAGTCAGTTACATGGGCAGAGCCAACTTGTCCGTGGTTTATGACATATTCCTGAAAACTTTCCTCTGCTCAGATTTGCTGAGGGCAATCTTTTGTGCTGGCAATGCTAAAAAAATTGCAATGCACGATAAGTGGCAAATGTAATAGACTGTTCACAGTTTCTGCCGCGAAATGCAATTTGACTTTCTATTCTTTCACTGCCACGTTTTATCATGAAAACCTGAACGTATCTCTTGTAATCACTTTGACATTTTTTTTCTCATCTTTGTCACTGCCTCAGTCAGTTTCTGCTTTAAAATAGAACATTTCAATTGAAAAATTATCAAGGTAACTACAGCTATAAATATGCCCAGAGAGTTGATTGGAGGTTGACAAAGATGTCTCATGTGTTAATCCTTCAGGGCCTGTCCCACCTGGACGTCATTTTCGCGACATCATTTACGCGTCACGATGCGCATGTCGTGACACGCACGTGATGCGCGCATGGCACGTGCTGAGGCATGGTGGCGTAGGCATTGACGCACGCACTGTCGCGCCTGGCGCCCAGGATTTCGCGATTCACAAATTTTCACTGGCCAGCTGCGTGACGTGCAAATGACACCCAAGTGGGACAGGCCCTTTCAGGTGCTCCGGACCCTGCCTGTTTAAAACATGTCCAGTTTTCCAGTGGTGATAGGTCTTGAAATTGTGTATTCAGTGGCGCTCTCAGTTCCAGATAACAGGCAACAGGAGTCTAGACCGATAAGAACTAGTTTACACGCCCAGTTGCAGTTAGCAATCTCCATTGGGATTACCTGTTGTCATAATTGGGCACCTTGGGTTCTTTTCCACAGATTGGCTCAGTCATACATAATGTAAACGCGGTAACCTCTTTGGTATAGATTTATCAAAAGGTTCAATGTTTAAACATTTTCGCCACCTCCAATGAGATCCCACTACTGGCCACATCTTCACATCTCCATCCCTTTCTGCTTTCTGCAGAGACCGTTCCCTCTGAAACTCCCTGGTCAACTCGTCCCTCCCCACCCAAACCACCCCCTCCCCAGGTACTTTCCCCAGCAACCGCAGGAGATGCAGCACCTGACCCATTACCTCCCCCTTCGACACCATCCAAGGACCGAAACAGCTTTTCCAGGTGAGGCAGAGGTTCACTTGCACATCCTCCAACCTCATCTACTGTATCTGTTGTTCCAGCTGTACTTTTCTATGGAAGGTGGATTTAGATATGGGGGAGCAGAATGATTTGATCCTATTTTGTGATGATTTTTTGTGAATTAGTCAAAGACTGGAGGCCATCGCTTTAAGGTCAGAAGGGGAAGGTTTAGAGGGGATGTGTTTAAGCTGCCTTGAAAGTTCTACCCGGTGTGGTGGTGGAAGCAGACACGATAGTGGCATATAAGAGACTTTCAGATAGGCACATGGACATGCAAGGAATGGAGGGGTATGATCACGTGCAGGCAGAGGTGATTAGTTTAACATGGACGTTGTGGGCCGAAGGGCCTGTTCCTGTGCTGTACTGTTCTATGCTCCGCATTCTAAATACAATAACTCAGTCCGGGAGATGGCCAGTTCTGCTCTATATTACTGAAAAAATGGATTCTGCTGGTTGGTAGCAATTTCCTCTCTAAGTCAAAAGGTCCTGCATTCAAGTCCACCCCAGAGACTTGCTCCTGCAGTGTAGCTTTTATGAAGCGGTATATTGTTGGAGAAGCCACATTCCAGACAGCATGTTAAATTGATTCCCCCCTCGGCCCTATTGAATGAATATAAAACATTCTGCGGCACCAGTTTGTAAAAGAGCAGAGGAATTATCCCCAAGAGCCCAATTCTTATCTCTAAGTCTATAGGTATCTGCCCTGGGTATGAGTTTGCTTTGCACAAATTGTTTGCATAGTTTCCTGTATTACTTCACTGCACGACTCGCAAAGCAATTCTAAAATGAGGCGGCTATGGAAGGAGCTGTACCAGTGGACGTCCTGCAAACTTGCTATGACCCTATCTACATGACAAGAAAAAAAGGGAGAGGGGAGGTATCAGTGGGGCAGGGGTCAGAGCCACTTGTGCAGAGAGGCCCAAAGGATCAAACTCATAGAGTGACACTGCACAGAAACAGGCCCTTTGGCCCAACTCGTCCATTCTGACCAGAGGCAGCTTTGGAATTTGCGAGGGCCTTAGTCCAATGCTGTGCTATATTTAAAAAACAAAACATTGCCCTAGATAGCTGCTTCCAGGACAGCTTGCTCTTCTGTTGCCTACATTGCTTGGGGAATGGCGTCATCATCTCATGTGCATGACTAGTGTGGAAAACACTTCAGATACTTGCAGATGAATCAATCCAGGAACAATCCAGTCAAATTTTCCCAGTGATATGAATCAACCCTTACAAGGCTAAATTATTGACCACGCTCTCTTAAAATGGCAGTGATAACTTGCACATTGGAATCTACTTTGACCTCTCTGGTAATACATGGTTTTATAGAGTGGCCTGATAGAATATATGTCAGTGTCTATAGACTCACTGGTGAAGTATTAGGCATACACCTATTTGTGCTATGGTTTCATAATGTGTCAATGTACTTTTTGACAATTTTTTTTTTTTAAACTGTGTGTGGGGGAAGCTCTCCTCTGGATAAGAAGTGTTATGGCATAAAACAATCTCATAATTCCTCTGTGTATTCAGCTATGCTGATTCAGTTTGCATGCAGTTATTTCAAATGAGCTCAAGATCAAGTGAAAATACTTCCATTTTGGGTAATATATCATAATAAAAATCAATCTGTGAGCTTTTTGCTTGGCTGTAGGAGGACAAATTATTTCACTGGGATGTAACTTGCAGTGGAAGCAAAAATAGTTGAGGCAGTTTTAGATGTGGTAACAGAAAAAAAGTAATATTAACATGATAAATGCAAGGGAAAGGCAAACCTTATGTTACTTAAACAGCTATAATTATTTGACAACTACTAGTTCACTAACCCCAGTACATGGACATGGATAGAGTTAATGAGTTGCCTGCATGGGTTATGAATTCATTAACAACTAGCTGCTATCATCGGCAATGCTCGGGTTATGGGCCGATCAATCATGATGTTTGCATTTATTTCCATGCAATTAGGTTTTACACTCTTTGCAAATGAAATAAAATTTAACTTCAATATGTAATTATTCTGCGTATAATGTAATTAGGGGGTTAATATCTCGTAGTTTAAATTACCAATAAAAACAAACACACTAAAAATAAAATGAAAAACAAAATGGTGGAAGAACTCGGCCGGTCAGGCGGCATCTGTGGAGGGAATGGACAGGTGGCGTTTTGGGTTCGTGCCTTTTGAAAGACTGATGGAGTAGTGGGGAGAAAGCTGGATAAGACAGGTGGGGGTGGGGCAAAATCTGGCAAGTAATCAGCAGGGGGTGGGGGGCAAGGCACAAAGTGCTGGAGAAACTCAGTGGATCAGGCAGCATGTCTGGAAAGTATGGGTTCCTACTAACTGTCCTACATCTCTGGTAATTTTGTACCCCTCCATCGCGTCTCCTCTCAGCCTGCTTTGCTTATGAGAAAAGTCTCTCCTTGTACTTAACATCCTTTTGCTTGGTTTAAAAGTGTAATTTCTTCCACATGGCGTTTTGCAAATCCTTGTAACGGGGAGCATGGACGTAACCCTTTTCTTATTCAACTTCTCCTGATCTGTCGAGATGAGTGCATCACCATGCTGTCACCAGGGCCCTTCGTGGAGGACGAGGAGTGGTTGGTTTCAGTGGTATGAAATTGTATGAAATGCAGCTGAGTGGCTAGAAAGCTTAAAATAACGAAGAAAGTTTTGGAAGTCCTCAGCATGTCACAAGTTGACATGTTTCTCGGAGTATAATTGGGCCATTCGGCCCATCGAGTCAACTCTGCCATTCAATGATGGCTGATCTCTGCAATGTCTGGCAACAACAGTGCAGCCAAATGGAGTTAACATTTCAGATCAATGGCCTTTCATGAGAACTTAATGTTCTCCTATAGTTATTGTGCTTTCTCTGGAAAGAAATTACCTTTTTAAGGTAAGATTATTGCAGAATTGCTGACACTGACAATTTATGATGTTATTCTTTTAAAGTTTTTGTTTTCTTAGGTTTGTTGAACCCTACTTTTCTCGATGCTGGGGCTTTAATCTTGCGCTTCATGTGCAAGACATGATTGGATTTCCCCAGCAGCCACTGTTGAACGACAGATATAAAAGAATCATTAATCTGTAGCACTGCAGAAATTAAAACCTTTGCTGGAGGTCAAGTGCCAATTATAAGACCAAAAGGGACGAATTGCACTCTAATGGATCACTGAGGTACTAGGGCTCTCAAAATCCGTTTGAGTGTTCTGTTTCTTTGCAGGACATACTCTGTAAGCGCCTTTAGTCAGTGCTAGTTATTCTATGCAGCGTTCACTACTGGTTGTACCATATGGCAAGCAGTGAAGGGTGTGGAGCCACTGCCTCTCAGTGGTATGTGTTGCCTCTGTGGCGTTTGCATGTTCTCTCTGTGACCATGCGGATTTTCTCTGGGTATTCCGAGTTCCTCCCTCATCCCAAAGATGTGCAGGTTGGCAGATTAATGGAACAGTCCGCGGGGGGGGGGGGGAGGGGGGGAGGGGGGGTGGGGGGAATGGTGAAAATGAGAGAAGTATTAAAAAATGGGATTAATGTAAGATTAATATATATCAGTGGTTCATGGTCAGATCAGCTTTACTGGGCCAAAGGGTCTGTTTCCATGCTCTCTATTTGACTCATGACTCAGCTCACATCTAGCAGCAATGCTAGTTCATGGGATATTAGTAATGTTTAAAACCAGCATTTATTATCACATGTAATTTCTCATTAAACAAGAAGGGAGAGGCCTGCCATCATCTAATACAGTTGCTGACCTTGTGCTGAAGGTATTCATTCCGCGTTATTGGGGTAAGAATCCCAGTGGTTAGACGGAGAGGTTGGATGTTGGTTGTGGAGAGGATATTTCCACCAGCAGGAGAGTCGAGGACTAAAGGTCCTAGCAAGTACGCAGGGAGCATGAAGGAGAGTTACAAAGACCTCCTAGCACCTCGTGTCGACCATGCTGCGAGTATGAGTCGAGGGCAAACTCTTCTACACTCACCAATTAGGTCACCGCAGTGGGACAGGCCCTTAATTCTACTATTCCTTATGACCTTACGACACACTGGCAATGAGCAAACTGTGACTATATTTCCAAGTGTTGATGTTGACTAACTTGGCATTGAACTTGCGTCTATTGTCCTTGAGGTTAAATGAGATTGGAGGCTTGGGAGCAATGGCAGTAAGTTTTGCAGTTGGTGAAAGTTGGTGGAAGGGGGGTGAAGATGCTGCAAGGGGTGTCAATGAAAATACCTGGTATGTGCAGAATAAAGTTGACTCCTCCTGGATCGATGCCCCCATCTCTGAACTTGACACCACACCTTGACCTGACCCACTGTTCAAATGCCTCCATCCCTGGAAGCTGGGCACCCCCCCCCCCCCCCCCCCCCTTGGACCTGACCCCCCCCCCCCTCCCCATTCCTGGACTAATGCCCCCATCCCCGGGAGCTGGGCAATTCCCCCAGCCCCGTCGCTGGAGCTGCCCAACCCCTACTGGGATCTGGATCAGTGCTCCCAACTCCTGGCACCAGACCGTCGCCCCTTACGGAACATCAGCTGCCCCTCTATCTCTGTAAGGAATAAAGTTGCATGTAGACGCTGCCCTCTTGGTGAAGGGGCACTGGGCGACAGTAATCATGTTGAATGCCAGGCAGCAGTGTTGACACTTTATCTTGTGGCAGATGGTCCTTGCTTGGTGCATAGATTTCATGCCAGGTGTCAGCCCACGACTGCGCCATGATCAGGTCTCCGTGCCCATGGGCTGCTCCACGTTGGGAAACTCAACGTTGGATTTGCTTTTGAATTTTTTTAGGGGGGCCCCATTTGTACATCACTCATTGAACTGCTTTGCTACACCTTTCTGAAAACCTGCCGGTGTGTAACAATGAACAAACTCCTATAAACCCTTCTGAAAAACCCTTTTGGCCCAAAACGTTACCTATCTCCTTCGCTCCATAGATGCTGCTGCACCCGCTGAGTTTCTCCAGCATTTTGTGTAAACTCCTATAAATCTTGACCCACCATGATCCAAAGCACCGGTTCTCTGACATAACCTGTTCTTGAGATTATCAGGCCACGCTGAAGGCTGTGCAAATATTTTTCTCTCTTTCTGCTTGGCGACTAACATAAGCAGTGTCTCTGGTGCTGGTGCTGCTTTGCAACACACCAGTGCCGTCAGAAGGAGCCAATTCAAAGTCATAACATAATAATGTGTTGAATCTAAAAGAGTAGACATCTAAAACAAACCTAAATATCATGCCAGGTTTGAATTCCATTTCCTTTTGGACTCCTTCTGGTGATGTTTTCATGGTACTTGGAGTGCTGCCACAGATGATATAAGATATGTGATATGTTATACCCTTATCTATTGAACTTGATTCCTGTCATTGGGATGGTGCAGTGGTAGACTTGCAGCCTTACAGCACCATGAATCTGGATTTGATCTGGATTTGTTGTAAGGCTCTGGTAAAATTGTAAATTGCCCCAATTGTGCAGGATATTGCTGGTGTACGGGGTGACCGCTAGTCGCCATGGACACGGTGGTCCGAAGGGCCTGTTTCCGTGCTGTATCTCTGAAGTCAAAAGTAAATCGAACTCTGGCGTGGCAGTCCACTGGAATGTAGACCTTAAAGGCAAAAGATTCATGGAAATTCTCCAGTGTTTATAAAAAATAAATTTAAAAAAATCTCTCCAGTGGCCCCAAAGAAAGGATAGGGCAATATAAGTTCAAATGTGCTGGGATTTCTTCAAACTGTGTGCCTGATCATCAGTATGTGGCAGACGAAATTGGGACCACACTCACCAGTGATGTACGCTGACAGGCTGTCAGGTGCTGGAAAGTGAAACTGCACGGTTAGATTTCATTCTGGGCACTTTAGCTGTTGGCACAGTCGACTATAAACATGTTCTATCTGTACAAATGCCTTTACCCTTTTACCTGGATTCTGCAACTGAGCAAGCTGGATAGACAGCCCACTGGAAATATTCTCTGCAAGATAAACAAAGTGAAGGGGCTGTTCATGAAGTAATTGACCTTCACAGGAATGCAGAGAAAGTGATTTTTGTGCAACAAACCCCAGTAAAAATATAATAACAGGTCCGTGGAGTACCTTTTGTAGGGATGTGTTGCTCATTGATGCATCAAAGGGTATATTATTATGATTGGATATATGAGCAGAGAAAAGGATTTTCGTCTCGGGTTGGTCAAGACGCCATGGCTAAATATTTGTATGTTGATTAAGGAAATGGTTATCTATGCTGTCAGGATTCGAGGGCCTGAGGTCTTGGGAGAGGATGGACTGGCAAAGACTTTATTCCTTGCAGCGTAGGAGGCTGAGGGATGATGGTGTAGAGGTGCATAAATTCATGAGTGGGATACATGGGATGAACTCACAGCAACCCCACACCCAGAACCACAAATGATCTTCAACAGCTACCCCGCTACCAGTAGCTTCTGAAAACATTTCCAATGTTCCTGATTGTTACAGACATCCATGGCCAGGAAAGGTTTCGAGGGATATAGGGTTGGACAAAGGCCAAAGATGAACAGGGTGGCATGGTGGCATAGTGGTAGAGACCCGGGCTCGAACCTGACTGTGGGTGCTTGTCTGTACGGAGTTTGTGCGTTCTCCCCGTGACCTGCGTGGGTTTTCTCCGAGATCTTCAGTTTCCTCCCACACTCAGAAGATGTACAGCATTGTATGTTAATTGGCTTGGGAGACATGTAAATTTGTC
Organism: Raja brachyura; assembly: GCA_963514005.1. The sequence continues at coordinate 18,650,684 of OY740813.1, read as the reverse complement.
CGTAGTGTGTGCAGGATATTGTTAGTGTGCGGGGATCGCTGATCGGTGCGGACTTGGTGAGCCAATTTCTTGGTGGGACTGTTTCTGTGCTGAATCTCTAAACTAAACTAAATTAGGCTCAAACTAAAATATGGGCAGGTGGGTGGGGTAGGTGTCACTAACGGGCCTGTTGTTGTATGTGTCTGGCTCTACGACAACTGGTGAGCGGTCCTGAGCTACTATCTTATCTCATTGGAGACCCTCGGACTATATATTTAATCAGACTTTACTGGACTTGTCTCTTGAACTAAATGTTATTCCCTTTATCATGTATCTGTACACTGTGGATATATGTAATCATATATAGTCTTTCTGCTGGCTGGTTAGCACGCAACAAAAGCTTTTCATTGCACCTCGATACACGTAACAATAAACTAAACTGCGACTCTATTCGAAAAACAATTTGAATGAATTGTAAGACTGTAATTAAAAACGAATTACAACCTTGTTAAATAATTAATATGTTAAGCTGATTAAAACAACTCGCTGGAATTGCTGACCCCATTCAGATGAGGGGATTGTTGTTTGATCTGCCGGTTCTCTCAGGTGTGGCGCCCACATGGCTGATGACTGGTGAATCTGGTCTGTCTCAGCACATCAGTGATGCGCGACTGGGCACAGTGGGAAGTGGTTGTCCTGGACAGGGAATGGCTGTCCTCTAGGGTTTCCCTATGGAATCTCTGGCCACAGTTAAAGAATACTTTTTGGCTCCATATCCCTCACGCTCCATCCAGGAAAACAACCAAGGCACAGCGCGTAGGCGAGAGAACCATCTGTTGATGTTGGTATTTTATTGTCACGTGTACTGAGATACAGTGGAATTTTAAATGTTATTTTAGCGTGCTCTCACGTCAAATCATACCACACGTATGTACAATCAAGCCGTCCACAGGTTGTGCAAAAGAGAATGAAAATAGAGTGCAGAATATATTGTTGCAGCTACATAAAAACATGTTTGAGCTTTAGCAGTGGTGGACTTGGATGAGGCAAGATTAAATGTAATCTGACCTCTTACCATATTGCATTTTGTAATTTTGAATCTGGTTTGGTTGTTGCGATCCTCCAAGATGTGATATCAGTAATCATCTTGTTGCAGAGTGTGCTGGTGATGTTCGGAGCATCTTAAGAAGGGTCCTGACCCGAAATCACTCCTGTCCATGTTCTCCAGAGATGCTGCCTGACCCGCTGAGTTACTCCAGCACTTTGTGTCTTTTTGTGTGAACCATCATCTCCAGTTTCTTGTTTCTATGTACGGATGAACTTGCTTGCTGGTGAAATCAAAAAGCTTGTGCCTGCAATAGGACAAGTTCCTTGGTAAAGCATCAAGTGCGGAATGTAATGTTGTTATTATATTACTTGTTTGCTCTGTTTTAATAAGGCTATTGATATAGAGACAAAGAACATAGGTGCAGGAGTAGGCCATTCGGCCCTTCGAGCCAGCACTGCCATTCAATATGATCATGGCTGATCATCCAAAATCAGTGCCCCGTTGCTGCTTTCTCCCCATATCCCTTGATTCCATTAGCCCGAAGAGCTGTATCTAACTCGAATGCACCCAGTGAATTGGCCTTCACTGCCTTACGGGCCTGTCCCACCAGCATGCAACTCTATGCGATTAGCGCGACCTAACATGGTCGCTTGAGCCGTCCGGCGTCGTGGGGCCGGTCCCACTTCGATCGCCGGAGCCGTGCGGAATTGTGCGGAGTTCGTCCCGACACCGCGTGGGGCTCCGAAAAACCGACTATGTCCAAAAATTCCGCACGGCAACGGCTTGTCGGCTCGCAGTTGCCTCGACATTTACACACCGCCCCGACATCGTGCCTCCGTGAACCTATTTGTAAGTGCCTCCGTGACCCTCTATGTGTGTGGCTCCATGGCCCTCTGTGTGTGTGGCTCCGTGGCCCTGTGTGTGTGTGTGCCTCGGTGCCCCTCTCTGTGTGCCCCTCTCTGTCCTGGTGAACTTACCTTGGACTTCGCTCCAAGTTCGCCTCACTTTGCGCCGCGTTGCGCCACTCACCCGACCTACGCGCGGCCCCTGCTGCCGGTTTGGTTGCGCTTGCCGCATGCAGGCGCATGCTGGTGGGAACGGCCCTGTACAGGGATCACCCGACCTCCGCGCGGCCCCCGCTGCCGGTTTGATCGCGTTCATCGCATAGAGTTGCATGCTGGTGGGACAGGCCCTTTATGTGGCAGAGAATTCCACGGATTCACAACTTTCTGTTTTTCCTCATCTCAGTCTTAAATGGCATACCCCTTATTCTTAAACTGTGACCCCTGGTTCTGGACTCCCCCAACATTGGGATTTTTTTTCCTGTATCTAGCCTGTCCAATCCCTTAAGAATTTTATATGTTTCTGTAAGATCCCTTCTTATCCTCTATGAATTGGCAATCCACAAATATTGATTTAAGTGAACGGAATATAAGGTTGCTATTAACTCAAGCCAGTAAAATGAACTTGAGTCTTAGTGCAACTGGGAGTTCTTTAAATGCCTTTGTTAAATTTGTAAAAGTCAACAAAAAACTACTGTGAATGCTGACTGCATTAAATGTCTAAGTAATCACTATGAGTGTCGCATCATTATGCAGAACCGATTGGATATGCTGGACGCTGAATACAAAAGCAGGGAAGTTTTAAATCATCAAAAAAACACTGGTAAGGGCACAGCAGGAATATTGCACCAAATTCTGGTCATTAAAATGTTTGGGAAGGATGTGAAGTTTCCAGCGAGGCTACAGAAAAGATTGATTGGTATAGATCCATGAATGAGGGATTTTATATGCAGAAGCTGGGGGCTTAGTTTAGAGATACAGAATGAAAACAGGCCCTTCAGCCCACCGGGTCCATGCCGACCAGCGATCCCCGCAGATTAACACTATCCTACACCCACTAGGGACAATTTTTACATTTACCAAGCTAATTAACCTACAAACCTGCACGTCTTTGGAGTGTGGGAGGAAACCGAAGATCTCGGAGAAAACCCACACAGGTCACGGGGAGAACGTACAAACTCCGTACAGACAGCACCGGCAGTCGGGATCGAACTCGGGTCTCCTGTCGCTGCATTCGCTGTAAGGCAGCAACTCTACCGCTGTTCTCTTGGAGCTGAAGCAGATTGAGGGGTAAAGGGTGATGGATCCGAAATGTTAATTACTGATCTCTCCATGGATAGCATTTTCTGTTTTCATTCCAGTTTTCCAGCATCTGTAATTGTTTTGCTCTTGCTACAAAATTAAGGGCAAAGTCACAGTTATACAGCATGGAAACAGGACACTTGGGCCGAATCGTCCATGCTGACCTAAGGTGCCTACCTGAAGAAGTCCCATTGTCTGTTTGCTCTATGTCTCTCTCTCGCTCACCTTTCCATGTACCTGAGAACTTGTCTTTTAAACATTGTAATTGTACCTGCCTTCATCACGAGCAGCTCGTTCCACATGTTCACCATTCTTTATGGTTCTTTATTATCATGTATGCGCAGCACAGTGAAATTCTTTTGCACAATCCACAAAGGCGCAGTCGCCATATTTTGATGCTGTTTACAAGAAAATGTCCACAAGTCCGGTCCACAAGTTGGAAGTAAAGAACCATGAAGGACAATTCTCAGTGTGGAAAAAGTTGTCTCTCAGGTCCCCTTTAAATAGTTTCCTTCTCTTTTTCAATCTGTGCCCTCTGGTTTTACACTCCCCTATCCTGGGAAACTGACAATCTACCTCATCTATGCCCCATAAGATCACCCAATGGGCCAAATGGCTTTGTTCTGAGATCCTTGATTTGTTGGTACGTCCATTTGCTGTACTAACCAAAGCAGGAGGCATAATTCCATTTCTTGCCTGATCACTATTTCTTTTGTCTCTTTGAAGTTTCAAAAAAAAAAGTCAAGTAGATCCCGGTTGGTGAATATTTCCATCCAGATTGAATTTAATTTTGGATTTTATCTTTTCGTGCATATCATGTATAATGATACATTTAAATGCTGTAATCAAAGCTTAATGCCACCGTCAGGTGTAGCCAGAAGTGTCTGCTTTGTCCTTTGTGTCAAAGTTAATAAAAGCTCCAATGTTTGAGGTCAATTCCCATACAATTTCCTTCGTGTTTACTGATACCATTTTTTAAAATTCTTCCTTTTCAACTATTTAACTAATTCTCTTTGAAGTTGATGTCATCTGTAATTTCAAGAATGTATGTCTTGCCAAACATCTCTGAGCCCGCATTGTACCATAATTATTCTGGATACTTGCCGTTGGCATTTCATCAGTTGGGAGCCTGTTCTGAGTTGGAGCAAGCGGCAATGATCTTTAGCAGCCACAAGAAATTGGAGATGCTGGAATCTTGCACAGAACACAGTGTTGGAGTAACTCAGCGGGTCAGGCAGCATCGCTGGGGGACATGGATATCTGGAGGACATGGATGGGTGTCGTTTTTTGGGTTGGGATCTTTCTTTCGATTACTGTGCTTTCTACAAGGGGACATAGATATTGGATAGTTATCTGGCCATCGACTGTTGGTGCTTTCACTGGGTCGCAGTGACCATCTCCAGGGACCTTTGTTGAGAGTTAAGAAACCAGGCAAAGCTGGGGCCATTTGATCGCTTGTTGGATGGACATTTATCTGAGGAGGTCAGGTGCGACGCACAACAAGGGAAATGCGATTTGAATATTCCCTCCAAAGGGCGGCGCAGCGGTAGAGCTGCTGCCTTACTGTGCCAGAGACCCCGAGTTGATCTATGGGGGTGCTGTTTAACGGAGTTTGCACATTCTCTTTGTGTGACCACACGGGTTTTCTCCAGGTGCTCTGGTTTCATCCCACACTCCAAGGATGTTAAGGGCCTGTCCTACAAGCATGCAACTCTATGCGATTTGCGCGACCTAACGTGGTCGCTTGAGCCGTCCGGCGTCGCGGGGCTGGTCCCACTTCGATCGCCGGAGCCGTGCGGAATTGTGCGGAGTTCGTCCCGACATCGCGCGGGGCTCCGAAAAACTGACCAGGTTCAAAAATTCCGCGCGGCAACGGCGTGTCGGCTCGCAGTCGCCTCGACACATTACGCACCGTCTCGACGTCGTGCCTCCGTGAACCTATCTGTAGGTGCCTCCGTGACCCTCTATGTGTGTGGCTCCGTGGCCCTCTGTGTGTGTGCCTCTGTGCCCCTCTCTGTCCTGGCGAACTTACCTTAGACTTCGCTCCAAGTTCGCCTCACTTTGCGCCGCGTTGCGCCACTCACCCGAACTCCGTGCGGCCCCTGCTGCCGGTTTGGTCGCACTTGCCGCATGCTGGTGGGAACGGCCCTGTACAGGGGGTCACCCGACCTCCGCGCGGCCCCCGCTTCTAGTTTGATCGCGCTCATCGCATAGAGTTGCATGCTTGTAGGACAGGCCCTTAAAGGTTTGTAGGTTAATTGGCTTTGGGGGAAATTGTAAATTGTCCCTAGTGTGCAAGAGGGTGTTAGTGCCCAGGGTAATTGCTGCCAGGGGTGGAATCACTGGGCCAAACGCCCTGATTCTGCGCTGTAACTTTAAATTCTAAAGTAAATCAGTTAAACAAATCCCATGGGGTCGTTTGAAAGAATGCAATTAATTCTTCAAATTATTTATTTGCAATAAAAGGTGAAGGCAAATCGAATAGAAGATAAAGGTCTGGAATGCGGAGTACAGCACTCCTGAGTGCAACACTGAAGCAGTGTTTGGTTTCCTGGTGACAGTGACCCAGGGTGACAGTCTCCCAGCTCTGTGTGTTTTATTATGGACCGTACACCACCCCGTGCCAACACCTATACTCTGTGCCTCTCTTCCTCTCCCCTGGATGCTGGGTCACATCCCGGAAAGAATGCTTTTCCCCACTTTTAATTTAATTTTCATTTCAAATTATCGCGTACCTTGTGTGTTATGAATGTTGGCAGGCCGGCCAATCTGCCCCCCGGGGATGAATAAAGTTCTGTCGTATCGAAAGTAAGAATTCTTTGATGATTGTTGCTACTTTATGTACAGCTTCTGCTCACCCAGATGATGGAATAGCAGATGATGATTTGACGTTGCGCGGGCTTTGTAGAGCCTGGTGCTTTCTGATCTCAGCTGCGAGCATGTTAAGTGTCTGGAGCACCTTGTGTTTACACCACAGGGGATAGTTGTTCCTTGCCATGGACAGACGCCACATACAGACACTCTTGCTGGGGGAAAGCGCGCTAATGGTTGGTTGCAGCAAATAATCCGCTTCCTATCCGACACGGCCACTGCAATTAACTTTCTCAGGCAGAGGATTTGAATAGTTTTAAGGAACATTTACACAGGTACATGGATAGGACAGGTTTAGAGGAATATATATGTATGGACCAAATGCAGGCAGGTGGGACCAGTGTAAATGGGACATGTTGACTGGTGTGGGCAAGTTGGGCTACAGGGCCTGTTTCCATGTTGTAAGACTCTATGACTGTCGTCACCAGTTTTCGGGCTTGTTCTGGGGTAGAGGGAGACCTGCACTGGAGAGGTGAAGGTGTCTGACTCTGCAGCTCACGGGCCCTGGGTTCCTGAGTTGGAGCAACTGCAAAGACATTCTTGCCCTCTCTCTGCTGCACCAACCTGCCTTATTTGTCCGTTCTTCATATGAACGAGGAAGTCCAGGCTAACCCTTGCATTTTGACCATGTCAAATTGAAACCCTCATGTTCTCAGCTTGTTGTCAGCAATCCGTGCCGGTAAAGTCATTTTGATGTATGTTTCTGGGGTAGCAAGTGTTGGAGGAATGGACACCTCAAATTTATTGATGAACTGGTTCAGTAACTACTGCAAATAGAAACATAGAAAAACTAGGTGCAGGAGTAGGCCATTCGGCCCTTCGAGCCTGCACCGCCATTCAATATGATCATGGCTGATCATCCAACTCAGTATCCCGTACCTGCCTTCTCTCCATACCCTCTGATCCCCTTAGCTACAAGGGCTGCATCTAACTCCCTCTTAAATATAGCAGGTCCAATATAAATGGTCCAATGAGCCATACATTTTGGGACTATAACCATGGATTGGTACATATCCTTTGAATTTCTGATATATGAAGTAGCCCAATTCTGAGGCTATAATCTCTTGAGTCTCCCACTAGAGGAAACATCCTCTCCACATCCACTCTGTACAGGTCTTTCACTATTCAGTAAGTTGAAATGAGCCCCCCCCCCCCCGTCATCCTTCTAAACTCAAGTGAGTACAGGCCCAGTGCTGTCAAATGCTCATCATATGTTAACCCAATAATTCGTGGGATCATTCTACTAAACCTCCTCTGGATTCTCTCCAATGCACAATCCACACCATCCATCCACATGAACCAACCCAACAAGTCATTCTACAGGAGCATTGGGGACAGGCACTAACTGCAATTATAGTTGATGCCTAATCTTTTGCACTAGATTTCATAAATATCCATTCTTTTTCCAAATGATTTCACCTCTTCCTCACAATAACAAGGCACAAACTCCCCTTTGCAGATTTATGTTGTCTCATTTGATCTGGTAATCTCCATCCAAGTCCCTGTGTATCTGATAGATTCCTATGACTTCAACAGGCCATACATAGTCTCTGGTTGACTGATTACTTCTCATTCGTGCTGAAGTAACAGAGTTGCATTCGGGAGGTTTCAGTCTGAAGTGTTCATCAATTTGCCAATATTTGGGGGGAAAAAGATCACAAATGCACCTGCAATTCCTTCATGTTTTTCCTTTGGAAACGTTCATGAACATTGGAGCAGGTTTAGGCTATGTAGCTCCCATAATTTGATTCACCATTAAATAGGATCATGGCTGATCTGACTTGGTTTCAACTCCATAAAACCCTTGATTATACTAAGTCTGAAAATCTGTCCATTTCAACCTTGAATATATTCAATCAATACATATTTGCAGCTATCTAAAGTAGAGAAGAACATTTTCCTCATCTCTAACTTACATGGGCAGCCCCTATTTTTAAAATCACAAGACTAGATTTTTGTTTCTCGGTCTTTGCTCTGTCGATGTCTTATAGTCTTCCTTTTCATTCCTCTGAACTCCATTGAGTATTGGCCCAATCGATGCAGTGAATCACAAAACACCTAATTCGTCTTTGGAATCAATCGTGTGAACCTTGGAGTCAATCTTCCAGAGAACCTTAATGACTATCTTAATCACTTCTTCCCCCAGTATGGAAACCTCAACTGCGTACAATATTCCCTATGTGGTCTCCCCAACATTTTCTACGGCTGTAACCTGGCATCACAACATAGAAACCGATCCTTCAGCCAAACTCATCCATGCCAACTAGGAAGCCTTCCTGAGCTAGTCCAATTTGTTTGCGTTTGACCCACTTTTCCCATCCACGACCTTGTCCATATGTGTTTTTGAAACATTATAACTTGTACATGCCTCTACCTTTGCCCCTGGAAGCTCGTTTCATATATCCTTCAGTCTTTATGTGCAAAAACAGGCTCGTCAGGCCCCCCTTTTTATATCATTCCCCTCGCCTTAAACCAGTGCTCCTCTAGTTCTAGATAACCGCTATCATGGGGATAAGACTGTGACCATCCACATTATCTATGCTCCGCAAGACTTTATCAACTTCCATAAAGTCACCCCTCCTTCGCTCCAGGAAAAGCAATCTCCAGCTATCCAGTCTCTCCTTTGAACTCAAACCTTCCAGTCCAGTCAAGTTCCTTCTGCACCCTCTCTGTCTTAATCAATGCCTTAATCGCAACTTCCTGCAGTGTGGCAGCCTCCAGTGCACACAATGGTCCACGTGTGACCTCACCAACGTTTTGCACAGCTGTAACATGACATCACATCTCTTGTACTCTTTGCCCTGTTCGATGAAGGCATGCATGCAAACGCATTCTTCACCAACTCATCCGACTCTGTCGGTACTTCTGTGAATTGTATCCAATGCAAATATATCCCTCCTCAAATAATGTTTTCAAATTGTACTGAGGTTTTATGAACGCATCCTACATTTCGTAGAATGACGCATTCAGCAATTTATCCCTGTTTGCTCTGACCAATTTATTTTCTCATTCTGTTGAAGCTGGTAGAAGTTAGATTTAAACCTTGAACTCCTCCTCCCGATTTGACATTCTCAATCAGATTAAGATATTCTCAGTCTGTTTGCCCAACCTCTCCTCTATTGCTCTCTGTACCCTTTCCAAAGCCTCCACATCATTCCTGTAATGGATATGCACACCATACTCCCAAATGTTTTATAAAGCTGCAACATGACTTCCTAAATCTTATATTCATTGTCTTGAATGGTGAAGGCAAGCATACCACCCCCTTCCTTTCCCACCCTCTCTACATGTGTTACCACTTTCAGAGTGTTATGAACTTGGATCCCCAAAATCCCTCTGAGCAGTGGCTGTCCCTTATTTAGCTCATGTGGGATCTTTCGAGGGTCTTTTCCCAAAGTGTATCTCTCATCAGGGTAGCACAGCCCCCATGAGCTGGGTTGCTAGCTCGTGGAGCAAGTTGTTGCAGCAAAGATCCAATCAATTTTAGAATATTGCGCGCTCCTAGCAACCAGCGGGCTCAGGTTCGTGAAACATCTGTCCTCATCAACAGGTGCACCCTGTTGCTATGCCACCTCATACACAACCAGAAGGAGAACAAAATAAGCCTTATTAAGATGAACAATGATTATACACTGGGACCCGAGGTAATAAATGACGGACGTGCTGTGTAAATGTTAAGATTGTAGGCAGAGCTGGTTGCTATTATGTAGAAGGGATAATACATTTTGATGCTTTCAGTAATGTCCTGAAACCCTTTGTTGTTTAATATGTGCTGTTTGGTGCATTTCCTTGAGGGTTTTGTTTGCAGAATTTATGATCACAAAATGAAGTCTCTTGGGATGTAGTGACACCGGTGCGGCAAGGCGGTGTGCATGCTCATCATTTGCTGGCCTGGTGGTATTTGTAAACTCATTGAGGGCCAGGAGACCTGGAGGAGGAGGTAGAGGCAGAGAGCAGGAATCGCTGCTTCTCTTGTCTGGAGGATACACTTTTTCTGTTGATTGCAACCATATTTTATTTTAATTGAATGGCAGAGGATATCACAAGAATTTCTGCTAAAGTTGTTGGCAAGGAAAGATGATATGTTATTTATTCTGAATTCTAATCCTGCCTTTGTTTAAAACACATGATTGCATTGGCAAGATAAATATATTCTCCTCGCCCTTTCTGCTTTCCGCAAGGACGCTCCCCAGTGAATCCCTGGAACGCTCATCCCTCCCACTCATTCCTCCCCGTCCTCTGGCAATATCCCCTGCGACCGTAGGAGTTGTGACGCGTGTCCCTGCGGCACCTCCTTCATTACCATCCAGGGACCTGAACGGCTCTTCCCGGTGAGGCAGCTCCTCCAACCTGGTTGTCTGCATCCAGTGCTCCCAATGTGACCACCTCTATATCGGTGAGACTAAACCCATTTTCTAGAGCACCTGCGCTCTGTCTGCCAACGGCCTTCTTGAGCTTCTGATTCACCTCCACCCCATTTTTTACACTGGACTTTGTCTCTGGAACTGATGCGCTGCAGTGCTGTGGACTGTATTCTGTACTCTGTATCTTCCCCTTTGCTCCATCTATTGAGTTTGACTAGATTGCATTCATGTGTAGCATTTTCTGATCTGAAGGGATAGCACGCAGAACAAAGCCTTTCACACCTTGGTACATGTGACAAATATTAACCCAAATGTAAACCTCATTTCAACTCCCCGTCCCATTCCCACACCAACCTGTCTGGCCTTGGCCTTCAATGCTAGAGTGTGGCCCAAATGCAAATGTGAAGAACAGCTCCCTATATTGCCCTTGGGTAGTCTGCAGCCCAATAGTATGAACATGAAAATTTCCAATTTGAGGTAACCCCCTCATATTCCGGTGCTATTATTTCGGGTCCACCCAATTTCTCTCCCCCTTTGTTCATCTTTTCTATCCCTGCACCCCCCCCCCCCCCCCCCCCCTTCATTACTAAGACTAGTTACTCTCCCCACTGGGTTTTATCTGCTCAGAGACCAGAGTTCGATCCTGACCTCGGGTGCTGCTTGTGTGGATTTTGTGCGTTCTCTCTGTGAGGAAGAAGATTAATCCGCTGGTTATGTTAATTTTTATGTAGTTGTGTGTCTTGTTGCTTTTTTTCAGTCTGGCTTTTTTAGTAATTCCAGTTTGACTGTACCTTAATTGGTATGTGACAATTAACTGTCCTTTGAACCATTGACTGTGTGGGTTTCCTCCGGGTGCTCTAGTTTGCTCCCACATCCCAAAGACGATGTGGTTCGTTGTGTACATCGATTAACCGACCATTGTAAATTGCCCCTCGTGTGTTGGTGCAGATGCAAGAGGGGGATAAACATAGGACTAGGTGATCGATGGTCAGCGTGTGCCAAAGGGCCTGTTTCCATGCTCCTTCACCAATCTTTCAATCCCTTCTCGTTCATCCCTATCCTCTCACCTATTGCTTTCCAACCCCTGGCTCGCCCCTCTCCCGCTCACCTCTTTACACCGGCCATCTTCCCTCTACATTGCCTTTCCTGATGCAGGGTCACGACCCCAAACACAGAGGCTGCTTGACCCGCTGTGTCCTGCCAACACATTGTTTGTGCTCCAGATTTCAGCATCTGCAACCTCTGTGTCTCAAAGAAGAAAATATTAATGTCCAGCAGTAAGGCTGTACACTGGCACTTTCAATATTCCGATCAGCATTGAGGTTTTACAGAATGCATGTAGTTAAAGATCATCTTGCTCCGACAAACATTTCATCTACTCCGTTATGGTCACAACTTTCATCTTCCCAGTTAGGCTATGTTTTTGTTGCAACATGCTTTTTGTTGTTGTAATTCGCAAAGCAGCAGTCTCCGTCTTCTTTTGAAACAAATTCTCTCCAAACTTTTGATATTGCCAAAAATAAACCATTGGTTCAAGGGATTTTTCTGCAACAAATGTACAAACGATATATAAATGTAGTCAAGCAAAAACAAAATGTATATATTTAAAATAGAAGTTAAAGTAATGTCCAATGTGGAGACACAGCATGGAAACAGGCCCTTCGCCCCGCCGACCTTCAATACTTCTTTGTGATCCCCAGTCTCTCATCCACTCCCTACACACTCTGGGCAATTTACAGAGGACCAATTAACCAACAAACCCGCACATCATTGTGATGTGGGAGGAAACCGGAGCATCTGGAGGTGGTCGCATAGGGGTAACGTGCAAACTCCACACAGACAGGAAACCTGAGGTCAGGATTGAACCTGGGTCTCTGGTGCTGTGAGTCAGTGGACCTACCAGCTATGCCACCGTACCACCCTTACACCACAATGGTGCCATATATAATATGCCTAAAATGTTAATCTCTGGTTTCAGCGCTGTAGGTGGCTGCTATTTGCGTACATCGGATATGCAGCAAAGAATTTCACTGTGCCTCGTCACATGTGACAATAAGTATTCCATTCCGTCAATCTTTATTTGCCAGTTTGCTATTCATTTAGAATTTCAAAATAGTAGAGACTGATCAGAGTTCACATCTGCTTTACTTCTTGATAAGCATTTGTCCTTGATATGGAAGTTGATCATTATGAATAAAACATTTCTGCATGAGCTGCGCAGTATTTTGATGTAACCTATGAGTCCTGATGGTGCAAGGTTTTTTTCCCACTCTTTCCAGTGCAGTCAGTATTGAGTAAATCATGCGGTGTAACCTGTCCCACTTAGGAAACCTGAACGGAAACCTCTGGAGACTTTGCGCCCCACCCAAGGTTTCCGCGCGGTTCCCGGAGGTTTTTGTCAGTCTCCCTAATGGTTGAAAGTGGTTTCCGTTTTAAAAATCGGTGATTTTTTAGTTGAAGCCGGTTGCGATGCTAGTTGAAGGTGGTTGCCGGAGGACAAAAACCTCCGGGAACCGCACAGAAACCTTGGGTGGGGCGCAAAGTCTCCAGACGTTTCCGTTCAGGTTTCTTAAGTGGGACAGGGGCATTAATAAGCAGGAAGGAACTGCAGTCTTCAGTCTCAAGAAGGGTTTCGACTCGAAAGGTCATCCGTTCCTTCTCCCCAGAGATGCTGCCTGTCCCGCTGAGTTATTCCAGCATTTTGTGTCTATCTTGGGCTGTGTAAATGATGTGGCTTCACTCCAATCTCGACAGCACATGCTTCATCTCCAGTACATATTGGGTCTTTGTGAGTGCCTGCAGTCCAGCACCAAGTGGCAGGTTTCTCATCCTGCTGCAGTTTATTTTCCATCAAATCTAATCAAAATCACTTCACTCCAGGTCCAACAATCCATTGGCAACGTCCGGGCTGGGTTTGAACACTGGCATCAGAAATGAAAACACAGCCACATGACGTACTGCACAATATTTTCCCTCTTGTTAAAAGTTGCTGAGCCATTTGTCATATTGATCTATAGCAAGGGTTCCCAACCTGGGTTACATTTACCCCCTGGGGTAAATTTCACCTACCCAGGGGGTAAATGTGTTGATTCTGGATGTGTACATATTTTTTTCTCATTGACTGACTCTGTCTTAATCAATGTCTTAATCGCAACTTCCTGCAGCGTGGCAGCCTCCAATGCACACAATGGTCCACGTGTGACCTCGTGTGACCTCGGAGTTAAGATTTAGGGCAAAAGATTTAATAGGAATCTAAGGGGTAACTTTTTCACACAAAGGGTGGTGGGTGTATGGAACGAGCAGCCAAATGAGGTAGATGAGGCCAGGACTATCAGAACATTTAAGAAACAGTTACACAGGTACTTAGGATAGGGATATGGGCCAATGCAGGCAGGTGAGACGAGTGTTGATGGGACATGTGTGGGCAAGTTGGGCTGAAGGGCCTGTTTCCACACTGTAAGACTCCATCCCTGTATAACAGGCACATGACTGCCGGCACCCATGCTTTCATTCTTATTAAACGTTGTGTAGCCAGTTGTAAAATTGGTCTATAGTATTTCTTAATTTCAAAAGAGAACGTTCTTTCATACATCTTATTTTCACCTATATGCGCTATTTTATCTGTAGCATTAAGTATTTTGTTTCTCTTATTTGTTAAATGCAAAATTAACTAAATGAAAATAATATCTCGAATTTATCATTTCTTGAAACAAGAAATTTCTGAAACTGAAACAAGACAAATTTCATCACTTCCAGCGATCTCCTCTTCATCGAACCTGAGAGTTCCCAACCCCACACTGTCCATTTTGATATCCTACCCAACATCCACAAAGAGGATTGGCAACGCAGGCATATTGTTTTTGCCCTTACCCCACCAAACCCATTTACAAATACATTGACTATCAGATCCTTTCCACCACCTCCGATCCTCACCCATCCTATCCTACTCTGGGTCCCCCATTTTTCTTCTCGCCACCCTTGTTTCCTTCCTTCTACCAACCTTCCCTATGGTTCTACTTCTCGCTCCCCAACTTGCTTTCTTAATATATTCCACAATTTGCACGCTTTTGGCTTCTCTTTCTATCACCTCCAGCCTTGGTTACTTTCATGTACCCTTCTCTCTCCCACACTACTTATCTGCCAACCAGCTCCTCCTTACCTGGATCCACCGATGACTTCTGTCTGAAGTAGGGCCATGACCCGAAACGTCACCCAATCCTTCTCTCCAGAGATGCTGCCTGTCCCGCTGAGTTATGCCCCTGTCCCACTTAGGAAACCTGAATGGAAACCTCTGGAGACTTTGCGCTCCACCCAAGGTTTCCGTGTGGTTTCCGGAGGTTTTTGTCCTCCGGCAACCACCTTCAACTAGCATCGCAACCGGCTTCGACGAAAGAATTACCGATTTTTAAAATGGAAACCACTTACGACCATTAGGGAGACGGACAAAAACCTCCGGGAACCGCACGGAAACCTTGGGCGGGGCGCAAAGTCTCCAGAGGTTTCCGTTCAGGTTTCCTTAGTGGGACAGGGGCATGACTGCAGCATTTTGTGTCTATCTTCCACCTATGACCACCCTTCCACCTACACCTTTCTCCGAGCTGTCTCCCCTCTACTCCAGTCTGAAGAAAGGTCCCGACCCAAAACGTCATCTGTCCATTTCCCTCCACAGATGCTGCCCGACCCGCTGAGTTCCTCCAGCTGTTTATTATTTTGCACGATTCCAGCAGATACTACCTCTCTTTTGTCTGCCTAACTTAAAATCTGACAAACATTTGAAATGCATTGAGCTGCCTGTGGTGAAACACTCAAGTGTTTTCTGAAAGTACATTACAGTTGTAATGCTCAGAGGGACTGGGAAAGTTTCTCCCAAAGACTATTGAAAGAACAATCATCTCTCACAAAGCAAAATAAACAAATCCTGGAAATCTGAAACATTGACAGAGAATGCTGCAGACAGGACAATAGGGCTGATGCATTTGTAAATATGTTTCAATGGCCTGCAAATGACAGTGCATTGGCGCTGCGGTAGAGTTGCTGCCTTAAGGGCCTGTCCCACCAGCATGCAACTCTATGCGATGAGCGCGACCTAACGTGGTCGCTTGAGCCGTCCAGTGTCGCGGGGCTGGTCCCACTTCGATCGCCGGAATTGTGCGGAGTTCGTCCCGACATCGCGTGGGGCTCCGAAAAACTGACCATGTTCAAAAATTCCGCGCGGCAACGGCTTGTCGGCTCACTGTCGCCTCGACGCATTACACACCGTCTCGACGTTGTGCCTCCGTGACCCTCTCTGTAGGTGCCTCCGTGACCCTCTCTGTCTGTGGCTCCATGGCCCTCTCTGTGTGTGCCTCTGTGCCCCTCTCTGTGTGCCCCTCTCTGTCCTGGCAAACTTACCTTTAAGACTTCGCTCCAAGTTTGCCTCACTTTGCGCCCCGTTGCGCCACTCACCCGACCTCCGCGTGGCCCTCGCTGCCGGTTTGGTTGCGCTTGCTGCATGCAGGCGCATGCTATTGGGAACGGCCCTGTACAGGGATCACCCGACTTCCGCGCGGCCCTTGCTTCTAGTTTGATCGCGCTCATTGCATGGAGTCGGATGCTGGTCGGACAGGCCCTTCGCAGAGCCAGACACCCAGGTTCCATCCACGCTATGGGTGCTGTCTGTACGGAGTTTGTACGTTCTACCTGAGACCACGTGGGTTTTCTCCAGGGGCTCCAGTATCCTCCCACACTCCAAAGATGTACAGGTTGTAGGTTAATTGGCTTTGGTTAAAATTGTAAAATTGTCCCTAGTGAATGTAGGATAGTATTGGTGTATGGGGTGATTGCTGGTTGGCACAGACCTGATGGGCTGAAGGGCCTGTTTCTACTCTATCCCTGAGGTCTAAAATAAACGCTAACGTTGTACTTTTTATTGAACAGCAATCCATATGCCAGCCCTGAAAATGTATTTCTACATGTTGTGAGTATTACTTGTGCCAATAATTACATTTGGAAGTTAAAACATAATTTTCCCCTGATCTCTCAAGAAAGCCACATGTATTTCATAATTATTATTGTGCTAAATATGTATCTTTTAAATATAGTTCATACTTTCTCCTTTGGATTGGGCAGTTCAAACACTGTGTGCCTCGGTGAGAATTCTGCAGTTTAATTGAAGAGTAACAGTCTAGTGTGCCTTGCTTATATTGACGTAGGTAACGCCATGTTGGATTAAAAACCACATTAGAATAAATACATTTTTGAAAATTTTCCTATATGTTCATTCGCACTTTGCTGGTGGTGCATCTAGCAGGGCTGCTGCCTCACAGTACCATGGGCCTGGGTTCGATCCAGACCTCGCGTGCTGTCTAGATGGAGTTTGCACATTCTCTCTGTGACCGGGTGGCTTTCCTTTGGATGCTCTGGTTTCCTCCGGATTTTCCGGTTTCTTCCCTCATCCCAAATACATGCGGATTTGTAGGTTAATTGGCCACTGTGAATTGCCCATCGATGTAAGGCGCGGACGAGAAAATGGGATAACATAACACCTGTGGGAATAGGGGATCGAAGGTCAGTGTGGACTCGATGGGCTGAAGGGCCTTTCCATGCTTTCTCCCAAAACTAAACAAAAGCTGTCGCCATTGTAAAATGCTCCTAAATATATGACTAATATATGAATAGGAAAAGAAGGAATTAAAAAAACAGAATTAATATAGAGGAAATAAATGCATGATTGTGTGTGCGGTGGATCAAATATGGACTGCGTGTGATGAGCAAGAGGAGATGAAATCATTGCTTATTTATTATTGAGTGTCGGAAGCATTGGAATCATTTTTGTTTGTTAATTGAGCTGCGGTGATCATGTGTTTGTACATGACGAAACTGGAGGTTTAGGAATGTGCTGCTCTTAAAATACAGAACATTTTGAATAATCATTAAATATTTCCAATTAGATATTGGAGGGCATCCAAGAATACTTGAGGCATTGGGAGAGCGGTGGCTGAAAGTGTTTCACAGCTCATTGGCTTCATGCTAAGCGAAGATTGGAAAAGAGCTAATATTATTGCAGTCTTGGTTTAAAAAAACCGTAGACACACACAACATTGGAAGGTATAGGCCTATTAACTTGACAGCGGTAATCAGGTATAACATTTCTGCATGGTGAGCTAGAGAAAATCAGATGCCTACGTTTCTGACATTGGGAAGTATGAAATTATAAATACCTCGCTTTGAATACATTTTTGAGATCGTTCGACACCCTGATCTGACCAATTCTCCCTCCAGGACGTATATTGGTCAATAACTATTCCAATGTTTTACACATGAAGTGATATTGCAATGGATGCCATTTTGAAATTGGTCAATTTTGCTTTGTGATTTCATGTGCATACATATTGAGCAGGGAAAAGTTTAGTTAAACATCCTTTCTATTTATTTGCAGTCCTTGGGTTTATGCACAAAATTAGCGATTATAGCTGAGTAGCTCAAATGTTTTAATTTCACAGCCCTGTGTTGGTGTTGTTTTATCAGCAGCAATAAAAGGTTATTCTGTGCAATTGATATTTAAACTGTAGATGGCAGCCTGGTGGCACAGCAGGCATGTGACATTTTGATTTAGATCAAGTGCAACAACTTGCATTTTTACGGCCATCTACTCTGGGCGAAGAATGAATTGGCGTCCAGTACGCTAAAGATTTACATAAACGTAGTTGAACATCTCGAATAGCACGGGAAAGCAGTCCTGCATTATAGATGACGCAGAGGCTGACTCAACATTGTGGAACTTGGTCTTCTCAGGAAAAGCTGGGACCAGATAACTGGAACCTTGAGTGTCAGTGTGCTTAAGGAGCAACAAGGCTCCATCCCAAACTCTGGCACTACGCATTCCAGATTTCAATCAGACTTTGTGCTAAAAAAAAAACTTGCCCTTCAGATCCTTTTTGAAACACCACCCTCTCACATTAAACTTACGCCCTTTTTGTTTTTGACACCACCAGATGATGGGTAAATGATGAAGTCTTTGAGGCAGGTGCAATACTTTTTCACATTTAACATTTAACAGTTACGTGGATATGAAAAAAATAGATGGTATGTATCAAATGTGGACAAATGGGGCCAGCTTAGATGGGGCATCTTGGGCAGCATGGATGAGATGGGCTGAAGGGCCGTTGCCATGCTGTCTGTCTCTAATTTGGTGATTTTATGACTGAGCTGATACAGTATTTATTGTCAGGCTGTCAATTTATCCATGGATAGGAAAGGTTTAGGGGGATTTGGGCCAAACGTGGCAGGCAGGACTAATGTCGAAAGGGCAACATGCTGAGTTATTTGTTGGAAAAATGTTTAAAAGTTAATTTGGAATCTTTCTCTCTCACACACATTAGTTTACATTTTTCTGGTGCCATGAATGCAAACTACAATTTCATGGGCACTTATTAGGCATTGCTGCTGCTAATAACTAGTTTTCTTGAGCAAGAGCATAACATCCAGTCCATAATGTTGCGATGGGTACAGAGGCGGCTCATTAGACCAACCTGGGCTCGAAAATTCCGATTAAAGATGTTGGGATTCTGTACTATCACTGGTTCTTGATTCTTGAAATTCTCGTTACCCCTCTGCATCCGCTATTCTTGCTTTCTCGTGCGAACGAGCACCGCTATTTATGCGGGTACACCAGGCAGAGCGACCCAGTGGTGCGTCAATGTTGAAACTCTTCAGGGATGTTTCAAGAGAGTCATTGAATATCTTTTAAAGTTTTCAGTTCAGTTTATTGTCCACGTGTACCAATGTACAGTGAAAAGCTTATGTTGCGTGCGAACCAGCCTGCAGAAGGACAATACATATTCACAATTGAGCCATTCACAGTGTACAGACACATGATAAGGAAGTAACGTTTTGTGCAAGGTAAATCCAATCAAAGATAGTGTGATGGTCCCCGACGAGATGGATAGTAGTTCAGTACTGCACTCTGGTTACGGATGGATGGTTCCGTTTTTGTCCAGCATTTGATGGTTTGCATTCAGTCAGCTTGCCTGAGTTGAACAAACTGCTGGTTGCAATAAACCACAAGATATCCTGGCACTGTATGTTTGCAACAACTAATTGGCTGTCTCCATGACCTTTTCACATTGCCTTCTATCTCAGAAGCAGTAAAATGGCTGTAACTGAATTAATAGCACAGATTTGGTGCAAGGCTTGCTGTGTTGGGGCTCATGATAAAGGAGCCCAAATGGGTCCAGATTTGGCAAATAGTTTTCCCTGGCTTATTTCTGTTTATGGGAATGATATTATTCACGGTACTGCCCTGGGAGCTGGGGATGTGTTTACATTACAATTAAAGCATAAAGTACTTGTGTTGTAACACCAGGATAAGTGCTCAACCAAGAAAACCAAACCTAAAGCCAAACTACCATCTAACTGAATAAGCCAACTTATGCTAAGGACAGTAACGAACTCCACATGCAATAAACGGCAACTTACATGTTAACAAGCTCTTTTTTAAAACTGATCAGGTGGATGCAAGTATATCATTGGGGTTATCAAATGGGCAAATACTCCCTTCCAATGATAAGCATTTGGCATTGAAAGTCCCAAAGGTGCATTCCTGTTCAGAGTATCCTCGGTGCCAAACCCAGACAATCTTTTTTGCTTCAAATATGGCAACCTTATTGAAATTATCGTGTCAATAATGTACAAAAGTAGGTTACTTATTTCATGCTCTGAGAAGAGCTTATTGAATCATTTCTGATTGTAATATCATTTTCCTACAATTCCAGATCTCTATCCTTTTGCCTTCCAACTTTGGGATTGTATTATGGATCCCGGTAGTCAGTGGGAGTTGAAGACAGAAATATGTAGCAAGATCACTGATGGCTGCAACAATATTTGGAATATTGCGTGTAGTTATGGTCACTACAGGAAGGATGTCAGCTCGCCAATAGCATAGGTGCCCTCCTATTTACTGTATATGTCCTACACTATTTGACGTCCAAGAATGCAACACCTTGCACCTGTCGGGATTAAATTCCATCTGCTGAACCTCCGCCCAACTTTCATCCACCTCTTGTTGGTGCCTTTGACAACCTTCCTCCCCATCCACAGACCCATCAATTTTCACGTCATCTGCAAACTTACAAACCATATCACATCAATGTTTGGCTCCAGTTAAGAGTACCTACGACTAGCATCACGGCCTGCTACGACCTACCTTCGACCTCCTACGACCTCGTGACGACCAAGCGGCGAGTATGAGTCAAGGACAAACTCGGCAGAGGTCGTGAAAGTGGGACAGACCCTTTAGCCAGCTTACCCGAACATCAGAACCTGCCTATCACACAAAATTAGTCAAGTGCCTTACTAAAGGGCCTGTCACACTAGCGCGCGATTAGACGCGACAAGCGCGACCTACCGTGGTCGCTTTAGTCGTCCGGCCTCGCGTGACCCTGTCCCACTGCGATCGCCGGAGTCTCGTGGAGTTGCGCGGACTCGTGTGTAGCTGGTGTCGACATCGCGCGTAGTGTCCAAAAACCGACACTGCTTAAAAATTACGCGCGGCAAAATCCTGTCGCGCAGAACGTGATGACGTTTTGACGTTGTGCGTCTTCAGCGTGGCGTTGCGTGATGACGTCACTGCCCGACGTCGTGCAACGCGCATGCTCATGCGCATCGTCACGTGATGAAAAATAACGTCCTTCCTTCGGACGTCGCGCGTGTAATCGCGCGCTAGTGGGACAGGCCCTTCACTCGCACCGGGATCGCCTGACCCCCATGCGACCCCCGCGTCCGAATTTGTCGCGCTTGTCGCGTCTAATCGCGCGCTAGTGTGACAGGCCCTTTAAGCCCATATAAATGAGCTTATAGATCAAGTCTATCAAGTCAGATAGTGTTCGTGTACGGGGATCATTGCTCAGTGCAGACTTGGTGGGACAAAAAGCCTGTTTCTGTATCTCAAAACCAAACTAACACCTATTCCTTTTCTCCAGAGATGCTGCTTGACCCACTGAGGTACTCCAGTATTTTGTGTCCATCTCCCATATAAACAACATCTGCCACCTGCCCTTCATTAGTCTTAGTATCTGCTTAAAAAGTCTAAATCAATCTGTTGCTGTAACGTTCATCCAAGTATGCAAAAGGCTCTAAAATCAAGTGGTAATAAAGCCCATTGACGGCTGTTTATTTTCTATTTTTCTCCACTATCTTATAGAAACATAGAAACATAGAAAATAGGTGCAGGAGTAGGCCATTCGGCCCTTCGAGCCTGCACCGCCATTCAATGTGATCATGGCTGATCATCCAACTCAGTATCCCGTACCTGCCTTCTCTCCATACCCCCTGATCCCTTTAGCCACAAGTGCCACATCTAACGCCCTCTTAAATATAGCCAATGAACTGGCCTCAACTACCTTCTGTGGCAGAGAATTCCAGAGACTCACCACTCTATATATTTATACCACTTATACCACTTATATCATATTATTGAACACTTTGTATATCCTCAGTATGGGTGATGTGGTATTCATGTGAACATCATGTATGTAAGTGGAAACTAGGCCTGTTTGGTTTGTTGCTCAGCATAAGGTGCAGTGCTCTGTGTCCTGGTTCAGTGATCCACTGTGACTGGTATCAAATGTGGCTTTGTTTTTACTTCCTCTGATTCTTTTATCTTTCGGCACACGCTCAACGGCTGCATGTTGATGTGTAATTTAAGCGATGGAGAATTGATTAAAGCAAAACAAATCAATGCTGTCAACTTCGCAAAACTAACACAGACCAATCCTCTAAAAGAGCAGGCCAAAATATGAATTCCTTGACCGGCATTGTAACAGACATTCATTTGTAAACTTCTCATAGGTTTGGCTTTGTGGCCGTCTCTACCGTCCCAATGATTTGCAGCCGCTTCCTGGCGTGGTGTGCAGCAGAGGTGAACAGGGATCATTTAAAGATGGCGCTTCTGGCTTAGAATTTATAGAATCATGGAATCGTACAGCGGAGAAACGTGACCTCACATCCCCGCTCGTCCATGCTGACCCTGTTGCATATCTATCTTGATCTCATTTGCCTGCATTAGGCCTGTATTCCCCCCCCCCCCCCCCCATGCCTTTCCTATGGAGGAACCTGCCCAAATGCCATCTGACTGCAATTGTAGTTGCCTCGATCACCTCCTCTGGCAACTTGTTTAATATAATCCTCACCTGCTGAGCGAAACGCAGCCCCTTGGTTCCTCAGACCTCACCTTTCGCATTAAACCTGAGCCCTTTAGTTCAAGAATTTGGACGGCATGGTGGAGCAGCAGTGGAGTTGCTGCCTTATCTCATACCATCATCTCCAAGGACCTTAAGTGGGGGGCTACCATTGACTCCACAGTCAAAAAGACACAACAGAGGATGTACTTCCTGCGGCAGCTGAGGAAGCACAATCTGCCACAGCAGATGGTCCAATTCTACACGGCCATCGTAGAGTCTGTCCTCACCTTCTCCATCATGGTCTGGTTTGGCTCAGCCACCAAGCATGACACCTGGAGGCTGCAGCGAATCGTCCGATCAGCAGAGAAGGTTATTGGCTGCAACCTTCCCTCCATTGATGAACTGTACACTACAAGGGCCAGGAAGCGAGCGGGCAAGATCATCTCTGACCCCTCTCACCCTGGCCACAAGCTCTTTGAATCACTTCCCTCTGGAAGGCGACTCCGGATTGTCAACGCTGCCACAGCCAGACACAAAAACAGTTTTTACCCACGAGTAGTTGCTCTACTCCACAGCCAAAAATCTGTAGTCTCCCTTTGATCTGGTATTTTGTTAGCTCACATGCTTGATCAATGGTGTTTTATCATCAATGTTTTATTATTATTAATTTTTAAAGTTTTCTGAGTCATTCGTAACTGTTACTGCATGTCATGTTGTTACTTGTGGGCGGAGCACCAAGGCAAATTCCTTGTATGTGAATACTTGGCCAATAAACTTACTTACTTAAACTTACTTACTTACAGCACCATAGATCCTGGTTCAATTCAGACTACTGGTGCTGTCTGAACGGTGTTTGTACGTTCTTCCCCTGGGTTTTCCCTGGGTCCTCGTTTCCCTCCAACGCTACAAAGACGTACAGGATTGTGTGATAATTGGCTTCGGTAAAATTGTAAATTGTCAGATAGTGTTAGTGTACGGGGATAATTGGTCGGTGCAGACTTGTTGGGTCAAAGAGCCCGTTTCTGCGCTGTACCTCTAAACGAAACTAAGCTAAATCTCTAGCCCAGGGATAAAGACTCTACCTACCCTATCTATGCCCTCCATAATTTTATAAGCCACCATAACATCACAACTCAGTCCCCTCCCGGGACGGAACCCAGCCTTTCCACTTCCTTTATGATGCAATTTGGGATGTTACGCCAGGGCAGGACATGCACAGCCTTTTCCAATTTTCTTCATCACCTCCACAAAAGGACTGAATCAGGCATGTGAGACACGATCTCCCCCGCACAGAACCATGCTGCATCCCAATCACTCCCTGCCTTTGCAAGTGAATATCAATTCTGTCCCTCAGAATCTTCGCCTGCATCCCTCTTGCCATTTACTTGCTCTGCACGTGTGTAAATGGAATCTATTCATATTCTCTCCCTACTTTTCTATTTTCCTCTCCACACTCAGTCTGCTTCTGACTTGCACTATTAAGGACATTTACCTGATGATTTATTTTACTTTGGGTTTTTTCACTGTTATGCCCCTGTCCCACTTATGAAACCTGAACGGAAGCCTCTGGAGACTTTGTGCCCCACCCAAGGTTTCCGTGCGGTTCCCGGAGGTTTTTGTCAGTCTCCCTAATGGTTAAAACTGACAAAAACCTCCGGGAACCGCACGGAAACCTTGGGTGGGGCACAAAGTCTCCAGAGGTTTCCGTTCAGGTTTCCTAAGTGGGACAGGGGCACCAAGGTAATGCTACATTTTTCCACTTCAGCATGTTACTAGCCTGCCCCCTCCCCCACCTCTCTGTTGCTTTGTTGCATTGTTTTGCCTACCAGTGTTCGATTCCAAATAACCCAGGCCAGACCTCCCACTGACCAATGCTTCTGATCAGGAGAGCTTTATCAGGCTTGGCTGATGTTTTGCAGCCTTGGCAACGTTCTATCTGTTTTTTTTAAGCATTACAAGTACCAGGGCCAGAATAGATGTCAAAATAGATTTGGGTTACAAATCTACAGGTCTCATTGTCAGCTATTGGGTGCAATTGGCTGGTTTAACATTTTCTGTGGGGGAATGTGACAATATTTTGGTATTTCATGAGGTTCATTGACTTTCCTGAGTTCTGATATTAGCAAGAATGAAACATTGAATGAATATTGTGTTCAAATGCTTGAATCATTGAGATGCTATCGTTTGGAGGAATTGTCATTAATTGTTTGCCTACATGCTGATTGTCAGTCAGTATTCATTTCAAGCACGAGACAGTCTGTCCAGCAGCCCCTGAAGTCCTTTTATCATTGGGGCAATGGGTGCAGCATCATCAGCAGACTGGAGTTCCCCAATAAGCATAATTTGGGATTTCAACCCTACTAGATTAAAAGCTTCCCATCACTTATTGCTTGAAAATGCTCTCCTTCCATGTCTGTCAGGAAGGCAAAGGACAGAAGGGCAGATAGCATAGACTGTTTTTTATAGATACAATGGAGAATCAGGCCTTTCGGCCCACCGAGTCCATGCTGACCAATGATCACCGTGCACTAGCACTATCTGACTCACTGGGGACAATTTTACCGAAGCCAATAAACCAACAAACCTGCACGTCAATGGAATGTGGGAGGAAACCGACGTTCACGGGGAGAACGTACAAACTCCGTACAGTCAGGATCAAACCCGGCTCTCTGGAGTTGTGAGGAAGCAACTCTACTGCTGTGCCACTGTGCCACCCGGCTGTTGTCATGGGTCAGGACACCCACGCCCCCTTGAACTCGCCCGAAACACCACATTGTCAACAAGTTCACCCATCTAGGAACTATGGTGACTGATAGCCTCTCTTGTGATGAGGAAATCAAATCATGTATGGGAATGGCAGCAATCACTTTTGGTAGGCTGAACAAGCAGGCGTGGAACATCAGGAAACTTGCAATCAAAACCAAGGTAACTGTCCACCAAGAGTGCTTCTTGCGCACGTTACTCTACAACAGTGTAGCTTGGACAACTTATCTACATCAAAAATAAAAATTGAATAATTTTCATTTCCACTGCCTTCGAGGCATCCCGGGAGTTTCTTGGCAGGGTAGAATAGAAACATAGAAACATAGAAATTAGGTGCAGGAGTAGGCCATTCGGCCCTTCGAGCCTGCACCGCCATTCAATATGATCATGGCTGATCATCCAACTCAGTATCCCGTACGTGCCTTCTCTCCATCCCCACTGATCCCCTTAGCCACAAGGGCCACATCTAACTCCCTCTTACATATAGCCAGTGAACTGGCCTCAACTACCCTCTGTGGCAGAGAGTTCCAGACACCCACCACTCTCTGTGTGAAAAAAGTCCTTCTCATCTCGGTCCTAAAGGATTTCCCCCTTATCCTTAAGCTGTGACCCCTTATCCTGGACCTCCCCAACATCGGGAACAATCTTCCTGCATCTAGCCTGTCCAACCCCTTAAGAATTTTGTAAGTTTCTATAAGATCCCCTCTCAATCTCCTGATTTCTAGAGAGTATAAACCGAGTCTATCCAGTCTTTCTTCATAAGACAGTCCTGACATCCCAGGAATCAATCTGGTGAACCTTCTCAGCACCCCCTCTATGGCAATAATGTCCTTCCTCAGATTTTGAGACCAGAACTGTACGCAATACTCCAGGTGTGGTCGCACCAAGACCCTATACAACTGAAGTAGAACCTCTCTGCTCCTATACTCAAATCCTTTTGCTATGAAAGCTAACATACCATTCGATTTCTTCACTGCCTGCTGCACCTGCATGCCTACTTTCAATGACTGGTGTACCATGACACCCAGGTCGCGCTGCATCTCCCCTTTTCCTAATTGGCCACCATTTAGATAATAGTCTGCTTTCCTGTTTTTGCCACCAAAGTGGATCACCTCATATTTCTCCACATTATACTGCATCTGCCAAACATTTGACCACTCACCCAGCCTATCCAAGTCACCAATGAATCTGACCACTCCCTGACCAACATGCCGAGCAATTCTGAAACAGAAGTGTCTCCCCTGGCTTGGACATGTACACAGGATGGAACAATGAATGCATCCCCAAGGATTGCAGCGAATTGTGGACGCAGCCCAGGTCATCACACAAACCAACCT
The DNA here is from genome assembly GCA_963514005.1 of Raja brachyura. Next base: position 18,624,020 of record OY740813.1, on the reverse strand, counting down.
CCTTTCTATTGAAGGTAGACACAAAATGCTGGAGTAACTCAGCGGGACAGGCAACTCTGGAGAGAAGAAATGCTTCAGACTCCCTTCTATTGACTCCATTTATACCTGATGCTGCCTCGGCAAGGCCAGCAGCATAATTAAGGATGAGTCGCACCCTAGCCGATCCAGCCATCCTCTGTCTTTGTCCTTCTGGATGATCGAAGATGGTGGATTGAAGGTCCATCGGCAATTTGCAGCGGGGCATCTTGAAGAGTGGTGGTGGTGGTGGGAGGAGGAGATGAGTGTTTAAGCCAAAGAGGTATGGAGAGACATGGCTCAGTAACAGACCCTTGGGTCCATGCCAACCCTCAAGTTCTCATTAACACTCATCCCATCCTATCCAATTTCAATCTCCCCCTCCATCCCATCAACTCCCCAGATACAACCACTCACTTCCATACTGGAGTCACCGGAAAAAGTGCAGACTCCACACAGATCGTATCTGAATCAAAATTCATTTCTATTACAATTTCTATTAGATATGAGATCATGGATGACTAATTGTCAAACTGTTGATCAATAGGTTCCACGTAATGGCATCTGGGGAGAGAAAAAGAAGCTCCAGCCACTAAGCATTGTTTCAGCGGCTATCATGTTTCAGTAATGGATGTTGTGTGTGAATATGAAGCATTTAAAATGCAACGCTTTTGAAATCGCTGAGGGGAGGGATGAGTGAAGAAAAGAGATGAAGTTAGCACAACGTTCGGAAGAGGATTTGAATTTCTGGGACAAGTAGGAATAGTCCAATGGATAGTACTTGGCAAAAGTTACAAAACCGAAAGGACAGTTGTTTAATAAACACAAATGGATTACATTTTATATGCTCTGAACGTCAGGAAACTCTTGTTTATGTTACGTTACCACAATCATTTTCTCCCATCTGACCGCTCTATCTTTAGCCTCCTTCACCGTTCTAACAAAACTCAACATGAACTCAAAGGACCGCATCTGATGTTCCCAATGACCACGTTACAGACCACAACACTCAACACTGAATTGAACAGTTGCAGATAGCCAGCCTTTACTATATATGCTAGGGCTGGCCGGGCTGGATGTCAGACCATTAATCTGCAACACTAACTCTGATTTCTTCTCACCAGAAGCGATGCCTGACGTGCAGGATATTTCCAGCATTCGGTTTTATTTTATATTTCCGGGAATGACAGCGATTTTTATATCACAGCTCCGTCCATTTTCCTGTCCTGATTCATTTCCCGCTTGTCCAGACATTGAAGTGTGATCAATAACTCTTGCCCCCGCCATCCCCCAGCCAGCACCACCATCTTGGTCTTTGTCTATCACAGGCATTCCCTTTTGTTCTCTCCATCCCTCCCTCTTCTCCGCAACTTAAAGCAGATTTGATCTGAAATATTTTCTTCTACTTAGCAGTTTGTTTTTATTTTAGATTTCCAGCATCGATGCCTAATTTAGCCTTTTGATTCTACAACCAGTAATATTTCATCGATTACAGTAATCCCAAATCGCATCCTTTCATAAATTCATCGCATTTAATGCTTCGACTTTAGAGATACAGCGTGGAAACGGGTCCTTTGGCCCACCGAGTCCGCGTCGATCAGCGATCATCCCGTACACTAGCACTATCTACACTTGGTACAACTTACAATTTTTACCAAAGCCAATTAACCTACAAACCTGTATGCCTTTAGGAGTGTGGGAGGAAACTGGAGCACCCAGAGAATACCCATGCGGTCACAAGGAGAACGTACAAACTCTGCACTGATAGCACCCATAGTCTGGATTGAACCCGGGTCTCTGGCACTGTGCCGCCCTCACTGTACTTCAAGTTACCATTTTTAGGCACTACCAATAAATCTTTGTTTTCGTGTCATGCACAGAACGCACAACATATTTCTAGCTTTCTCTGTTGCCGTCAGAATTCAAATCATGGTTTGCGCTGGTAATGTGCCAAATGATCTCAACACTCTGGGAATATTCATCGTGGTTCTCAGAAATAAATTTTGCACAATTTCCTGTAAATTCATATTTCAGAAATATTTGACCGCCATTGCTCAGATGTTTAAGTACTGATGTGGGTAGCTGCAAGTCACCATCACTGCCTGGTGATGGAGAACTGGCTAGAGCACTGTTAGTCTAGTTCAGATGATCAGGCATGATCATATTGAATGATGGTGCTGGCTCAAAGGGCCAAATGGCCTACTCCTGCACCTATTTTCTATGTTTCCTATGTTGAGTTTTGAGATACAGCACGCAAACAGGCCCTTTGGCCCACCGAGTCTGCACCGACCAGCGATCCCTGCACATTAACACTATCTGCACACACTAGGGAGAATTTTACATTTATACCAAGCCAATTAGCCTACAAACCTGTACGTCTTTGGAGTTGGGAGAAAACCGAAGATCTCGGATAAAACCCAAGCAGGTCAGGGGAAGAGCGTAAAAACTCGATACAGACAGTACCCATAGTCGGGATCGAACCCAGGACCCGAGGCTTTGGCACTGTAAGGCAGCAACTCTACCGTTGCACCACCGTGCCGCCCACTGTTGATCATTCCCTTTGAGAAGTGCGGTTATATTTTCTTTTATTAAAATAATGGATTAATGTGTTTGCTCTAAGGGGGAAAAAAATCAAAATATTTAGCTCGGAGAAGTATCAATTGCATTATCTTTGGTGAGGACCACAGCAGTGATGCCTTTCCGATCGACACAAAATGCTGGAGTAACTCAGCGGATCAGGCAGCATCTCTGGAGACAAGGAATAGGTGACGTTTTGGGTTGGAGACCTTCTTTTGACACGAAACATCACCCACTCCAGAGATGCTGCCTGACCCACTGAGTTACTCCAGCACTTTGTGTCTATCTACGGTATCAGCCAGCACCTGCAGCTCCTTCCTACCAATAGTTTCCAGATGGTTCTTTTGTTTGAATTGTTGCAGAGCATCTTTCTGCAACTTATTCTGAGTTTTAGAAATATAGCATCAAGGCATATAAATGTCCATTTCTGTATATATCTATTTGTTTGCAGACTTCAGAAAATATGAATTAAAAAAACGTGCCTTATTTGTTTGATCACTTTCATTGAGTGTAGTCTTTCTGTGTGCTGCTAAATATTGAACTTCCTGATCATTTAATCATTACACCAGGAGCTGTTCAAATTGTTTCATAAAATGTCAAAGGCCCAAATAAATTGAAAGCAGATCACACTTAAATTCAAATGTTCCTTCATTCTCTTTGCTTCTCCAACAGGAAAGCAGACTATTATCTAAATGGTGGCCGATTAGGAAAAGGGGAGATGCAGCGAGACCTGGGTTTCATGGTACATCAGTCATTCAAAGTAGGCATGCAGGTGCAGCAGGCAGTGAAGGAAGCGAATGGTATGTTAGCTTTCATTGCAAAAGGATTTGAGTATAGGAGCAGGGAGGTTCTACTTCAGTTGTACAGGGTCTTGGTGAGACCACACCTGGAGTATTGCGTTCAGTTTTGGTCTCCAAATCTGAGGAAGGACATTATTGCCATAGAGGGAGTGCAGAGAAGGTTCACCAGACTGATTCCCGGGATGTCAGGACTGTCTTAGGAAGAAAGACTGGATAGACTCGGTTTATACTCTCTAGAATTTAGGAGATTGAGAGGGGATCTTATAGAAACTTACAAAATTCTTAAGGGGTTGGACAGGCTAGATGCAGGAAGATTGTTCCCGATGTTGGGGAAGTCCAGGACAATCGGTCACAGCTTAAGGATAAGGGGGAAATCCTTTAAGACCGTGATGAGAAAGACTTTTTTCACACAGAGAGTGGTGAGTCTCTGGAACTCTCTGCCACAGAGGGTAGTTGAGGTCAGTTCATTGGCTATATTTAAGAGGGAGTTAGATGTGGCCCTTGTGGCTAAAGGGATCAGGGGGTATGGAGAGAACGCAGGTACGGGATACTGAGTTGGATGATCAGCCATGATCATATTGAACGGCGGTGCAGGCTCGAATGGCCTACTCCTGCACCTAATTTCTATGTTTCTATGTTTCTATATTTTCCCTTTCCATGTACCCTCATTTATTTCATTTTTGTGCCCTTTGAAACATTTTCCCCATAATACAGTGATAGTAATTGTGTTCCAAAACCTGTCTCTTACTGTGAACGAGGGGTAGGGGGAGGAGAGCCTTGTGATGCACGAACTGAAAGGTCAAAATGGCATCATGGCTCTCGTTTTACTGTGTTGTTAGTTGTGCTGTATTTTAACAATTGGCACCTAAAGCTTGGGGAAAATAAATTTGTGGAAATGTACATTCAACATGTCAATCTCCAAATAGGCAGAGCACTGGTCACAACAGTTTGGGTCTATTATTGTCATGTGCACTGAGGAACAGTGCCCAACTTTGTTTTGCATGCTGTCCAGACAGAACAGATTTCCTATACGTAAGTACAATTAAACTCAAGTGCAATAGATGAGCAGAGAGGAAGATACAGAGTGCAGAATATAGTTCCAACATTGTAGTACATGTGAAAGTCTTAAGACGGGTCCCGACACAAAATGTCACCCATTCTTTTTCTCCTGAGATATTGCCTGACCCACTGAGTTACTCCAGCACCTGGTGTCTATCATTGTAGCGCATCGGTTCCATAGGCAAAGTCCAATGTCTACAACGGGGTAGAGGTGAATCAGACAGTGCCCTAACTTATGGAAGGAACGTCCAGAAGTTCTAAGAATATAAAGATCACAATTTTGAATATCACACTGCCAATAATAAAGCCTTGTACATGTTTGCATTTTTCCCAACCTGGGATATAGGATCTTTGTGTAGGAAGGAACTGCAGATGCTGGTTTAAACCCAAGATAGACACAAATAGCTGGAGTAACTCAGCGGGACAGGCAGCATCTCTGAAGAGAAGGAATGGGTGACGTTTTGGGTGGAGACCCTTCTTCAGATAGGATCTTTGTTGAATGCCCTTCAGAAGAAAGCAACTCTGAAACTGTAAGGCAGGCTGACAGAAGTAAAGATCTGCTGAAATCGTGGATTGGGCTTGAAGTCGCATGTTGTTAATAACGGCCTTATCAATGACAGTTAAACCACACATCACCACGAGAAGCTCGGCACGTATATTTATTAGAACATTGCACAGGCAGCACATTTTACCCATAGGTCTTTCAGGAAGCACATCATTTATATCGATCAGATTCATGTAAAATTGTAGCTTAATTGAATAATACGAGGATAGACATATACCTGAAGCAAGGATAAATCAAGATTCTCTCTCATTGTTTTCCTTATGATGTTTCTGTAGCTCAGATAAAGTTGGCAATATTAGAGATCCCTAGATCACAAAAGTTATTGAAGGAATGAGAAAAACAGAAGTGAATGGCAGGTGTAAGCAACTATAACCAAGCGATCTCTTGAAGAACGTAGAGAGTGTCCATGAGAAAGAAATTAGGAGGGAAATAAAAGAAGCCTTGAAATATCTTTGTTAGGTAGGATTATGGGGAATCTTAAGTCATTCTATACAAGGTGTAAGAGGGCAGTTAAAGGAAAGAGTGCATTCTTGTGGGACTGAAAGGATAATCTATCTGTGGAGCCAGGGGATGTGGCTGGATGAGCTTATACAGCTTCCTTGTACACTCATAGTCCTGATGCAGCATCTTAACCTAAAATGTGACCATTTATTTGCCTTCACAGAAGCTGCGAAGTTGCTCCAGCAGTTGGTTTTCTGTCAAAAGTTGGAACGTTATGTTGCAACTTTGCAAATCATTGGATGAGCTGCACTCAGAGCATTGCATGCAGTTCTCATTGCCGCACAGTAGGTGGGCCTGTACTTGCTCGTGATTAGAAGAATGAGGGGGGACCTCATTAAAACATACAGAATAGTGAAAGGCTTGGATAGAGTGGATGTGGATAGGATGTTTCTACTCGTGGGAGAGTCTAGGGCTAGAGGTTTATTCCCTCAGAATTAAAGGACGTTCTTGTAGGAAAGAAAACGTTCTTTAGTCAAAGAGTGGTGAATTCTTTGCCACAGAAAGTTGTGGCGACAAAGTCAGTGGATGTTTTTAAGGCAGAGATAGATAGATTCTTGATCTGTATGGGTGTCAGGGGTTATGGGGAGAAGGCAGGAGAATGGGGTTAGGTGGGAGAAATAGATCAGCCATGATTGAACGGTGGAGTAGACGATGGGCCGAATGGCCTAATTCTGCTCCCATCACTTATGACCTTATGCACCCTATACAGTGGTTGCACTGAAGAGAGTGCAGAGAAGATTCACCAGGATGTTGTCTGGATTGAAGAACTTTGGTTGTGGTGAGAGATTAGACAGGCTGGGCTTGTTCTGCTTGAAACTGCGGAGGCTGCATGGTGATCTGATCCAGGTATATAAGACAATTGAATAGTCAAGGCACAGAGGATCACGTCCTAATGTGGGCAAATGGGTTTCCTGTAGACGGGCAAGAATGTTGGCATGGACATGATAGGCAGAAGGGTCTGTTTCTGTGCCGTACAATCCTGTGACTCTGTGACAAGAATATTATGATGACAAAGCCGTCCTGGAGATTAAAAAAAATTGTTTTATGTAAACTGACACTGACAATAGTTTACCTTGCTCTGCCGGCACTTTCAGTTATTGTTGACATTATTACCACTGAAGGAGTTCACAGACAGACCTGTGTCTTGGGCACAATCAGCTGAGAAAGTTCCATGTTTGCAGCCTTGCCTGTTGGACTGAGAGACGGTCACAACATCAGTGCTGGTATAAACCTTTTATTAATCTTACGTTATATCAAAAGGGAAATTTTAAAAAATGCTGCTGTCTTGATTTGCAGTGCATGTGAGCGTGGACCTCTCTCCCCCCTCTCCCCCCTCTCCCCCCTCTCCCCCCCCTTTCCCCCCTTTCCCCCCCTCTCCCCCCTCTCTCCCCCCCTCTCTCCCCCCCTCTCTCCCCCCCTCTCTCCCCCCCTCTCTCCCCCCTCTCTCCCCCCTCTCTCCCTCCCTCTCTCCCCCCCTCTCTCCCCCCCATCTCCCCCCTCTCCCCCCATCTCCCCCTCCTCTCCGCCCCTCTACCCCCCCTCCTCACCTTTGCGCTATTAATGTTATCATTATATCAATGCCCATTTCTTTGATCCATTTCTTTGTTGCTGCGAATGGACAATGGAATATTTTCGAGCCAAGAGATTGAAGTTGGCTCTGAAATGCTTTTGTGATGTTTCTTTGAAATGTTGTTTCCTGAGAGCATCTGAAGTAGATCCAATTCCAAACAATGAAAAAAAAACTTGGAAGGAAATGTGTTGAAAACTGTAGTGAAAGAGCAAGAATTAGGAATTAATTGGAGTTCTCTTTCCATGAATAAGGATGGCCATACTTTGTGACAGGATTCTACAGTGGAGGCGTTATTTGGCTTGCTCTAAATCTAATAACATTGTAAGAAATACTCTATTAGTTCTTGTGACAAGAGCAGAATACATACCTTGGGATGAAAAATATCTCCTGCTGGACTGTCAGTGTGCAAAATGCAAAAGCTCTCAGTAAAATGTGCAGATGACCCATTACTCAGATCACCCATTGATGGAGGGCAATGTTTACCAAGGGAAGGCCTCAAACTACTTCTGTCATTCTTGCTTTTTGAAAGGCATCTTGGCAACAAGCTAAATAATAAATATCACACATAAGATAGAGCAAAGCCTGCAGCTGCGAGTTATTGGAACAGTCATAGCATGCAAACAGGCCCTTCAGCCCACTGAGTCCATGCCAACCATCAACCACACAATTTTACACTAATCTTACCCAAACCCATTTTGTTTTCCTTGCATTCCTATGAATGTGCCCCAGATTCTACTGCTCACAACAGCGGACTTACACTTGCCAAACAGCCCACCCAACCTCATGTCTTTGGGATGTGGGAGGAAACTGGAGCACCCAGAGGAAACCCACGCAGTCACAGGGAGAACATGCAAACTCCACATAGACAGCATTGGTGGTCGGGACTCCACACAGAGAGCATTGGCGGTCAGGATCGAAACCAAGTCATTGCTGCTGTTGGAATTGCAACTCTACCAGCTGCATCATTGTATCACACCAGCTGGTTTGATAGGTTTAATATAACAAGTGAATTTTAAAAAAAAAGTAAAATTAAAAATATAAACTAAAGGTGAAAATAAGAAAAGTGCAGGTTACTAATAGATGATTTGAAAATGGTGATGTAATATTTGATCAATTTATTACTGTGTTATATTTTCACTGCACAGTTCATGAGCGTGTATCAGCCCAAGACGATAAGAAGGCCCTCCAATCCTAAGGCAAATCTTTTTCCTTTGAATTGATACAAATTCAGGTGTGGTCCAATGCTGGTTGTGATTGAAGACTTGGATTAAATCTACGGCTTTGGCAGAGGTCAGTCGGGCTGTCTTTCCTGGGCAGATTCTTTTGCTTCCAGTCTCTTGCATTCCAGAGAAGATATGACTGAATCCTGTTGTGAATTGTTGACCCCATCACCTGAAAAGAACTGGTTGTGTTATACGGGGGTCAAGCTTCAGGTCATTTTGTTTTGGGGATTATTTGATTCCAGACCAACTCAGCCTTATGACTGACTATGGGGCTGCCGAGCCAGTGAGAGGCAAAGAACCAGGTTCTGGTCATGAACAATGAGTCAAAGATCCCTTCTCCAATGACCATGTGAAGAATTACTTAATTTCTTTAAATAAATTATGATGGCACTGTGGGACAGCTGGTGGAGCTGTTGCCTCACAGTACCAGACAACTAAGTCCGATCCTGACTTTGGGTGTTGTCTGTGTGGAGTTTGCACGTCCTCATTGTGACTGTAAGGGTTTTCCCTGGGTGCTGCGGTTTCCTAAAGTCCCAAACACGTGTGGGCTTGTAGATTAATTGGACTCCGTAAATTTCCACTTGTGTGTATTGGAGTGGATGAGAAAGCGGGATAACCTAGAAGTAGTGTGAACGGGCGATCGCTGGTCGGCGTGGACCCGGTGGGCCAAAGGGTCTGTTTCCATGTTATATCTCTAAACTAAACTGAAAGTAAAACAAAATTCCATTTCCTGGAGTCAGACAATCCTGGGGCTTGGTGAGCCTCCCTTCCACCTTGGCTGCAGCAGATTTGTTGGAAGGGGCTCACTGAAGTCTGACGAACCAGTTTAGACTTAGACTTGCAGTGTGGAAACAGGCCCTTTGGCCCACCGAGTCCATACGGACCAGCGGCCACCCCCGTACACGAGCACTATCCCACACACGAGGGACAATTTACAGAAGACAATTAACCTACAAACCTGTACGTCTTTGGAATGTGGGTGGAAACCGGAGCACCCGGAGGAAAGGTCACAGGGAGAAGGTACAAACTCGTTGCAGACTGCATCCACAGTCGGGATCGAACCCTGGTCTGTGGTGCTGTGAGGCAGCAACTCCTCCAGTCCACCACTACGCCGCCACAGATGATGCAGAAGATGCCAGTCTTCTGAAGCTGATGGCTTAACAAGGCAAGGAAACCCTTCTGTCGGCAGCTGAAGCTCAATGATGGCGGGGTCTGGCCTCCCAGCCCTGGTACACATTCCCAACCCTTTTACTTGAGTAATGGTAAGTGCGTGTGAGACAGACAGATACTTTGCAACCCATCATGTTAATGCACTTGTAGGGTGTACTTCAACAAATGTGTGCAGACACCCTGATGGAAATACAACATTTCTCTTAAAACCATCAGATGGAACATTTTTGATTTATAGAAGTTGTGCACAAATATGTTTTACAATTGTCGGTGTTAAATGGATAACTCCTGCTTGGACATAATGTAAAGAAGAATTATAACTGGAATAGGAGATACTTCATTTAAAGTATCTTTGTTTCTGACACCGAATGTGATACAGGCTCTCCCGAGTGTCCTGGCATCTTTCTTTGTTCCCGAGCTTGGCAACCGCCGCTGTGGAAGTGTGTCAGTTTTGTGGGTGAATTACATACATCTGTAACTAGTGAAAGCAAAAAAAACATAAAGAAGATTGTAAAAATCCTAGTAATGTGCATGCTTGCGAGATTAAACGATCTCCAAATATAATGTGTGTTTTACAAACCCCTAGATATCCCCAAATCTTTCACTATTTTTTAAGGATGATCAGTTCCAACCAACAAATAAAACTCAGATCAAACTAATTTTTTTTTTTCATTGGAAATAAGCAATTAGTTATCCTCCTCACTTAATAATCCACCAAAAGAACATATTAGTCTGGAGAGTAAAAATTCCATATTCTTAGCCAACCAGACAACTGGTCACATAAATCAATGTTCAGTCTCGCATATCTAGTCAAATTTTCCCTTTCCCTCCATTTGTGTTTCTTTCTGTATTTGATTTGCCCTTGAATTCATCCACTCGAGTTCACCCTCGATCTGTTTATGTCGCTATCCTCTAATCCTCTTCTGTGACGGAGATCCACTTGGTTCCGTGATGCACAGGAGTCCCGGCATCTTTTGTCAGCTCTCCCCCTGCCAACAGGTTTGTAGTCAAAAGATTACAAAACTACTGTGGCGACGAGGTTTATCTGGGGGTGTGATGAGATGAAATGTTTGGCAATATGTGTCTTGGTATATCCATCAAGTTCTTAGATATCCCTGAGGCCACATCAATGAAAGATGATTAAAGATGGTGCTGATTATGGCCCAGCCAAGATAAGTCGTAAAAGCAATCCTGAGGCAGGCAGTGCTGTTCAGATGACGCATTGGCAGAAATTAACGTGTTCACTCTCAAGGAAAGAAACCAATGAGGCAGTGTGCTTCTGAAATAGTATCAGGATGCAAGCTAATGGGGGATATCTGAATCGTTACCAGTGGCGTAGCAAGCCGTGCCATGACCAGATGGAGAAGCCGTCACTTCGAGCACTGTGCTAGTTATATTGAATGTCAACTTCATAGGGATGATTACAGTGGAGTTGAACATAAGATGATGAAATTGGGAAACCACTGCATCTGCAGATGCTGGGTTCTGAAACAATGCTGCAAGATATACTGCAAGATATGCTGCAAGAACTCGGACAGTCAAGCAGCATTTGTGGAGAGAGAAACCAGTCCACAGTTCAGGTTAGATGACCTTCCTTATGATAAAATGAGGTCATAAAGTCATAGACCTATACAGCACGAAAATGGGCACTTTGATGCAACGTCTCCATGCTGACCAAGTTGCCACATTCCTTCTATATCGTATTCTGACGCATTTAATCTAAATTGGCTGTGGGATGGGATCCAATGCAGTATTGAGGAAAGTGAGAATCTGGAAATTCATTCAGAAATCAATATCAGGGCTGTACAATGGGATAGAGTCTGAAGAAGGATCTCAATCCGAAAAGTCACCCATTCCTTCTCTCCAGAGATGCTGCCTGTCTGAGTTACTCCAGCATTTTGTGTCTACCCTCCACAAGGGAGTAATACTCAGAATAGGACCCATCATGAATGTTTTGTGCCCTTTACACTACTGGCTGATCAGACTGCTCAATTGTTCACTCTGCTCAAGATGTTACATTTTCTTACAAGTGTAATACTCAGCAAAATTTTGACAAAAGCAGCAGAATTTTAATAATGAGAGCAAACTTCCATTTCATGGGAAAAACATACTAGAAATCAAATCTCTTTCCCAAGAAGTACAGCATAATTCAACCAGCAAATTAACCTCAATCAACAATTAGGAATGTCACTGGGAACATTCTGAAACCATTTGTTCCTTTATTTTTCTTGCACACCAAATTCTTCCCTCAGATCTAAAGTAGCATACATCATAGAAACCAAAGGGGTCATCCCTGTGTAAAGCTGCAGGAGATGGGCGAGGTCTTGAATCAAATGTTTCTCGTCTGTTTTTACCTTCAAGGTAAGTGGAAGAACATTGCAGGTGCAGAGATTGAAGCTCCCTCAGCACTCACAGCTCCATCAGATAGTTTGCTTATTTGGCCAGAGAGACAGAAAGTCTGCAATGTACTGGGCTGCTGTGACACTGAGCTACTGTTGCTGCAGTTCTGCACAGGTGTGCGAGTGAAAGGCAGGATGGCCTGGAATCGAATGTAATAAAAAGTAACTGCAGATGCTGGTTTATACCAAAGAAAGACATAAAATGCTGGAGTAACTCACCGGGTCAGGCAGCATCTCTGAGGAACACAACGGATAGGTGACATTTTGGGTCCGGTCCCTTCTTCATTTGACAAGTGTTCTGATGAGAGTCTCTATAAATAGAATGACTACCAAACATACCAAAGGAAAAAAAATATTTTATTGTCATTTTGCACAGATGGGTTTTGACATGGACATTGGAAAGATGGGTGATTTCTTGTGTTTGTGTTGAGAAAGATCCAGGAACCCATTGCTTGGCATTCGTGCTCGAGAGGTCTCCTCGGCATCCATGAACCCATTACCCTGTTGATAAATCCTTTTGAGGAGAGAATCAGTGAGTAGCTTAAGTGGGCTTTTTTTATCAAAACTATAAACTTCCCTCATGAATGTTCAAGAAGGAACTGCAGATGCTTGAAAATCAAAAAGTAGACCAAAGTGCTGGAGAAACTCAGCGGGTGCAGCAGCATCTATGGAGCGAAGGAAATAGGCAACGTTTCGGGACGAAACCCTTCTTCAGACTGATGCAGGTTGGGGGGGGGGGGGGGGTCGGGAAGAAGAAAGGAAGAGGAGCCAGAGGGCTGAGGGGGAGCTGAGAAGGGGAGAAGACCGCTAGGTCTCCATCATGAATGTTACTGGATGGGATAGGGCAGATTTACTGGGCAAATAATCCTTGGCTCGGGATAACAATCCAGAGATCGGAGTTCAAAGGCCTATCAGGCAGCTGTGGAATTTAAATTCAATTAATAACCTGTAATTTGGAAACAGGCCAACAGCTATCAGTAATGATAACCACATTAAAAGTCCACCTCCTCGCTGTTGCCTTTTTGCGGAGAACTTTTGCCATCCTCACCTGGTCTGCCTGTATTTGAGCCCGCACTGACAGCCTCGTGACTGACTATTGGGCAACCGAGCCAGTGAGAGGCAAACAACACTGACCTTGTCATTGCTGCCCAAGTCCTGAACAATGGGTGAAAGATCCCTACTCCAGGGACCATGCAAAGAGCAACTTAATTACTTAAAAGCAATCAGGGTGGCACAGCTGCTAGAGTTGCTGCCTCACAGTATTGGAGCCCCGAGTTCGATCCTGACCTTGGGCGCTGTCTGTGTGGAGTTTGCATGTTCTCCCTGTTACCACGCGGGTTTACACCAGGTGCTTCAGTTTCATAGAAACATAGAAAATAGGTGCAGGAGGAGGCCCTTTGAGCCAGCACCGCCATTCGTTGTGATCATGGCTGATCGTCCGCTATCAATAACCCGTGCCTGCCTTCTCCCCATATCCCTTGACTCCACTAGCCCCTAGAGCTCTATCCAACTCTCTCTTAAATCCATTTCCTCCCGTGTCCCAAAGGCCTGCAGGTTTGTAGTTATTTGTAGCTCTGTAAAATTGACCCTGTTGTGTAGGAAATGGATGAGAAAGTGAGATAACATGGAACTAGTGTGAACGGGTGACTGATGGTCGGTGTGGGCTTGTGGGTCGAAGGGCCTGTTTCCATGATGTATCACTGAACTACAAACTAATCTAAACTACAAACTAACCTAAACGCTAAACACAAAACAAAGCAATGATTGGGTCGTTGTATCAGTGCATTGAAAGGGTAAGCTATTGTGCAGAAGTGTGAAGACTGAAGTACATGGTGCATCTGCTTAAATGAAAAGGTAATAGCTGTGTCACCCATCTGGATATGAATACTCTTTGTTATCTCTTGTGTTTACGTTGAGTATTATGTTTACGGACCTATTGTGCTGCTGCAAGCGAGAATTGCATTGTTCTGTTGTCGGTACATATGACAACTCAACACTCTCGACTCTCCCTAGAGTGAAATATTTGGAAGGTTACTCTTGGGCAACAGAAATTAATTTCTTATTTTGGTAGATGCTGCATGTAACATTCTGTATGACTCTACGAGGCTATGACTCCAATGTTGGATGACATTGCCATGTTACCATGGGCATCTCAGGATGGGAGCAGACCTGGGATTGGGGGCTCGGTTTGGTTCAATTCTATTGATTGAAGATGGATACCAAAGCTGAACTGAGAACAGTTTGTAGCATTGGTACTGGAGACCACGCAGTTTCAATACCATTTCAGCTCGGAGACGCCACGGACGTGATGCCTGAATTAAGCAAGTGGAAAGGATAATACAAAATCTTGCAGGTTCCAGATTATTGATGTGCACACAGGTTTTTTATTGAACATTATTTCAAATGGAAATGCGGCAACAACAATGTTGAACATTTTTTTTCTTCTTGAAGTGGCACCTGTCATTTAAACCAATGGGGAAAGAAATCCCAAGGAAGCTCAGGAAAGAAGGAACGTGGTGGCACGTGCTGTTTCCACCGGGGATAGTGGTTTCTCTCCGTTGCACTCTTGAGTATGTCGCAGAGTTAGTTAGCTCACTCTGCTGTTTAATACCATCCATCGCTCCTGGTGTGGAAGCATCTGGCTTGTGTTTTGCAGCTCCCCTGGCAGACTATTTAAAACGTGCAACACATAGTGCAGGGAGTTTGTCTCCCAGCACAACAGCAATACCCCGCAGCCCTACCCACCTCCTTTTCAAATTAGCTTGTGCAAAGATTGGAAAACTTAAAGGAAATGCTAACCTGAATTTTGTGCCCTTGAAACTACTGGCTGATCAGACTGCTCAGCATAATATATCAGTGGGAACATTCTGAAAGAATGCGTTTCTTTATTTTTCTTGCACACCAAATTCTTCCCTCGGATCTAAACTAGCATACAATCCAACCTGACGCTGATACAGAGTCTGCAGAAGGGTCTCGACCTGAAACGTCACTCATTCCTTCTCTCCAGAGGTTCTGCCTATCCTGCTGAGTTACTCCAGCATTTTGTGTCTACCTTCAAAGTAGTTTGAGTTTGTTTTGTGACAAGTGTTGCCCAGGGACTCCCGATGCTTTGAAATATTCGATTGAACTAGGTAACTAGGGGAATTCTAGTTTCCACAGAGCGACTCTGTGAGCTGTGCAAGTCCCGCTGTCCTGTTATCAATCCTTTCAACTCAAGAATAAAAGAACCTCTGCCGTTTGATGCATCATCTAAACTTTGCGGGAGCCATTAAATTACTGTGGTTAGACAACAAAGCTGTCATTGGCTAGACGGCAGATTTTTTATAAATATTTAATGGACACGTTTTTATTGATTTGAGAAGTATATGCGGAAAGAGAAAGTACAAACATACAGTGGAAGGACAGGCTGCTAGTTGTCATCGGTTTAAAAAAAAAATCGCATTTGCGTTTTGGCCATCTGCTATTCATCAGATATAATTTTGGGTTCTAATGAAAGTCACGGCCCCAGATTTTTTCGGTCAGTGGCCAAAGGTTCAATTCTTGCCCCTGACTTTGAGGAAAGTTGATCCCAAAATAATAGCTGGCTTTGTGGAGTGTGTTTTGCCCTTGCTCTTCATCTTCTTGCGTGTGGCGTGCACAGCCTAAAGTTGTAAGACAACTTGTTCTGTTTGATCTTCTGTTTGTGCACGCCAGGTTGATTGCATTTGTTGAAACAGGGTGGACCACTTGAAGGTTGCAATCTCCCCCCCCCCCCCATGCTCTGAGACGTTGCAATTCGAAAAAGGGTTTCGGCCCACAACATTGCCTATTTCCTTTGCTCCATAGATGCTGCTGAATCCCGCTGAGTTTCTCAAGAACTCTTGGCTACTTGCAATGTGTCACCAACTCTGCAGGCTGCGTGATTCAGTGCAAAATCATCGGATTGAATGAATCCAACAGTCGGCAAAGTAGGAAGCAAAAAGCATGAAAGAATTGTAAAAAAACCCCCAAATAATTGACTTTATGCGGGAAGAAAACAGTATGAATAAAATGAACAGAATATTTTCATACAACGTCAAGATGTAGGGATTTCGGGGCAGAAATCCAGAGGGCTAAGCAATACTTTGCTAAAATAATAATATTGGATGAGCGGAAAGCAAATAATGAGCCACAGGCTGATGTACTTGTTGTTAGTGTAGGAAGGAACAGCAAATGCTGGTTTAAACCGAAGATAAAAAGCTGGAGTAATTCAGCGGGACAGGCAGCATCTCCGGTGAGAAGGAATGGGTGGCGTTTCGGGTCGATACCCTTCTTCAGACTGGTTAGGGAAATGCGAGATGTAGACGGTGACGTGGGGTGATAAAGAACATTGAATGAAAGATATGCAAAAAATGTAACAATGATAAAGCGAGCAGGCCATTGTTAGCTGTTTGTTGAGTGAAAACGAGAAGTTAGTGTGACTTGGGTGGGGGAGGGATTAAGAGAGTGAGAGGGAGAATGCTGGGGCTATCTGAAGTTCGAAAAATCAATATCCACACCACTGGTAGAGCAGATTTCTTAAGGAGCAAGTGTGAGACTGTTTTCTATCAAGATAAGGGCTGTGAATCAGTACACGGACGGAGGTATTGGTGATGCCTAATGGTGACCCAAGGAATAGGAGAAAACAGTGCATACTGGTCTGTTCAAGGATGCAACCATTAAATATTTGATCAGTTGGAATTTGTAACTGGGGCCAGGTTGGCTGGAGGTTGAAGGGAGAAGATGTTTTGTGGGAAGGAAGTTTGAAAAGCAGGTCTTTGACACCATAAGCTCATGGATTGTGGATTCACTGATGAAGAAGAAAGCTGTCAGTGTGAATAAGCAGTACTCCTGAAATGGCCACTTTAAGACTTAAATATTAATCACACGTGTGTAAAAGTCTCATATTGTCACTGATGTCACATAATGTATCATGCATTTTACCCATCCTCCCTTCTCTTCCCTCCTCACCACCCCCACTTGCCCCCTCACCACGCCCCCCCTCCAAACTCCCCATCCCCCCCCTCCATTCAACCACCCACCTGCGCCTTCCATTTACCCTCCCCCCTCACCACACCATCACCCTTCCACCTGCTTTGAGATTTGAATCAGATTATCAGTAAGCTTCCCTATATCATCAATATATAGATTGCCTAACTGTTGGATTTGTTCCCTTTTTCCCCGCATGTCAAGAAACCACCAAAAGTAATTGTTCCTCAAATTAATGTGCATTACTCTGTTATGGCCATAAATGTTACGGCCATGATCCCTGAGTCTTTTCTGATGTTGTTCATCGTATGTTGGTCATGGCAATGATGGAACAGAATTGTACAAAAATTGTTCATACCAGTTTGGCAAAAGAATAAATCGGGGAAGGTGGTGCATCCATGGATAACAAGGGAAATCAGGGATAGTATAAAAACAAAAGATGAGGCATACAAATTTGCCAGAAAAAGCAGCCTACCGGAGGACTGGGAGAAATTCAGAATCCAGCAGAGGAGGACAAAGGGCTTAATTATGAAAGGGAAAATAGATTATGAAAGGAAACTGGCAGGGAACATAAAAACTGACTGCAAATGTTTTTATAGATATGTGAAGAGAAAGAGACTAGTTAAAACAAATGTTGGTCCCTTGCAGTCAGAAACAGGTGAATTGATCATGGGGAACAAGGACATGGCAGACCAATTGAATAACTACTTTGGTTCTGTCTTCACTAAGGAAGACATAAATAATCTGCCGGAAATAGCAGTGGAACGGGGGTCAAATAAGATGGAGGAACTGAGTGAAATCCAGGTTAGCCGGGAGGTGGTGTTGGGTAAATTGAACGGATTGAAGGCCGATAAATCCACAGGGCCAGATAGTCTGCATCCCAGAGTACTCAAGGAGGTAGCCACAGAAATAGTGGATGCATTAGTGATAATTTTTCAAAATTCCTTAGATTCTGGAGTAGTTCCTGAGGATTGGAGGGTAGCTAATGTAACCCCACTTTTTAAAAAAGGAGGGAGAGAGAAAGCGGGGAATTACAGACCAGTTAGTCTAACATCGGTAGTGGGGAAACTGCTAGAGTCAGTTATTAAAGATGGGATAGCAGCGCATTTGGAAAGTGGCGAAATCATTGGACAAAGTCAGCATGGATTTACGAAAGGTAAATCATGTCTGACAAATCTGATAGAATTTTTCGAGGATGTAACTAGTAGAGTGGATAAGGGAGAACCAGTGGATGTGTTATATCTAGACTTTCAGAAGGCTTTCAACAAGGTCCCGCATAAGAGATTAGCATACAAACTTAAAGCACACAGTATTGGGGGGTTCAGTATTGATGTGGATAGAGATTAGCATACAAACTTAAAGCACACGGTATTGGGGGTTCAGTATTGATGTGGATAGAGAACTGGCTAGCAGACAGGAGGCAAAGGGTAGGAGTAAACGGGTCCTTTTCAGAATGGCAGGCAGTGACTAGTGGGGTGCCGCAAGGCTCAGTGCTGGGACCCCAGCTATTTACAATATATATTAATGATTTGGACGAGGGAATTCAATGCAACATCTCCAAATTTGCAGATGATACCAAGCTGGGGGGTATAGTTAGGTGTGAGGAGGATGCTTGGAGGCTGCAGGGTGATTTGGATAGGCTGAGTGAATGGGCAGATGCATGGCAGATGCAGTACAATGTGGATAAATGTGAGGTTATCCACTTTGGTGGCAAAAACAAGAGGGTAGACTATTATCTGAATGGTGGCAGATTAGGTAAGGGGGAGATGCAACGAGACCTGGGTGTCATGGTACACCAGTCATTGAAAGTAGGCATGCAGGTGCAGCAGGCAGTGAAGAAAGCAAATGGTATGTTAGCATTCATAGCGAAAGGATTTGAGTATAGGAGCAGGGAGGTTCTACTGCAGTTGTACAGGGTTTTGGTGAGGCCACACCTGGAGTACTGCGTACAGTTTTGGTCTCCAAATCTGAGGAAAGACATCCTTGCCATAGAGGGGGTACAGAGAAGATTCACCAGACTGATTCCTGGGATGTCAGGACTTTCATATGAGGAAAGATTGGATAGACTCGGTTTGTACTCGATGGAATTTAGAAGATTGAGGGGGGATCTTATAGAAACCTACAAAATTCTTAAGGGGTTGGACAAGCTAGATGCTGGAAGATTGTTCCCGAGGTTGGGGGAGTCCAGAACAAGGGGTCACAGTCTAAGGATAAGGGGGAATTCCTTTAGGACCAAAATGAGGAAAACATTCTTTACACAGAGAGTGGTGAGTCTCTGGAATTCTCTGCCACAGAAGGTAGTTGAGGCCAGTTCATTGGCTATATTTAAGAGGGCGTTAGATGTGGCACTTGTGGCTAAAGGGATCAGGGGATATGGAGAGAAGGCAGGTACGGGATACTGAGTTGGATGATCAGCCATGATCACATTGAATGGCGGTGCAGGCTCGAAGGGCCGAATGGCCTACTCCTGCACCTATTTTCTATGTTTCTATGTTTCTATGAGAACTGGCTGGCAGACAGGAGGCAAAGGGTAGGAGTAAACGGGTCCTTTTCAGAATGGCAGGCAGTGACTAGTGGGGTGCCGCAAGGCTCAGTGCTGGAATATAGCTATTTACAATATATATTAATGATTTGGACGAGGGAATTCAATGCAACATCTCCAAATTTGCAGATGACAACAAGCTGGGGGGTATAGTTAGGTGTGAGGAGGATGCTTGGAGGCTGCAGGGTGATTTGGATAGGCTGAGTGAATTGGCAGATGCATGGCAGATGCAGTATAATGTGGATATATGTGAGGTTATCCACTTTGGTGGCAAAAACATGAGGGTAGACTATTATCTGAATGGTGGCAGATTAGGAAAAGGGAAGATGCAACGAGACCTGGGTGTCATGGTACACCAGTCATTGAAAGTAGGCATGCAGGTGCAGCAGGCAGTGAAGAAAGCAAATGGTATGTTAGCATTCATAGCGAAAGGATTTGAGTATAGGAGCAGGGAGGTTCTACTGCAGTTGTACAGGGTTTTGGTGAGGCCACACCTGGAGTATTGCGTACAGTTTTGGTCTCCAAATCTGAGGAAAGACATCCTTGCCATAGAGGGGGTACAGAGAAGATTCACCAGACTGATTCCTGGGATGTCAGGACTTTCATATGAGGAAAGATTGGATAGACTCGGCTTGTACTCGCTGGAATTTAGAAGATTGAGGGGGGATCTTATAGAAACTTACAAAATTCTTAAGGGGTTGGACAAGCTAGATGCTGGAAGATTGTTCCCGATGTTGGGGGAGTCCAGAACAAGGGGTCACAGTCTAAGGATAAGGGGGAATTCCTTTAGGACCGAGATGAGGAAAACATTCTTGACACAGAGAGTGGTGAGTCTCTGGAATTCTCTGCCACAGAAGGTAGTTGAGGCCAGTTCATTGGCTATATTTAAGAGGGCGTTAGATGTGGCACTTGTGGCTAAAGGGATCAGGGGGTATGGAGAGAAGGCAGGTACGGGATACTGAGTTGGATGATCAGCCATGATCACATTGAATGGCGGTGCAGGCTCGAAGGGCCGAATGGCCTACTCCTGCACCTATGTTTCTATGTTTCTATTATGAAGCATCTTTGGAGGTAAGGAATGGGTGATGTTTTGGGTCGAGACTGAAGAAGGGACAATTGCTTTGTCCCCACTGGAATAATTAAACAAAATCAACAATTGGTATTTGGCTGTTTCACTAAACTTTCACTGCCGACATCTTCCCCTGAGTAAGAACCTCCAACCAATACCAGTCAAACAGTCAGGTGTTTAGTTTTAGTTTAGTTGGGAGATACGGCACGGAAACATGCCCTTCGGCCCACCTCGTCCGCAGTGACCAGCGATCTGCGTACATTTACAATATCCTACGCTAGGGACAATTTTTACTTTTATACCAAGCCAATTAACCTACAAACCTGTACGTCTTTGGACCGTGGGTCTCAGGGAGAACGTACAAACTCTGTACAGACACGCACCCGTAAGTAGGATTGTGCCCAGGTCTCTAGCGCCAGTATGCACTGTAAGGCAGCAACTCTACCGCTGCGCCACCTTGGCGCCCACCCTGTCTCTTCTACAATCATTCACATTAATTTCTTGCATTCATTCTTGAGCGGGCAGTGGAAAATAAGAAACAAATAGCTGCGTAAAAGTATTAGTTGTCTTGAATGTATCCTGTTCTGTGATCTTGGCTATTCTTACGTATTCCGTGGTGTTGCTGCAAATAAGAATTTCATTGATCTATCTGGGGCATAAAACGCTTTTGACTCCTGGACTCCAAGGACTTTGAGTAATGGAGTGAGTAAACCCTGTGTGAGCTGGAACCAACGACAGACATATTCGTATCAACAGTAATCTTGAGTTTATAATGTTGAATTATTATCAGAGTTTATGGGATTTAAAATCGATTGCTTTCAGTTTGTTGCTGTAAAATGCAAACTCTGCAAAGCAAGGAAAAAAATTTCTGTTGGTTTGCATTCCTAACTGATAATTATCCAGCCACAGCTGCAGATGGTTTCAGGAGCTGCTAATTAGTTCTTGCTCAGTAGATGCCCGCTCATCTAGATCACTTTTCATGCCGTACATTGCAGAGTATCACTTCTATATTGTTTTTAAGTGTGCGTTCAGTCCATGGTCTCTGTGATGCAGAACAATTAGTAGAGCTGTATCCTTGTCAAGGGAGCCATTACCAGCAGTGGTCTAAAATACCACCCACTAATGTCTTGTGGACTCGATGCATTATTTCGTGTTTTGGGGAAGAGGGAGAATGTCAGTTACGTGTGATTATTTTCCACACTTATTTTCCTGGTAAGACTGGTATCGTTTTATAAACCATTGCCGGAAAACAAATAATAAAAAATATAATGTTTGGTGGAAAAAAATAACAAATCATTTAGTAGATTTGTAGAATTGTCATTAGGCAGGACGTCTCCATTTGAGCCAACAATTTGTGGCTGGTCTTGGTTGAACAATTGTGTCAGACCTAATCCCATGCTCTTTCCCCTTAGCCTATGTGGGTTATTTTCTCTCAAATGCTTATCCAATTTCCCTTCTGTTTCTACTATCCTAGCAGGTAATGGGCTCCAGATCATCACCAGATTTCCCTTGCATCCCTCGTATCTGTAGATCAAATGTTAAATCTTGGAGGTAAATTATGTTTTGGTTCAAACAAAAAAAATCCCTGTTGATAATAATCATAATAAACAAGTAGCTTAAGGAGCGTAAAGCATAGAAGTCAAATAACATGCAAACCTGCACATCTTTGGAATGTAGGAGGAAACTGGAGCACCCGGAGGAAACGCACTCAGTCACAGGGAGACCGTACAAACTTTGCACAGACTGCACCCGTAGTCGGGATCGAACCCGGGTCTCTGGTGCTGTGAGGCAGCAGCTCTATTGCTGCACCACTGTGCCGCCCTTAATTTAATTTAATAGTTTATGTCATGCAAATTTCACCATTTATAAAATGCTTAGCATAAAACATTGTCTGAAACAGTTTGGGACAATTGTGAACTTATTGCTACAGAGGGCTGTGGAGGCCAAGTCAGTGGATATTTGTAAGGCACAGATAGACAAATTATTGGTTAGAGCGGGTGTCAAGAGTTATGGGTAGAAGACAGGACAATGGGATTGGGAGGCAGAGATCAGCCATGATTGAATGGCGGAGTAGACTCGATGGGCCGAATGGGCTTATTCTACTCCTCTAACTTGTGAACATGTGAACAGTGTTTTATGCTGAGCCCTGCTGCAACTGTGTGTGGAGACACACCAAACAATTCCTTTACCAGTTGCTCACTCCGTGAGAGATATGACCGCTTGACATCAGAAGAATATTGTCTCATGACGATGGCATGGTGAATTCTACCATCGGATGCACCTGTGACAGGTAGGGTGGGGGTGGCCAGGTCAAGTGGGCTCATCCTTCCTCTTGGCTCTCTCCCCATCTGCCACAAATCCAGTGTGGCAGGCATGTCCTGAAATGACTGATTGATTAAGCCATCCACAGAGGCGGTATAATGAGACAGTAATGGACTTTCACTTCGCAAAATGCTTAATATTTTTATAAATCTATATTTTATATTTCAGCTGCATGACACGGCAGCGAGTAAACATCACAGTGATGCACAACAGTCTAGATGATTGTTGAACGCAAAACAATTTGGCAGAAAATTGTGACAAATGTGAGGTGCTGTAGGATCCCAGTCACAGCGGCAGGCTGTATTCAGTCTAAACCTTCGCTTCAGCCCTGGGTTTAAACCAGCGTCTGCAGTTCCTTCTCACACACTTCATCTGCTTTCAGTCTGATGCGATCTGAATGTAGGTTCACAGTCTGTCCTGAAGCTGCTCCCACTCCAGATGGTGTCAAATCGTCAGCCCTGTGTAACCAATGTAGCTTTGCTTCAGGCTGAAGCAGGTGTGAGACATCATCTGTATTACACGGCTTCATTTCATGCCAGTATTTTTTATCTGTGGAGCTCCACTTTACTATTCACACCAACATTGCACTTGAATGAGGCGTCGCCTCCGGCAGATGTGGAATACATGCACAAATATACATGATTTTTTAGTTTATTGATTTTTTTTTGTTTACAAACCTGTTGTGCTGCTGCAAGTAAGAATTCATTTTTTTTTTCTGTTCTCAGTATATATGGCAATTCAATACTCCCGACTTGACTCCTGACTCTAGATTAGGCATAGAGTCACACAGCGTGGAAATAGGCCCTTCAGCCCAACTTGCCCACACCGGCCAACATGTCCCAGCTACACTAGCCCACCTGCCCGCACTTGGTCCATTTCCCTCCAAACCTGTCCTATCGTTGTACCTGTCTAACTGATTGCTTTAAAGTGGGAAGAACGATGGAAGCAAAATTGGTTGAAACTATGAAAGGGAATTACAGTAATACTTGAAAAGGCAAGGGTTTGCTGGGCCTTGTCGGATGAGCAGAGGGGTTTATTGGATTAACTGACCCACATAGGATGGGGCCAATGGATCTCCTGCACTGCAGATCTTTCTCAATGGTTCTTTATTCTCACATGTACGGTGAAATTATTATTTTTTGCATACAGTTCATAGAAACATAGAAAATAGGTGCAGGAGTAGGCCATTCGACCCTTCGAGCCTGCACCGCCATTCAATATGATCATGGCTGATCATCCAACTCAGTATCCCGTACCTGCCTTCTCTCCATACCCCCTGATCCCTCTAGCCACAAGGGCCACATCTAACTCCCTCTTAAATATAGCCAATGAACTGGCCTCAACTACCATCTGTGGCAGAGAATTCCAGAGACTCACCACTCTCTGTGTGAAAAATGTTTTTCTCATCTCGGTCCTGAAAGATTTCCCCCTTATCCTTAAACTGTGACCCCTTATTCTGGACTTCCCCAACATCAGGAACAATCTTCCTGCATCTAGCCTGTCCAACCCCTTGCGAATTTTGTAAGTTTCTATAAGATCGCCCCTCAATCTTCTAAATTCTAGGAAGTACAATCCGAGTCTAACCAGTCTTTCTTCAATTGAAAGTCCTGCCATCCCAGGGATCAGTCTGGTGCACCTTCTCTGTACTCCCTCTATGGCAATACTTCAGTAAAGTATTACCATACTTAATCCCCGATTAAGTTGAAGGTGTATAGAAATTGTCCACTGGGACAGTATAATAGATTTGTTAGGCTTTGGGGCCATTTTGAAAGTTCCGCCCAGTCCATGCGCTCTATCTACTGGAGCAGGGCCTGACCCAGGCGAGCCCCAGGCTGCCGCAGGACCTCCTGACCTCACCGGATCGGCCAACAAACCATTGTCCCTCTCCTCACCTCTAGGGGGCACCTCCCGCAGCCGACCATCAGGGTGTGGAAGGTAAGGCCCCAGTTCTCTTGTCGGCCCTTGGCTCTCGTGTCCACCATCGCTGACTCCTTTGACCTCCTCTCCACTTCTTTAGTCCTCAGGGATGAGCAGGAGCCGGGCTCCAGGCTGCAGCCCGCGTGGGTCCCCCTACCGTGTGACCCACGGACCAGACAATATTCCCGAGGGTCATTCCTAATCTTCCCACAACATGAATAAGTAACTTTAAAGGACCCTCCTTTAGGAAGGAGATGAAGAGGAATTTCTTTGGTCAGAGGGTGTTGAATCTGTGGATTTAATTGCGGCAGAAGGCTGTGGAGGTTAAGTCAATGGATATTTTTAAGGCAGAGTTAGATAGATTATTAATCAGTATAGATGTCAGGGTTTATGGGGAGAAGGCAGGAGAAAGGGGTTAGGAGGGAGAGATAGATTAGCCATGATTGAATGGTGGTAGGCTTGATGGGCCGAATGGCCCAATTCTGCTCATGTCACTCATGAACAAAGGTTGCCCATTGATGACTCAGTCGGCCGCAGACGCACCTGGCCCTGCCTTTGCGCACTCCTACCTGCCAAGGTGAGGTGCCACAGACACTAATATCCGTGTCCAGATATCAAGCAGGAGGCAGATCACATCCGCTGCTGAGTTCACCCCCGCACTATTCTGCATTGCATCTTTCAAAGCAACTTCTGTGGAGAAGCTAATGTGGATGGTGTGATGATACCAAGATTTCGCACTGAGACGGTAGTTCGGACCACTGTTAATCATCATCCCACTCAATGGGAGACGGTGCGTTTGACAGTGATACGCTGCGGGCACCAGTGCTGGGTCCTCTGCTGTTGTCACATGTGTTAACAATCTGGATGAGGGTGTAGGAGACATGATTAGTAAGTTTGCCGATTACACCAAAGGTGGTGGTGTAGTGGAAGTGGTAGAGGAGGGTGTAATCACAATTTTCAAAAGGCCTTTGGCTGGTTTATGAATACGAACGACTTACGGGGATTTGCATGCAGCTGGGTTAAGCCACTTGGTTGGAATGGATGAATTGAGCCAACGGGCCTTTGTTCAAGCTGTATGTCCATGCTTTGTCCATAACTCAATACCTCTATGACTTGTAGTGTGTTATAAAGTAATACAACATGGAAACAGGGCCCTTCGGCCCAACTTGCCCATGCTGAGCAAGGTGCCACATCTACAATAGTCCCACCTGCCCGTGTTTGGCCCATATCCCTCTAAACTGTCCCTGTCCATGTACTTGTCCAAATGCCTTAAAGTAAGCTAAATGGCAGAGCCCTGGAAAGTGTTAACAGAACAGAGAGACTGAGGTGTGCATTTACATTGTTCCTTGAAAGTGGTGAAATGGGTAGATGGGGTGGTGATGAAGGCACCTGGCAGGTTGACCTTCATCAGTCAGGGTATTGAGTACAGGAATTGGGGCATAATGTTATAAACATAAAAGCCATTGGTGAGACACGGAATATTTAATGTCTGTGCCAAAGGGAAAATATTGTGCTATGAATATCCTAGGTTTAAGGGGAAAATAATAATCTTCTTCTTCTTGCGTATGGCGTGCACAGCGTGAAGTTGTAGGACAACTTGTTCTATTTGATCTTATTTGATTGTGCACGCCGGGTTGAGTGCATTCGTCGAAACAGGGCGGACCACGTGAAGGTTGCAATCTCCCACCCAGGGGAAATAGTGGACCATTGACACTAAGGATAAATGCTGCCTCAGTAAAAAGTTATCAAGCATGATTAGGACTTTACTCAATGTGTAGGAAGGAACTGCAGATGCTGGTTTAAACCGAAGATGGACACAAAATGCTGGAGTAACTCAGCGGGACAGGCCGCATCGTTGGACAAAAAGGATGGTGACGTTTTGGGTCAAGATGTCACCCATTCCTTTTCTTCCCCAGAGATGCTGCCTGCCCCGCTGAGTTACTCCAGCATTTTGTGTCCATCTTAAGACTTCACACAGTTCATTTTCTATTTTAATTCCCCAAATAAAATTAAGGCATTTTATTTTCAGAAGCTTTTAACAGGTTGAATTAAAACAAAACCAACAATCTTTACATAGGATTTCATTTAGAAGAAAAACAACCAGGTTTTATTTTGTTTATTTACTCAGATCAATATTCATCTGACTCCAACTTTAAGAAATATCCAAAGTTTTCACTCAAAGAATATATTAATCTTCTGAGTCCCATTGATGCCGTTATATAACTAAATATTAATATACATTCCACAGCTGGTGTTCCCAGCATGAGTCGTGATCATTAGTTTAAATCTCGTACTTTAAACAATAGAGGAATATAGTTATGTACAATCTCCCTTTATTTCTATTCAAAGTAGCATCCCACTCTGAAGTGTTTTTCTTATTGCATCCTCCAAATTTGTCCTTGCTCCATCTCGGCTTCCCTTATTATTAGTCTTTTTTTAAAGTTTACTTTTCACTCCATTGCTTCTTCCTCCCTTGCTAGCCACTTAACTTGACTTCTTGTGTAAGAGGGAACTGCAGATGCTGGTTTACACCGAAGAAGGGTCTTGACCCGAAACGTCACCCATTCCTTCTATCCAGAGATGCTAACTGTCCCGCTGAGTTAAGGGCCTGACCACCAGCATGCAACTCTATGCGATGAACGCGATCAAACTAGAAGCGGGGGCTGCGCGGAGGTCGGGTGATCCCCTGTACAGGGCCGTTCCCACCAGCATGCGCCTGCATGCGGCAAGCGCAACCAAACCGGCAGTAGGGGCCGCCCGGAGGTCGGGTGAGTGGCGCAAAGTGAGGCGAACTTGGAGCGAAGTCTAAGGTAAGTTCGCCAGGACAGAGAGGGGCACACAGAGAGGGGCACAGAGGCACACACACACAGAGGGCCACGGAGCCACACACATAGAGGGTCACGGAGGCACCTACAAATAGGTTCACGGAGGCATGATGTCGGGGCGGTGTGTAAACGTCGAGGCGACTGCGAGCCGACAAGCCGTTGCCGCGCGGAATTCTTGGACATAGTCAGTTTTTCGGAGTCCTGCGCGGTGTCGGGACGAACTCGGGACGAACTCCGCACAATTCCGCACGGCTCCAGCGATCGAAGTGGGACCGGCCCCGCGACGCCGGACGGCTCAAGCGACCACGTTAGGTTGCGCTAATCGCATAGAGTTGCATGCTGGTGGGACAGGCCCTTTACTCCAGCATTTTCTATCTAACTTGGCTTCCCTCTCTCTATTTCCCTGGTTCTCGCTGACATTATGTTCCCGTCGTTGGAGGAGTCCAGAACCAGGGGCCACAGTTTAAGAATTAGGGGTAGGCCATTAAGAACGGAGATGAGGAAAAACGTTTTCACCCAGAGAGTTGTGAATCTGTGGAATTCTCAGCCTCTGAAAGCAATGGAGGTCAATTCTCTGGATGCTTTCAAGTGAGAGTTAGATAGAGCTCTTAAAGATAGCGGAGTCAAGGGATATGGGGAGAAGGCAGGAAGAGGGGTTCTGATTGTGGATGATCAGCCATGATCACAGTGAATGGCGGTGCTGGCTCGAAGGGCTGAATGGCCTACTCCTGCACCTATAATCGATTTTCTATTATCCATGCTGAATCTGTCTGGATTTTATCTTTTCTTGCTGCTCTCTCCAACTTCAATGTTTTGAGTCTAGGACAAGAGACAAATGGCAGAGTCTAGGACAAGAGGCCACAGGCTCAGAATAAAAGGACGTACCTTTAAAATGGTGATGAGGAGGAATTTATTTTGCCAGAGGGTGGTGAATCTGTGGAATTCATTGACGCTGATGCCGGTAGAGCTATTTTTTTTAAAGTAGAACTTGATAGGTTCTTGATTAGTAAGAGTGTCAAAGGTTATGGTGACGAACGGCAGAGCAGTCTGGATGGGCCGATTAGCTTCATTCTGCTCCTGTATCTTATGGTGTGCTTGCTTAGTGACCTGATGGAGAATCTTGGTTTTCATGCAGCCCTGTCTGAAATACAACTGATGTAATGAGCAGAAATAATTTGAGGTCTCTGAAAAATGGATGAATTAACAAAGAAAATTACATGCATTGGAATCTAAAACATAAAGATAAGAGCTGGAAGAACTCAGCCAGTCAAGCAGTATCTGTGGAAAGGGAAACTGGTCAATGTTTCAGGTTGAAGAGCCTTTATCAGAAATTACAAACGAGAAAAAAAAAGTTGTGTCAACTATTCCTCTACCTGCATTTGTATATGGTGACTATTATTATCATTAATGTCTTATTATTATTATTATTATTAATGTTTAGTGTTTTCTGAGTCATTCGTAACTGTCACTGTATGTCATGTTGTTACTTGTGGGCGGAGCACCAAGGCAAATTCCTTGTATGTGAATACTTGGCCAATAAACTTACTTACTTAGTGGACAAGGCAGAAGCTGAATATACACTGTGTGACCATTGATGTTGCAAACCTGAATGTACAAGATGAGAGGAACCTAACTGTTTATACAATGGCTGCCCATCATTTCACCCTGTTTCAGACATTCTCTTTGATTGAAAAGACTAGGCTTGTATTCACTGGAGTTTATAAGGATGAGGGGAAATCATATAGAAACATATAAAATTATAAAAGAACTGGACGAGCTAGATGCGGGAAAAATGTTCCCAATGTTGGGCGAGTCCAGAACCAGGGGCCACAGTCTTAGAATAAAGGGGAGGCCATTTAAGACTGAGGTGAGAAAAAATGTTTTCACCCAGAGAGTTGTGAATTTATGGAATTCCCTGCCACAGAGGGCAGTGGAGGCCAAATCACTGGATGGATTTAAGAGAGAGTTAGATAGAGCTCTAGGGGCTAGTAGAATCAAGGGATATGGGGAGAAGGCAGGCACGGGTCATTGATTGGGGATGATCAGCCATGATCACAATGAATGGCAGTGCTGGCTCGAAGGGCCAAATGGCCACCCCCTGCACCTATTTTCCATGTTTCTATGTTTTCTTTGTTTTGTGGAAGGGTTACCTGTCTGCCTGGCCCGCTGAATTATTGCAGCGCTTTGTGCCTTAAACTCCTCGTTGCTCCACCTGTTGCCATCCCCACCCCTCTACACTTAGACTAACTTGTTTTCTATCCCAGTTGCTATCCAAAACATTGACCAGTTTTGCTCTCTACAGATGGCTCTTGACTGGTTAAATTCTTCCAGCATTTCCAATTTTGTTCTGCTCTGGACAGGAGACACATCCCTGTTTGTGCAGATGACCTAGAGTGGACAGGCCACAAGATTCACTCCCCAGACCCCATGCTGAACAGTGCTCCAGCACATTCCATTCCCACAATAACCATCTTGTTATTTTCATTAAGCTACAGTTTTGTTGGAAATTTAGTCCTTTTCTGTGCCCCCATCACCTCATAGAATTCTCCTGCTGAGAAAAGAGTGAGACAAACCCATGTTTATTTTCTCCTGTCTTGAAGTAGGAGGTTTGCCCATGGTAAAGGATTGCTAAGACTCCAGTGTTTCCACATCCATCCAATGCACATACAAACAAGCCAACTAATCTGTAGATCTGGTATTTTGTTGGTTTACATGCTTGATCAATTGTGTTTTATCATTAATGTTTTATTATTATTAATGTTTAGTGTTTTCTGAGTCATTCGTAACTGTCACTGTATGTCATGTTCTTACTTGTGGGCGGAGCACCAAGGCAAATTCCTTGTATGTGAATACTTGACCAATAAACTTACTTACTTACTTACTTAGTCTTGTCAGCTCAGCCACCACTGGCAACAGGAGCCCAATACATTTCCCAAAATGAGCAAATGGTGTTGTAAAAGAATAGTTACGTATTTAATTAGCGTTGGCCCTATATAATTTTCAGGGTAATATGTGCAGCTATTAGTACAGGTTTCTCGACTAAAGATTGTGGAACTCAGCAGGGCAATAGTGGACAAAGATTTAATAGATTTAATAAAAAATCTGAGAGGCAACATTTTGACACAATGGGTGCTCGGTATATGGAACGAACTACCAGAAGAAGTTGTTGAGGCAGGTACAATAATGACATTTAAAATACCTTTTAACGTGTAAATGGATAGGAAAGGATTCGAGGAATATGGACCAAATGCGGGCAAATGGGACATTAAGATTGGGTATCTTGGTTGGCATGGACGAGATGGACCGACTGGCCTGTTATCAAGTTTGACTATCAGCTTGTGGTGGCAATTTTATTTAATGGAAGAAGTGAGATTTAGAAGTTTGAAGAACTTTTCTAAGTGTATTTTGTGTGTTTCAATTTGTAGATGTTACCCATACATATTTTAAAATGTGCATTGTCTATGTACATGCTGTGTTTTGGGTCGTTCCACCAGACATTGTGTACAGCTATACCACTAATTCCCCTTCAGATTTACAACATCAATAGTCACAGTGTAACTTCAGCTTCTGTCTTTTTATCTCTGTCCACCATCACCCGAACCAGCATAGTCACTCAGGGTCACAGGTTGAATTCTTCACTCTGATTTATTTTACTTGATTAGTACGGGTGTCGGGGATTATGGGGAGGAGGCAGGAGCATGGAGTTAGGAGGGAGAGATAGATCAGCCATGATTGAATGGCGGAGTAGACCTGATAGGCCGAATGGCCCAATTCATCTCCTATCACTTATGAATTTATGAACTCTCTTTGTTAACGAACCATCTGAGATCATCTACCTCGTTTGTGCCCAGCTAAAATTTGCTCCGCGATCTGCTTTAGATGAATCGGGTCAGATTATACGACTGTCTGCACTGCTCAGCTGACACCCATACAATGTTACAGGGTGAGTGACTTAACTGTTCGTGTCAAAGCTGAAACCATTAACTAAGCATGTCTTGGTAATCTTGGAAACTCAGCCAGCGGTATTTGAAAAATTTGCAGAGATAATTGGAAAAATAAGTGAAAGGTTAATCTCCATTAAGGTCGCAGAAGTTCAGCATTAATTGTTTGCTAATTACAAATTAGCTGCTGAGCTCAGTGTCTGAGATTGATGTAAATTGGAGGGATTAGACTCTTTAGGCCGTAAAACCATAGCATTGGACTCTAGTAATTTGAGAGTCACATCACTTAGTAATGTTATTGTGAAAATGTCTCTGTGCTGCAGTTTTAAGTACTCTTTTGGGAGTTGGATTTCAGACACATTGTTAGAATAGTATGAGACAAGAATTTTAGAGGCATTGTTAGAAGAGTGTAAAAGAAGATTTGAGCACATTATCTAAATGTGGTTGTACCAGCAGAATGATTCTTTACTTGCAAGGGTAGGTACGTACATTTTATTTGAACTAAAATTTAGATTTCTTACTGGAGATAGATGAAATTTGGGATTATTGTACATGGATTGTGGTGAGGAGGTATATTATACCATGTTATGGGCACGTTAGAGGCGGCACAGTGCTCGGTTTGATCCCGACCTGGGTGCTCTCTGTATGGAGTTTGCATGTTCTCCCTGTGACCGTTTCTCCGGGTGTTTCATCCCATATTCCAAAGACATGCAGGTTTGTCGATTAATTGGCTTCTGTAAATTGTAAATTTACTGAAAGCCCATAACTGACGCAGCATTTGTTTAGAATGGTTCCTCACTCACTTGTTGTCTGCTGATGATGCAAAAATAGGCCCCATCGTAGATAGCGAAGATGGTTATCAGGAATCACAATGGGAGCTTGATCAGCTGGGCAAGTGGCCTGAGGATTGGCTAATGGTGTTTAATTCAGATAGCTGAGTGGGAAGACAAACCAGGGCAGGGCTTTCATAGTGAACAGTAGGGCCCAGTGGAGTAGATTTACAGTGCTGATGGATAATGCTAGTGCACGGAGTGATCGTTGGTCGGCACAGACTGGGTGAGCTGAAGGACCTGTTTCCATGCTGTGTCTCTCCTTCTTCTTCTTGCGTATGGCGTGCACAGCCTAAAGTTGTAGGTCAACTTGTTCTATTTGATCCATTTGTTTGTGCACGTTGGGTTGCTTGCATTAGTCGAAACGGGGTGGACCACGTGAAGGTTGCAATCTCCCACCCCACTGTATCTCCAGTCTGAAGTCTAAATCCATTGCATGAAGGATTGAAGGCTCAACACAACATGCTCCAGTTCGTGCTAGTTGGAAGGAGATATTTTATCATCAGTTCTGTGGCTGTTGTCATCTGCAGAACATGCATTTGTGTTGATCTGCCCGCTGTGTGTTCACCTTTTTTGAAAAGTTCCTACCCTTTTGTCTGTCTACTAATTCAGATCAAATTCCGATTAGTTTGTTGTCATGTACACCAGGGTGCAAAGAAATTCCTTGTTGCCTGAAGCTCATTGTGCTAACGGCATACATGATCATAAAAAGCAAAACACAAAGCACTGGAGGAACTTAGAGGGTCGGGCAGCATCTGCGGAGAGGATGCATTGGTGATGTTTCAGGTTACAGCCCTTCTTCAGACTGACCCCTCAGTAAGATAGACACAAAGTGCTGGAGTAACTCAGCAGGTCAGGCAGCATCTTTAAAGGAAAAGGATAGGTGAAATTTCGGGTCAGGACCTTTCTTCAGACTATCTTCTATCTTTAGAATAAGCCAACATCTGCAGTTCTTTGTTTCTACATTGTGACCCTTTAATAAATCTGAAGAAGGGTCCCAACCCAAAATGTCACATCCACATTTTCTAGAGATGCATTTATAGTTACTCCAGCATTTTGTGTCTTTCCTTTGCAAATCAGCATCTGCAGTTCTTTGTTTCGTAGTAACTGTTTGTCCTGGCTCTTTTATGAATGTATTGGTTTGATTGAAATGTAAAATTAAGATGCCTCGAAGGATTATTTGCTGCCAGAGAGCCAGGCTTCTGATGATCTCAAGGTATCATCAATGTTCATGTGGACCCTTTCATCACGTGCTGGCATCTCTAACCCTGTGCCTGTTTAGTTTGTAGTCTGAGTGCTTACTACAGGGAACTAGCACCAAGATATGGCTTTTGCAGTCTTATTGTGGATCAGCACTCATCACCGCCACTTTCCATCCAGTCTCTCCATATCTCCACCTGCCCTGGACGTTTCTCTTCTCCTTCTATCCTCCTCCTCTGCAGCTTAATGTAACCATTTCCCTTTTCTGAAGAATGGTCATCGATCTGATTCCCCCCCCCCCTGTCGATGCTGCCTGTCCTGCTGAATATTTCCGCCAATTTTTTTTTTTTGTTTTTATTTGACAAGTTTGGAGAGAGGTTTGCGCTATTTTCGCGAGGCGTTTCAACAGAAGGGAACGGAGAAAAGGCCGTGATAAATATGAGAACAGAATTCAGACGGCTGCAGTAATTATCACAACACATGAGTGGAGTCACTTAGCAAGTCTGCTACATGCAGCGAGGTGGAGATGCCTTTGAGAAAGAAGTGCAGCTATTTCACCACATTGTAAGACAAGACATATGGTGACATTTGCAGAGTTACAAATTATTGTTTTAGCTGCTGGAAATTTTGTTTACCTGACACTTGGTTGATATGATCACAAGAGCCGTGCCAGAAGCAGAATTCTAGTGGTCAAACAGATGGTTAATCAACAGAGTACAAGTGTGAGGCAGCGCCTTGGTGTACACCACCGAGCCATCTGTGTTGGTGGAACCTATTATTGAAGGTGTACGGCCAGTTTCCCAGTGGGACTCTGCAGGAGACATCCGAGGAATTGAATGGCGATCATTTGGAGTCACAATTAGGTGAAGGGTTTGAAAATAAATCCTGCTAATTGATCACTGATGGACTAAGACTGATGACACGCCAACATTGCTGACATAACTATTTTTAAAAAAAAGGTAGTGGGAGTAGAAACAATCTCTGCGTTAACTGATTCTGTTGATGTTTTTGTAGTGAATATATGTAAATGTAATAACATTATTCTTAATTGTGTAACATTTATTAAATGTTTAAGAAGGAACTGCAGATGCTGGAAAATCGAAGGTGGACAAAAACGCTGGAGAAACTCAGCGGGTGAGGCAGCATCTGTGGAGCAAAGGAAATCTGAAGAAGGGTCACGACCCGAAACGTCGCCAATTTCCTTCCCTCCATAGATGCTGCCTCACCCGCTGAGTTTCTCCAGCATTTTTGTCTACCTAACATCTATTAAATAATATGTCTTGATCATTCTGTGCAAAAGACAGTTTTGCAATTCTAGTCACCACGCTAGAGGAAGGATGTGATTGTACTGGAGAGAGTACAGAGCGGATTCGCCATAAAAATGAACTCCAAATGCTGGTTTACACTAAAGATGGACACAAAATGCTGGAGTAACTCAGCGGGTCAGGCAGCATCTCTGGAGAAAATGGATAGCTGACGATTTGGGTCGGGACCCCTCTTCCGACACTAAACAGACCTAATACAGACCTAAGTGTCTGAAGAAGGGTGACAAAAGTGCTGGAGAAACTCAGCTGGTGCAGCAGCATCTATGGAGCGAAGGAAATGTGCAACGTTTCGGGCTGAAACCCTTCTTCAGACGTTCTCCTCCTCCTCCCTCCGGAGTATCAAGGTATGTCTGAAGAAGTGACCCAAAATGTCACCGTACCATTTTCCCCACAGGTGCTGGCCGACCTGCTGAGTTACGCCAGCATTTTGTCTCTGTCGTCCTGGTCTCTATCACCAGCAGGTTGCCTGCGGTGGAGGGTTTAAATTATGTGGAGAGGCTGGATAGGTGTGACTGGTTTTGCCTGCTGCAGAAGGGGGACCTGATAGAAGCAGCCAAAATTGTAAGAAGCATAGGTAGGGTTTTCCCCATGGTAGGTATGTCTGAAGCTAGAGAGCACGCATTCAGGGTAAGAGAAGACAACGGAATTTTTTTTCACTCAGCGAGAAGTTGGATTCTAGAACCAGCTTAAGGATAGGAAAGGTTTAGATGGGTATGGGACGGACGCAGGCAAATGGAACAATCGTAGATGGGTGTCGTGCAGGGCAAGGATGAGTTGGGCTGAAGGGCCTGTTTTCATGCTGTAAGACTCCCTGTCTGCACTAACCATCTATACCAGTCCTAATTTCCCCCCTCTTGCACCTCCATCATCTTCCCCCGCCAATTGCTCGGTCATCTGCTTACACAAGGAGCAAACTGTTGCAACAGGCAGTAAGTGGTCGGTTCACAGTTGCGCCCAACTCTTTTAAAATGGTGGATATAATCATTTTGTCAAAATAATATCTGCATCAAAATAATGTAGATCTGGGCATCGCGGCCAAGATCTGTATTAATTTGCCCGAAGTGCAGGAATTCAGAAACCCACCTGATGGCAGTAGGAACTCGCACACACTGCATCGGGTCAGGATTGGACCCAGGTCACCAGGGCTGTGAGGCTGCAGACAGCACAAACTGTGGTTCCTTTAAGGAGCACATAAGTGTGAGTCAGTCACATATCACAAAGCATGCAGGGGTCAGCTTTTAGAGAGTCAGAGAGTCTTACACTGTGGATACTGTTCCTTCGGCCCAACTTGCTCACACTGGCCAACCTGTTCCATCTACACTAGTCCCACCTGCCTGCATTTGCCTCTAACCCTGTCCTAAACATTTACCTGCCAAAATGTTTCTTTACGTTGCGAAAGTTGTGGTTTTCTCTGGCTGCCTTTTATTATTTGGTTAAAACTCTCTCTCGCATTTAAAACATTGACAATCAGGTGAATGCAGTATAGGATCTATTAGATAATGCAGAGAGACCATCTGTGCTGAGATGTCTTTACACAGAATGGCGATACGACACTCAAAGGAGTTGCTCCCTGGTGGGCCCCACTGCTGCTTTGATTTCATAGGAATCACATTGGGACTCATCTTGAGTTGTAATGCCAATTTTGCACCATCACACGTCAGAACTTGTTTTGCCCAAGTGCAGGAGTAGCAATATAACTCAAAGCTAATCCACTTGGCATGAGAATAAGAGGTGAGCACCTTATTTTGCTCCATTCTGTTCGCCTGCCATGAAAAAAAAACGAATGGAAAAAAACATGAACTAATTGTGATCGACAGAGAATGGAGCAAAAGAGGATAGTTTGAAGTAGCTGCTGTCACAGTGTGTGGCAGTGTGTTTGTTTCGTTATGCATCGTGTGAATTCAGCTGTCGGAGGAAGTGGCATACCTCTTGTCGATAATCTTGTTAAAAATTTGTGTCCACAAGCAAATTTGATTATTTCATAAATGTTCTCCAGTTGCTGCAATAGGAAGGGAGGGTCCAATGAGGTACATGGATCCGCCCACTCACTGGACAGCGGTCCTGACCTCCCATCGATCACATTGGAGACATTCGAATTAGCTTTAATTGGACTTTACTGGACTTCATCTTGCACTAAATGTTATTATCCTGTATCTGTACACTGTAGACGGCCTGATTGTAATCACGTGTCGTCTTTCCGCTGACAGGATAGCGGGCAACAAAAATAGCTTCTCACTGTACCTCGGTACATGTGACAATAATAAACAAAACTAAACGTTACCACCAACTCTTTAAGTGATATGGTCTGGGCATCACAGCCAAGGTCAACATTCATTCCCGCCCCGTGACTGGCTTGAGAAGATGGCATCTTGCGGTGCACATGGTGAAGGCACTTTCACATTGTGGTTGGGTAAAGGTTCACATTATTTAGACGCAGTGACAACAAAGGCTGTCCCAAGTTGGAACTTGGTGCAATTTGCAGATTAGTTTGGTTTAGAAATACAGTGCAGAAACGGGCCCTTCGGTCCACCGAGTCTGCACCGACCAGCGATCCCCACAAATTAACACCACCCTACACACACCGAGGACAATTTTACATTTATACATTTGTACCAAGCCAATTAACCCACAAACCTGTATGGCTTGTGTGAGGAACCGAAGATCTCAGAGAAAAGCCACGCAGGTCACGGGGAGATTGTACAAACTCCGTACAGACAGCACCCGTAGTCAGCATCGAACCCCGGTCTACTTTAATGCAGTAGCTCTACCACGGCGCCACCCTAATAATATTAATGATAATGTTTTTGAGTACATTCTGTCTTTATTCCAGGTGGTAGGTAACAGTTGTTTAAGAAGGAACTGCAGATGCTGGAAAATCGAAGGTAGACAAAAATACTGGTGAAACTCAGCGGGTGAGGCAGCATCGATGGAGCGAAGGAAATAGGCAACGCTTTGGGTCGAAACCCGTCCCCAGTCTAGGTAACAGTTGTTTGGGAGATCCAGGCAC
Source organism: Raja brachyura (assembly GCA_963514005.1). Next base: position 18,586,177 of record OY740813.1, on the reverse strand, counting down.
ATTGCTCATGTGTTGATCTTCTATGTGGTGCATCCTGCAGCAATGCTGTGCAAGGGGGTAGAGATGGTGGATGTTCAGAGAGCTGGATTGGGCGGCAATCAAGTGGCATGCTTAGTTCTAGATTATGTTGACATTATTTCCAATGTTCTTGGAGTGAAGTGTATTCCATCACACTCCTAACTTCGGGCGGTGCAGTGGTATCCAGAGATCTGGGTTCGATCCTGACGACGGGTGTTTGTACGTTCTCCCCTTAACCAAGTAGGTTTTCTCCGGGTGCTCTGGCTTCCTCCCACATTGCAAAGACGTGCAGGTTTGTAGGTTAATTGAAGTCTGTAAATTGTCCCTAGTGTGTGGGATAGAACCAGTGTATGGGGGATTGTTGGTTGGCATGGACTTGGTGGGCCGAAGGGCCGGTTTCCATGCTGTGTCACTAACCTAAACTAAATGCACTATGTACCTAGTGGCTAGTTCTTGGGAGTCACGGAATCGTTGAAACAGGCCCTTCGGCTCAACTCATCCAAGCGTCTGGAAGTGTTTTTCAAAGGCCATGCAGATTTCTGGTTCCTGTTAGTTCTTGTGATTTCTGTAAGCTCCTTGGAGCCTTTTGCATTAGACATTGTACAGTTTGTGCTTTTCACTTTATTCCCTTTGTCCATTTTAAAATCACATTTCTTAAATGTGCATTTCAAGTCCATGGCATGTACTAATCCTGCCTGCTCGGTGAGCTGTTCTGAGTGGATTTCATACCATTTCAGTTGAAAATTCCTTGAGTACCAACCCCACAGTCAAATTGTTCAAGCTCTCTATAAAATTGCCTCCTCAGGAAAAAGGGATAAAAAAATTCCTAGCTTGACATGAGATCATTGCAGTCCTTCAGAGAATCTCTAATCTGCTCTCAGTCAGTCAGTCAGTACCAGAGAAACAGTGTCAGCCACCCTCCTTATGATAATCTTCAGCTCACAGCAGCCCTGGTTCACCACCTGTACCTCGCCTGAAGAAGGGTTTGACCCGAAACATCACCCATTCCTTCTAACCAGAGATGCTGCCTGCCCTGCTGAGTTACACCAGCATTTTGTGTCTATCTTCGGTTCAAACCAGCATCTGCAGTTCTTTCCCACACACCTCCCCTGAAGTATGTTGTGTCTGTTCTGGGTGTAATCCGCAGTTACTAAGCCTCTTTAGTCGTGCCATTCAGTACCCAATAAAGATGAGCAGTGGTAACACTTTTGCTTTGTACTGAGCAAGGGAGGACATGTTCCCATCCAACACGAGATGAGGAAACTGAGTGAGACTCAGGAACAGCTTTGTCCCCTCCTTTATCATGTTTCTGAATGGTCTTTCCATAAGCTAGAGGTGTGTTCGACAGCACGGTGGCACAGCGGTAGCATTGCTGCTTTACTGCGCTTGTGGTTCCAGAGACCCGGGTTCTATCCCGACGACGGGTGCTGCCTGTACGGAGTTTGTATGTTCGCCACGTGACGTGGGTTTTCCCCAAGATCTTCGGTTCTCCCACACTCCAAAGACGTACTAGTTTGTAGGTTAATTGGCTTGGGTTTGTATACTTGGTATAAGTGTAAATGATCCCGAGTGTGTGTAGGGTTGTGTTAATGTGAGGGGATTGCTGGACGGTGCGGACTGGGAAGGCCGAAAGGCCCGTTTCTGCACTGTATCTCTGAACTAAGCTAAAACTAAAGACCCACTGGGGTCCTCCAGTACTTTGTGTTTTGCTCAGGTTTCCAGCATCTGCAGTTTCTTATGTTACCTTGGAGACCTAAGTGATCTTAGAAGTTGTTTACATTCTCCACAATAAATGATATAATGGCAGAAAATGGTGAGCCTGTGGAATTCTCTGCTTCAGAGGGCGGTGGAGGCAGGTTCTCTGGATGCTCTAAAGAGAGAGCTAGATGGGGTTCTTAAAAAATAGCGGAGTCAGGGGATATGGGGAGAAGGCAGGAACGGGGTACTGATTGGGGATGATCAGCCATGATCACATTGAGTGGCGGTGCTGGCTCGAAGGGCCGAATGGCCTACTCCTGCACCTATTGTCTATTGTCTAAAATGCTGCAAATGGTCAGCAGGTCAGACTGGATTGGTGGGAAAAGAAAAAGAGTTTAAGGTTCAGGATGGAGATCTTTTGTCAGAACGATCTGAGTTTGACCTGAAACATTGGCCCTGCTTCTCTTCTCACAGGCACAGCCTGACCTGCTGGGCCGTTCCAGCATTTGTTAATTTTATTTTGGATTTCCAGCATCTGCAGTTGCTTCGATTCTCTATAATCACTATTGTGAAAATACTTTGGAGGCTCAGAAATAAGTGTAGGCCTTCCATGTTTTCATGGAGTCATTCGCGTGCAACAAAAGCCACCTGCTGGTGCTTAGGTTGCCGAGGGTGTTCAGAGCTCGGAGAGAGAATTTCAATACTCCAGCCACCAACTCAATCCTCAGCCACAGTACTACAGCAAGTGCTGCCTGCCGTGTTGCACCGAGCTGCAGGGAACAGCGTTGCATTGTGTATGTATGCGCTGGTCTTTGTGAGATTTGTTCAGGTATTCTATTGTTCTGCTGCAATAATAGGTGCTGGATGCACTCTCCCCAGTGTGTTTCCTTTCACAGCTTTGCACAGGTCTTTGGCTCGTCAATAAGAAAGCGATTTCTGTTTTCTTTTTGGTTTTGTTTAATTACAGTGAAGTAAATGCCAATTACAGCCCAGGGGAAATGCTGTTAAAAATGCTGACAGTGAGTACTTCAAAGGCAGAATTGAAGGTATGTGTTGTGAGGGAGCTTAGGTTTCAGTTTAGTTTTGGGATACAGCGTGAAAACAGGCCATTCGGTCTGTCGAGTCCATGCCGACCATCGATCACCCATACACTAGTTCTATACTGCAAACTAGGGATAATTTGCAGAAGCCAATTAACCCACACACCTGCACGTCTTTGGAATGCAGGAGGAAACCGGAGCAGCCGGAGAAAACCATGTCACATGCAGGGAGAACGTACAAACTCCGCACAGGTGGCACCCGTAGTCAGGATTGAACCCGGGTCTCTGGCGTAGTGAGGCAGCAATTTTACCGCTGTGCCACTGTGCGGTTGGAACATTTAACCGCGGGTTATGTTGGTGGTTGGTCTACTGTCTCTCACCTCTTAACAAGCTTCCCCACCGAAACCATCGAGGCAGCATTGGAAAACTGGAGTTTGGGTGTGCAAGGGACTCTGGTATGGTTGTCATTCTTTATTTTCTGATGCCTGCATCTCCTTGAAAATGTACTTTACAAGTGAAAGGAGCAAAATTAGTCCATTCGGCCCATCGAGTCCACTCCACCATTCAATCATGGCTGATCTCTGCCTCCTAATCCCATTTTCCTGCCTTCTCCCCATAACCCCTGACACCGTTCTAATCAAGAATTTGTCTATCTCTGCCTTAAAAATAACCACTGACTTGACCTTCACAGACCGCTTGACAATGAGTTCCACAGATTAACTACCCTCTGACTAAAGATGTTCCTCTTCACCTCCTTTCTAAAAGAACACCCTTTAATTCTGAGGCTGTGACCCCTGGTCCTAGACTCTCCCGCAAGTGGTAACATCCTTTCCACATCCACTCTATCTGTGCCTTTCATTATTCTGTAAGTTACAATGAGGTCCCCCCTAAACCTTCTAAACTCCAGCGAGTAGAGGCCCAGTGATTCAAGTGCTCATCATATGCAAATATGCATGATTGACCCTCCCTTTTTCCCACTCCAGCCTGAACTCCTGTCTTAATCTGATGAGTTGCCATTGAGGAGGTCAGGTACTACTGACATCCACCTGCTTTATGACACTCAAGAGCAGACAATTTAGAGTATAAAACCGGGACCAGTACAACACAGGAGTAGGTTTTTTGTCCTACAATGTTTGTACCAAACGTGATGCTGACAAACTCTTATCTGCTTGCACTTAATCCATATCCCTTGAATATCCATGTGCCTATCCAAATGTAGCTGCCTTCAACACCATCACCGACAGCACATACCAGGGCACCCACCATCCTCTAAAACTTGCCCACACACATCTCGTGCAATGGGCGACCTAGCCACCAGGTGGCCACTTCATGGACTACCTGGCGGCTCTTTGGTCAGGTGGACGATGTCAGCACCTGGTTCTATTTCCAGGCACACGCATCCAATGCCATTGGGTTTGGGCTAGCCAGGAGTGTTCTAGAATGTGGGTCTCCGTTCAAGGAGAGAGTGTGTTCACGTGTGTGAAGGGCATGGATAAAGTGAGAGCTTACAGTTGTTGTCCCATGGTAGTGGATTCTAAAAGCAGAGGGCATTGGGCTTAAGATGAGGGGGGAGAGAATTAATAGAGAACTCAGGGGCATCTTTTTTTGCTTTGAGGATGTTCTGTATCTGGAATGAGCTGCCAGAGGAAGCTATTCAAGTGGGTATAACGCTGGCTTGCAAAATGCATTTGAACAGGTATGAGGATAGCAATGGTTTAGCGGACTATGGGCCAAATGCAGGCAAATGGGACCAGTCCAGAATCCCAATTGGTTGGCATGGACAAGTGAGGCCAGAGGGTCTGTTGCCATGATGTATAATTCAATGACTAAAGTTCAGTCAAGATTACTGGCTAAGGTCCTAAAACGGAACGATAACATTCTTGCTAGCAGCAGCAGCAGCAGCAAAACAGGCTGTAAACACAGTACCTCCCCACCCCACCCCCCACACCCAGGTACGGTAACCCCCCTCAATTCCCGGGATGGTGGGACTGACACATGATGAAAGAATGGGTCGACTGGGCTTATATTCACTGGAATTTAGGAGGATGAGCGGGGATCTTATAGAAACATATAAAATTCTTAAAGGATTGGACAGGCTAGATGCAGGACAAATATTCCTGATGTTGGGGGGAGTCCAGAACCAGGGGTCACAGTTTAAGAATAAGGGGTAGGCCATTTAGGACTGAGATGAGGTCAAACTTTTTCACCCAGAGAGTTGTGAATCTGTGGAATTCTCTGCCACAGAAGACAGTCAAGAGAGAGTTAGATTTAGCTCTTCGGGCTAAAGGAATCAAGGGATATGGGGTAAAAGCAGGAACAGGGTACTGATTTTAGATGATCAGCCATGATTATATTGAATAGCAGTACTGGCTCGATGGGCCGAATGGCCTACTCCTGCACCTATTTTCTATGTTTCTCTGTCACTCAATATATAATGCAATAAACAAGCATTTTTAAAAAGGTCAAATTAATTAATTAATAAAAACACACTCACACTCACACTCACACACACACACACACACACTCACACTCACACACACACACACACACACACACACACACACACACACACACACACACACACACACACACACACACACACACACACACACACACACACACACACACACACACACACTTGATTGCATTCGTCGAAACAGGACAGACCACGTGAAGATTACAATCTCCCACCCCAGTAAATAAATAACACGGCCTGGTGCAAAGCAACACAAAATCCAAACTCCCTTTTGCAACCCAGACAGTTTGGATTCCCATGTAATATCGTGGTAAATATTTCCTGCACCCCCTCCAACACAATCATATGTCTCCTACATAAAAATGAGTTTAGAAGTCACTTCACCAGCCAGAGAAACCAAAATGTTGGGCAAAGGTTGTTCTTTTCATTGGCTGGTGGAATATGAAGAAGTCGTGAAAAGACTGAACAAAGAGATGTGTCTGAGGAGGGGTGGGATGACATCTGAGTGCTGTGGCCACTTTCCAAAGACAAGATGACATTTGACTGTGACTTTCATTGAAGGAAGCTAGCCAGAGTGTGGTGACATCTGACAGCAACTGCAAGTCAAAAGTGGGCTAATTAGTATTAATAACAAACCAATGCAGTGGAGCCTGGGTTTTATCCTAGAACACAGACAATATTTGCTGGATTTAGATCATTAGGGATTGAAATATGGATTAATTGAGGGGGGAATAATGGATGAAGGAAGCAGTGATGATACTTTAGGTTAAAGATGCTACTGGGAAAAATAATTCTTGATTAAGCCTGTCAGGAGAAGGTATCTTGGTTCTGTCTGTTATCTTTCCAGGGAAATAGTCAATCCTGTAGCAAATTACTGTGTGCCCAAATTACATTTCAAGAAATCTCTGGCTGTAATCAGGAGGGATCTGCATCTGTTGGACAAATTATTTTCCTGCACAGCATTGCTTAGAAATTACTGCTGCGAATATTCACGGGCAAAGCATTTGTTGAATATTGTACTGCTCTCTTCTAACGCGGCTGCTTAACGGCTTTTTGCACAGGTTGACACCTCCACCAAAACAGGCGCAGAGCAACAGTGTAAATATTCAGACGACAAACACAAAATACTGGCATAACTCAGCGGGTCAGGCAGCATTTCTGGAAAAAAAGAAAAGGTAACATTTTGGGTGGGAACCGGTCTGAAGAAGGATTCCTTTCCAAAACATTATCCATTTTTCTCCAAAGATGCTGCCTGACCTGCTGAGTTACTTCAACATTTTAGAAACGTAGAAACATAGACAATAGGTGCAGGAGGAGGCCATTCGGCCCTTTGAGCCAGCACCGCCATTCATTGTGATCTTGGCTGATCGTCCCAAATCAATAACCCGTGCCTGCCTTCTCCCCATATCCCTTGATTCCACTAGCCCCTAGATATCTATTTAACTCTCTCTTAAATCCATCCAGTGATTTGGCTTCCACTGCCCTCTGTGGCAGGGAATTCCACAAATTCAAAACATTTTTTCTCACCTCAGTCTTAAATGGCCTCCCCTTTATTCTAAGACTGCGTCCCCTGGATCTGGACTCGCCCAACATTGGGAACATTTTTCCTGCATCTAGCTTGTCCAGTTCTTTTATAATTATATATGTTTCTATAAGAAATCCCCTCATCCTTCTAAACTCCAGTGAATACAAGCCTAGTCTTTTCAATCTTTCCTCATATGACAGTACCGCCATTCGCAGGGATCAATCTCGTGAACCTACGCTGCACTGCCTCAATCACAATGATGTCCTTCCTCAAATTAGGAGACCAAAACTGTCCACAATACTCCAGATTTGGTCTTACTTGTGTCTATCTTCGGTGTAGGCCAGCGTCTGCAGTTCTTACCTACACAATGTAAATGTACAGTACCTCTGCTAATAAAGGGGGCAAAATTCCATGATTTAATGCTGCATCATTAAATCTTTTTCAGTGCCTTTGTGGGTCTTTAAAATATGTTGTGCTGGCCTTATGTACATAAGGGATATTTTATTTGTACATAAGTTACTGCGGATGTTGGTTTGTGGAAAAAGACAAGTTGCAGAAGTAACTGAGTGTGAAAGGAACATCTCTGGAGAACATGGATGGGCAACAGTTTGGGTCGGGAACTTTCTTCAGACTTTTCATCTTTATCTCTGAGCGATAGATGTGGCATTTGGCACATACCCCTCGAAACATGTCCTGTCCAAATGTCTTTTGCAAGTTGTAATTGTGTCCACTCCGATAGCCGCCTCTGGCAGTTACTTCCAGATACGGGCTCCCTCTCATCTTTAATTTGATTCTTATTCACGAGTTGCAAACTCTGTCGTTCAGTGAGTGCGCTGTCAAGTCGAACTTTCACTGGCAGAAGCTGAACACAACCTTCAGTGTAAAACCCTCAGCACCTGCACAACTCAAAATGTCAGTGCAACTGAAATGATGAGGAGGAGACGGCAGACACGAAACACTGGAGTAACTTCTTCAGATTGAATGTAGAGGTGGGGGGAGGGGGAAAAACTGGAGGCAAGGAACATATCAGACCAGATCAAGGCCGGCAACAGATGATCTCTGGACGGGTGGAGCCCATAATGGCTCATTGTTCGCTGGGGATGGTGTGATAGTGCGTGGGATACAAGGATGTCAACAATGGAACGGGAAGGCCGACTAGAGTGGGGAAGGGGAAGGAATGCAGGAGTTACTTGAAATTAGAGAAATCAATCTGCACATTTGACAACGACAAGCTCAGAAATGATGCTGGGTTGCTCAGCTCGTATTTTTTTCTTTTTGAAATAATTTGTGATTTAGAAATATGCAGGTTTAGCACACTGCTGTTAACCTCCTTAATCCATCGCTGGAAATAGCTGTGCATTTTAGAAATCTTGTTTGTATGTGTGTTTTGACAGATATATTAATTCTGACACGTTCGTGACTGCAAAATGTGGGGCCTTGACTTTGTGAGGCACAGAAGTGTCGCTTGTCATCATTAATTATATGAAAATAATTGCATGTAACACAGACAAGGTACAAACCTTTTAAAGTGATGATAGAATGGATGGAATCTAGTTTGCTCAATTGCTTCATTTTCTCCTGAAGTTTAATAATAGTGATATAAAATGGTTGACATCTGAACTATATGTTAACCAAAAGAGAATTATAGATTTGCAGGTAAGCCAGATTGTGATCAATAATAACTGGGAATGATTTAGATCAAAGTTATATCTTTTAAAAATGTTTATGCATTCTACCCGATTAATATTTCTATACATTATTGTACAACAAATTCTGATTTATCCAGTCTGAAGGAGGGTCTCTACCCAAAACGTCACCCATTCCTTCTCTCCAGAGATGCTGCCTGTTCCGCTGAGTTACCCCAGCTTTTTGTGTCTATCTTCAGATTTATCCTGCTCTGATCTTCTTGTTGCCTTTATTGCGAGCACAGCAGATGCAAGTAATGAAAATGTGCTTTCTTTGAAATAATCCAAATGTGCCCTGAGGTTTTGAAATTGAGTTGTTCAAGATTAATAGTCGGTTGTAGCTTTAACATGCCTCATCTTGAATTCCCACTTTAATAACGTTTTCATACTTTTTCATTGCATGTAAGTGGCAAAGGCTGAGGGACATGTATATTTATTTGTGTAAGAAAGAACTGCAGATGCTGGTTTAAATCGAAGGTAGACACAAAATGCTGGAGTAACTCAGCGGGCGAGGCAGTATCTCTGGAGGGAAGGAATGGGCGACGTTTCGGGTCAAGACCCTTCTTCAGACTGTAATTATTCATGATCACTGTGAGACTAACATTGTTGGAATCGGTCCCAGTGAATGGAAGTAGAGAGGTTTCCTACCCACCAGTTATGTGCTAGAGCAACATCATACATAGACTTTGTGGCCACTGGTGAGATTTGTTGTGAGTAAGGTCTCGCCTCCAGCTCTTCACCCCCCCACCCACTACTTTCAATTTGAAGAAGGGTCCCAACCCAAATCGTCGCCCATCCTTTTTCTCCAGAGATGCTGCCTGACCCGCTGAGTTACTCCAGCACTTTGTGTCTGTCCTTTATCTACCCAGTTGACGACTGCAATGTGATACTTTTGGTCAGAGCTAATGTGGAACATGGAGGCACACCTGAGCAGAATAGATCCCATCTTTCTCTCTCTTGTATTAGTGGATGTTCCTCCGGACTGAAGTCAATTGCCACATTTGCCAGAAACAAGGAACTGCAGATGCTGGTTAATACACAAAAGGATACAAAGTGCTGGAGTAACTCTTTACACCTTAATTCAATCTGTCATGAAAATCAAAGGCCCAAGCATTCAACACCGCCGAACCCCACCATCAGCCTTCGTCTATCACTGATGTCACAAAAGGCTGTGGAGGCCAAATCAATGGATATTTTTAAGGCAGATAGATAGATTCTTGATTAGTACGGGTGTCAGGGTTTGGGAGAAGGCAGGGGTATGGGGTTAGGAGGGAGAGATAAATCAGCCATGATTGAATGACGGGCCGAATGGCCTAATTCTTCTATCACTTATGACCTTATGACCACCAGGGATCCATTCACCTATGTTTCCTGCCGCTAAATCAGTTCAAGATTAATCTTTGTAGATTTCTGGAGCTTTTACTTTCCTGATTAGTCTGTGATGTGGGACTTTATCAAGCATCTTGTTAAAATCTACACAGGCTGCAGCAAATTAAATTAAAAAGAGCTAAACTATTCCCTTCCAAATAAATGATTGGGCCACTCCTTGTCCAGTGTTCCGATAAGGTTGTGCAGTCTGCTGTGGACGAGGGCATACGAGATATCAGGCCAGAGATTCTGCTTTTTATACTGAATTACAGGGACTTATTTTCCACAACATTTTTGCTGCAGGTTAAAGGAAATGATATTGGTTAGACATGCAATTGATAGCATTGCCAAATAAATTTAAATCTGAATCGAGACACAAGAGCTGCAGATGCTGGGAGGAAAAAACAAATAGGCTTTCAGTCTGAAGAAGGGTCCCGACCCGAAACATCACCTTTTTTTTTTTTTTATCCAGAGATGCTGCCTGATCTGCTCAGTTACTCCAGCACTTTGTGTCCATCTTTGGTATAAACTAATATCTGCAGTTCTTTGTTTCTACATTTGGGCTAACTCCTCTACAAAATCTCTGCCAGGCAGGCCTACTTTGAAGAAGTTCCCTTCCTCTCTCCGACAGGAGTTCTGCAAGACCCACTCTGACTGCTCCAGCTCTTCACCCCTCCCCCCTATTCCTGACTTTTAGTCTGAAGACGGGTTCTGACCTGAAACATCACCCATCCTTTTTCTCCAGAGATGCTGCCTGACCCACTGAGTTATTCCAGCACTTGTCTATTTTTTTTCCTTTCTTCTTTTCTTTAGTTTAGGAGGGTTTAGTTTTTTCCTTTTTTCCTTTTCTTATTGTCTTTTTATCTTGGTGTTTTTTTCTACATGTATACGTTTTCTTTTAAAGACTTAAATATATTTACATAGAGACCGGGAGGTCTATATTCAATGTGTATTTTGACACTGGTCTCATATTAGGTTATACCTGTTATTAATGTAATCCTAATCCCTATGTATCAATATCATTGTTATGGTTATCATTATTCTTTTTGCTCTTTTTTATGTTTTGTTTTTTGTGTTTTGGAAAAAAAAACCCCAATAAAAAGATTTTAAAAGAAAGAAAGAATCTCAGTGTTGAGCAGCATCTGTGGAGGGAAGAGGAACCGTCAACGTTTTTGGGTTGAGAAGTTCAATTTGCATCCTTTGCCATTCTTTGCAATGCAATGGACCGAGCTGTGGATGAGTTTGGTGGCGCATTCACTGGGCGAAGGACATCACCTGATAAATGTAGGCATAAAACTCTCAGCCGATGCTCTCTTGCAGCACTGATGGAGCATTGCAGAGGTGGAGGGGCAGTGTTCTCAATGAGGCATGAAAGCAAAGCCTGCCAAAGCCCCAAAAGATATTTTAGCGCTATTTTGAAGAAGAATAAATATTCAGGACAATATGGATCCCTCAACAATTCTGTAAAAAAAAAGCAGAATATCTGGCGTGTAACTTTGATGTTGAGAAGGACTTGCTGTGCTCAGTACTACAAACGCACTGCCTATACAACTCACGGAAAATGACGTGAAAGGTATATAAATCCATGCTCTACCTTCTCTCGAAGGACTTTCATATGTTGTCAGAACGTTGACTTGGGCAAACTTCGGCCATTTTCGGAGTTACATTTTGGCTTGACCTTAAAAGCACTGATTTGGCAGAAACAGACAGTTCCATTGATAAGTGAATTTTGCCTTGAAGATTTTGAAGGCTGCTGTTTTTGGCTCTCGAGGCCGAAATTGTTTCCATTTCAGCTAGAGCTCAATAAGTAAAGGAGATTATGTATCCATCCAAAAGAAAAATCGAAGTATATTTTAAATCGCCAATTGTGTATGATGTTTAATACAGTTCTATTTGGTGTTCAACGTAACAATGCAGAAGGCCATGAACCCCAGTACAGCCTAATGTCACTTCAATTTCCTCTTGTTACTCTATATGATCCATTGGTTGAAGTAGAAACACAGAAAGTAGGTGCAGTAGTAGGCCATTCAGCCCTTCGAGCCAGCACTGCCATTCAATATGATCATGGCTGATCATCCAGAATCAGTACCCTGTTTCTGCTTTTTTCCCCCATATCCCTTGATTCCGTTAGCCCTAAGATATATATCTAACTCTCTTTGGAATACATCCAGTGTTTGGCCTCCACTGCCTTCTGTGGCAGAGAATTCCACAGATTTGCAACTCATGGGGTGAAAAAGATTTTTCCTCATCTCTGTCTTAAATGGCCTACTCCCCTTTTCTTAAACTGTACTATCAAAAGTATATGATATTGATGGGGAAAAGGCAGAGGTTTAAGTGAGATAGGGAAAGTTTAAAAGAAACCGTTTGAATTGTTATGTTCCAGTTTCCAGCATACTGGCGTGGCCACATTTGGAGTATTGTGTTCAATGTTGGTCATCTTGCTGAAGGAAGGATATCATTAAGCTGGAAAGAGTGCACAGAAGATTTATAAAGATGTTGCCAGGACTCGAGGGCCTGAGTTGCAGAGAGGTTGAGCAGGTTAGGACTTTATTCCTTGGAGCGCTGGAGGCTGAAGAGTGATTTTATAGAGGCATATTGTGTCATGAAGGGAATACACAGCATGAATGCACAGAGTCTTTTATCCAGGATGGAATCGAGAACCAGAGGGCATAAATGTAATGTGAGCGGTAAAAGACTGAATAAGAACTTGAGGGACAACTTTTTCACACAGAGGGTGGTGAGTACATGGAATGAGCTGCCAGAGGAGGAAGTTGAGGTAGGTACTATAGGGGGTTTGCATGTAAGGTCACTGGGTCATCGGGCTTGACGCATGGAGCCGCTCAATCCATCTGGAGGACATCCGTAACTTCCGGTATATGTTATTAATGAAAGAAACGCGTATGTTAAAAAACGGCAAAATGTTGAATTTTTGCGCTGTAAAAAACTGTGGAAGTCGGGGTAAGCGTGAGAGACATGTACCCAACTTCAGAATTCCAAAAGTGAAGCAAAATGAAGGTAAAGAGAAGCGAGAGCTGAAGGGACAACAACAGCTAAAGTGCTTGGCAAACATTGGCCGTGCAGATATCGGAATTGAAAATATTGGGAATTATTGCGTTTGCTCGCTGCATTTCATCTGCATTATTTGTGTTTTTCTTGGCTCTGGCATCTAAAAAGTCTCAGAAGTGATAAACCTGGCAGTAAATGTTGCTTCAGAGGCGTTTTCTTTTTGTATGTAAAAACCCACTTGAGAACCATGGGCGATTTAAAAATTTTACAGCCAGATGTATCACTTCTGAAACTTTTTAGATGCCAAAGGAATCAAGAAAAAACACAAATAATGCCTTGCTGTTGATGAAATGCAGTGAGCAAACGGCCAATGTTCGCCAAGCACTCTGGCTGTTGTTGTCCCTTCAGCTCTCGCTTCTATCTACCATCATTTCTCCTCACTTTTGGAATTCTGAAGTAGGCTAAAACTCTCTCTCATGCTTATCCCGATTTCCATAATTATTTACAGCGCAGAAATTGACAATTTCGGCGGGTTTTAACGGGTCCGCTAGGCTGGAAACAATGTAAGTGCTTACCTGCAGTTCATCGCGTGTACTCCAGTTGGCGTAGCATAGCAACAGTACGGGTCATGGGTCATGACCCGACTGCCGTGAAACCTCCCTATAAGATATTTGGACAGGTAGATGGATAGGAAAGATTTAGAGGGACATGGGTCAAAAGCAAGCAGGTGGGACCAGCATAGATGGGGCATCTTGGTGAGAGTGGACAATAGGGCCAACGGTGCTGTTTTTGTGCTGCATGTCTCTGAGATTGACGATGCAAGTTAGTTGGAGAATGTCAGGTGCCCGGAACACTCCGCCAGGGGAAGCGTTGGAGGCGTGTAACATAGTAATATTTAAGAGTTATTCAGTCATACACATGAACACACAGAAAATGAAGGGATAATAGAGCGTATGCAGGCAGATGTGCACTTTAAATTGGCATCGCGATCAGCACAGTCATTGTGGGCCAAAGAGCTTGTTCCTGTACGACACTGTTCCATGTTCAAAGTTAACAGTGATATGGGATTAATGCAGGCAAATGGAAATAATGTAGATTGTCGCCATGGATGTGGTGGGCTAAAGGGCCTGTTTTTATGTTATACATCTCTGTGACTCTCAGACTTGCCACCCGATTTGTTGAGTTACTGAATCACAAAACACAATTAATTTCTCTTTACAGAATCCTGTCTAGATACACAGTGAACTTAAGGGCCTGTCCCACCAGCATGCAACTCCATGCGATGAGCGCGACCTAACATGGTCGTTTGAGCCGTCCGGCGTCGCGGAGCCGGTCCCACTTCGATCGCCGGAGCCGTGCGGAATTGTGCGGAGTTCGTCCCGACATCGCGCGGGGCTCCGAAAAACTGACTATGTTCAAAAATTCCGCGCGGCAACGGCTTGTTGGCTCGCAGTCGCCTCGACGCATTACACACCGCCTCGACATCGTGCCTCCGTGAACCTATCTGTACTTGCCTCCGTTACCCTCTATGTGTGTGGCTCCATGGCCCTGTGTGTGTGTGTGTGTGCCTCTGTGCCCCTCTCTGTGTGTTCCTCTCTGTCCTGGCGAACATACCTTAAGACTTCGCTCCAAGTCCGCCTCACTTTGCGCCGCGTTGCGCCACTCACCCGACCTCCGCGCGGCCCTCGCTGCCGGTTTGGTCGCGCTTGCCGCATGCAGGTGCATGCTGGTGGGAACGGCCCTGTACAGGGGATCACCCGACCTCCGCGCGGCCCCCGCTTCTAGTTTGATCGCGCTCATCGCATGGAGTCGGATGCTGGTAGGACAGGCCCTTTACAAATCAGGAAAATGTTACCTTCTTTCTAATGTTCCTAAATTTGACTATCTTAATATTATTTTGGTGTTGGTTCTTAGTTCAAACATTTGGTTCCCTGTTATGTGTTACAGCCAGTGTTGTAAACATTTTCTAAAGAAATTAGTATTTGTTATCCAGTGTCACTGAAATCTGGAGAGTGATGTAGTCAGCCAGTGGTTATCTAGTGGTGGGCTTCGGAGGTAACTTTGGGCGTCACAGTGGTGCAGCGGTTGAGTTGCTGCCTTACAGTGCCAGAGACCAAGTTCGGACCTGACTACGGGTGCTGTCTGTATGGAAGTTGTACGTTCTCCCTGTAACCCCACGGTTTCGTCTGAGTGCTCCGGTTTACTCCCACACTCCAAAGACGTACGGGGTTGTAGGTCAATTAGCTTTGGTTAAAAAAATTGTAATCATTTTCCCCAGTGTGCAGGAGAGTGTTAGTGCACGGGGCGATTGCTGGTCAGCGTAGACTCGGTGGGTTGAAGGGCCTGTTTCCGCACTGTGTCTTGAAAGTCTAAACTTAGTGAGTACCTGAAGGCTTCACCTCTTGAACTGCGTGAATTCAAGACTATGTGAAATCTCTAATATATATAAACACTTTCCTGCAGCTTAGAATGTATTAGCAACAAATTTGCCAAGCCTTTGAACAAAATCAAAGCAGCTTCATCTGAAGGGGGAAAAAAAAGAACCATATAAATAATAGACTGTAATGTGAATGCATAACATTTCACATCAAAGAAACCAACTCTTTAATCTTTTATTGACACTGAGAAATGACCTTTGAACACTCAAGATAAATAAAAAATACAAGTACGTAAGCTAAAATTAGGTCAATGCTTACAGTAGTATGTTGATGTGGGGGCGTTTGGTCCTTTCTGTTTCAATTTAAAATGTAAATGAGTTTGCCTTGCGGCCTTTGTGAAACAGTGATTCGAAACAAGTTCCTTTTATTTCCGCTGCTCGGACTAGGATATCGACTGATGATGGGAGATGCAAATATAAAATGCTGAGTAAAGTAATTTATGCAGTCTCAGCTTAGTTCCTGTGAGGTGGTTCCATATTCCAGGTAGGTACCTATAAATCTGCAATTCAGTTGCTGCTTGTCAAAGCTGCCATGCAGTAAAGATGCTGCTGATTTCATTTACAAGCGAAGAGAGGATGGCAGATGAGGGAGGCCTTTGTATCTTATTGGTTTGTCCATTCTAGAAGTTCCTTGATTACAAGTCCGGACCCTTATTGAGATGTCAATGAAAGCACAATGTTCCCCAAGTCCAAATCATTGTATTGATCGCCATTTTTGTAATTTTCAAAAGGATACAAAGGACATTTATTGTCACATACACCAATTGTTGTAGTGAAATTTGACTTGCCATTGCAGCACACGAATAAAGATAAGACACAACATTAAAGAATTTAACAATAAACATAAAAACATCCCCCCACAATGGTTCCCACTGTGAGGGAAGGCAGCAAAGTCCAATCCCGTCCCGTTCACCCATAGTCAGGCCTATTATGGCCACCGCAGTCGCCGCTACGATAACTGATAATTTCCATGATAATTTCCCCCTTGTTTCTGTGGCATTTTTTTATTTCTGTGTATCAATTTCACCCAGTATCCTCGGGGGCGGGGGGGAGGGGGGGGGAGGAGAGCCCAGGTTTACTTTTTCCATATCATTAACCTTAACCAAACTCACCTTCTCTACATCTGCTGTGCCTTCTGTTTCTCTCCACAACTTACAACCTTGAGAGCGGTGATCAGTTTATGCAGTATTTGACTTTAGTCTTGTGGAGTTCAAACATCTGTTTTGTGCCTTGATGCTCAAAACTGCATACAACGTTCACCATGTGGACCAACCAGAGCCCACTGCGTCATTTCATCGCACCTGTCTTGTACTTTTGGGAACACAAGAAAACAGGAGCACTCATTAACAACCTTGCCCCCCCTCAGCCCTGCCCTGTCAATTAATATGCATTAGATCTCATAAGTCCATAAGTGATCGGAGCAGAATTAGGCCATTCAGCCTATCAAGCCTACTCCGCCATTTAATCATGGCTGATCTATTTTTCTCTCATATCCCCATTCTCCTGCCTGCTCCCCATAATCCCTGACACCCATACTGATCAAGAATCTATCTATCTCTGCCTTAAAAAATATCCATTGACTTGGCCTCCACAGCCTTCTGTGGCAAAGAATTTCACAGATTCACCATCCTCAGACAAAATAAATTCCTCCTCATCTCCTTCCTAAAAGTACGTGGTTTAAATCTGAGGCAATGACCTCTGGTCCTAGGCTCTCCCACTCCCTCTCCACAACCACTCTGTCTCTCCACATCCACTCGATCTCAACACTTCATCTGTGCTGAGTCCCCATGGTTTTTGATTCCTCAGTTTTTCCAAAAATGTTATCCTTGTACTTTTTAAATATCACCATTGACATAGCCTCCACAACCCTTTTTTTTTTAACCGAAGGCAATCAGCCTAAAAACCTGTACGTCTTTGGAGAGTGGGAGGAAACCGGAGCACCCGGAGAAAACCCACGCGGACACGGGGAGAATGAGTAGACTCCGTAGAGACAGCACCCGTGGTCAGGATCAAGTCCGTGTCTCTGATGCTGTGGGGCAGTACAATTCTTTACATAGGGAATGAAAAATACATAGTAACATTTTTGTATCAGTGTTTGAAAAGATGTAATAAAACAACAGGAAATCTATTTTTCTAATGTGGAAGTTGATTATTTGCTCACTAACTAGAGCAAGGGGACATTTATGGTGGCGGTGGTGGCACAGTGGTAGAGATGCTGCCTTGCAACGCAGGAGACCCGGTGTAATTCCCGACCTCGGGTGCAGAGTTTTCAGTACATAGTTTGTACATTCTCCCAGTGACCGCGTGGGTTTCCCCCAGGTGCCACAGTTTCCTCCCACGCTCCAAAGACGCACAGATTCGTTGGTAATTGGCTTGGGTAAATACACTAGTATGTAGTGTGTGCTAGTGTACTGGGGATCGTTGGTCGGCGCAGCCTCGATGGGCCGAAGGGCCTGTTTCCACACTGCATCTCTAAACTAAGCTAAAACTAAACGATGCTTGGTGTCCAGGATGAGTCGGGGCGTGATTTATTGCTGGATGTTGTTGCAAAGACAGTGAACCACTTGAGAAGTGACCCAGGATATTTGTTGATCGCTAAATACGCAGCCAAAGCTCAGCAGGAAGGCCATTGTTCAGGCAGGCCCCCTGTGTGGTGAGCTCCAGGATATACCTCTCATCTTGGCCAACAGGACAACCATGTCCCCAGCCACCACGTCATCAGTCATCGATGGCAGTGGTTGCAAATGACTCAGTAGCTTGCGCTAATTGCCGACGTTCCAGTGCCATGTCCCCATGAGAAATCTGGGTCGTTCAGACACGGTGCAGTGCCCGTGCTTAGAATATAAAGCGTTTGTGATTTATTGCAAGAGGTTACTGCTGAGGGGATTGCAATAATGTCACGACATGGTTGCAGATTTGGATTTGCATTCAGTTCATTCGTTAGTAGAAACAAGTCTGAAGAAGGGTCCCGACCTGAAATGTCACCTACCCATGTTCTCCAGGGATGCTGTCTCACCTGCAGAGTTATTCCAGCACTTTATGACCTTCTCAGTTAATTTATTAATTTATTTTCTGTAATTATTCCTTCTGTTCCCCTACCTCACCCATCTTTCCTCCTCGTATCGATGGACCTTTTAAAAATGATTATTATCAATTGGCAAAAATGTCTTTGATTGATTTTGCAGGGGATAAATGATTAATCAACAAACTGCACACATCACCTGGATTGGAAATGATCTTGCAACAGGGGATGAGTCTATGATTTCTCCTCTGTAAGACTGGGTGTATAAAGCATTTGCACCCTTTCCCACTGTGTTTAAGTTGCCTAACTGTGGCGAAGAAAAACAAAACCTTAAAGACAAAACCAAACAGCTGGAGGAACTCAGTGGGTCTGGCAGCATCTGTGGTGGCAGAGGACAGTCGACAATTCGGGTTGCAAAGTCAAATCTGGTATGCTTCTGTTCTTCTCTACGTTGAATAGCCTCTTAACACCCTGACTGGCACTTTCATGAATAATAGACATCTCCACTGAAATAGTATTAAGCCCCTGTCCCACTTTCCCGAGCTGCTCACGAATTCTCCTGAGTTTTCCCCTTGATTCAAACTCGGAGAATGTTCGTAACGGGTCCGTAGGAGTCCGTAGATATATCCTAGCGGCTCGTTATGTCAGCCGTTGGTACTCGGGACATTAAATGTTGCAATTTTTCTCCTCCCGACTATCTTTTTACTCGTAGACTTTTTTTGTCATGCTGGAAAAAACGTCCCGACTTACCTGATGCCCCGAGTAGCTACGGCTGACATAACGAGCCACTACGGGAGAAGGTACAAACTCCGCACAGACTGCACCCGTAGTCGGGATCAAAGCCAGGTCACTGGTGCTGTAAGGCAGCAACTCTACCGCTGTGCCACCGTGCTGCCACTGTTGCTGCAGAGAATTCCCCGAGTCAGATAGATGGGACATCATAGTTGGCATGGGCAAGTTGGGCTGAAGGGCCTATTTCCATGGTGCTTTGTGCCTATGACTCTGTGTAAGGTTTAAGAAGTGTAGATTGATGTTTTTGGTTTTGTGCAAACTGTCTATAGGGTCGATAAATTCTGCTGTTCTACATGCGTGTACTGCTTCATCAAGTCTCAAATCTGGCACGTACTGTGTCTGGTGCTTGTCTGCAAGAAGGAACTGCAGATGCTGGAAAATCGAAGGCAGACAAAAATGCTGGAGAAACTCAGCGGGTGAGGCAACAGCTATGGATAGATGCTGCATCACCCGCTGAGTTTCTCCAGTATTTTTGTCTACACTCTATGTAAGGTAACTGGTTTGTACATTCCAGAGTCCCCTAAAGGAAAATTGTCAGATATCGGTTAAAGTTAAGTGAGGTACATCAGGATACCGGCAGAATTCCGTTGATTCTCTTTGAAGAGGCCCTGATAGGTGAGTCAGTTACTTGTGAAACATTTCACCTGATGGACAAAACTCATTTCCTCAGCACAGCATCAACAAGGGAGGAGGGTACATGAGGTGTTCATATGTCTGCAGAAGGGCTTGCACCCACAGAGTCCCGTACTGTGGTTCTAAAGCCGGATGTAATAATTGCTTCCCCAGGGTGCTGGTGTGTATTATCAATCCTCACTTTAAAACTGCATATTAACTTCCAGAGATTCACTGTCAAAAACCAAATCACATTATGTAACTAAAGGCATATTGAGCTTGTACTGAAAGCATAGATTTATTGTCAATGTTATACCAGTTCTATTGCATTAGTCTTTTAGCTGTGTATGCAATACTCCTGTTAAGAGGGAGCAGGGACAGCTTTGAATCGGTGGACTGGGGCATGTTCAAGATTCGTCGGCGGACTGGAATGAGTATCTCACATTCGTCACCGTCTTCATAAAGAAACGCATGGACAAGCCTGTACCAACAAATCCATTCTGAATCTTCCCCAACCAGGAGTCCTGGATGAACGAGAAGGTTCATAAGGGTTACACAAAAAGCTGGAGAAACTCAGCGGGTGCAGCAGCATCTAAGGAGCGAAGGAGATAGGCGACGTTTTGGGTCGAGACCCTTCTTCAGATGGGTAGAAGGGTCTCGACCCGAAACGTCGCCTATCTCCTTCGCTCCTTAGATGCTGCTGCACCCGCTGAGTTTCTCCAGATTTTTGTGTAACCCTCGATTCTCCAGCATCTGCAGTTCCTTCTTTAACGAGAAGGTTCATAATTTAGTTTGGTTTAGATTAAGGCAGGTTTTTTGGGTTTTTAGGATAGGTGATTCTAGAGTCTTCAAGAAGATCAGGTGAAGCCTCCAGAAGGCCATCACACATGTGAAGAGACAATTCTGGAGGAAACTACAGTCGCAGCTGGCTAGACACCAAATGCTGGAGTAACTCAGCGTACAGGCAACATCTCTGGAGAGAAGGAATGGGTGACATTTCGGGTCGAGACCCTTCTTCAGACTGATCACAGATGGATGCTCCACAACTGTAGCAAGGCTTGCATGCTATCATGGCGAAACCAGTTAGAATACGTGGCAATGAAGCATCTCTTACTGACGGGCCTCAATGGTTTTTATGCACGCTCTGAAAAGGAGAACAATGACACGCCTCCATGAGTTCCCACAACTAGTCACAACTCTGTGATCTGTGTCCGAGGCCAATGTCGGAGCATCCTTCAAGAGGGCGAATCCATGCAAAGCTCCCGTCCCAGAGAGTGCACTTGGCCAAGTGCTGAAGACCTCTGCAGAAGTCTTTAATCTCTCACTTCTGTGGTCTGAAGATCTCACCTGCTTCATAAAGGCATGTATTGTGTCAGTGCCTATTGTAACCTGCCTCAGTGACCACCAACGGGTAACACTTACATCCACTCGAATGAAGTGTGCTGAGAAGTTCGTAATGGTGCAAATCCTACCTCAGAATTGACCTAGATCCACTTCAATTTAACTATCTCCACAACATGTCAACAGCAGATGCTATTTCACTGGCTCCCCATTCTGCTCTGGATCATATGGATAACAAAAATGCATACGTCAAATTCCTAGATTCAAGAACCGTTTCCTCCCGGCTGTTATCAGATTCGTGAACAGACTTCTCAAATGCTAAGATCACAAGATTATGAAATATCGGACCAGAATTAGGCCATTCAGCCCACCGAGTCTGCTCCATCATTCGATCATGGCTGATCTATTTTTCCCTCTCAACCACATTCTCCTCCCTTCTCCCCATAACCTTTGACACCCTTACCAACCAAGAACCTATCAATCTCCGCTTTGCAATTACCCAATGATCTTGTGATGAGTTTAAATAGAATGATTGTGTTAAACAATGAAATTGTTGAAAGCTAAGGATTACCAATCTTCCAATCCACCTCATCATGCCCCTTTGACTTTTTCTACCTGTGGTTTCTCTGTGGCTTTAACATTATATTCTACACTCTGTTTTTCTCTTCTGCACTACCTGAAGTACAGTATGATTTGACTGGAGGGCATGCAACACTAAGTTTTTTGCTGCATCTCATGAAAATATTAAACAGCACCAATACCAGTACGTTAGTTTGCTGTCCATTTACTTAATTGTTCAACATAATCATCCTCTTCAAACTCATCACTACGCTCCAAAACCTCCCCTTCCAAATGGATTCTTGACCTCCCCATCAACAGACCATAATTGGTGCAAATCGAGGTATAGAAGGGTGAAGAAAGGTCTCGACCTGAAACGTCGCCTATTCCTTCTCTCCATAGATGCTGCCTCACCCGCTGACTTTCTCCAGCATTTGTGTCTACCTCCAAATTCAGAGACAGTTTCTTCTCAGCTGTTATCAGGCAAATGAACCATCCTATCACCAACTAGAGAGCGGTGCTGACCCACTATCTACTATCTAGTCTAGACCCTTAGACTATCTTTAATTGGACTTTACTGGACTTTATTCTACACTAAACGTTATTCCGTTAAGCGTGTATCTGTGCAGTGTGGACGGCTTAATTATAATCATGTATAGTCTTTCTGCTGACTGGTTATCACATAACAAATTGCTTTTCACTGCATCTCAGTACACGTGACAATAAACTAAACTAAACTTTAAAAAAAGAAATCAGTAACAACATGACCCTGACTACGGGTTCTGTTTGTACAGAGTTTGTACGTTCTCCCTGGGACTGTGTGGGTTTTCTCCTGTCCTCCAACATTCCAAGGATGTGCAGGTTTGTAAATTGTCCCTAGTGTGTAGGATAGTGTGGGGATCATTGGTCAGCACGGGCTTTGTGGGCCGAAGGGCCTTTTTCTATGCAGTATCTCTAAAGTAAACTAAATATCTCCATCACGGTGGCGCAGCGGTGGAGTTGCTGCCATATAGCGCCAGAGACCCCGATCGATCCCGACTACGGGTGCTATCTGTATGGAGTTTGTACGTTCTCCTTGTGACCTGCATGGGTTTTCTCCGAGATCTTTGGTTTCCTCCCACACTCCAAAGACACACGGGTTTGTAGGTTAATTGGCTTTGGTATAAGTGTGTGTGGGATAGTGTTAATGTGGGAGGATCGCTGGTCGGCGCGGACTCGGTGGGCCGAAGGGCCTGCTTCCTTGCTGTGTCCCTAAACTAAACTAAATCTCCCTGACTATCAGTGCAAGCGGACCCCAGGGCTGTGTGCTTGGCCCCCTTGCTCTGCTCTATTGTCAACAATGCCTGTGTGGAGAAGCACTGCTCCAATGCCATCTACTAATATGCCAGCATCACCATTGATGAGTCAGCATTGAGCAGAGCAAGAAAACACCTGCTTGACTGGTGCCACAACAACAACCTCTCGCTCAACATCAACAGAACCAAACAACTCATTGTTGACTTCATGGAGACAAAGTCGGGAGACCATGTTGCACCAGTTTTCATTGATGGCTTCAAATTCCTGGGCATTAATATCTTGGATGATCCAACACATGGATGTGATCACCTCTACTTTCCTAGACTTTTTCCAGGCGATTCAGTAACACCCTAAATAATCTAGCAAACCTCTACAGATGTGCTGTGGAGAGTATCCCGACTGCTTGCAGCATGGTCTGGTTTGGTAATTCCAATCATAGGAAGCTGTAGAGGGTGGTATACTCAACAGGTGATCATAATAAACCTGAAGCTAAAGCTAATTGTAATTTTCCGCCAGCATCTTGTTTTGCTCCCATTTTTTCTTTTCACTTTTGTGCAGAATGTATGTATTTGTGTGTTTGCATGTTGTCTGTCTAAATGACTCCAATGCTGCTGCAAGCAAGTTCTTCATTGTACCTTTATCTCACCGCACTTTTGCAGATGAAGATAAACTTGACCTGACTTGAAATGGAGGCAACATTTTCACAGCGTGTAACATTTTGTGTACTTGCCAAAACTTGACGATAAATGATTGGCTTGATAATTTCATTTGAAAGGAAGTGCATCATTTAATGTAATTCAATATACACTGAGAGACCATGAACCTTAGTTATCTACCATATAATAAGAACAGCATATTTTAACAGTCATGAGAAATTATTGGTATCCTATTGTGCTCATTATCCAGAACACGGTATCAAAGAACAGCACATTAAGGCAATGGTTGATATCATTAGAGGATAACTAATGTTGGATAATGAGGACTGAAACACAATCTGGTTAACATTGCTGGCTGAGACTGCATTTGGAAGGAATGCTCGAGACGTTCCAAACATGAACTTTATTCCGGCTGTCAAAGACAATTGGAAAGCAAATGGGCGACATGGTGGTGCAGCGGTAGAGTTGCTGCCTTATAGCGTCAGAGAGCCAGGTTCGATCCTGGCTACGGGTGCTGCCGGTACAGTCTGTACGATCTCCCTGTGACCGCTTGGGTTTTCCCTGCATGCTCTGGTTTCCTCCCACACTCCAAAGACATACAGGTTAATTGGCTTCGGTAAAAATTGTAAATTGTCCCTACCATGTAAGATAGTGCTAGTGTACGGGGATCGCTGGTCGGCGCCGACTCCGTGGGCCGAAGGGCCTGTTTCCGTGCTGTATCTCTAAACTAAACTTATCTAAGGCTCAGTGGACTTTCGTCCTCGGGGAAACTACAACTCTACAGATGTTCTTCCAGATGTACAGTGTACTTCAGCATGCTATGTCTTCCCTTCCCTTCCTCTTGCATTGCTGAATGCGCCTGGAAGCTCTGCTCTCTGTGAATGTAGCTACAAAGACTTCCACGCCCTCCCTTACAACTGATGTATCGTTTCGAGGATGTCCTCAATTGTTTCCTAAGTGAGAGTTCAATGGCAGGTGAAGTTGATGTGTTTTTGCACAAGAGAAGCGTAATGTTTGTGAATTGTGAATAGATTGGAAGTGACTAATTTTCTAAAATTTGATTTGCCACTCATCCACAAATTGCTTCTAACCTTTTGTTGACTCTTCTGCTTTGTGACAAATTATTGTTGCGAATTATAAGAAAGTAATAACCTGTCATACACCCAGAGGTCATTATTAACAAGAGCAATTATCCGTAAACCATTTCTATATTAATGTGTCTGTTACAGCATGACTGAAATTATCATTACATTTAAATGCCTGTGAATGACACCTAAGTGATTCATGTTGTGGACCAGTACTATCTAAGGTACAATCTGAGATACTCCATTGCATCTTGCGCTTTGGTTGTCTTCTTGTAACGCTACTCTTTCACCGATGTGCTTTCTGGAAAGAATTCTTAATTTTGTGCCAGTCAGTATTTAAATGCTGTGAGTAGACACAAAATGCTGGAGTAACTCAGTGGGACAGGCAGCATCTCTGGAGAGAGTGAATGGGTGACGTTTCGAGTTGAGACCCTTCTAAAGGCTGTGTGTTTCTTTAGTGTTCATATTCACCAACGTCAGCTGTGCCCATCACAAGGTTGAGGAACATCACCTCATCTTGCACCTGGGCACGTTACAGCCTTCTGGACGCCATGTTGAATTCTATAACTAAGTTGACTTCAATAAGATCATGTCATAAGAGCAGACCTGTTGGCCCATCGAGTCCGCTCTGCCATTTGATCGTAGCTGATCTATCTTTCCCTCTCATACCCATTTTCCCGTCTTCTCCCTGTAATGTTTGATACCTTACTAATTAAGAACCTATCAACCTCTCCTTTAATTAAACCAAATGACTCGGCCTCCACCTCCGTCTGTGGCATTGAATTCAACAGATTCACCACCCTCTGGCTAAAGAAATTCCTCCTCTGCTCCATTCTAATGGTACATCCTTTTATTCTTAGGCTGCGCCCTCTGGTCCTAGACTCCCACTACTGGAAACATCCTCTCCACATCCACCATCTCGGCCTTTCATTTGATTTGTGCCTCTGAGTGCCTCTGTGATATTGACTCACATTGTTTGCGTTTCCTTGTTTGCCCCTTTTTTTTTTGCCCCCTTTTTTTAAATTATACAAATACTTTTATTCAAAAAATATAAATAAACCTACAGAGTAATAACACAATCAAAGGCTGCCTATGTTGACTGTTTACAAGCAAACGATCATCAAATTAATATATCGCCAACTTTATCAACAAAACACTCGACCTTCCGCGGCCTCCAAAGTCCACGTGGACACCGCGTTCCCTCTCCAGGGACACGCGGGCACGGACTTGGGTCTGGAAAAGGCGCAGGCAGTCAATCTCCAATGCAGTTGTCGACTACCCGCTGCCTGTGAATGAAGGATAAGCCCACTATGACAGACGCACCATGGCGTGCTGGGCAGATCCTTCCGCTCCACGGTTCACAACACCCAACATTCTTTTGTCCATCTTCTCACTCTGCAACTCTTCCCACTCACGAAAAACCTTGTTTACAGCTGGTCCCCATGGTCATCTGGGATTGTCTCATCTGAGACACCCCTCTCTCTCTCTCACCATCTTTTATTTGCTTCTCAACTCTGGCAACGGGTCTTTGATATGAAATGTTTGTTTCTCTTCCCACAGATGAAGCCTGAACCGCTGAGTAAATCTAGCATTTTCCAGCTTTTTAAAAATAGAAAATTCTATAAAATTAAAAAAAAAAAATTTTTTATACATATTCTTTAATTTAGCCAGTGACAGCCTTGCCTTCGACCATACACATCTGTGATATGGAAATCTATCTCTTAAACCTTTTTATTCTTGCTTCCCTTTTCACTTTAGAAACCGATATCTCTTAACAGGCTTTAGGTATCTTCAATAGCCACACATTGCTGGAGTAACTCAGCAGGTCAGGCAGCAAGATTCATCATTACATTAATTAATTATTTTGCAATGGGTTTGGGCCACTCACAGCTGTCTGTGGATGCCACTTGACTGACGTCGAATGGATTTAACATAGAAACATAGAAACATAGCAAATAGGTGCAGGAGGAGGTCATTCGGTCCTTCGAGCCAACACCGCCATTCATTGGGATCATGGCTGATCATCCCCAATCAATAACCCGTGCCTGCCTTCTCCCCATATCCCTTGACTCCACTAGCCCCTAGAGCTCTATCTAACTCTCTCTTAAATCCATCCAGTGATTTGGCCTCCACTGCCCTCTGTGGCAGGAAATTCCACTAATTCACATCTCTCTGGGTCAAAAAGCTTTTTCTCACCTCAGTCTTAAATGGCCTTCCCTTTATTCTATGACTGTGGCCCCTGGTTCTGGACGCGCCCAATATTGGGAATATTTTTCCTGCATCTAGCTTGTCCAGTCCTTTTATAATTTTATATGTTTCTACAAGATCACCCCTCATCCTTCTAAACTCCAGTGAATACAAGCCCAGTC
Source organism: Raja brachyura (assembly GCA_963514005.1). The sequence continues at coordinate 18,559,193 of OY740813.1, read as the reverse complement.
TTTTCAATCTTTCCATATATGACAGTCCCGCCATCCCAGGGATCAATCTAGTGAACCGGATTTAAGACGTCTGCTCTGTGCCGTCGCTAAACTTTGAGCTATGTGGTTACAAGATCTGAGATGAAAACTAAAATGGCTGGAACCATTCATTTGAAACGGGAACTCCGCTTGTCTCTCCACAGATGCTGCCTGACTTGCTGAGTATTTCCAGTATTTTCTGTTACTTGTATATTTCCAGCATCTGGAAACGCTAGAGCAGCAGATGCTGGGCCCTTGCACAAAAAACACAAGTGCTAGAGAAGCCAGGCAAATTCTGTGGAGGGAAAGGATAGATGCTGTTTCAGGCCGGGACCCCTCTTCAGACTGGCAGCCTCTGTAGCATCTTGATTTGTGGATTCCAGCTACCAAATTAACAAGATGCAGTCTATCCAGACCCAAATGTCAATGTTTATTTTATTGTCATGTGTAGCAAAGGTACAGTGAATATATATATATATATATATATATATATATTTCAGGGCTCTAGATGGTTGCTGGCGTTTTAGGTGCTTCGAGCAGCTCGTGTCATTGCCGGCTTGCTTGGAATCAACAAATATCACCATGGACCATATATGGAGCCTGGATGAATCCTCACCTTTAAAGTGTTACCCTTGGTTACGAGCTGCAGCCGCTTACTATCTCTTTAATGCACCTTCTATGCAGCTACCATTATGAGTTGGCATAACAAAGGGAGAAATATAATTAAGTAGTTTTTAGTTATAATCCAGGCTGACATTTCAAAGTTATCCTGAGGGAGCGCATGCAGTGCCTTTTAGACGAGGCAGTAACCAAAGCCCCATCTGCATGGACAGGTGCTCACAAAGCAGTTTCTGGCACCTTTCAAATTCCTCCTCCGAACCAGCTTCCGCCAGACACCCGGGTTCGATCCTGACTCCGGGTGCTCTGGTATCCTCCCACATTCCAAAGACGTGCAGGTTTGTAGGTTAATTGACCTCTGTAAACATTGTCCCTAGTGTGTAGAATATAACTTGTATATAGGTGATAGTTGGTTGATCTAAATACATCCCTGTGAGGTCACAATTTGCTGATATGTTGTTGACTATATTTTGTATAAGAGGGAACTACAGATACTGGTTTATACCGAAGATAGATGGGACGGCATGGTGGCACAGCAGTAGAGTTGCAGCCTTGCAGCGTGGGAGACTCGGGTTCGATCCCGACTATAGGTGCTGTCTATGTGGAGTTAGTACGTTCTCCCCGTGACCGCATGGGTTTTCTCCGAGATCGTCGGTTTCCTCCCACACTCCAAAGACGTACATGTATGTAGGTAAGTTGGCTTGGTAAATGTAAAACGTTGTACCTGGTGTGTGTCAGATGTGGGATAGTGTTAATATGTGGGGCTCGCTGGTCAGCGCGGACCCGATGGGCAGAAGGGCCTGTTTTACCGCACTATATCTCTAAACTAAACTGAGCTAAACAGATACAAAATGCTGGAGTAACTCAGTGGGTCAGGGCACATCTATGGAGAAAAGGAATAGGTGATGTTTCAGGTCAAGATCTTTAATCAGACTGAAAGTGGGTCTGAAGAAGGTTCTCGACCCGAAACGGAACCTATTCCTTTTCTCCAGAGATCCTGCCTGGCCCGCTGAGTTACTCCAGCATTTTGTGTCTATCTTCACTGAGTGTATTTTGTTAGCATGTTTGCTGGTATTTGCTTTGGAATATTTTGAGGATGTCGTGAGGCATTTTCCAAATTCACATTTGTTCTTCTGTTCTGGGGTTGCTCAAGTCATCTGCTATGATGCTGCAGCTGAGTCCCTCCTTCAGCTCCCGAAAAAAAAGCCCGCTCCAGTTCCAGTCTCACGACAATAAATTGTCATTTGGCACCTGTACAACCGGGGACAAGTTCAGGTTTAATTAAAGTATTAAATGGTAATTGGCAGCCATGAGCTGAAAAGGATGGAGAGGCTACAAGTGGTAAAGTGATTAGTCAGACCCATTCTCCTCACTGAGAAGGGGATGTGTCAAAGATGCCCAAGTGCACATTAGTGGTGAAGATAGGAGAAAGGGCACAGCTCAAGGTTATTGGCTCTCCATATAAAAGGAGGGATTGATGCTGACTCTTGTCACTTTGTGGCTAATGTCCCCACAAGCTAAATCTGTTCCATTATTCAGTGCTGCACTAGGACAGCATCAGTGCCTTGAGTTTCAATGGATCACCAAGCATCACTCGAGTGTGTCATCTGTTCCCATCCACCGCTCATCCTGTGCGTGCACTTGTTCAGTTTCTGGGCCAGTAATTCGGAGGCGTGGACTCATGGCCCATCGGGAGGAGGTTCGAAGACACCGCGGGAAACTGGAGAATTTAAGTTCAGTTAAACAAAATAAATCTGACCAAGTTAGAATAGGTCCTGGTGATCATCAGGGTACCGAGGGTCTGGTCCACTTGTGCCCTTGCAGGAAGAAAATTAGTCTCCATCATCTAATCTGTGGCGGGGCTACACGGGGACGCAGCGGTAGAGTTGCTGCTTTACAGCGCCAGAGACCCGGGTTCGATCCTGACTACGGGTGCTGTCTGTACAGAGTTTGCACGTTCTCCCTGTGACCCCATGGGTATTCTCCGGGTGCTCTGGTATCCTCCTACATTGCAAAGACGTGCAGATTTGTAGGTTAATTGACGTCTGTAAAATTGTCCCTAGTGTGTAGAATAGAACATGTATATAGATAGACAAAAGTGCTGGGGAAACTCAGCGGGTGCGGCAGCATCTATGGAGCGAAGGAAATAGGCAACGTTTCGAGACGAAACGTTGCCTATTTCCTTCGCTCCATAGATGCTGCTGCACCCGCTGAGTTTCTCCGGCACTTTTGTCTACCTTTGATTTTCCAGCATCTGCAGTTCCTTCTTCAGAACTCGTATATATATTTGGTAGTTGGTTGGGGTGGGCTGAAGGGCCTGTTTCCATGCTTTGTGTGAAAACTAATCTCCCAGGTATCTGACCACAGACACGCAATTACATGCAACGTAGAACAATGCAGCACAGGAACAGAACCTTCAACCCACGATGTCTGTGCCGAACATGATGCCAAGTTCAGCAAATGTCCTCTGTCTGCATGTGATCCCTATCTCCCCATTCCCTGCATATCCAATGCCGAGGAAGCCACTATCGTATCTGTCTCCACCACCATCCCTGGCAGCGCATTCCAGGCAGCGACCACTCTCTGGAAAAAAAAACTTGCCCTGCTCATCTCTTTTAAAATTCCCCCCCCCCCCCCCCCCCTCCTCACCTTAAAGCTAAGCCCCCTAGTATTTGAACCTTGGAAAAGGTTCTGACTGTCTCTGCCTCTCATAATCTTATAAACGTCTATCAGGACTCCCTTCAGCCTCTATGCTACAGAGAAAACAATCCAAGCTTGGCAAACCTCGTTATAGCAAATACCCTCTGGGCCAGGCAGCATTCTGGCAAACCTCTTCTGCAACCTCCCCTAAGTCTCTCAAGTCTCTGCACCCTTTATGTAAAGGGCGGGGGGAACAGACTGCACTCAATAACTACTTGTTCTGAATTGCTCAAATAATTTACACTGGATAGGTCATTTGGCACCAAGCCTGATCCTGGATAGGTGAAGGAAAACCCCTCCAAGTAACCCTCTGTGTTTCCATACAGTTATATTCGAGTAAAATGGTGCATCTAACCAGTACACGACTCAGTCACTCTGTTCCACTCTGGGAACAGTGCCCTGCAGCCCGCATTGTCACAATCCTCCATCATCATTGTTGATGACAATTACAGTAGCTAGTAGAAACATAGAAAATAGGTGCAAGAGGAGGCCATTCAGTAACGTTAGTCTGTAACAGCTGTGGTATTTCGGTGGGATGTTGGTCGGCATGAGTCCAAATTGTGCCGAAGGGCCAGTTTCCACGCTGTACGATTCTATGAATCTATGCAGAGCACGCATTGGAAATCTAGTGAAGTACTCGAAACTGGCTTGGATTAATTCAGCTTGTATGCTATTTAGGAAGCTTAATAGCAGTCTGGTCAAAGAAGTTCAATTGATTGGGAGCATCCTCTGTTTTAAAACCTCACCACCTACATCATTGGCACACAGCGAACCATTAATTAATTAATTAATTAATTGCACTGCAGCAACTCAACCAGGCTTCTCCCAACAGCACCTCACATCCCTGGTTTAAGGAATAAGGACAGGAGGGGGCCAGGAAGCCCTGCAACCTGCTCTCCCCCCATCAGAGATGCAACACCCTCTCTCAAATAATTCATTGATCCTTTATTCTAACACTGGAACAGTCCACTCAAGAACATTGTTGGAGTAAAAGATGGACACACGCAGTGACACATCTCCCAGACCGGTACTGATTTCATCATCTTTGGCGATCTCCCCTCCACAGCCTCCAACCTTGGAGTTCTCCAGCTCCATACTGCCCACCTCCACCCCGTCCCCCAGAACTCGGTGTCTTTTTTCTTAGAGAACCAGCTTCTGCAGTTTCTTGTGCCAGCAATGTAGGAGTGCCTCGGTACACAAGGACGACACTGCTTCAAAGGGCAGCAGCTTCTCAGCATTAAATGGGGGACGGGCCTTGTACACAAGTAACACGTTTATACTAATGGGGAATTTATTTATATTTATTTATTTTTGAATTAATTTTATTAGAAGCATTTGTACAGGGATAAGGCGATCGACAAAACAGTTATGCAATTATTGTACAGCTGCATTTTTAACATTAAAACTTAAATTTAAAAAAAAAGAAAAAAAAGAGAGAAAAAAGAAGAGAATGACGATGAAATAAGAGAAAGCAAGAAAAAGACCCCTAAGCTACCAAAGAAAATAATGGGATTTTATTGGGGTGTGCAGTCGTCCGCCACTGAATTACTCCTTGAACAAATGCAGTAATAATCTAACAGGGAAAACTAATGATTGTAAAAAAAAGCTTATTTTTGTAATATGTGTCGCCTTTGAAAGAGGGCCAGCTACCTGACATCGAAATAATTTTCATTTATGTTGGACCTTTCTTTCTCTGGAACGGGAACTGAGTCATTTTGAAGTGTAGTTTGTATGTGCGGTGTTGTAGTGTCACAGCACTGTGCAAATCCACCAAAGGTGCCCAATACCTGAGTGAGCAGCGCCCAGCTGGGAACAATGTCCGCTTTTATGTTGCAGCAGAAGCCTTGAGTCCTCATCGCTGAACGCGAACAGATCTCCAACTGCTGCAGGATGGTGACTGCAACTGCGGTATTTTGGTGGGCCTCTCTCCCTTCCCCGCTGCCCTCCTCACAGCTTTAATATCCCGCAGCAGCGTCTCACATCTTTCTCGGGCAGTGAGTGCTTTGATGATGATCCAGATGGCCCCCAGCTGCACTCTAGTCTTCCTGCAAAGACAGTTTATTTGCCCACAGATGCCTTGCATCTCCCTCTATCTTGTGCCCATTGAAAGGTTGCTGCTGTTTGAAGTAGAATGTGACCAGACGATGTAGGGAACCGATATAATTGTGATTGCTTCTTCAATCTTTGGCTGCTTAGTTGAATATTTAATCTGGTCAAATATTTGGCAGAGCCAGAATGACATTGTCCTTCGAGTGGGTGAACTTATTGCCATCTTGCATTGCACATGAATCCATCTTGATTTTTTTTGCAATCTCCTCTTTTTTTGGGATTTAAAATAAACCCCCTTCTCTTTCTCCTACTGTATGTCATGTTGTTACTTGTGGGCGGTGCACCAAGGCAAATTCCTTGTATGTGAATACTTGGCCAATAAACCTACTTATTTACTTACTTACTTCCAAAACTGAATTTTCCAATTGTACCAAAGTACTCAAGAGCAACATTGGGGAGATCATGTGTGTAGGGGTGAACTGCAGATGCTGGTTTAAACCAATGATAGACACAAAAATCTGGAGTAAATCAGCGGGTCAGACAGCATCTCTGGAGAAAAGGAATGGGTGACGTCTCGTCCTGTAACGCCACCCATTCCTTTTCTCCGGAGATGCTGTCTGACCCGCTGAGCTACTCCAGCTTTTTGTGTCTATCTTGCGGAGTTCATGCTATTTTCATGACTCGAAGATTCTTAGGGGTTGAATGTTGATCGTGACGTGTTCATAGAGCCGGGAAATTAGAACAATGCAGCCCAGGAACAGGCCCTTTGGCCCACAATGTTTGTGCTGAACATAATGCCATGTTAAACACATCTACCTGTGCATGATGTAAATCCCTCTATTCCCTGCACCTCCACATGCCTATCTAAAAGCTTCTTCATCACCACAGTTGTAACATATTTAGTGCAATCTATGAATCCAAAGATAACCAAAAGAGTTTTTTCAGGAAAATGTACCCACTTGACAGAAAGGACATATGCGTGAATGTTGATACAGTCATTCATTCATTCATTCATTCATCATCGTTGCAAACATTAGCGACTCAGTGGTGCTGGTTTCCAACGGGAACGGTGACGGACGCACCACACATCTCTGTCCTCCAGTTCCTGCGGACTTCCACCGCTGGAAGTATAGGATTTTAGTTTGTGTTCTTATCACCATTCCTTACAATGCCATGTACGACAGTGATCGCAACTTCTACTGAAGTGTGGATGGCCGTTGGCTCGCTAGAAGCTCATCCGCCCTTTGACAGGTCTTGTTTTAGGTCCCGCTGGGGGTCCGCAGCCCCCTCCTCACCTGGCAAACCAGGTGGGGGAGACGGTTTAGTCGCTGACTATCCGGCCATGGAGCGGGTAGCTCGGGATTACATGGTACCCGTGGCGGGGGGAACTCTCTCCGACCTGTCCTGCAGGACTTTAATGTCAGTAATCGGAAATATTTTGGGATCCTCATGCTGGATTTGCGGCTTGAGATGATTAAAAACAGGCAAAGTTGTGATATTGACCAAAGACTCTTTCCTCTGGTTGCAAGATCAGTTGGTGAAATATTGAAAAATACTCTTACCGAAAGTACCACAGATGGAACAAGAGTTTTAAACATGCCTGGGTAAACACATCCAAGGCATGTTCCCTTCTCACAGAAATATTGATAAATACTCTTACTGAAAGCACCACAGATGGAACTGATGGAGTTTTAAACATGCCAGGGTAAACACTTCAAAGGCATGTTCCCTTCTCACAGCTGCTTCATACCAATTAAAAATTGGTTTTGGCAGGAATAGCGTTCTCCTGCAGGAGAAAGATGAATAATTATGATGGACATTTAAATATTCTTCTTTCTGGTCTTTAATCAAGCAATATTTACTGATGGCCAGATGCTCCATGCTGTTGGGTAAAAAGTCGGGGAACATGGTTCTCAAGAAAAACTTCACTTGTCCCATTTGATTGGTGAACGTGTTTCCTTCTTTACCTGGACCACTCATCCCAAGGATCCAAACCTTGTCTTTCAATGGATAAGCTTGTCTGTCAAGAAAAAAACGATTGTCTCAATATTTACAGGAGAGTAGTGAGTAAACTAACAAGGTGCTTACTTCTGCATGGGCAAGTTCCCCCTTCCGGCAAGCTCTGTAATAAGATCTGTAATAAGATTACATGGGATCCAAGCTGAATGGACAGAAAATTGGCTTCATGAAAGGAAGCAGAGGGTGCAGGTGGAAGGTTGTTTCTTGGACTGGAGGCCTGTGACTAGTGGTGCGCCTCGGGGTTCGGTATTGGGGCCGTTGCTGTTTGTCATCTATATCAATGATTTGGATGAAAACGTACATGGCGTGATTTGCAAGTTTGCAGATGGCACAAAAATGGGTGTTATTGTAGATAGTGGTTGTCAAAAATTGAAGCAGGATCTCTTGTTCGGTTGAGCAGGTGGGCTGGTTGATGGAATTTAATAGTAAGATTAAACAAGAACTTACCAGTTTGAAGTTTGATCTTTATTTTATGAGGAGTTGCGATGAGGGATTTCGTGAAGACCCCGCCAGGCACGCATGCGCGACATTCTTCAAAGCAGCGGTGTGGAATCACAGATCACAAACCGAAGATAGTAAGATTAAAACTTGACCATACCAGTTGAATATATAATAGAGGGTTGGGAGCGGAGGGCACGAAATCCCTCATCGCAACTCCTCATAAAATAAAGATCAAACTTCAAACTGGTAAGTTCTTGTTTAATCTTACTATTTTACTTCGGAGTCACGTGAGTGACTTCGTGAAGATTTCAAAGCTCTGTGATTACATGCCCTGGACCACGCCCATGCTCACACACTGCCGTAATTCTGATGGAGGAAGTATGTTAACGTATTTCAGACTTGAACAAGCTGAAAAAATAATAACATTTGTTAATACAACAATAACCCCCTGAACTCGGGGACAAACGTTTAGGGAACAGCACTTAAAACTGAATCCGCCAACGTTGCGGGAGCGGTTATAAATCAGTTATAAAACCGCTGAAGTGTAGATTCACTGGCCCAGCTCGCTATTGCGAGGCCAAAATCCATGAACACCGCCATAGTCCTTGCCACTGATGTGGATGCAGCCCTGATAGAATGACATTTAAAATATTAGTGTCTTACCTGCTGCACCGAATACCACCTCGTGTCATCTGGAGATAGTCTGCACAATCACCCTGTGACGTGGGTTACCATGGCTGAAACAGACCCGTCTCCATACATCTGATGCCCATTTGCAGACGTGTAGTCCCAGGTCTGTGTAGTGTAAGTAATTCTTCTGTAAAGAAGTTACCTTAGTATGGTCCGATCATTCTATCCAGGTTTAATTCCTGTAAAGTCATGACCTGTTGAGCTGTGTTCAGTGCCATTATCATAAGCACTTTGAAGGTGAGTAAGTCCATCATAGGCGACCAGCTCCTGAGGAGGGTCAACACTACCTCATCCCAGTCCAATCTAGCGATAGGACGACAATGCACTCCTGGCACTGTATACAGCACTGTAACTGAGGGACTCGTCATAATGACGACCCATGAGTATTCCAGCACCTTGGAGAGTATAGCAGATATGTAGATGGTCTAGGTCCGACTACAGAAACCTCCCATATCCTTATGTAGGCGAGGTACTGCTTCCTACTGGACTCTCTCTGCACGATGCTGTTTGACATCCATGGTCCTTTATGTTGCAGAGCCTGGTTGCGTATCCTGCAGCACCTGTCTGATGAAGCAGAATGGGGAAAACATAGAAACCCCGCATTTCCCCCCAACGTAGCGAAAACGCGTCCATCGCCACTGCCCCAGGATCTAGTTCTCAAGACATATGTTAGTATCCAATGGCTCAACCTGGACGCAAAGAGGTCGAAATCTGGTATTCCATATTAGGCTATAATTTTAGCAGATATTTGGAGGTTCAATCTACTTGATGTCGTTATTAATACTTGTGACCTGGTGTCCGCCACTATATTGAGCTTATCCAGAAGGTACATAGCTGAACTCAAATTTCTTTCAATCCACCAGAGCCAAATTAATGTTTCCAATTCATCCCAAGATATTAACTTGACGCCACCCATAAGGTTTAATATGCCTCCTCAGTGGTATTATTTTGAAGACGAACATACGTATGCTGCAGATTAGTACATTAATGCGCAGCCCTGGACATGCTCCCAGCATTTCTAAACAGTTTATACCTTGTGATTGAAGAAAGTAGACTCATGCAATCCCATTTACCGCCCCACCTGGAATGGTGTCAGTAGTTCCCCAGCCCTCGGCGCTTGCGTCGGTTTGTAACGCGACTACTAGGTTTGATGTAATGATGGGATTTAACAATCACAACCATTGCTAATCCACCGTTGTACCTCAATTATGCTTGGATTGGCAGCTGCTTAAGCTCGTAATTGTAAGCATTCGCTATACATGCCGAGATTTTGCTTATTCACCCAAGCTTTGATAGCGTAACGACCCAATTATGTGGCTGGAATGTAGCTCCAATTTACCCATAGCTTAGCAGCATGTCGAAAGTCAGTTCCCTGGCGCAAGCAAGGCTGTTACATGAATCTATTATGGCTATAGCTCTGTTCCCTGGATAGTGACAAACAAAGCCGCAGAATGTATGTACCTCCCTCCTACTTGTGAGGTTATGCATGCAGCACTTCCAAGAGAACCAGGCCCCCTTACCTCCATGGTTACCGGCGAGCCTGACGTTCTGGTTTCTAGTATTCCTTCTTTGCTGGGTGCTGCTCGATCGCCTCGGTAAATCCTTGTTCCTGCAGCTGGTGTGTGGTGAGGTAGTCTATGCTGGCTCTGCCCTAACAAGGCTTCTGCTGTTGGGGAGCTGGTGCGGATGTGTTCTTGATGGCCTCGTCTTTGACCGGCTTGGGCAGGTCCTCCCCAAACAGCTGTCTTGGAGGTGTGGTGGAGGTACGACCCAACCCAGCGAATTCAGGGTTAATGTCGGGCCGGATGGAGCTCTGACTAAAACAGTTTCCCGAAGTGTGCTACACAGGAGGGCTAGAGCATCCTGCTGCTCTGCGGATGCACCTGCCCCATCGAGGGTCCTGATGAGCGCCGTGATGCCCGACGCCAATAGCTTCAGAATTTTCTGCCTCTTCATCTCTTGTTCCCTCGCATTGGAAATTATGTTCCCTCAGATGGCTGAGTCGACCCTCGGGACGTTCAGGGTAACACAGTTTCCAGGATCCTTGTACTTCTCCGTGTTTCTGAAAGCACCTGGTCTAGGAACTGGTGTGTCGTCAAGAATTAATACTTACTGCCAATGTAGAGTGCAGCGGTACCCCTGAAAACAGGTTTCGGATTTTCGACACCTCCAACTTCTTCTTCTGGATCGAGAGCAGTGGGCTCTTCTGCTGCCGCTGCTTTGTCAAATCGGCCATCTGTTGAATGCTAGCACTCCCGATGGACGAAGGTGAGATTGAAGGTGGTGGTCATGATCCGAACTCCCAGACCGCTGAGACTCCTGCTCTTGCCGACCCAGGTCCTGCTGATATAGTTGCTCCACCATTAGCTCCTTCCTAGCCATGCGACCGCTGCCGCTACACACGGACAACAGGTCGACTTCCCCAGGCCCTGATGAGTCGCTGGGGCTTCTGCCAGTAGGTCACACCTCAACGAAGTGGCTGACAGGTACTCGTCAGCACCCGCTCCTGCGGGGCTGAACGACTTCCGCACGGACAACCCGCTAGCCCGGCATCCCTCGGACCTTAGCGGCCTCTCTACCTGACGAGCAGGCAGAGGAAAGGAGTCGGAACCGGTCCCCAACACCGGTCCGTGGTCCGTGCAGGCACACCGTCACCCTCACCCCCAGGGGTCTGTGACGGCGCTTGGCTGGCTTTACCCGCAGCAACGGGATTGCCTAACCGTATTCTGCTGCCACCGGTCTGTGCTCCGGCAGCCTGTTCCGGTGCAGTGCCGGTACCTCCTGCTCCCGCAGGCTGTACGACTCCTGCACGGACATACCGCTAGTCCGCCGTCGTTTGGACCTAAGCGGCACCTCTGCCTGGTGGGAAGGCAGAGGGAAGGATCGGTACCGGTCCCCAATACCGGCTCCGCTGTCCGTGCAGGCTTGCCGTCACCCTTAACCACACGGGTCCATGAGGGCGCATAGCCGGCGTTACCCGTAGCAATGGGGTTGCCTAGCCGTAAACTGCTGCCACCGGTCTGCGCTCCGGCAGCCTGTTCCGGTGGACACCGGTACCTCCTGCTCCTGCAGGGCTCCCTGATTTCCAGCAGGTCCATCACCGGCCTGCAGTCTAGCAGGTTACCCCCGGCGGTATGTCGATGCCTCCCACTGCAGCGGGGCATGACCTGTGCGCAGCTCTCCCCATCTCTGATACCTGCATAGTAGGAGAGACAAAACGAGCCGCCGAGCGGGTCACATGTTTACGCACCTTTGCCCCACAGTCACTATGCATAGGTGAGAGTGGTAGGGAGTCCAGGTCTTGCCCATCCTGCTCCCACGCGGTGCTCCACCATTTTGCGGCCCCATGGTCAGCCGTGGTGGAGAGACGGGTCCTGGCTGCGCAGGGCTCCCCGACCTCCGCGTTCTTCTGGAATGGTGGCCGCTGACTCCCATCTGAAGTCGCACGGCCCTTGGAGACCTGCTTCGCTGCCTTCATTCTGGTCTCCATCCCTCTGTAAGCAAACTCGAATACAGACGCTTAGCTATTCAAAGTTAGTATCTTACCTGAGGGTCTTCAAGAAGTATGGTGACCAGCCTCTCATGCTTTAATAACTTTTATATGTTGGCAGTCGGAACTTCTTGAAGACAATGCATACCCTAGAGTAGCAGGGCACTTTAATGTAGCCAGGCCACAGAATCCCTGCAGTTGCAGTGTGGAGTCAGGCTGCCTTTGCTTGCAAGCCTGCTTCTCCCTGAATGCCAGCAACCCGCAGAACCCCTGCAGGCTGCGGTGTAGAGTCGGGCTGCTGCCCATGGCAAGCACAGCAAGCCCTACACCACATGCACACCGCCAGCCCGCAGTATCACCCCCGCGGGCTGTGGTGTAGAGTCGGGGCTGCCGCTCCGCCGTTGAAACTTCTGACGGCGAGCCTGCAAGCCCGACTCCTGCATGCACACCGCCAGCCCGCAGTATCCCCCGCGGCTGCAGTGTAGAGTCGGGGCTGCCGCTCTACCGTTCCTACTTTGAACGGCGAGCCTGCAAGCCCCACGCCTACATGTACACCGCCAACCCGCGGTGTTCCCCGCGGGCTGAGGTGTAGAGTCGGGGCTGCCGCGCTGCCGTCGCGAACTTTTGACAGCGAGCCGGCAAGCCCCATTCCTTTTCGCCCGCGGCGTCCCCTGCGGGCTGCGGTGTGGAGTCGGGCTGCCTCTGCCGTCCTCCGCCGGCGAGTGTATGAGCCCGGACCCTCCTGGGTCAACGGGCTTCCCGACTCCAACTATTGGAGCCGCCGCTGACTGCCGCAGCAGTCAGATCCGAGGCGGCTGCGAGACCCTGCGACAGGGCCACCTAGAAGAAAAAGACCGCAGGTTAGTGTTTTACTTACCTGCAGGTCCCAGCAGTAGAGGAGCAACGCTCCTCCCTGCCTGTCGCTCGCATGCGGTCGACGATATGTCGCGCATGCGTGCCTGGCGGGGTCTTCACGAAGTCACTCACGTGACTCCGAAGTAAAATAGAGAAATGTGAGGTGTTGTGTTTTTTGAAGACTAATATGGGCAGGACCTATACAGTGAATGGTAGGGCTCTGGTGGGGGGGGGGGGGGGGGGGGGGCTGTAGAGCAGAGGACCCACACCATCCTGGCCACACACTCATCTCTCCACTGCCTTCAGGTCAAAGGTACAGGAGCCTGAAATCTGCAACATCCAGGGTAAGGAACAGCTTCTTCCCCACAGCCATCATACTATTAAACTCAACTCAAACAAAAATCTGAACTTTAATAGCCTATTGCACTTTAACTGCTTATTTGTGTGTGTGTATATATATATTCAATGGTACATGGACACACTGATCTGTCCTGTATTTATTTATGCCCACAATATTATGCTGCGCTGAAGCAAAGCAAGAATTTCATTGTCCTATCTGGGACACATGACAATATGCCAGCCAACATGACTATCTTGAATCTCTTGAATCTTGAATATTGAGCACAGGTGCATCTGCTACTCGCTACATAAAATAGTTGCCTTGCCCATTAGGTTTAAACTTTGCTCTTCTCACCTTAAAGCTATGTCCTTCAGAAGTTGACATTTCCACCCTGGATAAAAGACTGACCATCTACTCGATCTATACCTCTCATAATTTATATGTTTCCATCAGATTGTCCCTCGGCCTTCAGAGAAAAGAATCGAAGATTGTCCAACCTCTGTTTACAGTAAATAGACTCTACTCAAGGAATCATGTTTGTGAACCGATTCTGTGCCCACTCTGAAGCCTCCACTTACTTCCTGTAGCATTTTGACCAGAACTCCAGTGTCAGGACTGTTTGGTTGTCACCTGTACCAAACCGGAACAATGACATTTTTACTTAATATAATAACCAAACATTTTTTTAAAAAGCTCGATGAATAAAAAAGCCTAATATAGTGAAAAAACAAAACCAAGCCCAAAGGTAGTTTGGCGTTTAGTTGGCGTTCGTGGTGTTCGATGGTCGTTGGGGAAACAGCTTTTCCTAAACCTGGAATTTACAGTTTTCAGACTCCTCTACCTCTTTCCCGATGGCAGGAGTGAAATGAGAGCATAGCCAGGCTGGTGTGACCAACACACTCAAAGTGATGACATTAGCATTGTGGTAAGTAGTGCATAGTTCATATAAGAACTGACATTTCAAATGTAAATTATAAATGGTACTCAGTTTTAAAGTCACAAGTCATCTTACCGCCTCCCCCTCCTCTGACTACACTCCTTACATCAACTCCAACCTCCCTCTTGTTTGTTGGACTATCCCTCATAACTTTCCCTTCTCTGAAACAGGAGGTCGGTCCTCAGCAGAGGCCTTACCTTTGTACCACTACTAGGGTTGCCAACTTTCTCACTTCCAAGTAAGGGACAGAAGGTCAAAATGAGGGACAAATTCCCGACAGCAATTCGTTGATCGACTCGGCCGTGGCTGGGTGAATGATGAGTTGGCCCGGGTGCCGGACTGCACACAAGGCCCAGCCAGCGGGCCAGCTGAGGAGTTTGGGCCCACGTGACGTCGTGCGCAAACTCCGGCACCCCATCCAACTCATGAACCGATGATCGGCCATGAGTAGGAGGGGCGGATGGTGGTGTCGGCAGTAAGCGAAGGTCCGAAGGTCGGACAGCTGGCCGGGCTGCCGACCGACGGGGCGAGGTGCTGCTGCTGCACTCCATGGGATGCACTGCATCGGGATGGGTGAGGTGCGGCCGGTCGCGGCGCTGCGACCCGACAGTCACCGCGACCCGAGTAGTAGTGGTCCAATACGGGACAAGGGCGGTCCCATACGGGACAAAACAATTTAGCCCAATAATCGTGATGTCCCGGCTAATAAGGGACATTTGGCAACCCTAACCACTATCCCCGTACCCGAGTGCATTCTGCACCCAGTGTGAGATGCTTTCCCTACTGCCTCCACTTCCAATTAGACAACTTGCATTGCAGTAAAATATCTTCAAGGAACCAAAAATAAAGGCCTCCTTCATCACCCTGCTCCGTTTCTGTACTTTGATATCACAAAAGGATCATAACACACGTTCTTGATGGCTGAATTAGCGTTTTGGCTCAATAATTAAACCAGGTCAGGATGTCCAAATATTTTTAATTAAGAAGTTGATTCGTTGCTGCAAACTGCTGGCGATATTTCTGCGTGGTTAATTTAAGTGCCAAGATCCTGTCAAGGGTCTGTTCCTTTTGGTGGAGCTGAACGGATCATTTAGTTTAGTTTAGAGATACAGCATGGAAACGGGCCCTTTGGCTCACTGAGTCCGCATCGGCCAATCACCCGTACACTAGTTCTATCCTACACACTAGGGGCAATTTACAGAAGCCAATTAACCTACAAACCTGCACGTCTTTGGAGTGTGGGAGGAAACCAGAGCACCCGGGGGAAACCCACACGGTCACAGGGAGAACGTACAAACACCGTACAGGCAGCACCCGAACCAGGGTCCCTGGCAATGTTAGGCAGCAACTCTACCGCTGCGCCACTCCAAAGATCTCCTTAAGGTGGACAAAAATGCCGGAGAAACTCAGCGGGTGAGGCAGCATCTATGGAGCGAAGGAATAGGTGACATTTTGGGTCGAGACCCTTCATTCCTCTTTAAGGTGGACATTAGTTGACTATTCTGTTGAGATATATGAGGTGCGGTGGGATTGCAAGAAGGATAGGTCACCGAGAGTTGGCACAATTCCGTGAGATAACTGGTCACGAGTTGAAATAAACAACATGTGAGGTTTGATAGAGGTGCCTGATTTGCTCACAGAAATATCGGGCCAGTATTTTGGGACTTTTAATCGTACCGTGACATGAAAAATATTTCCAAATTAATAATGTGGTTTGTTTGAATGATTATACATTTCACTAGCCATTGGAAAGTGTTTAAAATAAAAACTGCAAATGGAAGCTTGTCACTGATTATGGTTCAGCCTCTGATGGTAGGAAAAGACAGATTTGAAAAGTTTGAGGTGAATTGAGTGAGGACTGATATGAGTGTGGATTATCCAGCAGATCAGTGGGTTTGAGACTCACCATAGGAAGGTGGAGAAGTAAGTGCACAAAGATTTATGCCAGGATT
This sequence comes from Raja brachyura, assembly GCA_963514005.1. Next base: position 18,543,084 of record OY740813.1, on the reverse strand, counting down.
CCAGCTTGCTTGATACTTGATGCGTGCAGACACAGATTTTTAGAGTATTGTGTTCAACTCTGGACACCTAGGAAAGATGTTATGAAGCTGGAAAGGGTACAGAGAAGATTTACGAGGATGGTGCCAGGACTAGGGGGTCGGTGCTTTTGTGAGAGGTTGAGTGGGCTGGGACTCTATTCCTTGCAGTGCAGGAGGATGAGGGGTGATCTTATAAAGGGGTATAAAATCATGAGAGGAATAGAGCAGATAGATGTCTCTTGCCCAGAGTAGGTGAATCGAGGACCAGAGGACATAGGTTTAAGGTGAGGCGGAAAAGACTTAATAGGAATTTAAGGGGTAACTTTTTCACACAAAGGGTGGTGGGTATATGGAACGAGCTGCCCGAGGAGGCAGTTGAGGCATTTGCCAACGTTTAAGAAATGGTTGTACAGGTACATGGATAGGACAGGTTTGGAGGGATATGGGCCAAATGCAGGCAGGTGGGACTAGTGTGGCTGGGACATGTTGGCCGGTTTGGGCAAGTTGAGGCGAATAACCTGTTTCCACACTGTATCACTCTATGACTCCATAACTCTATTAGATTTAAACAAAGTAAAGGGCCTGTCCCACTTGGGCGTCATTTGCACGTCACGTAGATAGCGCGCATAGATTTTGTACATCCCAAAATCCCACGTCACCACACACCATGCGTGCATCGCGTGTGCGTCACGCGTAAATGATGTCACGTAAATGACGCCCAAGTGGGACAGGCCCTTAACTAACCAATATTTAAGCTGAGGAATGAATCTCATTAACATTTGCAGAGAGTCAGATATATATTTCATGAAAGACTCTAATCTGTTGTAGATGTAGCCCAGTCCATTACACAGACCAAACTTCCCACCATTGACTCCATTTACACTTCAAGCTGTCTCAGAAAAGCAGCCAAGATAATCAAAGAATTGTCTGATCGCAGTCATTCCTCCCTCTCTCTGCTCCCGAAGAGCAGAAGGTACAGAAGCTCGAAAGTGTGCCTCATCAAACAGTTACTTCCCCTCTTGTTATCAGGCTTCTGAATGGTCCTTCCATAAACTAGGGTACTGTCCGATCCACCCCTAACCCATTGTGGCCTTTGTCTCTGGAACTGATGAACTACAATGTTGAGAACTATAATTCTGCACTCTGTATCTTCACCTTTGCTCCATCTTACATACTTGACTTCGACTTGATTGTATTTATGTATGGTATGTCTGATTGGATAGCATACAAAACAAAGCTTTACACTGTATCTCTGCACATGTAACTATAATAAACACAAACCTATGTGCGTGCACTGTTTTGTTATTCCGTCTGTACTGACAGTTGGAGGGTTAACATTTCTTCATCATGTTCCTCCTGCTCTCCCCACAGCTTCTGTTCAGCTGCTGGCCGTCTCCAGCATTTCTGTTTTTATTTTGGATTTCCAACCTCTAATACGTTGCAGGACCATTGTTAAGCAGCCTGTTGCCCTGTCTTTGCTATTTTAATCTATGAAATTACCTTATTAAAAATATATATAATGCAACCGATTGATATTAAAGCAGCATTTTAAAAATGCTGGGCAAGTAAAGAATTCAAACCTCATTCACCCCAACATAAGATCTCTCGTTTTCCTTTTACAATCTTGGTGCATTATTAACCATCTATGTGGCGTTAAGAAAAGTTACAATTTATATCTTATGAATTTTTGCACTATTATTTTTTGCATTATTTTTGTTTGTGTTTATGTATGTGTGTATGTGTATATATATTTATATATGTGTGTGTTTATATGTGTGTGTATATTTATATGTGTGTGTGTTTATATGTGTGTGTACATACAGTATATATGTACGTGTGTGTGTGCGTATACATGTGTATATGTATATTATGTGTGCATGTGTATATATGGTTGTGTGTGTGTATATATGTGTGTGCATATATGTGTAGGAAAGAAATGTTGGTTTAAATAGAAGGTAGACACAAAATGCTGGAGTAACTCAGCAGGACAGGCAGCATCTCTGGAGAGAAGGAATGGGTGACGTTTCAGGTCCGAGACACTTCTTCAGACTTGTGCATATATGTGTGTGTGTATATATACACACACACGTGTATGTGTGTGCTGCAAGTAAGAATTTCATTGTTCTATCTGGGAAACATGACAATAAAACACTCTTGACTTGAATTATTCACCCCCCCCCCCCATAAATCATCTGGCATTAAACAAAGCGAGGTACATCTGCTGTCTTGGACGGGAGGGGGTTAATTTTATCTGCACTGATATCAGAGGATGTGGGAACTGCAGACATCTCTCTTTGCTGCTAATCTGCTGAGGAACACCGTGGTATCAGAGTTGACTTATGGGCAAGTGACAGGGCAGGGCTGATGTGTGGGCATGTGAGTGGCTGTTTGTGACTGTGCTGCAGTTCACTTTTGCAGGAATTGAACGGGTAATTGGCTTCACACAGCAAGCTCTCACTACATTATTTATTCAATGGTTGACACTTGTAATTGGACAGGTAACAAAGAGATAACTGAGCAATGAAGGGTTTAAATAATCAGATTTTGTAATTCATTAGAAAAAACACAAAATATGTTTCTCAAACAAAATCTTTCTCAATATCCTTTTCTGATGGCCTGAACAACAGGATATTAAAGGGCAGCAGAATGATGTATTAATCTGGAGACACAGGAGGCTGCAGTTGCTGGATTCTGGAGCAAAAAACAAACTGCTGGATGAAATCAGCGGGTGAAGCAGCACATATGAATCTCCAGAGCTTGATTTTATTGATATTTTGGGATCTGGGTGTCACATATAAGGCCAGCATTTGTTGCAAGAGCATGCACTGATTCCCTTGCCCAGAGTTGGTGAATCGAGTTCCAGAGGACATAGGTTTAAGGTGAAGGGGAACAAATTTAATAGGCATCTGAGGCGTAACCTTTTCACACAAAGGGTGGTGGGTGTAAGGAATGAGCTGCCAGAGGAGGTAGTTGAGGCAGGGACTGTCCCAACATTTAAGAAACAGTTAGACAGGTACATGGATAGGACAGGTTCGTGGGGATATGGGCCAAATGCAGGCAGGTGGGACTAGTGTAGCTGGGACATGTTGGCCGGCGTGGACAAGTTGGGCCCAAGGGCCTGTTTCCACACTGTATGACTCTACAAGAAAGGAGAGAGGTTAGAGGAACTCTAAGGTCAGTAGCATTTATAGAGGGAACTGTACAGTCAGGGTTCGACGTTGAGACCCTACTCAATGAGAGAGTCGAGGGGAAGTAGCCAGTGTAAAGAGGTGGGGAAGGAGCAGGGCATGAGCTAGCATGGGACAGGTGAGGAGGAGATAATTGGCAGACAGCAGTCGGGTGGGAAAGGAAGGGTGGAGATAGCTACAGAGGCTACGAGGTGGTGTGAACACAGCAAAAGCCTGCAGGTCCTGAACCTGATAGGAAAGGAAGGTGAAGAATGGAATTGAATAAGGGATGGTGCAGATAGGACAACAGAGGGCCGGGAGTGGAGAGGATCCAGTGGGAAGACTGGGGAAAAAGAAACAGAATAACCTCATCCTTGTGCAGGAAGGATCTGCAGACGTTGTTTTAAACCGAAGATAGACACAAAGATCTGGAGTAACTCAGCGCGACAGACAGCATCTCTGGGGAAAAGGAATAGGTGACGTCTCGGGACGAGACCATTCTTCAGACTGAGAGTCAGGGCCTTTTCTGCCGGCCTGAACAACAGGCTGTAAAGGATACCGGAATGATGTATTAATCTGGAGACACAGCAGACTGCTTTGCCGGAACCTGTATGAGGGAAGACCAGGGTGGAGAGAACACGAGAGAAAGGGACAGGGGGTGATGCGGGTGCGAGAAATTGTAGAATTCTATGTTCATGCCGGTGGATTGTAGAGGGCACAGGTGAAATATGAGGAGCTGATCCCCTAATTTGCTTGTGGCCTCACCCTGGCAGTGGAGGTGACCAAGGACGGACCGCTTGGTATGAGAATGGGGGAGGGAAATAAAAGGGGGAGGGCCTGAAGAAGGGTCTCGACCCGAAACGTCACCTATCTCCTTCGCTCCTTAGATGCTGCTGCACCCGCTGAGTTTCTCCAGCTTTTTGTGTAACCCCCGAGGGAATTAAAATGTTTGGCAACTAGGACCTCCAGTTGGCCGCATTGATGGAGGGCAGGTGCTGAGGAAAGTGATTGCCTCGTCTGCATGAGGTCTCTACTGTTGTCGAGGAGGCCACATCGACAGCACTGAAAGCAGTAGCTGAGGTTGAATGATGTGCGGGTGGGCACAGAGTGTGGTTACCCCAGCATGTTGTGTCTATCTTCAGTGTAAACCAGCACCTGCAGTTCCTTCCCACTTCTTCATCTTTCGTGTGGCGTGCACACCCTAAAGTTGTCGGACGACTTGTTCTATTTGATCTTCTGTTTGTGCACGTCGAGTTGATTGCATTAGTCGAAACAGGGCGGACCACGTGAAGGTTGCAATCTTCCACCCCACACAAATATTTTATTCAACCCTGACAAAAGCATGAGAGCCTGAGTGGAGACTATTCGGCCCTTTGAACCCATGCTGGCTCTCTACGTGCAGTTCAGTCAGTCCCATTCTTTACCTGTGGCCCTGCAATGTTTTTCCCCTCCCCTCCCCCTCCCCTCCCCCTCCCCCCCCCCCCCCCCCCCCCCCCCCCCCAAGTCGCCTGTTTTTGCCACCAATTCCAGTTTAGATTACTTTAGTTCGGAAGTACAGCTTGGAAACAGGGACTAGGACGGTGTAAACCTTTGCCAAAGCCAATTGACCTGCACACCTGTACATCTTTGGAGTGTGGGAGGAGCGCCCGGAGAAAACCCAAGCAGGTCACGGGGAAAACATACAAACTCCATACAGACAGCACCCGTGGTCAGGATCGAACCCTGGTCTCTGGCGCTGTGGCAGCAACTCTACCGCAGCACCAAGTCGCCTTGTGCCTCCGGTATTTATTGCCCGTTTTAACTGCCTTCGAACTGATTGGCTTGTGAAGACATTTCATAGAGCATTTAAGAGATGGCAACCTTAGTAGGTCTGTAATTTAAAAGGTTTAATATATCGGTTATATAAGAAGCAATTTATTGCTGATGTAAATCTTGGGCGGCATAGCTGTTTTCATCAGTGATATCTGTACTAATGTTGGCAGTGGCAGACAGACTGATAAAGATGTCAGCGTGATGCAGTATTTACTGTGATTGGATTCCTGACCCAGCTATTCCAGCCCCATTTTATTACTTCTCCCTTCATCCACCTTAAATTATGTTGGGGCACTACTTTGTCTCGGGAACAACTGAATATGGTTGCACAATATTTAAAAATTAGATTTATGAACAATTGCCTTAAGTCTGATTTTCCCCCTGTCCCCCGGGCTTGCTATGTTTCGTTGAGTTTAGTTTAATTTAGTTTAGATATACAGCGGGGAAACAGGCCCTTTGGCCCACCGAGTCCGCACCAACCAGCGATCCCCGCACACTCACACTATCCTACACACACTAGGGGCCATTTGCATTTATACCAAGCCAATTAACCTACATACCTGTACGTCTTTGGAGTATAGGAGGAAACCCACATGGTGATGGGGAGAACATACAAACTCAGTAAGGACAGCACCCATAGCACCTTTTAGCGCCAGGTACCCGGGATCGAACCCGGGTACCTGGCGCTAAAAGCGCTGTAAGGCAGCAACTATCGCCACACCACCATGCTATCAACTATCAGAACAAGATCACGGTTTCAGAATGTATCAAATTCCTGCTCTGTTTGGAATTCACAATGTTTGTTCTTTGGATGTTAAGCTGTGGGTCTTCACTGGGCCCTGTGCAATCCTACGTGGCCCTTCGTTTGATGTAAAAAAAAAAAAATTCAGTGGATGCGAGTGTTGGTGAAAGTCAGCCTGAAATGCCAATCCCTTAGTGCCCTGCAGTGGTTTGCTGTTTCATTTCAGAGGACAGTGATGAATCAACCATTGTACCTGTCACATTAAGGTAAACGGGGAAAGGAGAGCAAATTTCTTACCTTGATTTATGTGAATGACACAAATTGTAGTTACTTGGTTAACATTACTGACGCTATATTTTGAAAGCACGTTATGGTGGATTTATTTATTTATAGTCATCAGCAACTTCGAGAGGTTTTAAACATGTGTTTCAAGGCATATGTTTTTATTGCATGCTTGTAGCTTTCTAGTCCAGCAACCTAAGCCAGTAATCACTCGACATAATGAGTCCACATGCTCTGCTATTTAAATTTCAACCTTCTGAGCTGGTCTACTGAGGGTCTGATTCTGCACTGAGTCATAGAGTCAGACAGCACGGAAACTGGTTCAAATCGAAGGTGGACACAAAATGCTGGAGTGACTCAGCGGGACAGGCAGCATCTCTGGAGAGAAGGAATGGGTGACGTTTCGGGTCGAGACGTCACCTGAAGAAGGGCCTCGTCCCAAAACGTCACTCATTCCTTCACTCCAGAAATGCTGCTTGTCCCACTGAGTTACTCCAACATTTTGTGTCTGCCAGTCCGACTTGCCCACATTTGGCCCATGTCCCTCTAAACCTTTCCTATTCGCCTATCTGTCCAAGCGTCTTTTAAATGCTGTTATAGTACCTGACTCAACTACCTCCTGTGGCAGATTGTTCTATATGTGCACCGCCCTCCATATGAAAAAGTTGCTGTTGAGGTTCATATTAAATCTTGCCCCTCTGATCTTAAAGAAATGTCCTCCGGCTCTTGATTCCTCTATTCTCGATAAGAGACTCTGTGCATTCATCGTATCTATTCCCCTCATGATTTTATACACCTCTATGAGATTATCCCTCAGCCTCCTATGCTCCATGGAATAAAGTTCTAGCCTGCACAACCCCTCAAGTCCTGGCAACATCCTTGTAAATCTTCTCTGCACTCTTAATAGATTAACAACAACCTTCCTGCAGCAAGGTAACCAAAACTGAACATAATACTCCAAATGTGGCGTCACCAACGTCTTGTGCAACTGTAACATAACGTCCCAATTTTTATCCTCAATACCCTGACTGATGAAGGCCAATGTACCACAAGCCTTCTTGTCCACCCCATCTCCCTGTGATGCCACAGTTCATTGACACGGACACATTGGGAGCCAGAAATGAAGTTTAAAAACTGCGGAGACTCAGCTATGATGGAAATGTGCTTCAAGGTGGATAATTAACGTGGATGAATGTTTAAAAATACCAAAATGCAAATAAATTGCAGTTCTTTGCATTCATGAGGAAATTCAGAACATAGAACAGTGCAGCATTGGAGAAGGCCCTTTGGCCCAATGTCTGTGCCCACCATGATGTTGACCTCACTTATCACAGCTGCCTCCACATATTTCCATATCACCCTGTTTCCTGCCTGTTCATGTAACTGTCTAAATGCCTCTTAAACATTGGTGTTGTACTTGCTTCCAGCACCACTCCTGACAATGTGTTCCAGGCACTTACCTCCCCTCTGAGTAAAAAAAAACCCTGCCTCACAGACCTTTAAACTTTGCCCCTCATGTCTTAAACCTATAGTATTTGACATTTCACCCAGGGAAAAGGACTGCATATCTACCTTATCAGTGCCTTATTTAATTGTATAAACTTCTATCAGGTCTCCCCTCACCTCCCCATCGATCCTCCAGATAAATCAGTCCAATTCATTCAATAGACCAAATACCTTCTCCTCTTTCATATCACCTTTTCCCAGCATATCAACCGTCATCCATGCCCTTTTCTCGGTGACTACTGATGCAAAATACTCATTTATGATGTTGCCCACTTCCTCTGGCTCCGGGCATAGACTTCCTCTTTTGTTGAGTGAAACTAACCTTTCCCTCAATGCTTCTCTTGTTTTTAATAGAGTCATTGAATACCTTGGGATTCTCCTTAATCCTACTTGCCCCCGGCACTTCACTGCCCCTTTCAGCTATTCTAATCTCTTGTTTAACTTATTTCTTGCTTGCTTTGTATTCCGCAAGAGCCTTGTCTGACAAAATTGGTCTCTCTACTCTTGAGAAAAGAAAGCTAAGATTTGACCTCGTCTGGATCTTCCAAATGATGAGGGGTTTTGAAAGACCCCACTTGTGTTGCAGGACAGGATTGGAGATAGTCTCCAGGTATCCAGTAGAGAATTTGAAAGAAAGCTCAATATCTAAGCAGTAGGGAGTGCGTGGAACTGGCTAATGTGTGAGTAGTTGAATATATGTCTTGTATATGCCTCGAATAAAGAATATATATTTACAAAGAACCACATGAGGAAGAAGGGAATAGAGGTTAATTGGGACAGATTTATCTGAGGAAGAATGGACGGAGGATTGAGTGGAGGATAGAATTTGTTATGGGCCGAATGGCCTGTTTCCATGCAACAGATATCTCATGTAATTCTAAGTGTGTAGTGGTTCTTTAATTACAGGGTTTAAAGACATGTTTGAACTGGTCATAATCAAGGACCATGTTACGAACTGATTATAATGTGGTCTTTCTGATGAATGAACACACTGGGCGATCTAATTTCACTTCCTTTTTGAAGTTGCTTCACCGCAATAACTTTGCTGATTATGTGGCGAGGGTGAGGGGAGCACTCATGTCCGGTGGGATTGGTAATACTGAGACAAACAAACATGTTTTGAAATGTGGGGGTAAGAATGCAATGATAACTGTCAGGGCTGCCAACATTGGTTGAAAGTGAGAAATTGCGAGGGAGTGTTGCGACTGAGGAGGGGAGGGTGTGGGAGGGCTTTTGCATTTTTCAGGTTTAAATTGTGCAATCTGGTGCATACTGTAGCGAGTCCTTTAACTTACACTTGAATGCAACATTCATGCTTCAAATTAGATTAGGTATGAATAAGATTAGGCTAAATTGCATTCCTAATTACATTCCACAGTGGAGCCAGGCTCTGATCAACAGGTGCAGCACATGAATGACCTTAGTATATTCATGTATGGAAATCAGATTATAATTCATGCTGCTGTGCATATATAGAGAAATAGGAACAAGGCAAGAGTAGTGAGACTTCCTTCACTGTTCTGCACAAATAAATCAATCAACCTCACCCTTTGATTATAGAAACAAGACGAAAATAATGCCACATATTCAACCGTATATGGTTCAATGAAATTAAGATATATATGTAAAACATATATATGGAAACAGGCCCTTTTGCGCACCAAGTCCACACCGACCAGCAATCTACCTTACACCAGTTGTATCCTACACGCCACGGACAATTTACAGAAGCCAATTAACCTACAACCCTGCACTTCTTTCGGATGTGGGAGAAACCGGAATATCCAGAGAAAACCATGTGGTCATAAGGAGAATGTACAAATACTGTACGTACAGCACCCGTAGTCAGGATCAAATCTGGGTCTGTGGTGCTGCAAGACAGCAACTCTACCGCTGCGCCACCGTGCCACCCCATTAAATTATTTTTTCTGTTTCTATTTATTATGGTGTCACGTCAATAAAGATGAACACATGATTCTGATTTCTGCCCTTAGTTGGATAACATACATCTCCAGTCATTGTGTTTTATGGCTGGCTTTCAACGTCTTCAGTCTGAAGGTCTCGACCCGAAACATCACCTATTCTTTCTCTCCAGAGATGCTGCCTGGCCTGCTGAGTTATTCCAGCTTTTAGTGTCTATCTTCAGTTTCAGAGGTGAGGGTGTGAGGGGCGCGGTTCTGGGACCACCACCGTGTCTCACCTATCACACCATCTGTACGGGAATGTGAATGCGGGTGAGGCAGCATCTATAGAGCGGTAGAGAAAAATGCTGGAGAAATGCTTGAGTCTGAATAAGGGTCAAACTCATATTTAGATGCTGCCTCACCCGCTGAGTTTCTCCAGCATTTTTGTCTACATTGCCATTATAAATATTGTTTGCGATGGGCTTAAGCCAATTAAATTGCTCGTTCTTTACGCGGAACCCGCCGATGGAAAACTATTCTCATTGGTGAGTGTGGAGGAGTGTGACTTTATTTATATATATGATAGACAGTTAGATAGATAGATAGATAGATAGATATATATATATAAATAAAGTATATATGTATATAGAGATATTTTTTGAGCGTGAGAACTTCTGTCATCAGCGTGAGAGCGTGAGCATGTTGTCAAATGCGTGATTCTCATGCTCAATGAGTGAGAGTTGGCAGCCCTGCAACTGTTCAAGTTCCGTCTATAGTGCGTGCACACAAAGCGACAAAATGTTTTAACTATTTCGCCTTACTCAGGCTCACCAGTAAAGTTATTTTTGTGCAATATTGCCTGTCATAGTAGCCTCAGAAAATATCTTTTAAAATGGTGGTCTTTTCCCAATGATGATTATGCGAGGTATTTTAAATGCCTTCAGATTTCATCTTTGCTTAATGTCACATCTCCCAGCGTGCAATGAGATTCCTTGTTCACATGAATCTCACAGAGTAAAGAGTAGATGTAGGAGGAATTAAAACTGGTGCGGACCAGGAGACCAATCAAAGCTGATCTCTTGAGCGTGGCTTTGGTACAGCTTTTATATTCTCAGCAGACAAGATGACATGGAAACTTGATTAACAGTAAAACAAGGTCTTGGTTACAGAATGGAAGTTACAGAATGACACACTTGGTCTTGATTACAGAGTAAAATGATTATCCACAAGTCTAACTTAGTTGACACTAGATCCAATTTTCTGTTACGATGGGTGCACGCTATAACATACAATCAATGAAGTTCCTGAAACTTGGGTGTTGTCACTGCTGCGTTCTATGTCTCTACTTCTAGGCTTTGTCTGCGGTTCTCTGCCACCATGTTAGCACAATCCACACCATTATTTACCAGCTATTAGCCCTCACAAATCTTTCCCCTACAACAGTAGATATAGAGCAATGATTAGTACACAATAAATGTCATGAACAAGTGCCAAACAGCAGAAGGGTGTCAGATTGTAATGCAAAATCTGACTAGTGCAAACAAATAAAGTGCAATCACAGAATAACCAAATGAGGTAGAGTATGTGGTAGCACCTCTGGAAAGGGAGTGTAAAAATGTTAGTGAGTTCAGGAATCAACGAGCAGTGGGGAAGAACATGAGACTGTACCTCCAGACTCCCTAAGCCTGGAGGTCCAGGGTATTAAGCTCCTGAATCTTGCTTTAATTGTTGAAATTAAGAGCGCAACGGACTATTCTGCATCCAGCCTCCAATTCTGTTGAGGACTGTTTCCTAAATCTAGCCCAGAACTGGCTTTGCTGAATCTAACAGTTGACTAATTTCATGCCTGGATTTGCAGCAGCACACGCAAACTGTGCTTATCTCGAAAGAGCAATTCTTTCCTCACGTGGGTTCCTGAGATTAGTGTGTAGAAGCTTGGTGAAAGCTGGCAGTAAATGTAGCCGAACACTAGTCAGTTACAGAGCAGCTAATGGAGTGGATGCAGGTCACCTTCCGTATGCTTCATCAGTCTATGGGGTCGGAGTAAAGATTGATAGAAGGATAAATCACGGAAAGGAGCCATTTGGTTAGGTCCACACTAACCATCGATCACCCACCCGTTCACACTGGTTCCACGTTACTCCACCTTGGCATCCACTCTCTGCACATTAGAGGCCAATTAACCTGCCAACCCACGCATCTTTGCAAAGTGGAGGAAACTGGAGCACCTGGAGCAAACCCACACAGTTACGGGGAGAACGTACAAACTCCACCCAGGCGGCACAAGAATTGTGTGGTCTCCGGCATTGTGTAACTGCAGCTCTACTGGTTGTGCCACTGTGGTGAGGGCAAACCAGATGAGTTGAAGATGAACAAGATCTGTAACAAACAAGGGCAACTCCACTATTGTTAAGGATGATGCATAAGCACTTCCGCAGGACATAAGTTTAGACCAAACCAACACAATGAAACTATTGCAGCTGATGGCCACTAAATGGTGAAAGAAATGACGGATCCGGCCGCTCTCGGAGAATAGGTTTTACGTTTTGGGTTTGCAATCACAGTTTGTTTACTGTGCCTTCTCAATCACCTGTTTGCTGAGTGTGAGCAGCACCTACACCTGCCGCACCGACCCTCAGTTTGAGAACCACCTCCCATGCTTTCATCAGGATGTACATCTCTGCTTCGAAAGAGAATCTGCTATTTGTCACACCATGACTCCGGTTTCCCAGAGAAGTGGATAAGTGCTTCTGACTCTAATGAACTGTGGAGCATAGCTCCTTGCAGCCAGCTGCCTGATGCTCGTAGCTGGAGGTAAGTGTTCCATTAGTGATGTATCAAACCATCTGTTTCCGATTGCAGTCACCGGGAGCAACGACTGCTCCTGACAACTGTGGCACGGGCTTCACGCTGGACACGTTTCAGGGGCAGAAGACATGTTGGGATAACTTAGCACAAATACAGTTGATGGTCTGTATTTGACACAATATGCTGGAGTAACTCGGTGGGGTGACGTTTCGGGTCGAGACCATTCTTCAGATTAAGTTCAAGTTCGAGTTTGAATTTCAAGAAACAGTATTGTTCGTCAAAGACCGAAGTTCTTAATGGATTTGACAGTGATAAATCTCTGTTGATGTTTCTGAGCTGCAGGGTCTTGTGTTAAAAAAACAAATGCGTTTTAAAAAAAAATCTTTCTCGATGCACTGGGCTGTACAAATGTATCTGCGGTTTATAACTGATTGCCTTGCTGTTACCATTGCAGTGTACTCAAGTTTTAGAGTTCTGTTAGTTTCCTCAGGCCAACGTTACTGATGTTGGTAAACTTTTCTCTCAATCTTGTAAATTCCCAAGTGCGTTTTGGAATACATATTTAATGCTGCTGGGCGTAATGCCCGCCACAAATCTTTCCACTAAACCAGAAAGCAAGATTAGTGGTGGTGAATGGGCAGGATTTGCAGTGGGAGGGGGAGGGTGTGGGATAATGCACTCATTTAAACTCTTCTTCCAAAGGAAGGTACTCCCAAAATGTGAACTGTTGGAAGCAGAACCAACTGCAGGAGTGCACCCGAGGTCAGGGTCGAACTCAGGTCTCTGGTGCTGCAAGGCACTGTCTGTACTCACTGCGCCTCTCTGCTGCCCCAATGGTCAATGTAATGTTATATTCAGCCCTGAGCCTAACTTGCTTCAAGGATAACCATCTATCTATATGTCATAATTGGACAGGGTTGTATTGCAGAGTGGGTAGGTTTGGGACTAACATGCAAAAGCATCTGGATAATTGATCCACAGAAATGAGTTTAAAGCTCACCATGACAACAGGGAAATTTAAATTCATGACATTTAAATACATCTGAAATAAATAGCTTCTGTCATCCTTGGCAGTCAAGGTAATATTGAATTGTTGTAAACTCCATCTAGTTCCTTCAGTGAAGGAGTTCGGCTATACTTGCACGGCATATTCTGGCAAAGCGTCACAGACCTGAACTATGGGCCGATTCTTTCTCCGTGGGTTATTTGTGGCTTATTTGTGGAATTCCCTGCCACAGAGGGCAGTGGATTCCAAATCACTGAATGGATTTAAGGGAGAGTTAGATAGAGCTCTTGGGGCTAGTGGAATCAAGGGATATGGGGAGAAGGCAGGCACGGGTTATTGAATGGCCATGATCACAATGAATGGCGGTGCTGGCTTGAAGGGCCGAATGGCCTCCTCCTGCACCTATTTTCTATGTTTCTATGTTGCCTGACCTGCTGAATTTTTTGCAACATTTTAACCATATAACCATATAACAATTACAGCATGGAAACAGGCCTTCTCGGCCCTTCCAGTCCGTGCCGACCATTTATTTTCCTCTAGTCCCATCTACCTGCACTCAGACCATACCCCTCCATTCCCTTCCCGTCCATTTTCTGGTTTTGTTTCAGTTTTCCAGCATCTGCAGTAAATTTGAGCTTCACTCAGTTTAGTTTAGTTTCTTGTCGCCTGCACTGAGGTCCAGCAAAATGCTTTTTTGTTGCATGCTGTCCAGTCAGCGGAAAGACTATACACGATTACAATCAAGTCGTCCACAGTGGACAGATGTGGGATAACGAGAATGACATTTAGTGTAAGATAAAGTCCAATTAAAGATAGTCCGAGCACCTCCAATGAGGTAGATAGTGGGTCAAGGCCACTCTCTGGGTGGTGATAGGACATTACATGCTCACTTGGCCAATGTGATCAAACAAGGGAAATGTACATTTGCACTTTGCTATTCACACATCGACAATCACAGTGAAACTCCTTCTGCTTGGATGAGTGGAGTTAAAGGAGATATCCAAGATGGCAAATTGGCCAGTTCCACTATCAGTCTTAGCTGCCTCACGTTCGAGTTATGCGCAAACGTTGGCAGCTGTTGTGAAGCAGAGTGTTTATATATTGCAGCAGAGTAAATGTTGTTTAACTGTATCCACTGCGATGAAAGGAATATAATAAGGTGAGTGTAAAGCAAAGTGACATGAAAACTAGCCATGCATCGACTGACAACGAGCTCTTTGAAGCACACACCTATTGAATCCTTCATTGTGATTTGGGAACACATCCACGATAAAGGCTTTGCATTAATGGGCAGATGTTGTGATGGGTCTCGCAGTTTGGGATTGTGCCAATTAAGTTGGAATCAATACTGTACAGCTACTTCAGAGGCTGTGTATATATGGAAAAGCATGTGATTCACTGGAAAATGGTGTGCTTATTGATTACGGTAACCGCCTGCTGTCTGAGTGGACACTTCATCGAAGGATTCCTGATGCAGAAATTATTTTTCATCTCCCTGTTTGCTTTAAAAGAACCCATCCTGGATGAATTCCAAGGCTTTAGACAAGGTTCCGCACAATAGAGTGGTTCAGAAGGTGGGATCGCATGGAATCCAGGCCGTGCTAGCCCTTTGGATACAACTTTGGTTGGGTGGAAGGACTCGGAGTCTGGTGGTGGAAGGATCCTTTTTTTTTCCGCTTGGAGGCTTGTAACCAGTGGTGTGCCACAGGGTTTGGTGCTGAGTCCATTGTTGTTTGTCATCTACAGCAACAATGGGGAAGAGAACGTACAAGGCATGGCATTAAAACAGTGGGTATTGTAGACAGTGTTGAAGGTTGTTTAAGTTTGCAACGGGATCTGGATCAACCAGGCACATGCCGTGAGTAATTACTCAGGGTAGGCAGTCAGCCAGCTTTCAAAAAATCTTAAAACCGCGCATGCGCAGATTGTTCTCTTCGTAAACAATAAAAAATAAGTAACAATTCAATTTTCCCAAGGGTTCTAAATCTCCTTTATTTTTTAATTACTGAATGGGTGGGGGACGGAGGATGAAGGCAGGTGGAGAGATGGTGGGAAAAACGGGAGCACATCGGGACGTTGAATCAGTTGTCATCTTATGGAATGACAATACTAATTCAAGGGTCCAATTGGCGGGGGAGTTTCTTTCACAGCGTGTGGGGAGCCTGCGGCAGGGGTTAAATATGCGAGAAGGCAGAAGTTTTGAGAAGGAGGGGGACAGAGATCATATCAAACTCACTCACCGCTGCCGCAGCGCTCCGGGCAAGGACAGCAGAACTGGCCGCCACTTCCGGGGATAGAAGCAGCTCGGGTGCGAGCGGCCACCGGGACCCAACACCAGAACCGGCTGCTCTTCAGCGCCTTCTGATCACCTCTCACCTGCCGTGTTAAAGAAGGAACTGCAGATGCTGGAGAATCGAGGGTTACACAAAAAGCTGGAGAAACTCAGCGGGTGCAGCAGCATCTAAGGGGCGAAGGAGATAGGCGACGTTTCGGGTCGAGACCCGAAACGTCGCCTATCTCCTTCGCCCCTTAGATGCTGCTGCACCCGCTGAGTTTCTCCAGCTTTTTGTGTAACCCCCATCTCTCACCTGCCATTGGCCGGCTTCGCTCATGTCAACCGCGCCCCGCAAATCCTTAAATTCCCACAGCCAAGTAACCTAAACTCTACCCGTGAACGCGCTGTCGGAATTTAAAGATTTGCGGGAAGCCGGCCGGCGAGCGGCAGGTGAGAGATGTTCAGACGGAGAGCACTGCCAGAGGTGAGTGGAGACCAGCAGAAAGGGCTGAAGTGGCTGAAGTGGCAGGGTCCCGGCGGCCACTCGCAGTCACCCGAGCTGCTTCCTTCCTCGGAAGTGGCGGCCAGTTCTGCTGTCCGTGCCCGGAGTGCTGCGGCTACCACCCGAGCTGATCCACTCCCCGGCCACAATAAAACCATATGGCAATACAGCACGGGAACAGGCCATCTCGGCCCTTTTAGTCCGTGCTGAACACTTACTCTCACCTAGTCCCATCTCACCTGCACTCAGACCGGAGCGTGGCAAGTGGGTTACTGACCCCAATCCCCTCCTTCACAACGCCAGACTGCCCAAACACTGTGAACGGAGCTCTTCCCCCACCCCGGGAACTACAGTATTTAAAAACATAAAGCACAAAGAAATGCACTTACCACATTATTGGTACATTAAGTCCATTCTCCATTTGTTTGCTAAGATACTATTAAAATAATGGCAATCCATATTTGAACATCCCGCCAAGAAACTCGCGATGCGCATGCGCAGAAAGATGATGCGCATGCGCAGTGCTGCAAAGGCAGAATTTCTGCTGCCTTCAGCTTCCATTGAATCTGACGGCTTCAGGCAGCGCTGACGGCACGGGGGCTGCACAGAGCTTCCCGTGTTACAAGCGCTGCGGGTGAAAGGCACGGAGAATTATGCCTACCTAAGAGATCGATCTCTTAGACAGGCATAATTCTCCCATGCCTTTACTATTTATATTTAAAAATTGCCATTTCATAATTTTAGTCAGGGTAGGCAGTGCCTACCTTGCCTACCCTGACGGCACGTGCCTGGGATCAACTAAGAAAGTGGTTAAAGGAATGGCATATGGAATTGAATATGGGTAATTGCAAAGTGATACACTTTGGGAGGATAAACCATGGTAGGGCCCAATTAGTGAGTGACAGGACCATAGAAAGTATTTATGTTTATTGTCATGTGTACTGAGGTACTATGAAAAGTGATGTTTTGCATGCTATCTGAAAAGTTCAGGTATTTCTAGATGGTGAGATCTAGGGGTACAAATACATGGTTCCCAGAGAGTGGCGACACAGGTAGACAGGGTGGTGAAGGTGGCATTTGGCATACCTGCCTTCATTGGGCATGGCATTGACAAGAGTTAGGATGTAATGTTACAATGTAATGTAATAGGGCGACACGGTGGAGCAACGGTAGAGTTGCTGCCTTAAGGCCCAGTCCCACTTTCCCGATTTACTCACGATCTCTCCCGAGTTTTCCCCTTGATTCGAAATCGGAGAATGTTGGGCAATGTCAGTAGCGGGCTTGTAGGAGCTCGTAGGAGCCCGTAGATGTTTCGTAGCGGCTCGTACTGCCAGCCGTAGGAACTCGGGCCATCAGGTAAGTCGGGACGTTGTTTCAACATGTTGAAAAGTGTCCACGAGTAAAAAAAATAGCCCCGAGTACCTACGAAGGGCAATTACCGTAATTCTCCGAGTTCGAATCAAGGGGAAAACTCGGGAGAGTTCGTGAGTAACTCGGGAAAGTGGGACAGGGCCTTTATGGCGTTTACAGAGCCAGATGCTCAGGTTTGATCCCGGCTACGGTTGCTGTCTGTATGGAGTTTGTAGGCTCTCCCCGTGACTGCCGGCGGTTGCTGCAGTCTCGGTGGGCCGAAGGGCCTGTTTCCGTGCTGTATCTGTAAACTACAGCTATAAATGATGTTGGTGAGTCTGTACCTGGAAAATTGGGCGGGATTCTGGTTGCCATACGGATGTGATTAAGTGAGATGGGGTGCAGAAAAGATTCACAAGGATGATGCTGGGACTTTAGGACTAGATTATACAGAGAGATCGGACAGGCTCTGACAATTTCCCCTAGAGTGAAGGAGGCTGATGGGTGAGCTTGTGGAGGTTTATAGAATCATGAAGCACATAGTTAAGGTGGATAGTCAGTCTTTTTCCCCAAGGTAGAGAAGTTTAAAACTCGAGGGCACAGATTTAAGGTGAGAGGAGAAAGATTTGAAGTGGATGTGAGGGGAAAGTATTTCACACAGAGGATGGCAGCATATGTGGAAGGAGCTGCCAGAGGAAGTGGTTGAGGTGGTACAATTACAACGCTTAAAAGACATCTGAACAGGTTCACAAATGGGATGTGATCCCACAGGTTTAGTGAGATGTGGGCCAATTGCCAGGAGATGGGACCAGCTCAGATAGACATCTTGGTCTGCAGGCATGAGTTGGGCCGAATGGCCTGTTTCCATGCAGTATGACTGAGACTTTGAAGGAGCTGGTCACTTTTCAGGACAGGAGAGTAACCCAGGGTAGAGACAGAGCATTTAGTAGGCCAGGCTCATGTCTAGATTTGCTTTGCTCATCACAAACACATTCCCCCGAGGAAGTAATGAGGGGCCTTCTGCCAAGTCAAGTCAAGTGACTTTATTGGCATGTGTCCCTGATAGGACAATGAAATTCTTGCTTTGCTTCAGCACACAGAACATAGTAGGCATTTACTACTCCAGCTCCAGAGGACGGGACAAAATACTGGGCACTGGCTATGTGGGTTGCAAAGTCTGGAAACAGCTCATCCTAGTGCTGAACGCTGACACCAGCATTCAGGTACAATACGTTGAATTTCTACGGAGATGATTTTGCTGTGCTTTTAATAAAAATCTCTTTTTAAAAAAAAACACAGCTTAACTGCAGATTCTGTATACATAAAGGAAGAAGGGTTGCAGCTCTTTTACACACTTCCCTGTCACAAGGGATTTACATCAAATCATTACAATTGCCTTGAACTGTTTAGCAATGAGTGCGATGTTTTGAAGCAAATATTTAAACGTGAAAGTCAGCATTATTGATGGTAGTGATTTAAATGCTCAGCAAGGAGCTGTGCACACATGATCTGATATCCAGGCTCTCGACTGGTGTCTGATATTTGCACTCACTGTATAACATTAGCTGTGCTGAATGGCAGAGATTACTTGATGAAGGAGAATTCTGTTTATTATTTCCTGACAATCGGTGCCCCAACCCATTTTCACCACAAAATGAAATGAGCATTCTGCTCTGAAACATTTCCTCTTTTGGTTGGAAAATGACATTTGATTCAGTTGGTAGACAAAAATGCTGGAGAAACTCAGCGGGTCAGGCAGCATGTATGGAGCGAAGGAAATAGGCAACGTTTCGGGCCGAAACCCTTCTTCAGACTGATGTGAGTGTGGGGAGGGGTGGGAGGAAGAAAGGAAGAGGTGGAGCCAGTGGGCTGAGGGAGAGTTGAGAAGGGGAGGAGACAGTAAGGACTGTCTGAAATTAGAGAAGTCCATGTTCATACTGCTGGGGTGCAAACTGCCCAAGCAAAATATGAGGTGCTGCTCCTCCAATTTTTCAGTTGCTTGAGTTCTTTGAGGATGTAACTGGTAGAGTAGGTGGAGGGTAACCCAAATGCACTTTTTGGTGCCACATGGAAGGCTGGTGCACTGGATGAAGTGCTCTGGCATGGATGAAAGCAGGTTGGTGCAGTGGAAACAAAGAACTGCTGAAATAGGGCATTTTTAGATTGGAGGGATATGACAGGTGGTGCATATTCACCAGCATGAATTGAGCATATTCAATTTTGCCAACAAAGAGCAAATAGATGGTAGGGTACGTGGTTTACTTAAGAGTAACGGCATGGAAACTAACTCTTCAACCCACCGAGTCCATGCTGACCATCGATCAGCCCTTCACACTAGTTATCCCACTTTCCCACTTCCTACACACTAGTGGCAATTTACAGAGGCCAATTATAAACTACAAAGCCACGTGTCTTTGGGATGTGGGAGGAAACCGGAAGAAACCCACGCGGGCGTGGGGAGATCGTGCGTGCTCCACACAGACAGCACCCGAGGTCAGGATCAAACCCAGGTCCCTGGCGCTGTTATGCAGCAGCTCTACCAGTTGCATAACTGTGCCGCCCCATGGTGATGAGGTCACCCTGATTCTGCAATGGAATGCCAATAGATTCAGTGAATGGGTGAAATCTTGGCAAATGGAGTTTCTTACGGGGTAGTGTGAGAGGAATAAAATAAGTGGCTTATCATCGAATTTGGGAGAGTAACTGCAAATGTGTAAAATTCGGACGGATCTCTGGGAAAGAATCTAAAAAAACTAGCAGGCAGTTGCAACAAGTAGTTATGAAGGCAAGTGGCACATTGTCCTTTATTACAAAGTGTGTGGAAATTAAGATTGAGTACAGTTTTGAAGAAGGCCCTTCAACCCATTGCATCTGTTGTGACCACCATGCCTGTGTGTACTATCACACTTGTCTGTATTAATCCCATATTGTTTATTCCAGTGCCTGTCAAGATGCTTCTTAAATGGTGCTCCCATTCCTACCTCTTCCACCTTCTCCCATGGGTAAGATGTTGTCAAGCTGGATAGGGTGCAGAGAAGATTCAAGAGGATGTTTCCAGGACTCAAGGCCCTGAGCTATAGGGAGAGGCTGTGAAGGCCAGGGCACTATTCCTTGGAGCACAGAGGGATGAGGGGTGATCTTACAGAGGTGTACAAATTCATGAGGGGAATAGATCGGGTAGATGCACAGAGTCTCTAGCCCAGAGCAGGCGAATTGAGAACCAACAGGTCATGGGTTTAAGGTGAGGAGCGAAAGATTGAATAGGAACCTGAGGAGTAACTTTTTCACACACAGGGTGGTAAGTATATGGAACAAGCTGCCGGCGGAGGTAGTTAAGGCAGGCACTATCGCACATTTAAGAAACATTTAGACAGGTACATGGATATGATAGGTTCAGAAGGAAATGGGCCAAATGCAGGCAGGTGGGATGATTAGTGTAGATGGGCCATGTGGGAAAGTTGGGCCGAAGGGCCTGTTTCCACTCTATCTGAAGATATTTTGATTTTCAGTTTGTATGTCTTTATTTTGCTAAATGTATTCATGGATGTATTAATTTACATTAAATTATTTGTTTAAATACATTTATTATCTCCAGCTTTGTAAGATGCTTATTTATTGGAAACAATTCCAGCTGTTATTTGGGGCTCAGGGGTCCATGGTTTGTTCAAGGGTGGGGGGTGGGGGGGGGGGGGGGGGGGTGGAAGGGAGGGATGGGGGGGGGGGGGGTACACACTCTTGGGTTGGGGCCTTACTGTTACTGAAGGACTACTCCAGGTTTATCTTGTCATTGGCCCAACGGTGAGCCTGGGGCTGTGGCAGGTTTGTGTGACCGAAGGGAGGCACCAAAGAGGCCACTGTCAGTCTCAGCAGCAACCGGCCTCTTCCAATGGTCCGCATTTGGAGCAGCACAGTGGCGCAGCGGTAGAGTTGCTGCCTAACAGCACCAGAGACCCAGGTTCCATCCTGACTACGGGTGCAGTCTGTACGGATTTGTACGTTCTTCCCTTGGATTTTCTCCGGGCGCTCCGGTATCCTCCCACACTCCAGTGACACAGGGTTCTAGGTTAATTGGCTATGGTAAACATTGTCCCGAATGTGTGTAGAATGGTGTTAGTGTATGGGGTGATCGCTGGTTGGCGCGGACTCGATGGACCGTAGAGCCTGTTTCCGTGCTGCATCTCCGAAGTCTAAAGTGTAAATGGTCCTTGCAGAAATAGTTTTCTGCTCTCCACAGTGTTTGCTGTAAACCCGATGGAGTTCCTTACAAGAGTATGGAAACGTGTTATTTTTGTTTCATTTCCAACTCTCCGCACCATCTCCTTCATTTTCTCTTGACCTTCAGTGATTACAGGAATCGATGGTCATCGGCCATTGGAAATTATGCATTGTTAAGAGCCACGTACCGCTCTTTTGAAAATAGTCCTTCAGGAAATGATCACTTGTTCCGTGCAATTTGTGACAGGGCATTTCTGAAAATAAAATGTGGAAAATTCTGAAAATAATATGTGGAAGAATAGTAGGAAGGAACTGCAGATGCTGATACACACCGAAAATAGACATAAAATGCTGGAGTAACTCAGCGGGACAGGCAGCATCATTGGATAGAAGGAATGGGTGACGTTTCGGGTCGAGACCCTTCTGCAGAATTATCTGCATTAAAAACCAAAATGAATATCTAAGCAATTCCACTGTATTGCGAGGTTGGATTTGAGCTGTGGAATCTGGTGCATGTGAAGTATTAATGTAATTATTAGTATGAGAAGACATTTAAACAATTCCGGACTGAGGTGCATACAACTAGTTGTGGCTGACAAAATATTATTGGCAAAATAAGGACAGCAGTGGTCGTACGCAGCCTCGCAAATATTAACATGTTTCATAAATACTTAAAGTGCAAGTTGACAGGTTACAATGAACGAGAAATCTGATTTTAAATTTCTGACGGGATTGAAACTTGAGCGATCTTTCAATGTTATTAAAACCTTGACATTCAATCTGGCATCTTTTGACACATTGCATTGTGACATAAAGTGCACGTCGGGATAAACATCTGTCCCCTGTTCTTTTTGCTAAATGATGGATGTGCATTGAACTCTTGTGTCTGAAATCTGGTTGCATTGACTTCATTAGAGCCAAATTTCAGAAATCGACTTTGAGGCACAAATGCTGCCAAGTTGTCTGTAGAATAGGGGACACAAAAATGCACCCACGTATTTTTAAAGACATTGCTGTCGCCTGCCACTTTATTATTGTGCTTATTTTTGTCCGTGGGGTGAGCCTGTCTGAAGCTGATGAATAGGAGTGATATTAGACACAAAACCTGTGTCGATGTGTCTGGCACCATAGTAGTAATGGATAGCAGAAGGTGTGGAAGAAAAGTTTCCCATTTAGATTGTGGCTCAGTGCAGATATTTTATAAGACAGGATCTCTAGGAGTCTATCTTTGATTTAAACCAGCATCTGCAGTTCTTTCCGACACATTTTTTCTAGGAGTCATAATGTCTTACAAAGTGGAAACAGGGCTTTCGACCCAACTTGCTCACGCATGTCCCATCTACACTAGTCCCACCAACTTGCGTTTGGCCCATATCCCTCTAAACCTGTCCTATCCATGTACCTGTCTAAATGTTTCTAAAACGTTGCGATAGTAGACAGGAATCTGGATTAATGCCGGGTTGATGCTGAGAATTGTCAGCAGGGTGCTTTGCTTGCAGGACAAGGAAAGGACAGGTTAACATTTCCAGAGGAGACCTCCTTGAGAAGACAGCAATGTGAACTCAGCACTCGAATGCCCTGGGATTACTGAATAACATTTGTTACCGTGGGGAGCCTACCTGACATTTCAGTGCTGTGTCATAGATGAACAATAGAATCCTGTGAGGTATTGGTTGCTATGGTGCAGTTAGTTGGAATTGTGTCTTCGTGGTTTAGTGAGTGCCATGGAGTCTGGGGCCTCTAACCTGGGGCTTATTATTCCATTTTCTCTTTTGAAAATCTTTTGTACTAAACTACCCCTGAAATTGTTTTTTAAAAAAATGTTGAGATGGTGCTTCAGTGTGTTATGCATCTAAAAATGTCAATTTATGCACGAAGGTATTTTTAGTGTCAATTGAAAAGAATCTTCACAGCTGTTTCTTGAGAAAGATGACGAATTATCCTGTGTGAAAAAATCCTATGTTTGATGTTCATCATTGCTCATTGCACTCCAGTGGCGTAAAGAGGGCTTTGAAAGCCTACAGCACAGTATCTACTCATTTGTTTTTGATTACAGTAAAAGCCAATATTCCATGAGTCTTTCAGAATATTCCTTTAATCTTTCTAGGTCAATTTAATATTCCATATACTCACACTCCTTTTGTCTCTTTGCTCTTCAATTACTCCCAGCTTATCAGCGTGAGAAAATATTTTTGTTCTAATCAGGTTTATGTTGAAAATGCAGGCCCGCAAGAAGCTTTTCAAAAGTGGGGTGGCATGACAGGATTACAAATATCTTATATGAAATAATGTGCGCGCAGCGCACATCACGAGCGTGAAGCGCAAAGTCCCTCACGGCCGGGGTCCAGGGCCCACTTAAGGGCCCTGGAATCTCTGTTGTTTTAGATGCTCTCAGGTGTATTCTGAACCTTATTTTTGGAGCATTTTTGCACCAAATGTATGACCAATATTTCGGAAATAATATTGGTTAAGTCAAGAGTAATGAGTAATGAGTGGGTAGATGTTGTATACATTTTTTTTTAAATTGAGAATTGAAGATGTCCTTGTTTTAATAATCAAGTTGTACTGTTGTCAAATGTTATGTAAAATGTTATAAAGGAGCATGCAAAAACTGCAAATAAAATACTGTAAGTTTTTGCAGCAAACAAAACCTTTTTTTAGAAACTGTTTTGTGTGTTGATTTGATTGCCTGTTGCTGTTAGACTGTGTTAGTGTGTGCAGTGCACCTTTAATTATCCTCCTGATCTAATAACTTTACATCACATCAATTTCAACGTGGAATAGTGATGTGAATACAACATTTAGTTCAATTTCCATCATGAAAATTGAAGTCAAACTAAATGGTGCATTTACATTACTATGATTGCTTTCAAAATAACCTATTTTACCGTCATACTATTATAATAAATTCTAGTTCCATGATGACTCATAAACAATATCACAAATCACATTTTGAATTCTCAAACACAATAATTGCAGAGCTGCCAAGTTTCTCCGAGTATTTTGATGGTTGAAAATCAGTATTATGTTGGGGAAATCGGTATTTCTCACATAAATGCAATAGAATGTGCTACACACAAACTGGATTTTTGAAAATCAGTATTTTGCACGCCTCATGTATTCTCAAATATCAGTATGGAACACTGAAAATCAGTACTACTGAATTGTGAAACCATTTTTGAAATGTGAATTTATAATTCTTGATTTAGCTTCAATCTCTGTAATTATAAAGCTCTGATCTTGTGAGTGTGTGTTGTCGAAAAAACGATGCACTAACAGTCGTGCTCGCAGTCCTTTGGTCGCCTCCCACCCGCCGGCTGCTCGCCGCCCCCACGCCCGCTCAGTGTCCGCCCCGCCCGATCAGTGACCTCCCTGCTCACCGGGTTCAAGTCCGCCCTCCCCTCTCTCTGCCTCCTCCCCTCTCTCTGCCCCGCCCCCTCTCCCCTCCCAGTCCCCCCTCTCTCCACCACCTCTCCCTGTCTCCTCCCCCCTCTCTCCCCCACTCTCTCCCCCACTCTCTCCCCCACTCTCTCCCCCCCTCTCTCCTCCCCTCTCCCTCTCTCCTCCCCCCTCTCCACACCTCTCTCCCCTCTCCCCCTCCCTCTCCCCCTCTCTCTCCCCCTCCCCTCTCTTCTTCCCCCCCACCTATCTCCTCCCCCTTTCTCCTCCACATCGCTCCTCCCCCACTCTCTCCTTCCCCTCTCTCTCCTCCCCCTCTCTCCCTCCCATCTCCCCCTCCCTCTTCCTCCCTCCCTCTCCCCGCTCTCTCCCCCACTCTCTATCCCCCACTCTGTCTCCCCATTCTCTCTCCACTCCATCTCCACCCCTCTCTCCCTCTATCTCTCTCCCCTCTCTCTCTGTCTCTGCCCCCTCTCTCTGTCTCTGCCCCCTCTCTCTCTGCCCTCTCTCTCTCTCTCTACCCTCCCTCCCTCTCTAGATGCGCCTGCAAGTTGGGAGACATCAGTGGAAAGGGCGGGGATGGGTGCCAATGAATAATATGAATATAATATCAAAGGGGGTGGTTAGTTTGTGTGTGAAGCTGCAGGCCGCCCACCTGCAGGCCGCCCACCTGATAGAGGCTCCCACTTGGTCTAGTAACATATTAAAATATATAATAATATCCATATTATATGCTAAAACTCTCATCTTGTATGTGTGTGTGTGTGTGTATATAATCACATCTTCTCGAAAAAACGACGCGCTAACGGTAACATTTTTACATATTCCAGAAATCGCCTTATCTGAAAATGTCATGCTTTATTTCTCGAGATAAATGAAAATGTTCTCAAATCCAATAAACCTTTGAAATAAAAACGCCTGTCTTTCACTGATGGGTCACAATGGATCTGTGTGCCTGCCGTTCTTGCTCGCGCTGCGAGTGACGTCCCACCCTCACCCTCCTCCCTCCCGTTATTCAAAAGACGCAGCTCTTTCAATCCCCTCCACCTCACCCTCCTCTCCCCCCCCACCCCTCCTCTACACATCTCGGGGATCGCTTTGTGTCGGCTCCTCGGTTGGCTCCTCTCTCTTCCCCCCAGGCCTCTCTCCCCCCCGGCCTCTCTTCCACCACCCTCCCCCTCTCCCTCCACCTCTCTCTCCCCCCCTCTCCCTCTCTCCACCTCTTTCCCTCCTCTCTACCCCCCTCCTCTTCCCCCCCTTCCCCCCTTCTTCCCCCCCCCTTCTTCTCCCCCCTTCTCCCACCCACCCTTCCCTCGCTCCCCCTCCCTCTCCACCCCTCTCTCGCTCTGCTTTTTGGGCCCAATTAGAAAATTGTTGTAAAGAACAATTATAATCTGGAAAGGACACAGTGCTGGCGTAACTCCGCAGTTCAGGCAGCATCTCTGGACAACATGGATGGGTGACGTTTCGCATCAGGACCGTTCTTCAGACTGGCTACGTCCATGGCAAAG
Organism: Raja brachyura; assembly: GCA_963514005.1. The sequence continues at coordinate 18,516,587 of OY740813.1, read as the reverse complement.
ATGATACAATGGGGGCCTGGAAATTGAAAGTTAAAAGAGTTGAAGGGCGTGTGAGATGTCTCGGATGTATGTGGGAAGGTACTGAACTTGGTGAAGCTGATGAAATCAAGGTAGATTAGATAAGTGAGGTGGGAGCAGGCAGAGACGTTGGGTTTACCGGGACAGTTTAATTTAGTTTTGTTTCGAGATACAGTGCGGAAACAGGCCCTTCGGCCCACCAGTTCCGCGCCGACCAGCGATCCTTGCATCCTAATTTTTACATTTACCAAGCAAATTAGCTGACATAACTGTATGTCTTTGGAGTGTGGGAGGGAACCAATGTGGAAAAAAAAGGGGGTGCGACCGTAGCACCCATTGCACCCCTCCCCCCACCCTCCCCTCCCCTTCGGATGGCCATGTAATGGATGGCCTTACGTTTAGTTTAGAGACAGCGAGCGGAAGCAGGGCCTTCAGCCCATGGAGTCTGCGCCGACCAGCGATCCCCGCACACTACACATTAAACTAGGGACAATTTACAATTATACCAAAAATTTGCCTTTGTTGAAATCTATTTGACACAGATCCGGCTAATGTATAATCTGCTAAATGTGTACTCGTATTTTAATGACTCTACACTTTAGAGATACAGTGCAAAGCAGGCCCTTTGGCACACTGAGTCCTTGCTGACCAACGATCATCCCTACAGTAACACTATTCTACACAGTAGGGACAGCTTTACAATTTGTACCAAAGCCAATCAACCTACAAACCTGTTCGTCTTTGGTGTGTGGGAGAAAATCGGAGCTCCCGGAGAAAGCCCAAGCGGTCACAGGGAGAACGTACAAATCCCGTACAGACTGTCTCCGTAATGAGGATCGAATCTGGGTTTCTAGCGCTGTAAGGCAGCAACTCTACTGCTGTGCCTCAGTGCCACACTTAGTTAAGACCACTGTGCCGGCCTTAGTGCTGCCATTTATATTGCACATAAATCTGCCCATCTTTGTTGCATTGGCAATCTTCGTTGTGTGATTTTTTTACCTGATCATCGAAGTTGTTAAAACAAAACGATGAACGGTTGAGTTTTCAAGTAGTAGAAACAAGGAACTGAGATGCTGGCTTCCAACCATGATCTATGCAAAATACCTCCAATTTAATCTTGCCTATCATCCCCATTCTCTTATAGTTGTCACGTTGCTAATTTCTTAACTGGTCTAATAATTCATGTTCTTTCCTGTGACATTTAACACCAAGTAACGTTGAATATGGCGACTGGGGCATGTGTAGAATTTCGCTGTGCACTGTGTTTGAGACAGTGAAGAACTTTTGAACCATTTGTTGTGGGACTTTAAGCAGACGCCTTCCAGAAATCCACATAATTAACATAGGTAGCAGGCAGATTTCAGGCTGGATCTTTCTGGATCAACGGCAGTTTTTTTAGATACGCAGACGCTCTGATGTTGTGTGAAGATTCTCCTAATTTCATTCCGATCGATGTGAAAATAACTGGCGCATCAATCTCCGCTTTTCCTTTCTCACCTTTCTCGCAGAGTGGAGAGGTTTGCAGGATTTTCCAGTCTGCATTAATGAAAACTGGTTTGAGGGACGTTCTCTATCCATGTCCCTTCTTCAATATCCTGCCTCGGAAATCTTCTGATCCCTGCAGCTTTGTGCCGATATTTTCTTTATTAATTTTGCCCAAGACCTCTTTCCTGATTCAGTTGACTGGGGCTTTCAGGAAAGCGCATGGAAGCAACAGCACCTTCATGATTCTGTAACTCTAGGTTTATAGTGTTGAAGTACTCCAGTCCAGGGCTGGGGAACCTTTTCATGTTGGAATGCTGCATTAAGTTAGCTGTAATCTAACAAGGCCGCATCCAAGAAACATCAATTAGATATACTTCAAAATGTACATTATTTTGTTAAAATAGCCCTCATGACTTACTAATGTTTTAATTGTGGCCGTCAGTCGGGGAGTATGAACTGTTGAATCTTGAAAATACGTTCATTTTAAGATTAAAATTAAAATAAAAGATGAACAAAAACATATCAATAAAAATAAAAGGGTTTGTTCTACAAAATTTGGATTCATTCAAAAGGCCGTAGGTTCCCCACCCCTGCTCCAGTCACTCTGGGCTGTGGGTGATAATCGGGCTACAGTTGTGTTCTTTACATTTATTTAAGCACAGGCACAATCACTGCTGGTTCGGCACCTTTAATCCGGACTAAATTTCGAGAGGGCAGTTGAAATTCCACCCCCCCCCCCCCCCCGCCCTCACCGGGTGAGGTATCTCATCTCAATCTCATCAACACGTCTGTGCTGATTGGGGGGTAAAATGGGTCCCCTGTGGCTGGAGCTCTGGAACTCCGGCCTGGCCAGAGCAGGCAGATCCATTCTCGTGGCCGACTTCCGAGGCTGACTTTGCGGGCCGGTTTCTCGGCTCCTTGGCTGCCTTAGTTCTGTACCGTTGGACTCTTCCGCGAGGCCATGACCTCCCGGCAAAACTGATAATCCAGGAATGCTCTGGAACCAAGGATGCCGGAAAATCGGTGGCAAACCTGTTTCGGGTAACTCAACATGCCATCTCCACATGCCCACCAGGGGACTTTCTCCACTGCACAAAATGTCCCCAATACAACATTCGCTGGCCTGAACCAAAATTAAAGTCTGGGTGAGACTGACAGCGGACGGCTTGATTGCAGTCATGAAGAGTCCTTTCTTTGACTTGACAGCACACAAACAATATCCTTTCACTGTACCTCAGTACACGTGACAATATAATCTGAACAATACGAATTAGTGGTCACATAATAACTATAGCAATAATATATTATATGCAATTATTATAAACCGTACAAAAATACATGCAATACAACCAACAAAGATTACAGTTCTGGTGTTTATGCACAGATCTTATAGAGATGTACAAAATGATGAGAGGAATGGATCGGGTAGGTGCACAGTCTCTTGCCCAGAGTAGATGAGTCAAGAACCAGAGGACATAGGTTTAAGGAGAGGGGCGAAAGACTTAATAGGAACCCAAGGGGTAAGTGTTTCACAGACAGAGTGGTGGGTGTATGGAACGAGCTGCCAGAGGAGATATTTGAAGCAGGTATTATCGCAATGTTTAAGAAACATTTAGACAGGTATATGGATAGGACAGGTTTAGCGGGATATGGGCCAAATGCAGGCCCGGTAGGACTAGTGCAGATAGGACATGTTGGTCAGTGTGGGCAGGTTGGGGTGACGGGCCTGTTTCCATGCTGTGAGACTCTGTGACTCTATGAATACAGAAACACACAACATCCCGACAGCAGTGTAATAAATGCAATAGTGCGACGGCAGAATGCAGCCTGGGAAATGGCTGTGCACAGCCGGGGGCCGAGTGAGGGAGCGCAAAGCTGGGGCAGCTCTATCGCTGTTACTGGGAAATCCACCGGGAAATAAACCTGCATCAGGTTAGACTGGAGAGGAACAGTTGTGAGAGACTAAAGTAACTCAGGAACAGCACTCCATTTTGTTTTCTGGGCTGGTTGAAGCCCTAGTGACTAGATATTGAATTTAGCGGTTTCATATAACCAGCCTTTCCTGCTTTGTGTTATAACTGACCAGTTCTAATAGCAGGTGAGCCTCCTGTAATATTACCACAAGCTTTCTGACAGATCTGCTGAGTATCCCCAGCAATCGATTGTTGTTTCAGATTTCCAGAAGCCAATGTTTTTTTGCTTGTCTCAGTTTCAGCATGATGTTCTTTTTCTTTTCTGCCCTCATTTGTCTTTCCCTATTCACGCTCCTTCAGGCAGATCAAATGCAATTAGCTAACATCCATTCCCCTCTCTTACCAGAAGCTGTTGTGTCCCCTGAACAAACTGGTTCCGCACCCTATCGTAGTCATTCCCTCCAGTCGCTCCACTCACCCCCCTCTCGGCAAATAAAACAAGATCTTCTTCCTTTATCTTTGTTACTTTTTTGCATATCTTTCATTCATTTGTCCTACATCTCTCTGTATCACCGTTTATATCTCTAGTTTCCCTCTACCCTGACTCAGTCTGAAGAAGGCTCTCGACCTGAAATGTCACCTATTCCTTTTCTCAAGAGACGCTGCCTGGCCCGCTGAGTTACTCCATCTTTTTGTGTCTATCTTCGGTTTAAAACAGCATCTGCAGTTCCTTCCGCCACATTGATTTCTCATTTGCCTGATCCTGCTGAATATTTATTGTCCTGGAACATTCACTCCTTTTCTCTCTCCACAGATACACCATATCTGTTAACACATTCTGATTGCATTTCAGATTTCCCGTGCGCGCAGTTTACTGCTTCTCGTCAACTTTTGGGGAATTAACTTTGGTTTTAATTTTTAGTGAGGCTAAGCATTGAAATCCTTGTTATGTTTCTTAAGAGAACTCGGGTGCTTAAGCTGTAAGGTAGACACAAAATGCTGGCGTAACTCAACGGGTCAGGCAGCATCTCAGGAGAATAAGGAATAGGTGACGTTTCGGGCCAGAGAGCAGGAGGAATAAACAGAGGCGGTGCAGGGACTGAGACCACCAACGCTGTCTCCACTGATCCGTACCTTCAGTCCAGCCCCTCGTGGGATTCCACCAGCGGCTCCTCCAATTTCCACCTCTCCACCACCCACCGGCAGACCAGAGCCATCGCCTCACGTGAGTTTACAAGTTATGGGGGAAGAATTAGGCCATTCGATCCATCGAGTCTACTCCGCCATTCAATCATGGCTGAGATCTCTGCCTCCTAATCCTATTTTCCTGCCTTCTCCCCATAACCCTTGACACCCGTTCCAGGCTCAGCTCCAGGCCCACAGCCTCAAAGCTGCAAGCCCCAGTCCCTACACCCCTTCTCCAGCCCAAAACACCACCTATTATTTTGCTGCAGAGATGCTGCCTGACCCGCTGAGTTACTCCTGCATTTTGTGTCTGTCTTCGGTGTAAACCAGCATCTACAGTTCGTTCCTCCATGCTTAAACTTTAATAATTTGAATGTTTTTTTAATCATTTTTAAAATGTAAATGTTTTCATTTCAGTGATGAATGCATTAGTTTTTAACGACTCTACTTCTTTCCAAAGCACACTTTCCTCTTAATTTCGATTTTGACTCTCAAAGCTTTCTTGTCAAATGTATTTGCCAAATTTATTTGCACAGCTGGTGTAAGCATAAATTAATGATATCATCAAAATCAAATGTTGAGACTTGGCAATGAATGTGAAATATTTTAAAAGTAATATTGGAGACGGCAATTAAAACATGGTGGATGCAGCATCTGGTGAAGAGTGATATGGTCCAGAGTGCTGTGTTTTGATTCAGATGGCATACTATCATTACCAGGAAGAAGGTATAGGAGTCTGAAAACTCAGGTCCAAATTCAGGGACAACTTCTTCCCAAATAACTATCAGGCTATTGAACACTATGAACTTCAAACCAAACTCCAAGCTATGAAATTTAATTGAGTGATACTGAGTCCGGGCCAACCAGCAATCCCTGCACACCAACGCTATCCCTCCCAAACTAATTTATAATTATGCCAAGCCAATTAACCTACAAATGAAATGCCCAGGTTGCACTGGGGATGTTGGGCTTTGGTTTGTTTTTGCACTATATTGGTGTTTTATTTGTTTAATGGACATTTTTTCTGTTTGTTTATAACATTAACTTTTCAGTGTTGTGTTTGCAAAGCTTTGTGCTGTTGCAAGTAAGAATCGCATTGTTCCATTTCGAGACGTGTGAGACTAAAACCCTCTTGTCTCTCTTGACCTTATCCAATATGAAAATATGTTCCTGCAAAGTAAAACAAAAATGCTTTTTATTTTAGTCCACCACAGAGTCAGATGGCATGGAAACACCCTTGGCCCAACTTGTCCATGCCAACCAAGGTGCCTCATTTATGCTAGTCCCTTGGTTCTTGGTTACTTGGTCCTCCAAAATATTCCAACTGGAATTTAAACTGGAGGTGGTGAAGGGAGGGGTTTAGCCAGAGAGGGTTATTGGGAAGAAAGTGTCACTTTAAATTTAGTTGCATCTGGCTGGGCAACCGTGGCCTGGTGGAGATGGTTTGGCCCATATTCCTCTAATTCTTTTCTACCCATGTACCTATTCAAATGGCCCATCATACCATTAGTCCATTATACTTCATTACTCCCAAATATAAGAATTAATTGCATTCATCTCACACTCCATCACATCAAAGTGTGATTCACAGAGCGATTTATGAGAATTAGTCACATAATTAACAGCTTCCTGCAAACATAAAGTACCCGCTTTAGTGCAGGGGTGTGCTGGCTTTATTACTGATGTGTCAGCTGAAGATCTGGACTATCAAATCCAGAGGTATGAGTTTGAATCCCACCTATGCAGTGTGTGAGATTAAATTTCAATGTTTAAATAATTCAGGTTTAAAAAAAAAATCTAGTTCCAGTGATGGTAATCAGGGAACCACTGTATTGACATGAAAACCCATTTGGATGCAAGTCCAGATGCAACATCATGGTGAGGCAGATAATGTTGGCAATGCAGTGACATCTACCTCCAGCGACTGGATAAGCATTAAAAGTGAGTGGGAAGATGCAATTGTTTCTATAATGCAGTTGCAACAATTTCTGGAGACTTGTGCGGAGGTTGGTAGTTGATAGTGATCTCTCAACCAAGGTCATTGTCAAGGCCTGAACAGTGTTTGCAGTTTGTGGAATAACTTCACCACAAATCATTTGTTTTTTTTCTATTGCACCCATTGCAAATGTCATGAACTCTCCATTATTTCCGTGGCAATTTTCTGCCAATGTGGATCCAAAATTTCATAAGCTTGTCTTATGGGGAAAGCTTCAACCTGGAAAGAATAGGGTTGGCACAGTGGCCCAGTGGTAGAGTTGCTGTCTTACAGTGCCTGAGACCCGGATTTGATCCTGACTACCGGTGCTCTCTATACAGAGTTTGTACAATCTGTGTGGGTTTTCTGCGGATGCTCCGGTTTCCTCCCACATTCCAAAGACGTAAAGGTCTGTAGGCTAATTGGCTTCGGTAAAGATCGTAAATTGTCCCTAGTGTGTAGGATAGTGCTAGTGTACGGGGATCGCTGGTCGCCGCAGACTCGGTGGGGCGAAGGGCCTGTTTCCACGCTGTATCTCTACACTAAACTAAACAGATCATAAAATATGTGCAGGCATATGATTTTTAAAATTAATGGAGAAAGTGTATTTGGATCCACCCTGCCTTCAGCTAGCAGTTTTCAAGTTCTTTAGACTTTAGACTTTTAGAATTTAGAGATACAGTGCGGAAATTGGCCCTTCAGCCCACCAAGTCTGTGCACTAGCACTAGGGACAATTTTACAGAAGCCAATTAACCTACAAACCGGTACTTCTTTGGAATTGGGGAGGAAACAGGAGCACCTGGAAAAAACCTATGCGGTCACAGGGAGAACGTACAAACTTCGTACAGACAGCACCCATAGTCAGGATCGAACCCCGGGTCTCTGGCGCTGTGTTGTAGCGACCACTGTGCCGCTGTGATGCCCAGAGTGCAAATGTCAAAGACTAGAGGGGCAGGTTTTAAGAGACGTGTGGGGCAAGACGGTTTTACACACAGGGTGGTGGGTGCCTGGAACTCGCTGCCAGGGATAGTGGTGGTGGCAAATATGATAGTGGCATTTGAGTGGCTTTTATATATGCAGTGTATGGAGGGATATGGATCATGTGTCGGCAGAGATCAGCATAATTTGGCATGATGTTCGGCGTCGTGTTCAGCGTGGACATTGTGGACTGAAGGGCTTGTTCTTGACTGGGCTTGACTGAAGGCCACAAAGTTCTATAATCACCCTAACTGTTGAATTAAGGGAACACGTTGGCTCAGGATTTTACCAACTTTGTATCCGCTACTCCTGCTGTGTCTAGAGTTGGAGCTTGAGTGCGTCATTATCTGAACTGATCTCTTGTGCACCGTAGCAAAAACCTGTTAAGTGTTAAGGCAAAATAAACAAGTTTCTCAAATTAAGGGGCCAACACGATAGCATCGCCAGTGGTTTGGAGGGAGGTCAGTGCGCAGATTGCACGTTCTCCCGTGGGCCACTAGAGCTCCCCCGTTGGTTTAGTTTAGAGATACAGCGCGGAAGCACGAACCATTGCGTCCACGGCCCACCAGCGATCCCCACACATTAACACTATCCTACGCTCGGGACCATTTTTATATTTACACCAATCTAAATAACCTACAAACCTGTACGCGTCAATGCAGGTCACGGGGAGAACGCACAAACTCTGCACAGACAAGCACGGGTAGCCAGGGTCAAACCCGGGGTTCTGGCTCTGTAAGCACAACTCTACCGCTGTGCCGCCATGTTGCTCTGAGTTCCTTCCGCATCTCAAATACGGGCTGTTTACTAGGATAAACGGTCACTGTGAATTACTTGACAGGGGTGAGTGACTGAATGAATCAGGGTTAGTCGATGGAAGTGTGAGAGAGAATAGATGACAGAAAAGTAAGTGGGGGAATGGGACTGATGAGATTGTTCCAAGAGTCAGCGTGGAGTTGATGGGCCGAATGTCTTCCTTCTATGCCTGAGAAAACAATACGAAATCAGCAGTGTGACTAGAACTATTTTTAGTGGTGAAGACAGAAGCCTCTTGTCAGCCCCATTGATACCACTCATCCATGGGTAACACAACTACTGACCAAAGCGTAGAAACAGTCCACAATGAAGCCAATATAGAACATACGGATATTTTTACGGCGGAGATTGGAAGATTCTTTATTAGTACGGCTAATAGTATGGGGAGAAGGCAGGAGAATGGGGTTGAGAGGTAAAGATAGATCGGCCACGATTGAATGGCAGAGCAGACTTGATGGGCCGACTGGCCTAATTCTGCTCCGAGAACATGAACTTATGAACATGCTCGTCTCTTGGTGCTTTGTTAAGGAACCTGTTGCGTGGAGTGGACAGGATCCTGTTTTGGTCAGTGGGCCCCACCATTACAAGTTCTGCCCGTTTTATCTGTCGATGAAAGAATGGGTCGACTGAGCTTGTGTTCACTGGAATTTAGAAGGATGATTATAGAAACATATAACAATTCTTAAGAGATTGGACAGGCTAGATACAGGAAAAATTTTCCAATGTTGGGGGAGTCCAGAACCAGGGGTCACAGTTTAAGAATAAGGAGTGAGACATTTAGGACTGAGATGTGGAAACACTTTATCACTCAGAGAGTTGTGAATCTGTGGAATTCTCTGCCACAGAAGGCAGTGGAGGCCAATTCACTGGATGTTTTCAAGAGAGAGTTAGATTTAGTTCTTTGGACTAACAGAATCAAGGGATATGGGGAGAACGCAGGAATGGGTTACTGATTTTGGATGATCAGCCATGATCATATTAAATGGAGGTGCTGGCTCGAAAGGCTGAATGGCCTACTCCTGCTGAGGAAATAGTATATAATAGAACCGCTTGGATAGTGACTTTTATATAAGCTAGGGAATTTGCAAGAGAAAGGCTTAAGAGTTTCAAGGCCTTGCAGAGAAATTGAAAATCCATCTCCCAGAGACAGCAGGAAAAGGGGAGGCTGTAAGTTAGTATGAAGCTATATCCTGGCACCAAACACCTATCAATTAAGTTGACAGATTTACGACCCATGTATGCTTGGAGTTGGGAGGTGTGTGTGGGTTTTGAATTTAACTTAGAAGCTGTGTAATTCAGCAAACTCATATAATTAATGCTTTTTATACATATGTAATAGTATTTTAAACTGTGTAAAATTGTAGTGAAACCATTTACTGTGTCTAAGTAGGATTGTAAACATTAGACTTTGTTTAGATTTATAGAAATCTTTCTTCTTGGTATGGTGTTTTGTTTGTATGACTTGTGTGATAATTGTATTACATATGTATCTTATATTTTGAGGAGTGGTCTTTGATAATTGAGCCTCCTGGGGTTTTGCTTTGTTGAAATAAAATAATTCTAAACAAAGTTAAACCACAGGCAAACGAAGGTTGTAAAATGAGGCCAGAGACGGGGGGATCATGTCAAATCACCAGAAGGGCCCAGATGATTGGTTACTAGTTTGTCATACCCTCTGTATCAGAAATGTCTAATACCTATATAAATGCCATGAGTTTGTATCAAACTCACTAATTCTTTGGATTCTTTGAATTCACTAACGTTCAGAGACTAGTCTCAGCGCTGAATAAAGGATCGATTTCAACAGCTACAAGCGTCTGAGTCAAGTTGACTTTAGATTGACAAAAGATTGGGAAAAAAATCTATTATATGTACATAAATGTTCGATTAATGTAAGACATAATGTAATTCAATTTAAAATTTTACACAGATTATATTACTCGAAAACTATACTGAATAAAATATTTCCAAATGTTTCCCCTATTTGTGATAAATGTCTAACTCAAAATGCCACGATAGCACATTCCTTTGTCTCTTGTACAAAACTGCATAAATTTTGGAATGAAATATCTCGAACTTTTACAAAACTATTGAACACAAAATTGAACCCCAATACAGAACTGATTATCTTTGGATCAATGGAAGAGGGAAGTAAATGAACTACATTCCAAGAAGCTCTTCTTAATTATGGTTTAATAACAGCAAAAGAACATACTCAAATTCTGGAAAAATGCAACCACGCCAACGTTCATAATTTGGATTTCAAATATGTCGGAAACTCTTCATCTTGAAGAAATGAGATTCCTCCTACTAGGCAAAGTAGACCAATTCTTAAAGACTTGGTCTCCTTTTATCGACTTTTTACAAGCATATGGTGCAACATAACACTACCTTAGAAATTAAATGGTTCAGAACCGGGTGACGGATGGGTACAGATACGAAATAGGTAGATCTCTCCTAATTTATTTTCTCTCTACTTTCTCTTTTTCTCTCAGTCTTCTTAGCTTTTTATCTCTGCTCTCTGTCTCTTTCGCTATCTGTTTCTACTCGCTTGTCTATCTATCTCGACACCCTTTATTTCCTTTTTTCTTTCACTGCTCTTTTATTATTAAATTAAAAATATGAAGTTGTACAAGAATGGTAATGTGTATGTATTAGGTACCACACTACGGTACTTACTTCTAACAAAAATAGAATAATATATATGTATATATTAAAAAAAAGAACTCAGTTTAACACTGCGCCTATTTTCTATGTTTCTATGTCCCATCGGCTTGCAATAGTCACCTCTAGCGGGCTTCTGTAAATCCCCTCTGTGCCACAGTGGACAGGTGTCCTCACGTTCTCTCGACTGAAGGAGAGGGAGGAGACACAAAAGCCGGATGGCAGATTGCTCTCTCTCTGAGGGTTTGCACAATCTCAGCGGGGCAGTGTCACTCACAAAACGAAGATATTCAATAACGGCATGTCAGAAATCTCCCGCTGATGGACAGAGACATGCTATTTGTAACCAAATACTTCTGGAAAGTGGAATTGAGGCAAAGCAATTCCGTCATCCTTCAGGGCTAGGTTCAATATTTAAAACATATTGATTTATGAATATGAGTGCTACACATCAAATAGTGCTCTGCCTTTCCAATTTTTATTGTTCTGGGTACCTCCCAGTGTAAGTTAGTGTTACTCATGTTAATCAACCTCTTGCATTAGTTGGCAAAATTAATATGAGTAATATGCTCATATTGCTCAATTATTGATTGAGTGTGCGTGCATGTGTATATATGCACACTGAACTTTTCTTTCTCTGTTATGTACTATGTTGTGCTGCAGCAAGCAAGAATTTCATTGTACTATCTGGAACACTCTTGACCCTTGCTATGCGGTTTATAAAATTCAATTTTTGTTGAAAACTGAAGATAGGCATAAAATGCTTGAGTAACTCAGCGGGAGGCAGCATCTCTGGATAGTATGAATCGGTGATGTTTCGGGTCGAGACCCTTCTTCAGACTGAAGTTAGGGAGGAGGGAGATACATCGATAAAGAAGTATAAGGAGTAAAAGCAGGACAAAGGAGATGAATGTTCAAGGAGAATGTTTAATAGATCATTGTTAATCACAGAGGGGGAGCAACGAGAGAGGATGTTGTAGAACTGTCGTCGGAGAGGAGAGGAGGAGAACATCTTCAAACTTCTGTGTTGAAGTCCTGGTCTCGCAGTGTTACTCTCATCATGGGAGCCTAATTGCAGACTATTCCACTGCAGAGAAGTGTTTTAAAACAAATCGTGAACCGAGTGGTGTACGTTGTGGAGGTGGGCATTGAAAATGGGCCATCAGCACTGTAACCTGGGTGCCTCCAATCTTGTGCCACTCAGAGTTGCACACACATCTTTTATACAAGAGGCTGCAGTTGCTGAAGAATCCCAGCGGGTCAGGCAGCATCTGTGGTGGGCACCGGACAAAAACATTACAGATCGGGACCCTTCTTTAGACTGTTTTTACAGCAGTTTTTTAAAATCTTATTGGTATTAACAATGAGACTATGGCAAATATGGTTGTATCCCTTATGGTTACAAATGACATGGTCTTGCAGAGTATGAGAAAATTGGTTTATCAACCCAACTGATGAATTTGCACCGTGCCACATTTAGGTAGCACAGTGATGCAGTTGCTGCTTTACAGCGCTAGAGACCCAGGTTCGATCCACTATGGGTGCTGTCTGTACAGAGTTTGCATGTTCTCCCTGTCTCCGTGTGGGTTTTCGTCAGATGCTCCGGTTTCCTCCCATATTCGAAAGATTAATAGTTTATGTAAACATCTGTTAGCATCTGTAAATTGGGTCGGCCTCTGTGAAGTTAGCCTCTGTAAATCGCCCCTAGTGTGTAAAATGAGAAACTGGGATAACATGGAACTGGTGCACAGGTGATCGATCATTGGTCATCGTGGAATTGGCGGGCTGAAGGGCCTGTTGCCATGCTGTCTCTCTAAACTCTAGACTAAACTAGACAGGAACAGGCTCACTGCAGCCTTTAATCTTGGATCTTTTGTTTTAAGATCCAGTTTTCAAATCGTTTAGAAAACCACATGAACGCACAGGAAATGGAGGGGTCTGGGTCACGCACAGACAGGTGGGATTAGTTTGATTTGATTTGATTTCCTGTTCCTGTGCTATACTGTTCTGTCTTCTATGTTTTATGTTTCTTTATAAAATTTTAAAATTTGCCATAGGAAGCAGTATCTGCAGTATAAGCCAGCATCTGCAGTTCCTTCCGACACACTGTGTCACAGCAGCTGCTTTTCTGAGCAATAATGCAAATAGAACCTTTTGAAGCTGCCGTTACATTGTGAATGGCTTGCAGTATGGTATTTGACACAGCCGTCGTATCATTACCATTAACTAATGTAATATTAGGGGAGGCACGATGGCGCAGCGATACAGCTACTGCCTTACAGCGCCGGAGACCCAGGTTCCATCCCGGCTATGGATGCTTGCCTGTACCAAGTTTGTACATTCTCCCAGTGACCTGCATGGGTTTTCTCGGAGATCTTTGGTTTCCTCCCACACTCCAAAGACGTACAGGTTTGTAGGTTAATTGGCTTGGAATAAATGTAAAATTGTCCCTAGTGTGTGTAGTGTAGTGTTAATGTGCGGGGTTCGCTGGTCGGTGGGCTGAAAGGGCTGCTTCCGCACTGTGTCTCTGAAGCAAACTAAACTAAGCTTACTTGCTGCAGCAACTAAACAACACATCTCCAGGTGTCTTTGACTCTTCACAAAAACCAAATCAAGGAGTAGATAGAGGGGATGAGATAATGAATGCTACTGTAGCAGCACCATACGTGGTGAATAAAGGTGGGACATTTGGTCGGTTTATTTAGTAGTGACACATTAGGTGGGTGCACTAACTATATTACAAAGTTGCTGTAGCTGAGCGAGGTTGTACTCTTGGGCTCATCTACCTATTGACTCCTTAATGTCTCGAGGTGAGAGACCTTAAGTACCAGAACACTCCCTCCAGCCCATGACGTCACGTGCCTGCCCTCATATCGCCTGACGAGGGTTCGAGCATTAGTGGCCCGTGTTTAGGCTGACGCCACAGGACCCCCCCCCTCCCCCCCCAGAACCGGAGGAAGGTATAGCATGGTCGAGGGTGGCTCCTGCATGTGGGTCTGGGTCACATTAGTTAGTTCAGTTCAAAAAACTATGCATTGTTGAAACTCTGATGGAGACAAGAAACTGCAGATGTTTGAATCTTGAGCAAAAAGCAAATGGTGGTGAAGTTGAGGCAACTGCAATAACAACTTTTAAAAGGCACTTGAACAGGTACATGGATAGGAAAAGTTTAGATATGGGTCAAACATGGGTACATGAGGCAATCTTAAATAGGACATCTTGGTTGGTATGGACAAGTTGGGCCGAAGGGCCTGTTTCTGTCCTATTTGACTTATACAACTTGGTAGGTCAGGCAGTCTGAAAAAGGGCCCCGACCCATAATGTCGCCATTCAAACTGTGCCTGATCCTCCATCACCTTGTTTGCTGCTGAAACAATTATGATAATTTCTCCAAATTCAATAGTTGTCTTAAAGAGAACAGAAAGATCAGAAATCAGCAATGGACTTCTACTAATTTATCACTTTAGAACATTCCCCAATAAGGTCCATTCTTATTTTGGAAGTCTGCTAAATGTTAGTTTATATTCCTTATCAAATTTGGGGGAAAGGAAAGCAGTCAATTGAACAGGATGTGTCGATTGAACTGGAGTCAATTGAGAGTACAAAGTCGGTTACCGAGTCCCTTTAGCAAATACACCTTGATTTCATGGAGAGGGGAAAATCACACATCAAATTTGTTTCTCAACTGGACAAAATTATTCAATGCATATTTGAGGTAAAGCATGGAAGCTCTCCATGAAAGAAAAAAACACAGAATGTGTGGAATTACTCCACAGCCTGCATCTGTGAAGAGGAGACCAGAGTGAACATTTCAGATTCATATCATTGCATCAGAATTTTAAAAGTGAGAAAACAAATGTGATTTAAGTAGCAGGGACAGATGGATCAAAGGGAAATAGACACAAAAAGCTTGAGTAATAGCCCTGTCCCACTGTACGAGTTCATTCAAGAGCTCTCCCAAGTTTAAAAAAAATCAAACTCCTGGTAAACACGTATAAAGAACATAGCGGGTACGTCGGAGCTCGGGGACGTCTCTTAGCGGCTCGTAACGCTAACGGCAGGTACTCGGGAATACTCGCTAATGGCAGGTAAGCTCGGGATGACTCGTGAAGATTTTTCAACATGTTGAAAAAATGTCCACCAGAGCCCCGTGTACTTACCAGCAGCCATTACCGTAAATCTCTGCGTTCGAATCAGTGCAAACCCGGGGAGAACTCTTGAATGAACTCGTACAGTGGGACAGGGCTTTAACTCAGCGGGACAGACAGCATTGCTATCGGGTTGAGACCCTTCTTCAGACTCTGAAGAAGGGTCTCGACCCGAAACGTCACCCATTCCTTCTCTCCAGAGATGTTGCCTGTCCCGCTGAGTTACTCCAGCTTTTTGTCTCTACCTTTGGTTTAAACCAGCATCTGCAGTTCCTTCTTACACATGAATCAGTCTGTAATGGAGAGGGATAAAATGGAGGCAAAGTCAATGATGAGTTCTCAACAGAGCCCTGACCTTTGTTCCTCATTTAACATCATTGAGTCATATTTGGATAGGAGAAGATTTAATAGAACATTTGGCTGTGATTAAAATATAAAATTACAAAGCCAAAAGAAATCTTGGAAACAAGGAGAGATAAAATGGCAGAGAGTGGTGACTCGGCACTTTGAGTTGACTCTGGCTATAATCTCGACATTCTGTGTAAACTTGCTGTACAAAAACTGGAAGTTGTACTATCATAATGAGGCCCAGCACAAGTTGGAGGAACAACACCTCATATTTTGCTTGGGTAGCTTACACCCCAGCGCTATGAACATTGACTTCTCTAACTTAAAGCAGCCCTTGCTTTCTCTCTCTCTCTCAATCCCCGCCCCCTTCCCAGTTCTATGACCAGGCTTACTGTCTCCGACTACATTTTCTATCTGTACAGCCCACTCCCCTGACATCAGTCTGAAGAAGGGTCTCGACCCGAAACGTCACTCATTCCTTCTCTCCAGAGATGCAGCCTGTCCCGCTGAGTTACTCCAGCATTTTGTGTCTATCTTCGATTTAAAACAGCATCTGCAGTTCTTTCCTACACACAGTTGTGCTTTGTAGAGTATCACATTAGTTGTCGAGTGCTTTGGGCCCTGCTGAAAAGAATTGGAAAGATGGAATATAAATACGAGTCTTTCTTTCAGCGTGACTCATTGTGCATTGCTTAATTCCTGCAGGTAAAAAAGAAACTAATTTCTGCTCACTGTTTACCTTTCATGATCGATGATGTCCCAGGTGGAGCACCAGAGTACAGCACATTTGCCCATCTTTGTGAGGAGATATTTCAGGAGCAATTCTCATCCAAACAACCTAGGAGATTTGTTTGCTTTTTTGAAGTCCAAAAGGCAGAAATAGTCATTTATATCATAACATTGGGACTATAAAATGTGGATAGAAATCCTGTTATGCAAAAAAAAATGATTGAAGCTGATAGTGCGGTTATTGATGCTTCTGAGAATTAGTAATGTACTGTAGTAAACTACATTAGGA
Source organism: Raja brachyura (assembly GCA_963514005.1). The sequence continues at coordinate 18,500,038 of OY740813.1, read as the reverse complement.
ATCACACCTACAATCATTCAAACTTTGATTGCCACTTTATGAAATGTGATGCCTTATGAGATGAAGGGAAAATTGAATCACAAAGCAAATGTGTTTCCTGTGTTCACGCTGGAAGAATTCAACACTGCTGGAGGTTTGAATGTAATTAATCTTTCTGCTGCAGTGGACAATGCAGGCAGGGAACATTTATCCTTGGTCCCTGGTTCAAATTGAACCCTACAGTGGTGCAGCTGGTAGAGCTGCTGGTGCACAGCGCCAGACACCCGGGTTTGATCCTGGCCTTGGGTTCTGTTTGTGTGGAGTTTGCATGTTCTAACCTTATGGGAAAACATAGAATAGTGTGAACAGGTGATTGATGTTTGGCCTGGACTCAACGGGTCAAAGGACTTGTTTCCACCCTGTATCTCGAGACTAAATATGGTGTTGTCGCGTGTACCAATGTGCAGTGAATTTGATTGCTTTGCACACAATCTGGTAAAATCATACGCTAGATAAATACAAAAGTGCAACGATTGTAGTGTAGGAATAGTAGACTTCACCGAGGCAGTACACAAAGAGTCCCCATGTTTCAGACACCCAAGTTGTGTCCATCAAGTTTCAATGTTCTCAAGAGTGCAGATCCTGATCTTGACCTTAAAGGCCCATTGTCCTGGCTAAACTAAACTAAATTGATCCTGTCACATGTCTTTGGTCCCAATGACCAGGGATAAGTTACTCCAATGGGTGGGAGGTTTGGGAACTGGATCATGCATCCATCCATACACTGCATCCATGCAAGAAAATAGCTCTGATTTCCTTAACCGCTCACTCCATCTACACCTCACTTGTCCCACCCCGGTCATTGCTTATTCTGCCTGGTCCTGCCGGCCAGAAGGTATTGCCTTCCTTCATCAGTTTCCCTTCGCATTCAATCTCCTTGCTAACATTCATGTTTGATCTCCAATGTCTTCCTTCCTCATTTCTTCTGCTCCTGGAACTGCTGAGCACTTCCACTATTTATGTTTTTTCGCTGTCTTTATATATCTACATACAAAATATTTATATATTAAATCTATATTAAAAAAAAATTAAATCCTTTTTTCCTGACACAATTCCTGCACATCCTTTCGCCTTTCACTCTTTTGGTCGTCATTATCCCAATCACCAATGACATTTTCTGGAGGCGCAGTGGTCTGCAAGACCTGACAACTGACCCGTGTGCAATAGAGAAGTGAAAAGTTCCCGCTCTGAATCAGTATCTGTGATGCCGTGAGCTCCGATTTTTGTTTGTCCGCGACTTGATTCAGAAGCTTCATATATTCGGCTGGAAATCCATCCCCAATGTGAGGCAGTCCGTGCACTAGTCACATCAGTGCTTTGTGCTGTGCCTGTGAAATGTATCCCCATGCTCCTTATCCACTTATCCTATAGCACTACCAGGCTGGACTGGGGGCGGATGCATTATGTGCTTGTGTGTGAATGAGAGAGAATAGAAGAAGGGTCACCTTCAATGCCAGGAAGGCAGGAATATGATGGGGTTAATATTTTATTTACGAACTTCTTCGTTTCGGGCTTCAAATGTAAGAGGATCTGTATCCGGTTTGGAGCAGCGCATGAGTCAAGGAGACTTTCTCATATCTTTTCTCTGCCCACTCCCTGAACAAATGCAGTTAGCGGTTGGAGGTGCTCATTTATACTTGCAGTATTGTGTTGTCTAATTGCTTTTAGAAGGCATAAGGTAGAAGAGATGTTTGCACTCAGCGCTAATTAACTTTTCTCATCACCGGTGTGCTGTGAGATTTTCAGGGGATGAAGAGTAATTCCTCTTCACTCAGGGGATCAACGAATCAATCCTTGCCAAACGTTGTGGCAGCCATTTCCCTTTAACCTGTGTGTTAATGCTTGCTGCAGGGCTACACTTAACAAGCATGGTGCGGCGAGGGATTCTAAATAATCCGTTTGTCTCCTTTGCTGTCAAAAGAAATAAGAGCAAAGGGAGGGAATCTATGAACAAAGAGCATCGCAATCCTCTGGCAGTGTGATTACAATATAGAACAGCAGAGCACAGGAATGGGCCCTTCGGCCCACAATGTTAGTTAGTGCCCATCATGATGTTGTGAAACTGATCTCATCTGCCTGCACAACCATATACCTCTATTCCCTGCACTTCCATGTGCCGATCTAAAAGCCTCATAAACACCACTATCGTATATGCTTCAGGCACCACTCCGCGCAATGCATTGCTGCAGCTACGAGGCAGCAGTGCTGCTAATTGTACCACCTTTGTAAATCACAACCAGCAATAGTCAGATCGATCAATGGAACAGAAATGACGAGCAAAGCGAATAATAACTCTGTGCTGCAAATTGAGTGGAATCTTGGAATTAATGGCCACTAGGTTTGGCGGATTGTTAAAAAAACCAATCCTTCCTGGGGACCAGATCCGAATCCACCTGAGTAATGGAACAAGGGACGGTCTTCACCATGAGCACAGAATCATTTGCAGCCAGTTTCTCACACAGAACAGGTAAAGCCATTGGGTATAAATTGAAATGTGAAGGAAAATGTGGGCCAAATCACAGTTAGTGTATAAGAAGGAACTGCAGATGCTGGAAAATCGAAGGTACACAAAAATGCTGGAGAAACTCAGCGGGTGCAGCAGCATCTATGGAGCAAAGGAAATAGGCAACGTTTTGGGCCGAAACCCTTCTTCAGACATCACCGTAGCTTGGTGGTAGGAGGCAGAGGATGTCAGTGGAGAGTTGCTTTACCGTTTGAAGACCTGTGACTAGCAGTGAGCCGCAGGGATCGGTACTGGGTCCACTATGGTTTGTCATCTATATTAACGATTTGGATGACATTGTTGTTAACATGGTTAGTAAATTTGTGGATCACCACCAAAGTTTATTGGTGCAGTGGATCTTGAAGAAGGTTATTTAAGCTTATAACAGGAGCTAGAACAATTGGGAAATGGGGCTGGGAATGGTAGGTGAAGTTTATCTCCGGAAGTGCACACCATTGCATTTTGGTCATTTATATCAGAGCAGTACTTCCATTGTAAATGGTCAAGCCCTGGAGAGTGTTGTAGAGCAGGGAGACCTATGGCAACAAGTACATAGTTCCCCGAAAGGTGCGATGCAAGGAAATACAATGGTGAAGAAGGAAATAAAAAGGAATTGCAGATTCTGGTTTATACCAAAGATAGACACAAAATGCTGGAGTGGCTCAATGGGTTGGGTAGCATATCTGCAGGAAAATGTATAGGTGACGTTTCAGCTCGGGACCCCTTTCTGATGGTGCAGAAGGTCTTTGGCATTCTTGCCTTCATCAGTCAGTGTGTTAAATACAGAAGTTGGGATGTCATGTAAGAAGTGTACAGGACATTGGTGAGACCGCACTTCGAATATTGCGTGCAGTTTTGGGCGCAGAGTGAGGGGATGAATGTCACGAAGCTGGAAAGTGCGGAGAAAAATCTCACCAAAATGTTGCCGGGACTGGAGGGTTTGAGTTCTAAGGGGAAACTGGATAGGCTGTGACTATTCTCCCTGGAGAGAAGGAGGAAGAGGGGTGACCTTATGGAAGTATATTAAATGAAATGGGGTGTACACGAGGCCACCATTTTTTAAACTAAGCTGGGAAAGTCTTAACCTAGAGGGCATAGATTTGCGGTGAGAGGGACACTATTTAAGGTTTCCTCTCAAACAGGGTGGTGGGTATGTGGAATGAGCTGCTAGAGAAAGGGGTAGGGCGAATATAATTGCTACATTTATAAAGCATTTGTGCACATACCTGGATAGGAAAGGTTTAGATGGATATCGGCCAAATGCAAGCAATTGTGAGTAACGGAGGTAGGCACCTTGTCATGGGCCAATGGGCCTCGTTCTGTGCTATACAACTCGAAGACAGTGCTGGCGAGGACCAGCTTCATCCTCGGTATGATTTTATATTAGTTTTGTTAGCACTAGTTATGTAACCTCACACAAACTTGCCGGTTTGTTTAATAATTTCTGCACCAAAGAGATAGAATGGATCTGCCAGGTAGTCAACCATTGTGAACTGTGCCCTATCCAGTTCCAAGGCAGGTTCTAAGCTTCTCTCCTCCCCCTATTTTCCCCTCTCTCTCTCCCTCTCTCTCTGTCCTATTAAGCATCTTGTATGAGAGAGTAATGTACATCTTTATGTTGTGCAGAGGATGAGAGCGGCACACCGCACTCATCTTGCTCAGCGCACAAGTCATCACCACTGCAATCCACTAGAGAACAGTGCATGACTTGTAAATGTTATCTTATTCTTTCTGGGTACGAGCTTAATTTACCTCTAAGTTTAACAATCTTAAACACAGCTGGTGAGGTAATTGTCAAGTTCCACCGCCTGAAGCCAGTTTTATTTCTCATACCAAATCTAATGTTGTAATTATTTATTTCCCTGCAGGATTTTGGCCACTGTTGGGACGGACTTTGATCTGCGAACCTTGAGGGCTGTTCGAGTACTACGACCGCTGAAATTGGTGTCAGGAATTCCAAGTACGTCAAACAAATGCTTCACTGTTATCTTTCAAAGAATAATCATCACATATGACCTGCATGGTCTCTTCATTTTTCATACTAAAAATTCATACATCAAATACAGTCACAGAATATTACACGACAATTCTATTATAGGTAATCTAAAATGGAGGAAAAACATGTAACATTCTATTTAAACCTCTACATGATTCCCTCTTCAATATTTAATTTTGATGTTACTAATTAAACAAAAAATAACTCATTATAGACGCTAGAGTAACTCAGCGGGTCAGGCAGCTTCTCTGGAGAAAAGGAGTAGGTGAGGCTTCGTGTCGAGATCCAAAGAATCAATTTTGACTGTTTCACCGCACACATTTAAACATTAAGTTAATTTGCTTAAATCACCTGTTCGACATCAAAGAGTTTAAAAAAGAAAAGATGTCAATAAACGTTTTGGTTTGCTGTTGAAATGGTGCCAGAAATCTCCTGTTTGACCAGCTATTATTTTCAGCACTTTGCATTGTTGCCGCATTCCTTATAAAACTGATTGATTTCTTCTAAATCCTGGTAAATTAAAAACACTTTTTTAAAAACAAATTGAATCGGGCATTACAGACTGAATTCCTTCTTGCTAATGGTATCTCCAAAGGATTACTGCATTTCTCATCTCACCTTGCAAGTGACAAATGGCTGCAGCGTTGTGGCAAATGGACGATGAAGTTTAATTTACAACCACTTGCTACTCCATACTTTATCCAGCCAAGTAGTCAAGCCATGTCCTTATTATTTCGGGTGTTGAAATTTTCTGCCATGTATTCACACCCAGGCTAAGTTCAATCGCACGTTGGGTTTGACCATTGTTCAGAAACATGCATTTTGGATTGTGATGTTTATTCAAGACAAAGTTTAACAATTTGTTATTTGTTTTAATAACTTCTTCATATATTAGCAATCACGCCCAACAGGCTTATCTGTTTGTTTGCCTTGGGGCAGGGGTGGGGAACCTGCGGCCTTCTAAGCCATTAAGTGCGGCTTAATGAATGAATCCAAATTTTGTAGTACAAATCTTTGTGTTATTATTAATATGTTTTTGTTCATATTTTATTATTTTTATTTTAATCTTAAAATGAACGTATTTAAAATACCAAAGAGTGAAAGAAGATTCAATGAAATCTTCCCCGACTGACGGCCACAATTAAAACATTAGTAAGTCATGAGGGCTATTTTAACAAAATAATGTACATTTTGAAGTACATCTAATTGATGTTTCTTGGATGCGGCCTTGTTAGATTACAGCTAACTTAATGCGGCATTCCAACATGAAAAGGTTCCCCACCCCTGCCTTGGGGTAATGTATTTTTCTCAGGACGACAAGTGCCTGATGCTGTGAAAGGTTCTGATCTCAAGTATCCAATACCCAATCACCATTGATGTATTATAAACCACCAATGTGTCAGTTAGTCTAGATGTGCCGATGAGAGATAGCCAGGTAAATACAGCCAATGTGATTTGACCAAACTTTGATCAGCTAGTGCTCGTTAATAATTGGTTATCAATACAGAGACTAAGGCATCTCATCCTACTTGTATTTGATGTGTACTTAGGTCTTCAGTGAAAGGACAATAAATGAACCTCTGCTCAGTTCTGTTGGTGTTACAGTTCACTGTTACCATACTTATGTTGAGAGTTAATGTACCAGACCCAATGTAGTATATATTGTATTACCCATGCCTTCAAAATGTGGCTCCATTGACTAAAGTGGAAGACATGGAACTGAATTTTAGGAGCAGAGTATGATGTTGAACCTTTAGTTCTGCCAATCAGGATGGAGTTGGGTGAGAGGCAATGTTCGGGGTGGTGGGGGGGGGGGGGGGGGGCGGTGGGGGGGGATTCAATTTCTTGATATCATTTTCTGCTCTTTTTCACTCTAAGCAGATCCATTCACATTTAAATACTTTACTACAGCCAGAACAAATATTCTGACTGGGAGGTTTGCTCATGCTGTTGAATTAGGCAGGGGAATGTGTCATGGATTGGATAGTACAGTTGAGGAGGTTCAGTCAACTATAGAAGAAGAACTAGGGCAGCCCACTGGGTAAGACAGCAAGGAAACAGGCCCTTTGGCCCGTCTTGTTTGTGACGACAAAGATACCCCATCCAGGCTAGACCCATTTGGCTCGTATCCCCCAAAACATTCCCATTACAGGTCCACCACCATTTTTCCGGTACCCTTGGTTCCAGAGCCTTGCTGGATTATCCATTTTGCCGGATCATCAGAGGTCACGACCTGGGGGGGGGGGGGGGGGGAGGGGGGAGGGGCTGAGATACCAACCCAAAAAGTCAGCCTTGGGAGTTGACTCTGGGAACGGATCTGCCGGCTCCAGCTGGGCCGGGTTTCCAGTGCCCAGGCCGCAGCGGGGCAGGTTTGTAGTTTGTTTGGCTTGTGTAACTTGCCTCTAAGGTGTGGGGACTGGATGAGAGACAGGGGTAACATGGAACTAATGTGAACGGGTGATGGACAGTCTCAGTGGGCCGAAGGGCCTGTATCTTTCAAAGACGATAGAATGGGAAGATGAGCCAACGCTATAACTGACGGTAACAACTGGCACTCTGGGAAGATGACAGAACGGGTGAGCTGGTGAGTGTGTGTGGAGGAGAAAACCATTGTGGACGATGTGCAAGGCATACATCATGGCTCGCTCACAGCTGTGACCATTCATTCCCCGGGTTATCTGCCAACAGTGACGATCAGATAGCACTTAGAGCTGTCATCGCCACAAGGGATCATCTCCAACATTATTCAATTGATCAGGCTCTATAGAAACAGAGATCTCTCAACCACTTAGTGGAATTTAATCTTCATTTTCTAACCAGCATGCTGAACCTGTCCAGGCAAAATGTTTCTCTGCAGGAGCTGTCAGCACCCTATATGCTTGATACCAGCCTCCCCGGCTCAAAGACATTGTTAATCCGAAATAATTAGTCATAATGCTTTGATTAATTAAACACTCTGTGATCAAAGCCAGCCGAGGTTGCGTCAAATGTTACCAGATCAATCTCCTCCTTGCGTGGTAGTTACAATGGAGAATGTTCGGCGTGTGTTATGAGCCATGGGATTATTTTTGAAACGTAAGAAAAAAGGAATACAAAAGTAAGAGAGTGGCTCAGCTTTTAATGAGTGTGATCATTTAATTAATTTGAAGGGTTTTTTTTTGGTGTACTGAGAAATCTAATAAGACCAAATGCATCCATTCCTAATGGGCCTGTCCCACTAACGTGACTTTTTCGGCGACTGCCGGCACCCGTCATAGGTCGTTACAGGTCGCCAAAAATGTTCAACATGTGGAAAATCCAGCGGCGACCAGAACAAGGTACGACTCTTTGGGCGACTACTCACGACCATGCAGGCTTCACCCCGCGACATGTCGCCAGTATGGTCGTGAGTAGTCTCCTCACTCGCCCAAAGAGTCGTAGCGTCTTTCTGGTCGCCGCTAAATTTTCAACGTGTTGAAATTTTTCAGCGAACTGCAACGACCTATGACGTCGCCGAAAAAGTCGCGTAAGTGGGACAGGCTCATTTCCTACGCAACCAATCCTTGTCTACAATCTCAAACATGGAATGGATCTCCTGTTTGGTTGGGCAGTGGGCAATGCGGTATCCAATTTATGCAGTAGACATTTTGGGGGGTTAAAGAGCCATTTTACTTAAGCTGATGTTATATTGAGTGTTTGCATTGCAAGGAGAAGGTAAGTGAGAGAGAGATTCATTGAGATGAGATCTCTCATTCACATTTACAGAGAGATAAAAAAGACACGCATGCCCACACATGTACGGTCGCACGCACACGCATGCACAAACACGCACATGCACGCATGCATACACACGCACAAGCAGACACACACACACACACACACACACACACACACACACACACACACACACACACACACACACACACACACACACACACACACACACACTGTGTCTGCCTCATCACTTACAGTATCTACCTGCACATAATCCATATCCCTCCATTCCCAGCATATCTATAAGCCCACCCAAAGTATCTTAAATACCACTAATGTGTCAGCTTCAATCACCACCCCCAGCAGTGCGTTCCAAAAACACCACCCTCTGTGTGAAAAGACTTGCCCCACACATCTCCTTGAAACCTTCCTCCTCTCACCGTAAAACTATGCTCTCTAGTATTTGATTTTTCCGTCTCTCCTATCCATTCCTCTCAGAATTTTATGTACCCCTCCATAATACTATTTTGTAATGAATTCCATGTAATCTGCTTCTCAAAGACGAAAAACATTCAGAGGAACATTGAGTTTTAACCGTATGAGGTTGAGGAGTTGTTTTCACAGTCTAGTATCTGTTTCTCCTCTTCTATAATAAAATCTACATAGTGTGTAAAAAAAATCTACAGAAACCTGCACATAAAACAATTCAAACAGTATTTGAACACTCTTTAACATTTCATATTTTTAATACATTTTTAAAAACACAAATTTTGCTTTTAATGACAAATTTGACATTCGAAGTTATTTAAAGTGTTTTTAAAAAAAGTGTGTAGCTTAAGTTCTATTTCATATGGGCTTTATGCCTTTTTTGTTTAAGTTATGGTCATTAAAATGCTCAAATATATTATCTCCTGAAATTATTCTACATTTCATATATTTTTGCTTCAGGCTTAATTAAATTAAATTTTCTAAGCAGAGCAGCTTTACATAACTACCAATATTTCAATGTAATTGTGTCGGGTAAGTACAATTCTTACATGTAGTTTTGAATTGAATAACTATTAAACGGGGTGAATGTAATTTGAATTGACAGAACAACTCATTTAAGGTAAAGGGGACAGGGGTAGGCGATGATTGATTGATTGAGTTGATTGAAAGTTACAGCATGGAAATAGATCCTTCAGCCGGCCGCCAATCACTTGTTCACACTAGTTCTGTTACCCCACTTTTGCATCCACTTCTTACATACTCGGGGCAGTTTACAGAGGCCAATCAACCTACATACCTGCACGTCTTTGGGATGTGGGAGGATACTGGAGCACCTGGAGGAAAACACACCCGGCCACAGGGAGAACGTGCAAACTCCACACAGGACAGCACCCGAGGTCAGGATTGAAGTTGCAGTCGCCGCCGCTGTGAGGCAGCAGCTCTACCAGCTGTGTCACTAGGCCGTGCCTATCTGCTGTTTAATCGAGTCATGCTTGATCTATGTCTTAATCTTGACAATTGCAGATCCATAGTCCTTGAGCTAAAATCTTTCAATCTGTTTTTCTTCCTCAATCAGGTTTGCAAGTTGTATTAAAGTCGATAATGAAGGCAATGGTGCCACTCCTTCAGATTGGACTTCTCCTGTTCTTTGCCATCGTTATGTTTGCCATTATCGGTCTGGAGTTCTACATGGGAAAATTTCACAAAACCTGCTTCAGTGAAGAAACAAGTAAGAAGATATAACAACAAGAAATATGGTTGAAATTGATTGTTGTTGGTGTGCTGAAGCAAATGAAACATAAGTTAGAGAAACTTCCCTTCATTTTTAGTTTTGTTTCAAATGTGTTTCCAGTGGTGGTGTGTGTGCATCTAGAGTTTAACATTATTTATCTATCTATCTCTAAACTAGTCCAAATTAAATTAAACTAAATGTGTAGGAAGGAACTGCAGATGCTGGTTTAAACCGAAGATAGACACAAAAAGTTGGAGTTACACAGAGGGACAGGCAGCATCTCTGGAGAGAAGGAATGGGTGACGTTTCGGGTCTAAACCTGATTGTACACTTTTATTATTTTTGTAAAAGCAAGGCATTCAGAAATTCTTAAACGTGAGATACATATGTTAAATTACATATATCATATTCGCAATATTATAATATGCTTGAGCAGAAATCCTCTACATTTGAGTTGTAAGGAAAGGAAATACGACTTAGTTTTGAGGTACAACATGGAAACAAACCCTTTGGCCGACCACTGATCACCCATTCATATTAGTTCTACTATCTCACCTTCTCAACTCGGGGCAATTTTCCACGTTGTTCAGAGCTCCTCATAGTCGCCTCAGCTGAACCTCCTTCCTCATCAGACTGATGATGTGAGCTCCTCCAATGACTACGACCACTGGACCCCCTCCCCTCCCCTCCCCTCCCACTACAAGTTCGGCTTCAGACCCGAATTTTTTTTGTTAGAAGTAAGTACAATAGTGCGGTACTTGAGTACCTAATACATACATACATATTTCCATTCTTGTACAACTTCGTATTTTTAATATAATAATAAAAGAACAGTGAGAGAAAAAAGAAATAAAGAGTGTCGGGATAGATAGACAAGCGAGTAGAAACAGATAGCAAAAGAAATAAAGGACAGAGATGAGAAGGTAAAAAGATTGAAAGAAAAGGAGAAAGCCGAGGAAAGAGAGATTAGGAGAGATTTACCTATTTCGTATTTTTGCCCATCCGTCACCCGGTTCTAAACCATTTAATTTCTAAGGTTATGTTATGTTGCACTATATGCTTGTAAAAAGTTGATAAAAGGAGAGCAAGTCTTTAAGAATTGGTCTACTTTGCCTAGTAGGAGGAATCTAATTTCTGCAAGATGTAGCGTTTCCGACATATTTGAAACCCACATTTTGAATGTTGGCATGGTTGCGTTTTTCCAAAATTTGAGTATATGTTTTTTTGCTGTTATTAAACCGTAATTAAGAAAAGCTTCTTGGAATATAGTTAGTTTACTTCCCTCTTCCATCGGTCCAAAGATAATCAGTTCTGTATCGAGGTTCAATTTTGTGTTAAATAGTTTTGTAAAAATTCCAAAAATTTCATTCCAGAATTTATGCAGTTTTGTTCAAGAGACAAAGGAATGTGCTATCGTGGCATTTGTCACAAGATGGGGGAATCATTTGAAAATATTTTATTCAGTCTAGTTTTCGAATAATATAATCTATGTAAAATTTTAAATTAAATTAGGTTATGTCTTACATTAATTGAACATTTATTTACATATAATAGATTTTTTTCCCATCTATCGTTCGGAATTTCTATCAATAACTCTTGTAGAACTGATGTTCTCAATGGGGCTTGTTTCTAAGCTGTACGACTTTATGACTTTTAAGGTGACAGTGGTTGCTGCCTATCTGATTTTTAATATTCCGTCTGCAAAAAATAAACCTGCCTGGAATAAATCCCTACCTAGAATAAATCCCTACCTATTCTGTAATAGAGTCGTATTATCGTGCTGGATTTGTTTCACATAGAAATGGTGCCCTTTCTGCTTTGATCTCTGCGGTAAAGCCACTGTATAAATGGTTGCACTGTGGCAGATGGCGTACCTGGCCTATTGCAATCTGTTCACCACGTTAGCTCATGGATTTGCAGACAGACTCTTGTACCCTGGAGCCCTCAGGGTTTACTTCCCAAAGACAGCACAGTGCGGCTGATAAATTAATCTGCTAATTACTCATTCCATCATTGATGCCAGGAGATTCTCCCAGGCTTGAATTTCCCCTTGTTCATTTTTGCTTTCATTCCCTGTATTTATTTAAGATTTACATCTCCGACTGAAGCTGCCTTTTTCCTGACAACTCTGCAAATGTTGGAAAATCTGCAAATTCAACGTACCTTGATCACTGATACTTTATTGTCACATGTACCCAGGCACAGTGAAATGCTTTAGTCTACACACAACACGGTAAAATCATATAGCAGACCTCACCTCGGCTGTACACAAGTGTTGCCGTGTTTTGGTGCTGACAATGCACCAAAACTCCACACACTGCTGTTAGTGACAACTTGCTGGCCACTCCTTAAACAGGGCATGGCAAGTTTATTCCTCAGTTACAACACAGTAAATTTAAAATAACAACAGAACTTACAAGTAATATTCAACAGGGCAGGCATCATCTGTGGAGAGAGAAACAGAGTTAAACTTGGTTCTGATGAAGCATTTTCAATGTGAACATTAACTCTGTTTCCCTTGTCACGGACGCTCTCCTTGCCTTAGTTATTTGATTATTTCTAATTGAAAGATACAGCATGGAAACAGGTCCATTGGCCCACTGAGTCCATGCCGACCATTGATCACCCGTTCACACTAGACACAAAAAGCTGGAGTAACTCAGCGGGACAGGCAGCATCTCTGGAGAGAAGGAATGGGCGACATTTCAGGTCGAGAGCCTTCTTCAGACTGATGTCAGTGGAGAGGGAGATACAGAGATAAGGAAGTGTAAGGTGTGAAAATAGGACAAAGGGAATGGAGATCAAGGAAAATGTAAAATAGATCGTTTTCCTTGATCTCCATTCTCTTTGTCACGTTTTCTCATGCACCACTGCCACTGCTCTCGAGTATTGCAATAGAAGTCAGTGGACATGACAACTGTGTGAATTCTGGATGGGTATATTCAAAACTAAACCATGAAAATAATATTTCAGTAGCCTTGTGCTCGAACCTAGTGGAGTGTTCTCAGGGAATGGAGTTGACCTGGGATGAGATGATGGTCGTATGGATAACCTCAGGAGGATCCCCTCTTGAAACCACAAAGAGCTTTTTTCACACAAAGGGTGGTGGATGTAGAGAACAAGCTGCCAGAGGAGGTAGTTGAGGCAGGGACTATCCCAACATTTAAGAAGCAGTTAGACAGGTACATGGAAAGGAACATGTTTGGAGGGATATGGAACAAATGCTGGCAGGTGGGACTAGTGTAGCTGGGACATGTTGGCCGGTGTGGGCAAGTTGGACGGACGTGCCTGTTTCCACACTGCATCACTCCATGACTCTAACTTGTGGTGGACATTTCATCTGCAGCCCCTCTCTTTCACTTCACATGAATAATCTCAAGTGTTCTCCCTCCAGAACTCTGCCACTCCTGCTGAGTTTTAGAGTTTTAGTTCAGATTTTACTGCTGTTTTATGATTTTCAATATCTTATTTTCTGTGGTTTATCTGCTGAAGCTCAACAGGGTCATAGAGTCATAGAACGTGCCCAACTTGCCCACACTAACCAACATGTCCCATCTACACTTGTCCCACCTCCCTGCGTTTGGCCCATATCCCTCTAAACCTATCCCATCCATGTACCTGTCTAAATGTTTCTTAAACGTTGCGATAGCACCTGCATCTCAATCATCACCGAATGATCTTTCTCTCAGCAAACTTCATTTCTGCGACTGATTATTTGCTTGGAAATCTGGCAGCTCGGTTCACCACGCACTCCATTGTACGCTGTGGGATCACTCCGCTCACGTTTGGCAGTGTGATAGAGGTTTCCTCAACTGGGAGTTTCATGCCTGCCAACTGGATTCAGGCGTGGATACTAAATGTTATCCTCCGGCAGTACTGACATCATGTCTCAGTATCTCGCCCCAAGATATTTGGGGAGAGCAATTTAAAGCAACAAGTGCACACACTTTAATTATAACAGAATGCGCATTGCATAAAACCTCAGGGGTGTATTATTGTGATACTGTATGTCCCGAAACAGAACAATGAAACTCTTACAGTGTAGGAGGGAACTGGTTTAAATCGAAGATAGACACAAAATGCTGGAGTACTTCAGCGGGACAGGGAGCATCTCTGGAAAGAAGGAATGGGTGACGTTTTGGGTTGAGACCCTTCTTGAAGAAATGTCACCCTTTATAATCCCTGTACCATATTGAGATAGCGTGCGCGTATCCCCGATGTCAACATGGTACATTTTATACACGGTCTACCTGGGCCGTTCTTTGCTCTGTGCATATCTAACAATCCCTGTCTATAAATGGGCGATGTTTCAGGTCGAGACTTTTCTTCAGGCTGATGTCAGTGGAGTGCCAGTAAATTCCTACTTGCAGCAGCACAACAGATGTGTAAACGTATTAGTCCAACAAATAGATAAAGTAAGAATTTCATGGTTCTGTTCTGGGACATAAGTCAATAAACCATTCTTGACAACTTCAGGTCTCACTGTGGCTTTGACTGCAGAGTGGGGCATATTGTGGTAGTTTATACAATGAGACGTTTGGAAAGCTTGCACTGATACCTGGGGATTAGTTGGTCATGTGGCCACAGTCGTAGAGTGTGTATCAGCCGGTGTAACATCTAGGAAATTGGTGAACCCTGAGTCTTTAGTTCTTGCAGCTACTCCAACAATTAAAAAACAAACTTTGTCCATTCACAGACACATCATGACTGGTAACTGGATTCAGGCATGGATAATTTGTTTAATGAATAGCGTTTGATAGTTGAGACTGATCAGCAATTCTGCTGTTGTGTTGGGATTTTGGAGGTGAGGCAAGGTGCAACCTGTTCTCTTTGAACAGCTGCTCTGCGCTTCCATACTGCTCGGTGGGAGTGTCAACAAAGTACTTAAATTGCTGATTTAGTCATTCCAAAGCCTCAGGCTAACAATCTGAAGCCACAAGTTCAAATATTGCCACAGTCAATCAGTAATTAAAATTCAATTAAGAGACATTTGGACAGCTACGAGGAGAGGAAAGGTTGAGAGGGATATGGGCCAAAGGTGGGCCAAGTGTAGATGGGGGCATGTTGGCTGGAATGGGCAAGTTGAGCCAAAGGGCCTGTTTCCATGTTGTATGTCTCTGTGGCTCTAATTTTATTGTCTGGAATCCTACGTAAAGTTAGGGTCAGTAATGTTGACAGTGGATCTGCTGAATGTGAAGGGGACCCCCCCAGTTCATTAATCTTCCTCAGCTGTCAACACCTGGGTTAGAGTTCTGGGGTCTCCAGAAGTAGAGGAATGTGGTTGACATCTAACTGCTCCCTTGGAAGTGACCAACAGTAGTAACAGGTTTTTTTTGTACACTGAGAGCTGTGGGTGCCTGAAACGCACAGCCGAAGGTGGTGGTGGAAGCAGATACCATCGTGGTGTTTAATGGTCTTTTAGACAGACACAATGGGCAGGGAATGGAGGAAGACGGATCATGTGCAGGCAGAGGATTAGTATAACTTGGCGTCAAGTACGGCCGGGTCATTGTGGGCCTGTTCCTGTGCTGTACTGTTCTCTATACCTAGAGGGAGAAGACTGATGAGCTTCCCCCCTGCGGAAACAGTAAAAACAAACCGTGTGTTCAATAATTACAGGCCGTCCTGTTCATCAAAACGTGGCATTGATTTTTGTGACATAAACAATACAGAAGTCAAACGGTAACAAGAATGACAAACAGGAAATTGAGTGCAGCAGAAGTAGATCCATGCGCTTTGCACATTAGAATTGATTAAATTAATCAAAATGTGGGATGATCAAACCTGAGTTATAAATTTCAATTCCTAGTTCTTTTTTCCTTTCTCCCTCAAAGGCAGGTCAAGCCACTGTGCATTCTCTCAGCACTTTTATCACAGTTATGCCTAAAATATGTAAATGTTTTCATGGATCACTTGGCTTAGCTGCGGGTGGCAAGGTGGCGCAGCGGTAGAACTTGCCCCTCTCCTGCAGCTCCACACACAGATGAGAGTTTTGGTTCCTAAGGGCCATTCTTCTCCCTTTTCTCTCCCAGTTCCATTATTCTCCCAGTCGCTCCCTTCCCCGTAATGGACATTAATTCTCTTTGGATTTTCCTTCACATTATCTGCCAGAGCTATGTCCTGGGTTTCCTCCCACACTTCAAAGACCTGTGGGTTAATTGGGTTGGTAAATGAAAAAGAATGTCCCTAGTTGGTGTAGGATAGTGTTAACGTGCAGGGATCGCTGGTTGGTGCGGACCTGGTGAGCGGAAAGGGCCTGTTTCCGTGCCATATCTCTACACTAAACTAAACTAAAGTATCTTCCTCAATTCCTAAAACTTCTCCATGGAAAAGCATGATCCCACCTGCATATACCTGTCGCATTTCTTCCTCACCAGAGCCTCAATTTCTCTCATCATCCAAGCTTCCTAACTCCTACCTGCCTTGCCCTTTTACTCTACCTTAGACTTAGGCTGGCCGTTAATAGCCAGCCGTTGTTCCAGATCAACAATGGACATAGTGGTTTCCTGAATTCATGAAACATCATATGGACACACTCTCTGTACATCCCGTTAACTTTAGACACAGAACAGACAGGCCACAGCTGAAGGCTCTTAAACTCTGACCAGAACAATGAATTAAGGAAGATAGACCCAAAATGCTGGAGTAACTCAGCGGGACAGGCAGCATCTCTGGAGAGAAGGAACGGGTGATGTTTTGGGCTGAGACTTTTCTTCAGTCTGAAGAAGGATCTCGACCTGAAACGGCAACCATTCCTTCTATCCAGAGATGCTGCCTGTCCCACTGAGTTACTCAAAAATGTTGAGTCTAATTTCTGTGTAAACCACCATCTGCAGTTCCATCCTGCACATAATGAATTGAGGAATTCAGGTCTGAAGTGAATGAAGGAGTCTTATTTCAATATTAAAAGTGATGTTCTTGGTGATTTAGTGAAAGGCTGCCATCAATTTAGCAGTCGCTACATTTTCCATACAAATCAAACGTTGGAGTCTGCTCCTGAAAAATATTTCTCAGTGATGCATTTGTTTTGGGCCCATAAATTGAGGCACGTCAGAGTGGTGAGAGTTGGTTGGGCTGAGTTACTGAGAAGCCAACAAAAGTATAGAAAGCAGTGAAATACATTTGTCTCATTTTCGTCAAGTACTGAGATTAAAAATGCAACGGCAATGCTTGAGTTTGAGCGTGATTTATAGCTGGTTGGAAATACAATATAAGGTTCCCTCAGATAAATCAGACAAGATTCAATTAGATTCCACCGATCTGCCACCATGAATCTTCACCTGTCCCGTGGAACTTCCCTTTTAATTTAAATTGTAGCATAGGTTATGTCACCGGAACATTCATTTGAGCGTTCATTTGCCTGTGACAGGACTGCGGTGAATGGTCTGATGAGGCCTTTATTCCGTTTTAAATAGGTGAGGATGAGGCGGGTGGCTGAATGTTGAGATTTTAACGCTGCCATCTCCAGCCTTCCCTTCACTGAAGGAGGTGAGGCATAAAATCAAGGCCACTGATGTTTGGATGACTTCTTGTTGAGCTTTCGTTGATCCTGTCAATTCAATGTTTCAATGGTACATTGTTGTCACCTGTACCTAGGTGGAGTAAAATTCTTTGTTTTTGCACACACACACTTCACCTGGGCAGCACACAAAGAGTCGCCATGTTTCTGGTGCTGACAGTGTTTCAAAAGTTTCAAAAGAATGAAGGGTCCTTTACTCTTACCCACGTGTCCAGCTGGGATGCTGATCTCAAGAGATCCCACACCGCAATGAAACACACTGACTGGATAGGTTTTCACTGTGAGCTCCATGCATTGCCATTGTAAACACGTTAACAAATAATACATTGTACCCAAAGGAAATCTTCCTCCAGATGAGACCAGGAGGTTCCTAGCAGCATGATTATGCGGGAGACTCATTAGGGCCAGTGTTTGGCTTAATGTCAACTCGGCACCAAAATGACAGACGACGAGGTTTAATCTTTCGGAGGACAACACTGGTGTCAAAGATGTATGTTTATCTCCCGATCTACGGCACCCCAGGTCTGTGATTCAACTGGGGCAGAACGTTGGATCTGGCTGTCCTGCTTGTGAGATTCAAACAAGGTTGTCTGTAGAAAGATGGCAACATATATTGTTACAACAGGGACTAAGAGATGCAATATCAGGAACCATTTGGCCTTTTGCTAATGGATATTACTGTGCATCATGTTTATCTTTTAGTGATGCATCTGTTCACCATCAGATGATAATTGTTTTTGCAAATTAAACAGACTGAACAAAGTAATGTAGGATTGAGCGTATTACTGTACCCAAGCCGATTGCTTCCTTGGGTAATTCCAATAAGGGCCAAGTTTAAAATACCTGAAAATACATCATGACGATAGACACAAAATGCTGGAGTAGCTCAGCGGGACAGGCAGACATTCTTCAGTCTGAAGAAGGGTCTCAACCCAAAACATCACCCATTCCTTTTCTCCAGAGATGCTGCCTGTCCCGCTGAGTTACACCAGGATTTTGTGTCTATCGTCAGTTTAAACCAGCATTTGCAGTTCCTTCCTGAAAATATATAATTATGGGTTAAATACACTAACGTTCAGGTGCATTGGCCAGACTGCATAATGCAGAAAATAAATGTGGTAATGGAAACTTGTTAATGCTGAAGGAATTCCTGTCACTTAATACACGCAAGGTCACCATTATTCAGGTCAAATTCATTTGAGATTGGCTCCAGTGTCAGCAACGGGAACATTGTGGTTACGTTGAAGACAGACACTGACACGACAAAGCTGACTGTCGGGTATTTTGTAATATATGTACAAATCAAAGTTGAGAATATCATCTGGAAATTTGTGTAAACGTGTGCAATGTGATTCTATACATGACCCATGTACAAAATACATAGCAGCTCAGTTTCTGGCCAACTGGGTTTCAACTCTCTGACCTGAGACCAGTTGCATTCCGCCAGCACTCACATCGCCCTGAGTGAAATCATATTCTGACCAACTTTCACCCACTAATTCATTGATGTTCCACCCTGTTCCCAAGATTTAAACAAGAAATGTATCCAAAAAGAAAATCTGAGTTTGGATGAAATGCTTTGCGAATGCACTCATAAGTCTCTATAGCCTGCAAAGAAAATGTATACTGCCTGTAAAAATACACATTGAAATAAAAAATATACATTGAAAGAAACTGCCTGGTACAAACTAGCTTTTGATGTTTTCTGCATTTGGACCTTTTTTCAGTTTCCCTTCATGGATAATAAATTTTGCTAGACCATTTCACTTTAAGATCTTTAACCCTATTGCTATGCATACATGGAAATAGCAGCCTTTTAAAAGCCTGTAATATTGAGTTGGTCTTCAACATGTCACACCGCACTCTTCTGGATAAGTGCCCGATGCTACCAGTTTCCCTCGGGCTGGGTTGCTTGGCTTGGCGGCTGCTCATGTTACCACAGCCAAATACAATTTGTGTTCCTTTGGTTTGCAAGGGAAGGACACTGCCAGGTGTGACATCTCACACCTGGGCTACCATTACACACCTCCTACTGGACAGGTGAAGAGCAATGTTGGATAAAGATTCAATGAGTTTAGCTGGAACCTACCAACATCTATAGATCAGTCCTGAGCTACCATCTACCTCAGTGGAGACCCTTGGACTATCTTTGATTGGACTTTATCTTGCATTAAACATTATGCATGTTATTCGTCTGATCATGTATTTATACACTGTGGACGGCTTGATCGTAATCATGTATTGTCTTTCCGCTGGCTGGTTAGCACACAAAAGCTTTTCACTGTACCTCAGTACACGTGACAATAAACTAAACTCAAACTCAAACAAGCATTGACAAAAAAATAACTAGAGTTAATTTGTTTAATGTGACTGAGGTGATTAGTATTTACATGCTTTACAGAACTACAAAATATTTAACAATGAACTGAAATGTTGGTCAATTGCTTCTGTCTAGATCAGCCAGTGGAAGAATTTCCATGTGGGATCGCTTCCCCTTCACGATTGTGCCCGAATGGAACCATTTGTAGAGGCTACTGGAATGGACCCAACTATGGGATTACAAATTTCGACAACATCCTATTTGCTGTTCTCACAGTCTTCCAGTGTATCACCATGGAAGGGTGGACTGACATTCTCTACAATGTGAGTACAGCTCAATCACTGCACAGTTTTAGGAATGGCAGGTCGTTCTCGTGGTTGAGAGGGAAAAATAAATCAGCCATGATCGAATGTTGGAGCAGACTCGGTGGGCTGAATGGCCTAATTCTGCTCCTATATTTCACAATCTTATGATCTAAGCATTTGAGAAGTCTGCTCAAGAAACTGTTAACAGCCGGGCGGGAGCGGTTCTTGAATCTATGAATTTGACGTATGCATTTTTGTTATCCATATGATCCAGAGCAGAGTGGGGAACCAGTGAAATGTTGACTTGTTGTGGAGATAAATTGAAGTGGATCGAGGTCAATTCTGAGTTGGATTTGCACCATAACCAACTTCTCGGCACACTTCATTCGAGTGGATGTAAGTGTTACTCGTTGGTGGTCACTGGGCAGGTCACAATAGGCACTGACACAATACATGCCTTTATGAAGCAGGTGAGATCTTCAGACCACAGAAGCGAAGGATTGAAGACGTCTGCAGAGGTCTTCAGCACTCGGCCAAGTGCACTGTCTGGGACGGGAGCTTTGCATGGATTCGCCCTCTTGAAGGATGCTTCGACATTGTCCTCGGACACAGATCACAGAGTTGTGACTAGTTGTGGGAGCTCATGCAGGCGTGTCATTGTTCTCCCTTTCAGAGCATGCATAAAATCCATTGAGGCCCATCAGTAAGAGATGCTTCACTGCCACGTATTCTAACTGGTTTTGCCATGATAGCATGCAAGCCTTGCTACAGTTGTTGAGCATCCATCTGTGATCAGCCTGAAGAAGAGTCTCGACCCGAAATGTCACCTATTCCTTTTCTCCAGAGATGCTGCTGGACCCATTGAGTTATTCAAGCAATTTGTGTCCATCTTCAGTGTAAAGCAGCATCTGCAGTTCCTTCCTACACGGTGATTCTGTTATCTTGTGCTAGGAAGTGAAATGGTGTGGAACACCAGTCTTGCATCAGAGCAGGAATGAAAGAGTTGTTGAGTGCCTGTGATGAAATTATGGATGCGATGTTTACCTCTATGGATGAGATGTTGGAAGTGCAGATCTACCTGTTACAATGGCCAGGACTACATTAAAGATCCCATGTTGCGATCGGTAGCAAAGCAATGCTTTCTGAACCATAGTGCTCAGAGAAGAAATCAGCCAATCCTCACCTGACGGATATTTATAACTGAGTAATATTTTGTCCACCAAAATACAGTGACTGCAGATACTGGATGATGCACTTGAAGCTGTAGAAACTAGGAACTGCAGATGCTGCTTTACACAAAAGGACACAAAGAGCTGGAGTAACTCGGTATCCCTGGAGAACACGGATAGGTGACATTCTGGGTTGAGATCTTCTTCATACTGATTGTGTGTGTGTGTGTGTGTGTGGGGGGGGCGGGCGAGGAGAAAGCTGGAAGAGAGGGGAGGCAGGACAAAGTGAGGCAGGTAACAGGTGGACACAGGCAAGGGGGGAGTTCATCATCACTTGGAGATGATGAGATGGGACAGTAACTCGCAGATGTAATTGTTAAGCTGCAATAAGTCATTTAATGAAACTCACTTGGAGATTGACTTTGAGTAACAATCTAGCTTTCATTTGCAATGATGATTATAATATTGTTTGAAAGGGCATATGGATTTCAGGTTGTTGATACAAACTAACTCACATAATAAATACATCATTATGGGCAATTATATTAAATTTAATTAAAAAATTAAATTAAGTTTATAAATTAAATATACTTTGTATGTCTAATTTTATAACTTGATGCAAAACAAGTATATTAAGTTTCTATTTTTATAAACTAAAATATTCATTGCCTATCGAAGCTTAGCCTCGATTGTGAGAAATACACTATGGAATTGGAAGGCTGTTTAGAGCTCTGGAAGTGGGAGGAGGTATAGACAGGGTAGACAGTCAGAACCTTTTTTCCCAGGGTAGAAATGTCGAAGCCTGTAGGCATAGGCTTAAGTTGAGAAAGGCAAAGTTTAAAGGAGATGTGCTGCATAATGGGTGCTTGGAACTTGCTGCTAGGGGTGGTGGTGGAAGCAGATATGATTGTGGCATTTAAGAGACTTTGGGGTAGGCACATGGATAGGCAGGGAATGGGGGGGATATGAATCACGTGCAGACTTAACTTGGCATCATGTTCGGTAAGGACATTGTGGGTTGAAGGGCCTGTACCTGAGCTATACTGTTCTCTGTTCTATGTTAATGGAGACACAGGAAACTGCTGATACTGGATCTTTGAGCAAAATACAATGGTCAGAGGGACCCAGCATCTACGGAGGGGATGGACAGACCACGTTTTGAGTGAGGATCCCTCTTCAGACTGAGGAAGGGTCCCAACCTGAAGCATCATCTGTCCATTCCTTCAACAGATGCTGCCTGTGCCACTGAGTTCCTCCAGCCTTTGGTCACTGCTTTGCGTAATGTGGGGCTTGCCTATATAAGCTTTGGAGGAACTTGAATTGATGCATGTGTCCTGAGAAAAATGAGGTCCAAGTGACTCTTTAAGAAATTAGGTAAATGAATGTACGTTTTCTGAAGTAATTATTCAGTGACAGAATAACACAGTAGCCACGGCAGATTCTCATGAGGTAAGGCTGCACACCTCTGCATTCTTGGAAGGTGAGCTCAGTTTGATTGTTTAAACTGATTAAACGCTGGAAAAATCGAAAGTAGTTAAAAATGCTGGAGAAACTCAGAGGGTGAGGCAGCTTCTATGGAGCAAATGAAAAAGTGACGTTCTGGGTCGAGAAGAAGGGTCTCGACCTGAAACGTCACCTTTTCCTTCGCTCCATAGATGCTGCCTCACCCGCTGAGTTTCTCCAGCATTTTTATCTACCTTCGGTTTGATTGTTAATCTGACTCTCCAGTTAATTGATGAAGAGAAATCATTCAGCATTCCTTTTGTCTTTTTTTTTGGTTGATAAATTGCAGTGAGAGGCTTTTTTATTCTGTATTGAAATATGTAATGAATGCTGTTACAATTCAGTGCCCCTCTGGTTCTGGCACAAATTGTATTTTGCTTTGTGTGTGGGCGTACCTCGTGCATAGTTGAGTAAAAGTAGCTGGAAAAGGATTTCATCAGCATGAATAAACAGACTTGTGTTAGAGCACAGCACTAATGTGCGAGGCTCAGTTACTTTGAACTTGGAGCAGACGATGGGCTGAATGACCGAATTCTGCTCCCATGGCTTATGGCCTTTTACCTTCTTGCATCAGTAGGAAACAATATATAGCAAAAGAAAACACAAAGTGCTTGAGGAACTCAGCAGGTCAGGCAGCATCTGTGGAGGGGAATGAACAGAAAACGTTTGGTTTGGGACTCCTTTTGGCCAGGGAAGTGTCCTGACTCCAGTCGTCTGTCCAGATACCGCTTGACCACCAGCACATTGTGTTTTGCTCAAGATTTCAGCATCTGCAATCTCTTATGTCTCTGTGTAACAAAGGAAGGTCTCTCAAATAATACGTCCACAAATATCACAGGACAAAGCAGATTTGGATTATCCCACTACTGGTAACTAAGTGAAAATCAACTGTTCTCATCTTCAGTGAGGCCATTAGTCAATATTTGAGTAATTAAGTCATAATTTCATTGCCTGGACCTTGCTACGCTCAGAGAACCAGGATTGGGAGCTGTTTTTTTTTTCTTGGGACAACGAGAGGTAAATGAACAAATCTACCTCTTCATAGTTGCTGTTCGATTATTTTTCTTGCAGCGGGACTATTTTGAATGGTTGAAGATCCACCGAGTTAACCACTGTTCATGTACTTCACTTCCCTTGCAAAATGCGTGCAGTGGGACTAATGTCATCTAAGGTGGGAGCATCTTGGTCAGCATGGGCAAGTTGGGCTGAAGGGCCTGTTTCTATGCCGTATAACCCAGTGACTCCAAACATGCCAAGATACTCCATAGATCCAAGGATTGTGCTTGAGCACGAATACGGGAAATAATAGGGGAAACAAGCCCAAGGTAACAACCTACGGGCTTAAGAGGATGATGGACCAGTTGTGGCAACTGTGTGGATGTGTGTACAAGATTACCTCAAAAGCATATCAAATTTGTTGCCTTCTGAGAAAATATTACACTAAGGCTTCTTTTGTTCACTCACTTGACTAAAAGATCCAATTTTAAAGATGACACGGTAGTTAATCCTGATGTCCCTGTTGATGTTGAACCCAAATCAACATTCCCGTAAGAAAAATGGTTCATTTGACCTTGTTCGCATTGTCGCTATGTGCAATTGGATTCAAAATTGGTTTGACAGCAGGAAATGGCATGAGTTAATGGGTTTTCTGGGAGAGATGGTAAGCCTTACAGGACTCTGTGCCAGAACGACTGATATTCCCACTGTGCTCCAATGATTAGGGTGCAGGACTAGAGGGAGCATGTCCAAATTTAAAGTAATTAATTTTACAAAGCCAAATGAAATTGAAAGAGGAAATTGATGATATTTACAGACACAAAATTAAAATCAATATATTCTCGCTTATGATAAGAGTAATTATAATATTTGTGCAGAACCACCAGCAAAATATTAAAAATAACATATCAAGTGAAGAAATGGATTTAAAAAAACTGAATGACACAGATATGCAATCTAAAACTTGAGAAATACTGGTGATAAGATCACAGTAAGATTGTAGATGAGAAACTGGGACAGTTTTGATTCAGGTAACCAGAACATTCAGTTGCCTAGTAAATAAGGCAGATTTCCAAGCAAACTACATGGACCAAAGGTGAAGCAAGATGAAATGAATTGGAGTTGTTTTAATTAGGGACAAAATAATGCTGGAGTGCTTTGGAGGCATGGGATGATGCAGCACTGACAGAGCCTGTTGTACAAATGTTAGCTCCTTGATCCAATTCATCCCAATCCATTGCACTTTTCTCAAAGCCCTTGCTGTGTTTCACATGAAACTGTATACATTGTAAACTTGAAACTGTTTACTGCATATTCAGTTTAATTTGGAATTACTTCGGGCCATCAAGAAACAAAGCACAAAGAAACGTATCCCAGTGTTGTCCTTGTATAGGAACAAGCGGCCATTATGTGCTCCGCCCTTCCTATGGTTCTCTATTGCCAGCCCTGATTACTTCTGGCCTTTTCTCACCTCCAGATTACCCCCCACCCCAACTCTACTTTCAGTCTGAAGAACAATTCCAAACTGAAAAGTCACCCATTCTTTTTCTCCAGAAGTGCTGCTGAGTTACTCCAGCATTTTGTGTCTATCTCCAGTGTTGTCCTTGTTGATTTTCTACTTCACCTTGCGTCAAAGTCTTCTGGCTACCAGCTCGTCAGCCACAGCTGACCGCTTTCTCCTCTGTTCCACTTGTCAAAAACCATCAGTGGTTTGAACATCTTAGTCCATTCCTTCCTTGACGTTTTTTTGGCTCAGATTTCCGTGGACCTCCAGTCTCAGAGACTAGTTTTCTGGCAGCTTTAGGTTCTGATGCCAGCTATAACACAGCTGATAGTTATCACCTCTCACTCAGCAGCTTGTCGACTCGAGGCCCAATCCAGAGACCAACTCTGTGTGTTTTTCTTTTGACTTCGTGTTTTCTTATGACAAAGCAGGAGGTTACTCAACACAAGTATGCTGGCTCCCAGAGGGTTCCCATCGGTCCCTATTGCCCACTTATTTTGCTGGAGCCTATTCCTTCTCCCATGCTCATCAACCCCCTCACCACATGAGTCTACTGCCACCCACCAACACAAGGGTAAGTTTACAGCCCATGAGAGGTTTGTTCAACATAGAAACATAGAACATAGAAACATAGAAAAATAGGTGCAGGAGTAGGCCATTCGGCCCTTCGAGCCTGCACCGCCATTCAATGTGATCATGGCTGATCATCCAACTCAGTATCCCGTACCTGCCTTCTCTCCATACCCCCTGATCCCTTTAGCCACAAGTGCCACATCTAACGCCCTCTTAAATATAGCCAATGAACTGGCCTCAACTACCTTCTGTGGCAGAGAATTCCAGAGACTCACCACTCTCTGTGTAAAGAATGTTTTCCTCATCTCGGTCCTAAAGGAATTCCCCCTTATCCTTAGACTGTGACCCCTTGTTCAACGTTTAATAAAGCTGGGAAGAAGCTGTCCTTGTATCTGGTAGTACGCGCATTCAAGCTTTAGTATATTCTGCCGGTCAGGGGAATGTAGAGAGAAAATGACTGGGGTATGAGTGGCCCTTGTTTATTTTGGCTGCCTTCCCATAGCAGTGTGAGATGCAGTAGGAATAGATGGTGAAGGGTGAGGGAGGCTTCTATACGTGACGTTAGAAGTTCTACTTTAATATTCTGCCATCAACTGAATTGAATTGCTGTTGTGTATTAATATACCTTGCACTGTCTGCACTCCTGACACCTGGCTCAGAGGTGAGAAGAGGGGATCAGCAATGTTTGATAGTCAGACGCCATGTGATTGAAATGTTCTTACGTCTCGTTGCAGTGAACGCTCTTTGTGTAATTAGATTGCAGTCCCACCGATGAAAAGGTTTCACACTTTCACAGAGTTTCTTTCAAGGCGACTGGAATCAACAGCTACAAATTGTGCCAAGACATAACAATATTTCATTAACGGCTCCTATATTTCATAATAAAGGGCAGGCGTCTTATATTCTTCACCCCCTGCAAGTAGACTAATGGAATTGTAAACCATTTGCTAAAAGGCATCTGTCCGAACATTTGCTTTATCAAAACACAGTATTGTTCAAGAATCAACTATGAATGTTTGAATATTGTATCTGAATCCAAACAGCCTGGAATCCTTAAAGAAGATAACAATCCAGGTTAATTTCTAGTTAGTCCTATTACATACACAGTGAATGCCAGCAATGCACTCTGTATTTTAAATTGTAACGCGCATGAACTTTGTAGGACTGTAGTATGGAGGCCGATTAGGAAAAGGGGAGATGCAGCGCGACCTGGGTGTCATGGTACACCAGTCATTGAAAGTAGGCATGCAGGTACAGCAGACAGTGAAGAAAGCGAATGGTATGTTAGCTTTCATAGCAAAAGGATTTGAGTATAGGAGCAGGGAGGTTCTACTTCAGTTGTATAGGGTCTTGGTGAGGCCACACCTGGAGTATTGCGTACAGTTCTGGTCTCCAAATCTGAGGAAGGACATTATTGCCATAGAGGGAGTGCAGTGAAGGTTCACCAGACTGATTCCTGGGATGTCAGGACTGTCTTATGAACAAAGACTGCATAGACTCGGTTTATACTCTCTGGAATTTAGGAGATTGAGAGGGGATCTTATAGAAACTTACAAGATTCTTAAGGGGTTGGACAGGCTAGATGCAGGAAGATTGTTCCCGATGTTGGGGAGTTCCAGGACAAGGGGTCACAGCTTAAGGATAAGGGGGACATCCTTTAGGACCGAGATGAGAAGGAATTTTTTCACACAGAGAGTGGTGGGTCTCTGGAACTCTCTGCCACAGAGGGTAGTTGAGGCCGGTTCATTGGCTATATTTAAGAGGGAGTTAGATGTGGCCCTTGTGGCTAAGGGGATCGGACGGTATGGAGAGAAGGCAGGTACAGGATACTGAGTTGGATGATCAGCCATGATCATATTGAATGGCGGTGCAGGCTCGAAGGGCCGAATGGCCTACTCCTGCACCTAATTTCTATGTTTCTATGTGATTTTATCAATTTCCTAATTTAAAGGATATGCTGGAGTCACTTCACTTTTATAACACTGCTGTTTTGCTGCCCCTACGAAGGATCGTACTTATCTTAAAATCTTCCGCTTTGAGCAAAGTTCCTTGGAGCAGAGAAATCCATGTAGCGTGCATAGTGGATGTGAAATTTTACAATAATTAACTGTGGGTTAACTGTCATTACCGCAGGTTTATTTAGGTCACAATTAATTATATTGCACAAACATCATTACCGTGAATGGAGCACTGAGTGACTGCCATCTGCATTGATCATCAACATTGTAATAACCCTTGACATTAAATCAAACATTTTAAATCCACATGAACCAACGTGATCTTTAAGAGTTTATTGAAATATGTTTCTAATAATTTCAAATCTATTAAGATAGTTTAGGATTTAATCCTTAATGGATTGGAGCAAAAACAAACAAAAATTGCAAACGATCTCTGGAGAGGAGAGGCTGGAATATCCTCGGTAGCAGAAGGAATTAAAATTGAACAGCCTTTGGCTGTTATCATTATCTCGATCTAACACCTCAAACTCGGACAGGACAGGTAGGAGCATGGAAAGACAGTTGGATTAAATTGGATTTAT
Organism: Raja brachyura; assembly: GCA_963514005.1. Next base: position 18,471,659 of record OY740813.1, on the reverse strand, counting down.
TCCAATGCAAGATGCCTGACAGGCAAGGTGGATGAACTCGGAGGGTGGACAGCTACGTGGGACTGGGATGTTGTAACCATTACAGACAGATGGTTGAGGAAGGGACAGGACAGGCAGCTCAATGTTACAGGTATAAGAGGCCGGGGCAAAAGAGGAGGGGAGTTACCTAATTTATCAAGGAGAACAAGGAGATGACATTTCTGAGGGAATGTGTAGGAAGAAACTGCAGATGCTGGTTTAAACTGAAGATACACACAAAATACTGGAGTAACTCAGCGGGACATGCAGCATCTCTGGGGAGAAGGAATGGGTGACATTTCAGGTCAAGACCCTTGTTCAGATGTGAGGCTGCATGGATGGAGCTGATAAATAAAAAGGGAATGATCATTTTGCTGGGATTGTACTATGGGGCCTCAAATGGTCACCATGATTTAGAGGGAAAAAATATGACAAGGTATTACCGACAGCTGCGAGACTAATAAAGTTATCAAAGGAAGGTATTTAACTTTCCCAATATAGACTGGGACTACCTGAGTATAAAGTGGAGTGGATTTGGTAAGGCAATATGTGGAAGGCCCGACAAAGGAGAGGGGAAAGCTTGATCTACTCTCAGGAAATTAGGCAGGGCAAGTTCTAATAGAATTGTGCTCGCTGGTCCCAAAGTGACCATAGTTCTATTAGTTTTTAAATACTTATGGAAAAGGACAGTCATGTGACATTCTAGACTGGGGTAAGGCTCAACTTAGACAGGAAATTTCAAAGGATGATTGGAAGAGGTGATAGACAGGCAAAGTGACATCGGGAAAGGGGGAGGCTTTTAAAAGTGAGATAGTGAGAGGTCAGGCTCTGGTCACCAAAAAGGAGACATGCGTCGGATATCGGCAGCGATGAAGTCTATATCTGGAGGAGTATGGAGAATTAAGAAGCCCACCTAAGAAATAAATCATGAGAGCAAAAGGGGGACCCGAGATAGTTCTGGCAAATCTAAAGAGATTTTATTAGTATTTAAAAGGAAAAGAGGAAACTAGAGATGGAATAGGAACCCACAGAAACCAAAGCGATCATGTGTGTGTGGAGCCGCAGGAGATGGGCAAGGTCTTCAATTAGTGTTATCTGTGGAGAAAGACATGAAGGATAGGAAACTTGGGACAGTTAATGAAGATGTTTTGAGGACGTTCCGTATTACTGTCAAGGAGGAGCTGGACGCCCTAAAGGGGTTGTCCCACTGTACAAGCTAATTCAAGAGCTCTCCCGAGTTTAAAAAAAAATCAAACTCATGGTAGAATGTACGTAGCGGGTACGTCGGAGCGCGGGACGTCTCTTAGTGGCTCGTAATGCTAACGGCAGGTACTTGGGAAACACGGTAAGCTCGTGAAGACTCGTGAAGATTTTTCAACATGTTGAAAAATGTCCATGAGTGCCCCGAGTACCTACGAGCGGATATTACTGTAATTCTCCGAGTTTGAATTAGGGGAAACTCGGGAGAACTCTTGAGAACTCGGAAGAACTAGAGGGCATAAGGTTAAGATGAAAGATTTAATAGGAACATGAGTGACAACTATTTCATACATTGTGTGGTGAGTATAGGGCTTCTTAATTCAAGCTGCCAGGGGCAGGTACAATAACACCATGTAAAAGTCATTTGGACAGATACATGGATAGGAAAGGTTTAGAGGGATATAGACCACAATGTGGGCAAATTAGACTAGTTTAAATAGGGCATCTTGAGAGGGAAACGGAGCCTGTTTTCATGCTGCATGGCTTTTATGAACCTAATTCCATACTCAACCACACTATGTAAATACTTTTCCCAGATGGATTGCACATTGTTCAGTTGGCTTCCTGACTGCTCATGGAATTAAGGGCCTGTCCACTTGGCCGTCATTTGCGCGTAATTTATGCGACATCATTTACGTGTTACGACGCTCGCGTCGTGACACGCACGTGATGCACGCATGGTGCGCGATGACATAGGCAGTGATGCACGGCTGCGCACGGCGTCGCAGGATTTTGTGATGTACAAAATCTTCGCGCGCCATCATGCGTGACGCACAAATGGCGGCCAATTGGGACAGGCCCTTAAGTGGGCATTTTCACAGCTTCCATATTCTTTTGCTGATCAGTGACATGTAGTGGTTGGTATAGAAGCTTTGCCTCGTGTTTGTTAAGCATAAGGCCTGTCTTCTTGAATGGGTCAGTGAACTATTCGTTGCAGGCCTCCAAATATGCAAAGATAGCAGAGTCATCAGCATAAGTCTACGATTTCACTACAATCATTGCACTTTTGTACTGATCTACAATTGTGCTTTATCTATAGTAGGATTTTACTGGATTGTGTGCAAAACTAAGAATTTCACCGCACCCAAGTACATGTGACAATAAAGTATCATTGCGTATCATTGAGTATAAAACTGCTCCACCAATGAGGTCTGTGACCTTGGTTCTGGAGTGCAGCTACCAGACGGCGAATAGTTTCTCGTTAGTTCTGAAGATGGAGCTCCATTCTCACAGGTGGTTTGTTGGAAATACTGTGCAGGGGCAGTGATCCTCGTCTTCCTCTATCTTTCTGGTCGGCAATGGAAAGATGCCACCAGCGCTGTCATTGCAAAATCCACCAAATTCACTGGAAGCATAAAGAAGTTTACTTTAATTTTACTTACTTTACACTATAACTTACACCTTAACTTACACTTTAATTCCCCTTCCCATTCCCACACTTACATTTCTGTCCTGGGCCACCTCCATTGTCAGAGTGAGGCCCAACGCGAATTGGAGGAACAACACTTCATATTTTTCTTGGGCTGTTTGCAACCCAATAGTTGGAATATTGATCACTCTAACTTCAAGTAACTCTTGCATCCCCTCTCTCCATCCCTCCCCCACCCGAGTCATTGTACTTGCGTTTAAGTCGTCTTGTTGAGTCTCATTGTCTGTAACTCATTTTCACCTAGCCCTCAGCTAACAAAGGCCGTCTTCCTTTATCTTTCATTGATTTGTGCTATATCTCTCTATATCACCCTCAATATCTCTCATTTCCCTTTTCCCTGACTCAGTCTGAAGAAGGGTCCCGACTCGGATCGTCAGCTATTCCTTTTCTCCAGAGATGCTGTCTGACTCACTGACGACTGGAGCGCTTTTTGTCTATCTTTGGTTTAAACCAGAATCTCCAGTTCCTTCCTGGACAAGTTTGTGTCCTCTCTCAGGGCAGAACCCCAGCACCGCGGCTGTAACCTTGGTTCCACTGAGCAGGCCACATTGTTGGCATGTCTGAGACCACACAGGAAAGGCTGGGACTTTATTTCTTGGAGCATTGGGGGATGAGGGGTGACCTTGTCAAGGTTTATAAAACAGTGAGGGGTGTAGATAAAGTGAATGGACACAGTCTTTTCACCTAGGGTAGCAGAGTCTAAAGCTTGGGGGCATATGTTTAAGGTCAGATGGGGAAGATTTAAAAGGGGCCGGACGGGCAACTTTTTCCACTCAGAAGGTGGTGGGTATATGGAACGAGTTCTCAGAGGAAACTGCAGAGGTGAGGGCAATTACAATACTTGATAGAACAGGTTTAGAGGGATTTGAGCCAAATGGGACTTGCTGAGATAGACGTCCTGGTCAACCTGAACACCATTTCCATGGTGTGTGACTCTGTTGCCACAACTCCCAAAACAGACACTTTTCTTTGAGCTCTGACGTGGGAAGGGATTACAAGGCAGACAGAAGAAATGCTTCCCGGACGGGCGACACATTGGCGCAGCGGAAGAGTTGCTGCCTTGCAGCGCCCGAGATGCGGCTTAGATCCTGACTACAGGTGCTATCTGTACCGAGTTTGTACGTTCCCCCCGTGACCTGCGTGGGTTTACTCTGGGTGCCCCGGTTTTCTCCCACACTCCAAAGACGTAGGTTTGCAGATTAATTTGTTTTGTAAAATTGTAAATTGTTCCCAGTGTGTGTGTAGGATAGTGTTAGTGTGCGGGGATCGCTGGTCGGCGCAGACTCAGTGCGCTGAAGGACCTGTTTGCGCGCTGTATCTCTAAAATAAAACTAAAAATTAGACTAAAACGTCCCTGCAAAAATGCAACATTACCACTGACTCCTGAGAACCTCTGGCGCATGAACCTTCAAGGTAATATTAATATATTATATTAAACGTAGGGAACTGGGACTAGCTTAGATGGGGCATCGTGGATGACATGGACGAGTTGGGTCGAAGGGCCTGCTTCTGTGCTGTATAACTGACATTAGCCCTGCTCTGGCATAATTAAATTAGTTTAGTTTAGAGATACATTGTGGAAGCAGGCCCTTCGGCCCACCGAATCCGCACTGGACAGCGACCCCAGCCCTATCCTACACACATTAGGGACAATTTACGTTTATGCCAAGCCAATTAACCTACAAACATGTACGTTCTTGGACAGCACCCGTAGTCAGGATCGAACCCGGGTCTCTGACGATGTTAGCACTGCAAGGCAGCAGCTCTACCACTGAATGGGCACATCGCCTGGGAAACTAGCTACGTACCCATCTAGCATCTCCTGCTCCATCTGCGGAAGAGTCCAAGGTTCCTACATTGGCCTCATCAGCAAACTATGGAACTGGTGCAGATACAAGTCAATCTCATTCCCAAGGGACTGCTTAAGCAACAACCAGAATTAACAGCTGCTCACCTGCGCAATCTGGTCCACCAGCTTGCATTTATATAGTGGCTGACCTGAGTGAATGATTTCAGGGAGTAAAAGACTTATGTTATGGGAGAGTTGAGGGAACGAGAGCCAGCCTCTCTTCTTAAATCACAGGACGCTGACATAAACACTGATTCAGATTTGATTTTTTATGGATCTGTGACAAATTAAACCAATTATGAATTGGTTACAAAGAGGCATGGTGTTATTTAGTAACAGCTGTTATACCCAGCATTGCTTAGGTTATGAGGCTGGCAATCATCATGCTCTCATTTTATTCTATGCAATTGGGCTTTATAACAGTCCTTGCAAATTAAATAAAATCTTACTTAAATACATAATCATTCTGTGAATAATGTAATTAGTGGGTTAAAGTTATGTAGATTAACTAGAGTTGTCAATAAAAAACAGATAAATATGTATACAAAAAATATATTTAATGTAGTTCTCTTGAAGTAGGTATGTGCCTATGCATAATGTGTAAAAGCGAATGATTTTAAATTTGAAGTGCTTCAAAATATACCGTATTTATTTTGAATCTGGTGTTAAATTGTATCGAATATTTTTATCTTCAAATCAGATCAAAGCTGGACCCTTGGAAGTCTGGAAAAAGGTGAATGTATTATGGGGAACAAGGAAATGGCAGATTAGTTGAACATGTTCTTTGGTTCCGTCTTCACTAAGGAGGACACAAACAATCTTCCTGATATACTCGTGGCCAGAGGATCTGGAGTGACGGAGGAACTGAAGGAAATCCACATTAGGCAGGAAATGGTGTTGGGTAGACTGATGGGACTGAAGGCTGATAAATCCCCAGGGCCTGATGGTCTGCATCCCAGCGTACTTAAGGAAGTTGCTCTAGAAATCGTGGATGCATTGGTGATTATTTTCCAATGTTCTATAGATTCAGGATAAGTTCCTGTGGATTAGAGGGTAGCTAATGTTATCCCACTTTTTAAGAAATGCTGAAGAGAGAAAACAGGGAATTATAGACAAGTTTGCCTGACATCGGTGGTGGGGAAGATGCTGGAGTCAATTATAAAAGATGAGATAGCTTCACATTTGGATAGCAGTAACAGGATCGGTCCGAGTCAGCATGGATTTACGAAGGGGAAATCATCTGGAATCAAGCTTCTGGAATTTTTTGAGGATGTAACTAGGAAAATGATCAATTGCTATTGCTAGTGAAGGAGTGCAGCGTTGATTTACAAGGTTAATTCCCAGGATGGCGGGACTGTCATACGCTGAGAGAATGGAATGGCTGAGCTTGTATACTCTGGAGTTTAGAAGAATGAGAGGGGATCTTATTGAAACATATAAGATTGTTAAGGATTTGGACATGTTAGGGGCAGGAAACATGTTCCCGGTGTTGGAGGAGTCCAGAACCAGGGGCCACAGTTTAAGAATAAGGGAAGCCATTTAGAGCGGAGATGAGGAAACACTTTTTCTTACAGAGAGTTGTGAGTCTGTGGAATTCTTTGCCTCAGAGGGCGGTGGAGGCCACTTCTCTGGATAGTTTCAAGAGAGAGCTTCAAGGCTCTTAAAGATAGCGGAGTCAGGGGATATGAGGAGAAGGCAGGAACGGGGCACTAATTTGGAATGATCAGCCATGAACACATTGAATGGCGGTGCTGGTTCGAAGGCAGAATGGCCTACTCCTGCACCTATTGTCTATTGGAGCAACCAACATATCGCTAAATAGCTGACCATGGGAAAAGCATTGAACCTTGTGATGAAGGCCAACTCCTTCTAGTGATTATAGGCACACAATGCTGGAGTAACTCAGCAGGACAGGCAGTATCTCTGGAGAGAAGGAATGGGTGATGTTTCGGGCCGAGACCATTCTTCAGACTTCTCTTGATTGTCCTTACACCTGATCAATGCTCATAGATAATCCTAATTGAACAGGGAAGACACAAGAGACTGCAGTTGCTGGAACCTCGAGCAAAGCACAAAGTGCTGGATAAACTCAGCACCTGGGTGGGAATGGTTGTGGTCGGGACCCTTCTTCAGACTATCAGTTCCTCCAGCTAAGTTCCTCCAGAACTTTAAGTTGGACAGGGACCCAAAGTCACTTGAATGTAAAAGTTAGTTAGTTGGGAAAATTGGTGTACAAGCAATGAAGACGTAGTCCCAATAACAGTGCCAGTCGGTATAGTAGTCTTGGTATTAATTGTGTGCTGTTGTATAGTATAGGTGGGTCCAAATTCATGACGGTATCATTAGAGCTCCTTCCTTTAGATCAAGTATGTGACAGCACACCAGGTGGTGACAGAGAGTTTTAAAATTCAACAGGAAAAATATGCAACCTCATCAATGCTGTCACACTGTCAGTAGAACATAGAACAGTACAGCACAGCTCAGGCTCACAATGTTTGTGCTGTACACCTGATCATGATTCATACCCTTCTATTCACTGCACCTCCATAGCTCTTAAATGCCACTCCTGCATCTGCCTCCACCATCGGACTGGCTGGCGGTGCAATCCAGGCTTTCTCGAATCTCTGTGGAAAAAAAAACTTGCTCTGGACACCTCCATTAAACACTCCCCCTCTCACCTTATAGCTAAGCCCTCCAGTGTTGGACACTTCCAACCCTGGGGAAAAAGGTTCGTACTTTCTTTCTATGCCTCTCATAATGGTATACACTATCATATCTCCCGTCAACCTCCAACGTTCCAGAGATAAAGATTTATATTGTACAGGTTGCCCAGAAAACGTTGATAGGTCTTTATTTATGACCTGCTCTGCATAAATTATGCATATATATTTTTTTAAATAATATTTTTATTAGAAGCATATACATATAATAGCAGAACATGATTTGTTTACCAATTACATATATACAAAACTTCTTCTGTTTTTTTTTAAAGATAGAGCTGTTGAGAGAAAAAGAAGTAAGGAAAAAGAAAGAAACTATGAACTAATAGAGAGGGCAGGGGAAAAGCAAAGGAGATTACCGATAACACAATTTTGGAGATAGGTCCGTAGATTATAAGGTGTAATTAATCATCCAGTCCTGGACTCAAGTTTCAGTCCAGCTTCCGTCTTGAACCAATTTATTTCATACCAAAATTGCTACTTCACGCAACCATTGGCAGCTCAAATAAAGTTGTCTGACATTTGGGAAAGGAGTATGGGAAAGTAAATTAGGTGATACAATAATTTGGCCCAAGTTTTCCATTAATATGATTCCTGTTGAGTCTTTGTGTTAAATGTCCCCATTTCCCAATTTGAATGAATTTGAAGCAAACACTCTCAGAGATGGACTGCCCGTCAAATGTGCTTGCACATTGCTTTGCAAGGGTAATTGTTCAGCATTTTTCTCAAATATATGATGTCTTAATGCCGGGTTTTAATTCATTTGCTTTAGTGCCTCCTGGAAATACTGGCAGCGTTTGCCGAAAGTCTCCAGCGGATATAAAGCCTCCCGTTAATTTATTATTGCTTCAAAGGTCTTGCACCATTCAATCTGATGATTAATTTTCAGATCATTCAATTTAGTTTGGAGATACCGCACGGAAACAGGCCCTTCAGCCCACTGAGTCCGTGCAATTCCCGCATTTTAACACTGCCCTACACGCACTAGGGATATTTTTTACATTTATGTCAAGCCCATTTCATCTACAAACCTGTACGTCTTTGGAGTGTGGGAGGAAACCAGAGGTCCGGAGAAAACCCACGCAGCTCACAGGGAGAACACACAAACTGTACAGACAAGCACCCATAGTCAGGATCGAACCCGGGTTTCTGACGCTGGAAGGCAGTAGTGCTTCACTGTGCCGCCCTTTTTGATATTTTTCTAAAATTGTTAAGCATGAGGAACGCTCCTTATTAATAATGATACAAAAGTGTGAGGAGGAACTATAAGAAGAGGCAAAAAACAGTACCATTGGTGTAGCAGTCAAACTATGTTTATCTTTTAAGGAAATATATCAAAATCCTAGGGTTTTTTGTCACGTAACTGACTATCTTTTCTGCAGAGAATTAAAAATTGTTGAGAGTGTAGTCTCTTAAGCATTTTGGACACAATCAAGAGAATTTGTTTCAACAAAATATTCTCTTTGACTATATTTTGAATGCACACCTCAGTGAACTGTGAAAAGCAATGTTTGTCATTTAAAAGGTGTGCTTAAATCTTCTGTAATGCTTTAATAAACATGTGGCAATCTATGGTTATTTACATGTAAATAAGGAGCAACTCAAGGCTCGTGGGAATATACAATAATGCCCCAACTCCATTGGAGTCCTTTACTCCATTCTTTTTACTCATTCAAGGGATGCCGGTAATAGAGTCAGTCACAGAGCATGGAACCTTGCCCTTTGGCCCAACTCGTCCATGCTGACCCAGATATTCCATCTAAGCTAGTCCCATTTGTCCGCGTTGGGTTCATATTTCTCACACCAAAGGTATTGCTGGTCATCCCTAATTATCCGAGAGCTGGCTATTTGATAGAAAAACACACTGCTGTGCAGGCACTGCAGATTTTCCGAAGCATATTGGTGAACAAAATAATCTTTTTCAGTATTCCCGATCATGAGATAATAAGACATGATAGGAGCAGATTTCGGCCATTTGGCCCATCAAGTCTACTCCGCCATTCAATCATGGCTGATCTATTTTCCCCTCTCAACCCCATTCTCCTACTTAATCCTGCTCCCCGTAACCTCTGGCGATCTTACTATTCATTAAGAACCCATCGATCTCTGCCTTAAAAAAATTGGTGGCTTTCTGGGTACCACTACAGAGCTTTTCAATCCCAGATTGAGCAAGATTTCAAGAGGAAAGATTTGAACCCTTGTCTCCTGACCACTCATCCAGATCTTGGGTTAGTCACATAACCAGCCGGTTCCCGTGCCTGCTGGAGTGAAGATTTCACTTTCAGCCCTTGAACTGAATCTCTCGTGAGCTTTACAAATTGGATGTCAGATCTCAAGCACTGTGACATGTACTGTGTGATTCTGTCTGGTCTACTGACAGAACTCATTTAATTTGTGACCCTTAGCCACCAGCCGTCAGGAAAGGTCATTACTTCTCTCCCAGATAATGTTTTTCAGTCTCCATGGTGACGTTTGTGAAATATAAAACAATAGATCTGTCTTTGTTTTTCTTTCTGCTTGCTGTATACTTCTGTTTCTCTGCAGTGTGGTTATCAATTTGCATTTTTTTCTTTAAAACACGAATATCAATGTGTAAGAATGCATGTGCAGCAGTGACAGGAAAAAATGCCAATGCACTCCTCGTCTGCTGCCCATCAACTCAAATATACTTCCAACACTGGTGTCACCTTCGTTTAATGTCCTGGTTTGTCTTGAAACCAAGTGGATCACTCCAAGCACCGGCATGTAAAGTGTTAAGGCAACTTTATGTAATTTCTAATTTAGTTTTAGTTTTGGAGGTACAGCATGGAAACAGGCTTTTCGGACCACTGGGCCCGTGCCGACCAGCGATCCCCGCGCCTTAAAGGGCCTGTCCCACAGGCATGCGACCTGCATGCGGCAAGCACGACCAAACCGGAAGCGGGGATCGTGCGGAGGTCGGGTGAGTGGCGCGAAGTTGGAGCGAAGTCTGTGGTAAGTTCGCAAGGTCACGGAGGCACACACAGAGAGGGACACGGAGGCACACAGAGAGGGACACGGAGGCACAAAGAGAGGGACACAGAGAGGGACACGGAGGCACACAGAGAGGGACACGGAGGCACACAGAGAGGGGCACAGAGAGGGACACGGAGGCACACACAGAGAAGGACACACAGGCTCGCAGAGAGGGTCATGGAGGCACGACGTCGAGGCGGTGCGTGCAGCATCAAGGCGGCTGCGGGCCGACAGGCCGTTGCCGCGCAGAATTTTTGAACACGGTCAGTTTTTCAGAGCCCCGCGCGATGTTGGGACCAGCTCCTCACAACTCCATACAGCTCCGGCGATCGAAGTGGGACCAGCCCCGCGAGGCCGGACGGCTCAAGTGGCCACGTTAGGTCGCGCTTGCCGCATGGAGTCGCATGCTGGTTGGACAGGCCCTTAACACTATCCTACACATTAGGGACAATTTACACTTTTGCCAAGCCAATTACCCTACAAACCTGTGCATCGGTGTAGTGTGGGAGGAAACCAGAGCTCCCGGAGAAAACCCACGCAGTTTCCCACGGAGATTGTACAAACTCCATGCAGACCGCACCCATAGTCAGGATTGAACCCGGGTCCCTGGCGCTCGAAGGCAGCAACTCTGCCACGACGCTGCTGTGGGAGCAAATTAGCTGGGAAGAGACTAGGAAACGGAGCAAAATTGCTGGACTAACAACAGGTCAGGCAGCATCTCTGGAGAACATTGGTAGGCGGTGTTTCTGATCAGAACCCTTCTTCAGGGAATGGAGGCTCGGAATTGCTGAAGCCAGCAGTCTCAGAGTTGTGGTTACACCGTAGCAATGCGTTAGTTCACCAGGGAAATGTTTATGCTTTTGAACAGAATCGCTGTCATATGATATGACTTGACATACCTCAACATGGCATCGTTGGCCAGTTTCCACTCGGTGCGTTTATTTTCTGGACACCTTTGTTAAATGTGTCCAAGTATAAGCATCAGATATAAAGGAAAACAAGGATGTGCAAATACTGCACATTTTACATGACCATTTAATAACATCGTAACTGTAAAACAAAGAGTAATCACAATCTATCTTCATGAAAGAGTGCACACAGGAAGTTCTATTTCCCAGTGTTTAGTGTGTGAAGGGACGGTCTTTGTCAGAGATTCTGAGCAGATTCGATCCCACCCCATGTCCTGGTGTGCCATGCCATTCTCAAATAGCCAAAACCGCCATCGTCTTGTAGCACAGCGACTACCTGGTGCCTTCCCTCTGGGAGTAAACCGCTTCCCCATATCCCCTGCAAACGCTTTACTCACCTGACATCTGTGCCCTCTGGTCTTAGATACAGGGGACACGTGCTTACTATCTACACTTACCACGCCTGTCCTAATATTGCACACCTATTAGATCCCCCCTCAGCCTCTTCTGCTCCAAGTAATCCAAGATATGGGGGAAAAGCAGGAATGGGGTACTGATTTTGGATGATCGATCAGCCATGATCATATTGAATGCCGGTGCTGGTTCGAAGGGCCGAATGGCGTACTCCTGCACCTATTTTCAATGTTTCTATGAACACAAACCCAGACTATGCAGTCTCTCGTCTTAACTAAAACATTCCATCCCAGCCGGCAGCATCCTGGTGAATGTCCTGCACACATACATTCCTGTGCATTCATTTCCATTTGCAGTGTGGCCACCAGAAAGGCACACAATATTCCAACAGTGGTTTCATTAATGTTTTATTAAAATGTCCAATGACCTCTCTGCTTTTATTTTCTATGCCCAAGCTAATGAAGGCAAGCATCTCATATGCCACATTTACATAGAGCATAGAACAGTACAGCAATGTTTGGGCCGAACATGATAACTGATCTCATCCTGCCTACATATGTTCCTTATCCTTCTATTCCCTGCATTTATTGTTTATCCACAAGGCTCTTAAACATCACTATTCCATCTGCCACCAACACCATCCCTGCCAATGCATTCCGGGCGCCCACCATAAACCCCCTGCAGTTCTCCTTTAAACTCCCCCCCCCCCCAACCCCACCCCCTCTCATCCCAACCCCCACATCTTCTAGCTAAACCCTCTAGTGTTGGATATTTTGCCTTAGGGGGACAAAAGGTTTTATCATCTTATCTGATCTGTTATCTGCTCGGTACTCGATTGGGCACTTTGGTCATCCAAGGTTCCCTTACCTTGCCTGACTGAAGAGCTCAGAATGCGGACAATTATGCATGCAAATGCTAATGTGCACTCATGCTGCCTGACCTACCCTTATTAGACACTCCTAGAATACTTCACCTCCATCTATTACTGCCCCGCTGCATTTACCAGCTGGTCTCCTTGATATCACCTCATTCATTGCCTGTTTATGTTGCTCTGCAGCACTTTGGAACAGTTTATCTAAATTCAAGGCACTGTAGGAATTCAGTATGCCGCTGTGGTACTACATTATTCCATCGACTTCCACCTTGCTGTGTCAGGAAGGTTAGGATAATAACCAACCTACTTCATTTCGCTCCAGTGAACTACATGCTGGCCTGTGTTTTGAGTTACCCATGTTGTGGAACAATTCTAAGGGGCTGGGAGTAACAGTGAAAAATACTGTTTTAGTCGAGTTTAGTTTAGAGATATAGCGCGGAAACAGGCCCTTTGTCCTCTGTGCCGACCAGCGATCCCCGCATATTAACACCATCCGACACCACTAGGGGACTATTTTTTCCCTTACAAATACCAAGCCAATTAATCTACAAACCTGTACGTCTTTGGAGTGTGGGAGGAAACTGAAGACCCCGGAGAAAACCCACGCAGGTCTCAGGGAGAACGTACAAACTCAGTACGTACAGCACCCATAGTCAGGATCCAACCCGGGTCTCCGGCGCTGCGTTCGCTGCAAGGCAGCAACTCTACCGCTGCGCCACCGTGACCGCCACTCGTTCTAGAAAAACTGCATCTGAACACAGCTCGGAGACTGGCAACAATCAACCTTGGCACTAAATATCAAAGCAAACAGTGCACAAAGCTGAAATAAAAGCAGTTTACCGATAATGCAAGAACCAAGCCAAAACCTGAGTGCTTAAAGGCCTGGAATTTCTCAACAGTTTCCTTGTCATCTTGTCAGTGGAAATGACTTGTTTCTTTCCACTGCTTCTGTAAAGTTTCACTAGATATTTAGGGGATACTGCGCAGAAATGTAACCACATTTTATTTCACTTTAGCCAGAAATGGCATCCTTGCTACCATAAGAACTAAGGTGAGGCATTAAGCTAAAATTAGCTTAATCGTCGTAGATAACTTCACATCCATTAGATATAATTAATGGACAATGTTAATCCACATTAAGGTTTGCATGCATAATTGTTTGCATTTTGAGCTCCTCAGCCTGGATAAGGGAACCTAGGATGACCAAAAATGTTGCAAATTTGGCAAAAAAGAAAAAAAGGAGGGTTGGGTGGTGAATGTTGGACATCTACTTGGATTTTAGTAAGGCATTTGATAAAGTCTCTCATTGTACGTTGACCAGAAGATCGAATGCATGGGATCCACATTGGTCATTTGGGTTACTCACAGAAGACAGCGGGTTTGTGGTGGAAGGGTGGTATTCTGGCTGGAGGTCTGTGTTTAATGGAGTTCTACAGGATGTCTATTCTGGGACGTCTGATATTTGCATTTAAATGTTCTTTTTAAACCAGCATCTGCAGTTCTTTCCGATACATATGTAAATGTACAGAGGTTCGTTAGTAAGTTTGCGGACTACAGCAAAATCGGTGGAATCACGGACTGTGACAATGTGTGTCAAAGTATAAAGTGGGATATTGATCTGCTACAGAAATGGTGGAGGAACAACAGATGCAATTAAATTGAGCAAGTGTGAGATATTGCACTTTGGGAGATCGAATGTAAGGAGAAAGTATCTAGTTCATGGCAAGACTTTTAGCAGGTTGATGTACGGAGGAATATTAGCGTCCATAGTTTTCTGAAAATGGCAACATAAATAGATAGAGTGGTAAGGAAGGTCAATGTTTATATTTGCCTTTATCAGTCGTTGCATTGCTGCTTTATAGGACGTAGGTTCAGCTCCATTTGGAGTATTGTGTGCAGTTTTAGTCACCCCATTTGAGGAAAGGTGTGAAAACTTTAGAGAGTATGCTGAAGAGATTTACCAGAATGCGACTGGATTAGAGGGTTTTAGCTGGAAGAAGAGGTTGGATGAGCTTGGATTGTTTGTGGAGACATATGATAGCAGCATTTAAGAGGCTATTAGATAGGCATATGGCTTTGCAGGAATGGAGGAATATAGATCATGTGCAGTCAGAGGAGATTAGTTTAACTAAGCATCATGTTCAGTATGGACATTGTGGGCGGAATGGCCAGTACCTGTGTTTTATGTTAATGAAGAAACAAGGAACTGCAGGTGCTAGTTTACAAAAAAACACAATAAGTGCTGGAGTAGCTCAGCGGGTCAGGCAACATCCCTGAAGAACATCAATAGATGACACTTCCCGACCCGAATTGTCACCAGTCCATGCTCTCCAGAGACGCTGCCTAACCTGCTGAGTTCCTCCAATACTTTGCGCCTTTTCTTTCCTATGTTAATGAACCTTATTATATTTTTTGTCAATAAGCTTCAAATGTTGACACAGTTTTGCGAAATATTTCTCCTCATGAGGAAAGCCCTGTGGAATTTCACGCTGCAGTGTTGCACCTTGCGTGGGGGTATTTATTGTGTATTTATCACCATAATGAAACCATTTAGCTGAGGATTTAAATTCTAAATTATGCAGCTCACTGCGAAAGTCTGCGTGTGGGAAGCAGAGAAATTAATGGGCATGATCCAGCCACGCACCCACACTCAGACCCACGCCTTCCTTGTGTGACAAATCGCGTTTAGATTAATGTAGCCATTTCTCCGACTCATCGAGCTGAGGCTTCATGAGGCGCTGGTCAGGCCACATTTGGAGTGCTGTGAGCAGATTTGGGCCCCATATCTGAGGACAAATGTGCTGGCTCTGGAGAGGGTCCAGATGAGCTTTACAAGAATGATTCCAGGAATGAGTGGGTTAGCATATGATGAGCGTTTGACAGCACTGGGCTGCTACTCACTGCAGTTTAGAAGGTTGAGGGGGGACCTCATTGAAACTTACAGAACATTGAAAGGCATAGACAGAGTGGATGGGGAACGGATGTTTCCACTGGTGGGAGAGTCCAGGACTAGAGGTCATAGCCTCAGAATTAAAGGGCGCTCTTTTAGAAAGGAGGTGAGGAGGAACTTCTTTAGTCAGAGGGTGGTGAATCTGTGGAACTCATTGCCACAGAGGGCTGTGGAGGCCAAGTCAGTGAATATTTTTTAGACAGAGATGGACAAAGTCTTGATTAGAACGGGTGTCAAGGGTTATGGGGAGAAAGCAGGAAAATGGGATTAGGAGGCAGAGATCAGCCATGATTGAATGGCAGAGTCGACCTGAGGGGTTGAATGGCCTAGTTCTACTCCTGAGGCTATGACCTCTGGTCCGAGACTCTCCCACCAGTGGAAACATCCTTTCCACAACCACTTGATCTATGCCTTTCAATATTCTGTAAGTTTCAATGAGGTCCCCCCTCAACCTTCTAAACTCGAAGCCCTGTGATGTCAAATGCTCATCTTATGCTAAACCATGTATTCCTGGAACAATTCTTGTAAACCTCATGTGGACCCTCCCTAGATCCAGCACACCCTTCATCAGATATGAGGCCCAAATTTGCTCACAATACCCCACAATCCTCCCCCCACAATACCCCCAGTTCACTTATGAACTTGCAAAGTGACATTTACAGTCGGTGGGTCCGACTGCAACTGAAGGGGAGTCAGTCAGACAGAAGGGGAGGAGGTGTACAGTTTGATAGTCGCAGGGAAAAATAAGCATGATATGGCTTGATAAACATGTCCCAAATATTTCAGCGCTGTTGTTTCTTCAGTGAAGTTGTCATCATGCAGAACTTGTATGGAGCCAGGAGTTTGTTGATGTGTCATGACACCAGCTGCTGAGGTTTAGAGAAACACAAGCCCCATAAATCTGCCTGTGCCCATCCACTGGGTGCACTACAATTACAGTGGAGTGACAGCTCGGCAGGAACACTGAGTCCAGCTGACAGCTAGAAAGTAAACATCACCCTCATGGCTTCACAATATCTGAACCCAGGTGTACGGTCAATCTCTCCATCCACTCAATGGGAAAATGATGGGCTTGCTTCTTTGTCCGAAGCTCCTGCTGATGTAGCAACTGTATTTCCTAGCACCCTTGTTCTGATCATCCCCAATCAGTACCCCGTTCCTGCCTTCTCCCCATATCCCCTGACTCCGCTATCTTTAAGACCCCTTTCTAGCTCTCTCTTGAATGTATCCAGCGAACTGGCCTCCACCGCCCTCTGAGGCAGAGAATTCCTCTCTGTGAGAAAAAGTGTCTCCTCGTCGCCGTTCTAAATGGCTTACCCCTTATTCTCAAACTGTGGCCCCTGGTTCTGGACTCCACCCAACATCGGGAACATGTTTCCTGCCTCTAGCGTGTCCAAAATCTTAACAATCTTATATGTTTCAATAAGATCCCCTCTCATCCTTCTAAACTCCAGAGTGTACAAGCCAATCCACTCCATTTCTCAGCATATGACAGTCCCGCCATCCCGAGAATTAACCTTGTAAACCTATGCTGCACTCCCTCATTTTCCAGATGAAAATGCATGCACCTATCTTGGTGCTTTAGTGCCACAGTTCCATCTGAGTTTTTGAAGAGAATTGTGAAGGTCCAGGGCAAGTATGTGCCATTGGTCTTTAAATAGTGACTGTGGGTGGGAATATTAACCAGCCACTCCTGGTTGAGCTCCTGGTGATTCCCAATGGGCATAGTGCGCACGCTATCAGTTCCCTAACATTGTCTGGCTGGCTGGATGGTGGTACTTCATGATGGAGACTTAGGACCAATTTCCTCCCTTTGTACCAAAGTTAGATACAAAATAGGCTTGGATAGAATGGATGCGGAGAAGATGTTTCCACTAGTGGGAGAGTCTAGGACCAGGATGTTCCTTGAGGAAGATGAGGATACATTTCTTTGGTCACAGGGCAGTGAATCTGTGGAATTCTTTGCCACAGAAAGCTGTGGAAGCCTTCAATGGATATGTTTAAGGCAGAGATAGGTAGATTCTTGATTAGTACGCGGGTCAGGGGGCATGGAGAAGGTGGGAGAATGGGGTTAGGAGGGAGAGATAGATCAGCCATGATTCAGAACATGGACAGGTGACTTTTTGGGTCGGAACTGAAAAAGGGTTCCGACCTGAAATGTTCATGTAATAAATGAAAGGAGCTGCCTTCCACATTCCAATCAGTAAACATTTTTACAAAATGCAAATGTTTAGTTTGATGGTGTGTTTTAAACTTGTCTGTCAGTGGGTGTTTTGAATTTCAACATAGAACGGCACAGCATAGCACGGAAACAGGCCCTTTGGCCCACAAACTGTGCACCTTGTGCCAAGCTAAGCTAACCTCCCCCCCCCCTGCATGTGATCTATATCCCTCCAACCCCTACATATTCATGTGCCTATCTAAAAACCTCTTAAGTGCCATTATCGTATCTGCCTCCATCACCACCCCTGTCCGCATGTTACAGGTCCCCACCATTCTGTTTTTTAAAAAAAACTTGCGCTGTACATCTCCTTTAAACTTTCCCCCTCGGTCATTAACGCCACAGCCACTAACCATTGACATTTACACCCTGAAAATGATTCTGATTATCTATCCTATTCATCTTTTTATAATTTTATATACTTCCACCAGTCTCCCGTCAACGTCCAATTGACCAGAGACAACAATCCAATTTGGAAGGCCAAGAGGATGTCTGATGGACATGGTTATGATAAGCTTAGGTTTTGCATGGAATGGAGAAGCCGTTCCCACTGTAATTGGTTCAAGGAACGAGGTTAACATTTTGGTCAAAAGTTTCAAGGAGGATGTGAGGAAAAAAAAAACTCTTTTTAATCTATACTTGGGCGACCTAATCCGCGAGTTCGGGCGAGTTTGCCCTCGACTCATACTCGCAGCATGGTCGATATGAGGTCTTTCTTTGTAACTCTCTTTCAAGCATGAGAGTAGTCCCCGTGTACTCGAGGCCTCCGCTAGGTCGCGGCGTATTTTTCAACATGTTGAAAAATGCCTGCGAGTAAAAAAAGGTCGCCATAGAAAAAATCTATACTTTTTTTACTCGTAGGTTTAGTCGTGGTAGGTCGTAGTAGGTCGGCATGTTGGTCATAGGTAATCGAGGGAAGTCGAAGGTAGTCGTAGATAGTCTTCATCATAGTCGAAGGGAGGTCGAAGGAGATCGGAGGAGGTTGTCTTTGGTGTCCAATTTTCCTGAAGTTAGTCGTAGCTAGTCGGAGCTAGTCTTCAACATAGTCGAAGGAGGTCTTCAACATGACATTTTTTCAGACTCTCCTAAACTCACCAATTAGGTCGCCCAAGTGGGACAGCCCCTTAAGTATGGTCTGGAATTCATTGTATGCAAGGCTGGTGGAAACAATCTAGAGCCAATTGTGGAGGCACTGGAGAAGGAGGTCATTCTTAGGCCCTGGGCAAACTCCTGCGATTTGCTGAGCTATGAGCTAGCATTGAGGTGAGGGGCCACGGGGACGAACTATCTGGGAACCGGTCTACAAGTCTGTAATTATAGTTTGAACAACGCGAGTTTAGTGGCATGCTAAGAAGCTTCCAATACAACAAGAAATGTTTGCAGATGGTCAGTGGGCAGAAGGCACAGAAATGTGTCGCCAATTAATTTGACGTGGAGCTCACTGCCTGTAATGTTGGCAGCAGCAAATTCAGCAGAAACGTTCAAAATGGCCCTGGGATAAATAATTGAAGAGGGAAGATTTGTGGGTCTGCGGGGGGAAAGAACAGGAGAGTGGGGACTAATTGGATATTCTTTCCTAAAGTGCCACTGGCATGGCAGGACAAATTGTCGTGTGTGCGACAATCGAATGATTCTGTAAAATAATGATCTGCTCTTCTCTTATGTACTAAAACAACAACTGCATTTTAGTGTGAAGAAAGATAATGGGAATTTTTTATCATATAAAGCCAGACATCTTCTTAATAGTAATTGCTTTGCAAATTATGTTGACATGCCGGGTCGGTTACATATTGAAAACAAAGAGGTTGCTGCGTGATATTTAAAAAGTACAACTGCAAAGTTTTTTGCTGCTTGTTGCAAACTGGTGTGTGCTTGTTGTTCACAAATATTCACGCCCCGTCTGAAAGCTGTCAGCTCAGATTCAGCTGCAGTCTCAGTTGCCTGTGGGCAAGACCAATTTGTCATAGATCCTCCAAGGCGTACATTTACATATGATAGAACACCTTAACCAGTGCCAGCTAAAGCTGTGCAAGCCGCACTGAGCTGAGCTGTTGCACAGACAATGGATTAACTTGAATGTCAAGAGCGTTTAACAGTCATATGCACCAACAAGAGAACAATTAATTCTCACTTTGACGTTAGTTTTGTGTGGTCTTCAAGAGACTGATGGTTGTTGGGAAGAAGCTATTCATGAACCTGGTGATCATGCTTTCCAAACTCCTATAGTTTCTTCCTGATGGCAGGATTGAAATGAGAGCATTGCCAAGGTGATGTGGGTCTGATGATACTGGCTGCCTCCTTGAGGCTGTGTCACCAATAATTCCCTTTGGTGGTGGGGAGATCAGTACTTGTGATGGACTGGGCAGTGTCAACCATTCTCTGTGTTCGCCTTTGTCCTTGGGCATTCGAGTTGCCATGGCAAGCCATGATACAATCAGAGGGTAGGCTCTCAACTGTACACCTGACGATGTTTAAATGAGTATTCGTCAACATACCACATTACCTGAATCTTCTGTGAATGCAGAGTTGACGGGCTTTCTTTGTGACAGCATCAATGTGCTGGGCGCAGGGCAGATCTTCGGAGATGTGGACACCCAAGAACTTTAGAATATTCATTCTCTCCACCGCCATCTCGTCAATGAAGATAGGTTTGTGGATTTTCGGCTTTCCTCTTCCAAAATCAACAATCAGCTCCTTGGTCTTGCTGACATTCTTGGTTCTTGGTTTCTTGGTCCTCCAAAATATTACAAATTGGAATTTAAACTGGAGGTGGTGGTGGTAGGAGGACTTAAGCCAGAAAGGGGTTTTGGATCTTCAGGTGTACATTGTGAGCAAGATTGTTTTTCCAGTCTCTTCTGTCTTCCAATTTTCACATTTGGCCTCACTCTGGCGATGGAGGAGGCTGAGGACAGAGAATTTGGTATGGGTATGGGAAGGGAGGTTAAAATGGTTAGCAACCAGGAACTCCATCAGTCCTTGGCGGACAGAGCGCAAGTGTCCTGTAAAACAGTTGCCTTGTCAAGGCATGGTCTCACTGGAGTTGATGGAGCTCTAATTAATTTTCCGGCTTATTGTTAAGGAGTTCGCCAATGTTTGGAGTTGATCATAGTCTTGTGTGTAAAAGGCACTTAATAAGACACTTAGGTTGCAAGCTTTAATCAGAAGCACACTTATTGACTGCTGAAGTACTAGGGTTTGCTGCTGTATTGGCAATACATGAACTGTTTCAGTGGCCTGTTTCAGTGAGCTGTCACAGGAGCCTGCTAATGGTGTCCAAACAGGCTGATGAGGTCAGGAGCCATTATTCAGCGTTCCACTTCTACCATATTTTGGTATTTTGTTTTTGTTGAAGCTGGGCTGAATGAAGTGACGTTGTTCAGGAAGGCAAAAGAAGCATTTGAACATTCTTCTCAATTTCTATTTGATTAGGCAATGTTTGTTTTAGTTTTAGAAATGCAGCGTGGATACAGGCCCTTCGGCCCACCGAGTCCATGCTGACCAACGATAACCTGTACACTAGTTCTATCCTACGCACTGGGGACAATTTACAGAAGCCAATTAACCTACAAACCTGTACGTCTTTGGAATGTGGGAGGAAACCCGAGTACCTGCAGAAGACCCACGCGGTCACTGGGAGAACGTACAAACTCCATACGGGCAGCACCCGTAGTCAGGGTTGAGCCTGGGTCTCTGGTGTAGGAAGGCAGCAAATCTACAGCTGCACCACCGTGCCGCCCCATTTGTGTCACGAGCAAGGCGGGCATTTGTTGCCCATCCCCCAGTTGTATTCCAGCTGCTGAGCTGTCATCTTGTGCTGCTGCAGTCCTTCTGATGAACATCATGCCTCAGGCAACGCATTTATGACAACGAAGAAGTGGGGATATGTGTGACGTGCAGGTGGCGGCACCTCCAGTACTAAATTTAAAGATTGCACCTGGGACTTTTGTCCATCACCTGACGTCAGATAAAGCAGATTTACACTTTGTGAAGCATTGGCTCACTGGTGTGAAGTTGGTTATCAATTGGAAAGATATGAAAATGATTGCTGAAGGAGAAGTGTGAAAGAAACAATTATACATCAAGGAATGTGTTATTGGCACAGTGTCCGACTTGTACACTTGTTAATGTGCTAACATGGGTTTTGCCTATGGTAATGATGGACAACACTCAACGTACAAAGGCATCTATTCCAGAGTTAAATTTAAAATGATTATAACACAAGAAACACCAAATAAATGACATTCCAGTCTCAGAAATTTCCAACAAAGAGGAAAAGATTCAGGAATAGCTTCTTCCCTACAGCCATTCGGCTATTTAACACTACACGCTCAAATAAACTTTGAACCACATTGATGAATGCAACGTAATTTCGTTTGGAACTGCATATATCAATGTATTTCTAAATGACAATAAAGTTTGTTTGACTTTGACTTTGACTTGACTTTGATTATCAGAGAGAGAGAGAGAGAGTGTGTGTGTGTGTGTGCGATGATCTATATAAATGTGTATATGAGAGTGTGCATATAGACACACTGATTTTTTTCTCTCATTTATTATATTGTTTACAGTGTACTATGTTTACTAATTCTGTCGTGCTGCTGCAAATAAGAATTTCATTGTTTCATTATCTGGGACATATGCAACACTTTTATATATTTTAATTTAACATTATATATATATATATATATTAAATAATTGGGAAAGCGGATCCAAATACATATGATGTATGTTATCCAGCTCAGTGTATCTTTATAATGGCTTCAGGCATTCTTACATAATATTTATATTATGGCAATGTATGAGGCGATATTTTGGAAAAAATGAGGGGGTTTTGTTGAACCACCGAATCATTTCTGATTTTGTCCAACTGCTCCTATTTTCGTCGGGAGCTTTCTTTCTCCCAGAAGCATGACCCTGTTTCGCACGACACTTCACAATGGTCATGTATTTAAAATCGCTGGTTTCTAATGAAAGAGGGCTGTCAATTTCTTGGAAATTAACTTTGTATAATTGTTGGGGACAGGCAAGATGTACATTAGGCATCTGCCCAAAGTGCTTTCAGCTCATTGAGTCGGTTCTCCAGTGCCCAAGATGTACTCTTTATGATGTTATAAATGTTCAGATTGTAAATGGTTCAAGTCATGTAGAAATTGAAGCGTGCATCAAAAGGAAAAGAGGGACAAAGAGTCCAGTATGTTATATAACCCATATCAACATGATAGTGAAACTAACTGGTGCCATGTGAATGGACAGAGCACCTGGGAGCTGCCTGATAACAGGAAGTCAATTCCTCTTCGCTACTGAAACATGTTGTCTTTTTCTCCCCACAGCTGCTGCCTGACCTGCTGAGTTTTTCCATCACTATTGTGTTTTAGGAACTTTTGATTGCTGTTCCCTTTGCGATCCACGTTTCCTGACCTGAAATCGGCTTGGCGGGTACGGTTAGTGTGGTGGTGTAGCAGGTAGTGCTGCTTCCTCATAGCTCCAGCAATCTGGGATCATTCCTGACTTCCGATGCTTGCAGTGTGGAGTTTGCATGATTCTCTCCAGTTTCCGGGGTGCTCCAGTTTCCTCTCATATTGCACAGAATCGGCTGCTGTAAATTATTCTTTAGTGTAGGTGCATGGCAAAGAGAATTAGGTGGGGAGTTACTGGGAAAAAATGAGAAAGAGCCGGGGCAGCAGAGTTGCGCAAAAGTAGAGTTACAGCCTTACGGTGCCAGAGACCCAGGTTCGATCCTGACTACGGGAGCTGTCTGCATGGAGTTTATACTTTCTCTCTGTGACTGAGTGGGTTTTCTCTGGCTGCTCTGGTTTCCTCCCACACTCCACAGACATGCAGGTTTGTCGATTAATTGGCTTTGATAAGTTGTAAACACAATGCCCCTCGTGCGTGTAGGTTAGTGCGCGGGGATCGCTGGTCGGCGCGGCATCGGTGGGCCAAAGGGCGTGTTTCCACGCTGTCTAAAGTCTAAATAGGTTGCAGGAGAGCCAGGGAAATAAGGAGAGAGAGGGAATGGAACCAATGGGATTGCTCTCCTGAAAACAGGCTTGGACCCAATGGTCTGAATGTCCTCTTTTTGTGTCATTGTAAGATATCAGACAGCAGAGCTTATTCACTGCCCATTCCAAAACCATTTTTGCTCTCCATAAAGTAGTTGTGAGCAAAGTCTTAAGACACTGAACCTCTGGTTGTATGTTCATAAAATATACTTTGTGATGACTTCTGAGGATGGTTTGTAACGCTGCCAGTTTTATTCCCCGTGTACAATACGGCCAACTGTGGTGCAATGGAAAGTTTCCGCATTGTGCAAATGGCTGATGTTCACTGTACAATCCAAGAAGGATTGACAGTAGCCTGCAGCACACACAGTTACAATTCTCCAGTGATTCTTTTTGCCCATTGCCTTTTTCAGATATTGTATATCTATTTAGCTTTCATAGCAAAAGGATTTGAGTATAGGAGCAGGGAGGTTCTACTTCAGTTGTATAGGGTCTTGGTGAGGCCACACCTGGAGTATTGCGTACAGTTCTGGTCTCCAAATCTGAGGAAGGACATTATTGCCATAGAGGGAGTGCAGCGAAGGTTCACCAGACTGATTCCTGGGATGTCAGGACTGTCTTATGAACAAAGACTGCATAGACTCGGTTTATACTCTCTAGAATTTAGGAGATTGAGAGGGGATCTTATAGAAACTTACAAGATTCTTAAGGGGTTGGACAGGCTAGATGCAGGAAGATTGTTCCCGATGTTGGGGAGGTCCAGGACAAGGGGTCACAGCTTAAGGATAAGGGGGAAATCCTTTAGGACCGAGATGAGAAGGAATTTTTTCACACAGAGAGTGGTGGGTCTCTGGAACTCTCTGCCACAGAGGGTAGTTGAGGCCAGTTCATTGGATATATTTAAGAGGGAGTTAGATGTGGCCCTTGTGGCTAAGGGGATTAGAGGGTATGGAGAGAAGGCAGGTACGGGATACTGAGTTGGATGATCAGCCATGATCATATTGAATGGTGGTGCAGGCTCGAAGGGCCGAATGGCCTATTCCTGCACCTAATTTCTATGTTTCTATGTTTCTATCACTGAACAAATTCCCATAAACCTCACTGTGGTGTCCAGAGATGGATTTCTTCTAGTAGATATGATTGATATTAATTCAACACAACATGGTATACAATGAAAATATTTAGTTTTCTGTCGCGAGAAAAAGTAAGTCAAGGTATATTTCTTGGGTCTAATAGCAATCTGCAATGGTTCCATCGACAAAGTGATACCTGAATGGGCTGGATCTTCTTGATCTGTCCCTCTGTTTGTGCTAACCCTAGCTGCCTGCTCTGTATCTGCACTAACCTTCTACAGCCCTGACTCTCCCAGCAAGCCTGAGGCCTTGGTTACCTGACCATCCCGTAATTAGCCGCCACCTTGAGAGATCGCAGACTCAGCCCTGGCCTTCGACAACTCATGGTATTAAAGCTTGTTCTGCATTTAAATGATGGCACAGTGGCGCAGCGATAGAGTTGCTACCTTGCAGCTGCAAAGACCCAGGTTCCTGACTACAGGTGCTGTCTGTACAGAGTTCGCATGTTCTCCCTGTGACTGTGTGGGTGCTGCGGTTTCCTCCCATGGTCCAAAGAAGTGCAGGTTTGTAGGTTAATTGGCTCCTGTAAATTGCCTGCAGTGTGCAGGATAGTGCCAATGATCGCTGGTTGTCATGGACTGAGTGGGCCAAAGGGCCTATTCCATGCCGTATCTCTTAAGTCCAAAGACTGATAATAAGATACGAGAAAAATTAAATCGATATAAGTAATTAGAAACATATTTTTTAATCAAAATGCTATTTAAAATGCACAACTAAAAATAAATATTAGGTGAAATAGACCAAAAAACACCTTTGCATGATTAATTGCCAGTGCCTCGGTACCTCTGATTCAGGCTGGGCTACAAATGAGGAGCAGGATAGGAAGTGCAATGCAACTCTCCCATTAAACTTCTGAGGTAGTCTCCCAGGATTGAGTTGGACCTGCTCCCACTCCTGTTTCTGGTATCAGGGGTTACTGTTGAGGCTCATGTCGGGAAGGACAGGCTCCTCCATAGATGGGTCAGGAGATGTCTTGTGGGCTGGGAACCATAGTTTGTGAGCTGCCCCCCCCCCCTCCCCCTCCCGTCACCTGGCACTTATGCAAGATTTCAGACTGCTTCTGATGCATGACCACCTTCATCTCCACTTTGAATGACCATGGGCCAGAGGTTCCCAGCGGTCAGTGGCGATATTGGAACTTTGAACGCATCTTGTGCCTTTTTCCTCAGCCTGGTCATCCACTTTCACATGCGGCCCCACTTGGAGTATCGTGTTCAGGTTTGGTTGCCCTGTTATTAGAAAGATGCCATTAAGCAGGAAAGACTGCAGAGAAGATTTACAAAGGATGTTGTCAGGACTCAACAGGCTGGGCTGTCATGAGAGGTTGAGCAGGCAGGGAGTGCGGGAAGCGGAGGGAAGGTCTTATAGAAATGTGTAAAATCATGAGGGGAATAGATGGAGAGAATACACAGTCGTTATCCCATGGTAAGGGAAGCAGGAACTAGGGCACAGTTTAGTTTAGTTTCAAGAAACTTCGTGGAAACTATTTAATTGGTTTAAGTTAAGAGGAGAAAGATTTAATAGGAACCTGAAGAGCAACTTTTTCACACAGAAGGTAAAGATGGTAGGCAGGTACAATGACACCATTTAGAAGACATTTGGACAGGTGCACGGGTAGGAAAGGTTTAGAGAGAAGATGGACACAAAAAAAACTGGAGTAACTCAGCGGGTCAGACAACATCTCAGAGATGCTGGAGTTACTACTCCAGCTTTTTGTGTCTATCTTCGGTTTAAACCAGCATCTGCAGTTCCTTCCTATGCAAGGTTTAGAGTGTATATTCATAAGGTCATAAGGGATAGGATTAGAATAAGGCCATTTGGCCCATCAGGTCCACTCCACCATTCAATCATGGCTGAGCTATCTCATCCTCGTAATCTCATACTCCTGCCTCTCCCCATAACCTCTGACACCTGTACTAATCAAAAATCTATCTCTGCCTTAAAAATATCCACCGACTTGTCTCCTACAGCCTTCTGTGGCAAAGAATTCCACACATTCACCACCCTCTGACTAAAGACGTTTCTCCTCATATTGACAAGGTGTGGGCAAATGGGACTAGCGTGGATGGGGCATCTTGGTCAGCATGGTTGTGTTGGGCCAGAGAGCCTGTTTCCATGCTCCATGAGCCTGGCTCTATGACCATGTTAGAGCTAGAACAGGAGTCGGGTGTTGGTGAATGTGGTTTTCAATCACAGTAGTTGAGAATGACAAAGGGATTCAATTCTCCTCTGAGCAGGCATTGTATAATGAGCACACAGGGAAAGCACTACTGCAGTCAACTGTAGGTCTATTACTTTTGGTCTATTTCTAGCTTAATAGTCATATATATGAAAAGCAAATGCTATCATCGGAAATCTGAACCAAAGAAAATAAATATTGGCGGTCTTATCTGTATCTGTCAAGAGAAAATATGGAGCAATTATGATTGTGGTACGGGTGTTAATTATCATAATGCAGTTTTATTTTTGCAACTATTTCCTGTTCCTGTATTTGACCTCGTGTCGATTGCCATCTGGAACCTTCATCATCGGAGTCGGCTTCCATGCATCAACCTCTTCACGTTGGATGGTGTTCTCTGCGAATGCCCAAGGTCGAGTGAGACTGAGCTGAGACTGTCAGCTGGGCAACTTCAGCAAATAGTAAAGCTGGATAGATCTGGGCAGGGCAAGAGGGAGGGCGGATGTACAGCTTCGTGGTCAAAGCATTGGGGGATGCGGGAGGGGGACATGGATAGTTGAGGGAACTGGTGTCTCATTGACATCTTTCCTTCAATACTGCTAACAGTCTCCTGAATATTACCTAGCGCTGCTATCCGATCTATTTGTTTCCATCTTGAGTCTGTCAATGTGCAGAACTATGGGATTGCTTTTATTAAGTACAGCATGGCAAAGAATCCTGTGTTTCTATGCCACCGGATGAAGTAAAATTGAGCTGTTGGTGAACTCAGCGAGAGAAGCAGCATCTCGGGCTTGGACTTGTTGGTCCTGCTGCAGGGTCTCACCCGTCTGAAGATTTTAACCCAAAATGTCACCTATTCCTTTTCTCCAAGGATGCCGCCTGAGGCTGCCCGTCTAAGGTGTAAACCAGCATCTGCAGTTCCACCCTACACCACAGTTCCTTTCCCCACACAGATTCTGTTTAAGCTGCCGAGTTTTTTCAGCAGTTTGTCTTTTGCTCCAGATTCTCTTGGCTGGCCTCTTGCATCTCCTCCTACCACAGTGTTGCCCAGCCCACGGCTACCCCCTTACTTACCGTGGATAAACTTTCAGAATTTGACATATTGAGTGTTTTTAAATTGCAGCAAAGGTGTTTAATTTTGCTGTGCTTGTGAAAGTCCAATGGAAACAGCCCTCTAGTCATTAAAGTTGTGTCAACCCATGGTCCTTCCGTTTCTGCCCCCCAAGATGGGTGCAGCTGGGTTTCAACGTGCCACTTTCCCCTTGGTTGCCCTGGAAACTGGGTTGCCATATGGGACTTGCTGAAATCCATTTTTTTCCATTATTCATCGCTTAGCAAGATTTTGGATAACCAATATAATGCATTGGTACAGCTGTCCAGCATGTTTGGATACTTTGATAGTAAAATGCACTTGGTTATTCTGTGTTGTTCGACAATTGTACAGCCTTGTGAGCTTGTCCTCTTCACTTTTTAATGTTTTAGTGTTTATCTGAATTTGGAATTTTGGCATGGTTGCATGGAGTCAGAGGAATACAGTACAGAAACAGGCTCTTCCATCCAATTTGGCCAGGCAAACATGTTGCTCTACCAAGCTAGTCCCACTGTATCTCGTCCTTATCCCTCCAAATCCTTCCCATCTGTGGACCTGTCCAAATGTCTTTTAAATGTCATAATTGCACCCACACCCACCTCTGGCAGCTTGTCCCGTATACACACCACCACAAATGGAAACAGGAGTGAGCCAGACAAAATGTGCAGGAAAGGACTGCAGATGCTGGTTTAAATCGAAGGAAGACACAAAATGCTGGAGCAACTCAGCGGGACAGGCAGCATCTCTGGAGAAAAGGAATGGGTGGCATTTCGTGTTGAGACCATTCTTCACACCATTTTGCCCCTGGGCCCTTCTCTGTTCATCTATAAGGTTATGGCTCTCAATGTAAAATTCCGCTGGTGTCTAAATCCTTTCTACTCAGACATCCTGCACATTTACAGTTGAGCTTGATCATCTTTGCTGAAGTTGATAATGACCTACTGCAACATGGTGCATCCACGTCTATTGTTCAATGAACAAATCTCAGACCTCTCATATGGGGAATCAAGAACCAGAGGACATAGGTTTAAGGCAAGAGAGGAAAGATTTTTAAGGAACTTGAGGGGCAACTTTTTTCACACAGAGGATGGTGGGTATGTGGAACCATGTTGAGCCAGGAACTATAACACCATTTAATAGCCATTTGGACTGGTACATGAATAGGAATGGTTTAGAGGGATATGGGCCAAATGCAGGCAGGTGGGACTGGCATAGATCAGGCATTTTTGGTCAGCATGGGCAAGTTGAGCTGAAGAGCCCATTTCCATGCTGTATGACTCTCTCGTTTATGGATTGTTCCGCATTGGTATAAATGTTGGAGTTTCTCATTCTTCCCATACTTTAGTGATGTGTACTGTGTTCAATTCTGGGCACCATGTCACAGGAAATATGTTGTCAAGCAGGAAAGGGTACAGAGAAGACTTACGAGGATATTACCAGGACTGGAGGGTCTGAGCTACAGGGAGAGGTTGAGTAGGCTGGGACTCTATTCTCTGCAGCGCAGGAGGATGAGGGGTGATCTTACAGAGGTGTATAAAATCATGAGAGGAATAGATCGGGTAGATGCACAGTGTCTCTTGCCCAGAGCAGGTGAATCGAGGACCAGAGGATAAAGGTTTAAGGTGAAGGGGAAAAGATTCAATAGTAATGTGAAGGGTAACCCTTTTTACGCAAAGAGTGGTGGGGGTATGGGACAAGCTGCCAGAGGGGGTAGTTGCGGCTGGGTCTATCCCAATATTTAAGAAACAGTTAGACAGGTACATGGATAGGACAGGTTTGGAGGGATATGGATCAATCGCAGGCAGGTGGGACTAGTGTAGCTGGGATATGTCAGCCGGTGTGGGCAAGTTGGGCCGAAGAGCCTGTTTCCACACTGTATCACTCTGTACCTCTATGACTCTACTCAGATGGTCACTGACAATGTAATCGCCCATCCATAGCGTGGGATTGAGATCAAATAAGAAGGCTTGGCCCAGATTTTTGAGTTTGGACCTACCTATTGTATGATCGATTTGATTATTAATAAAGATGTACGGGATGCGCGAATGTTGGAACTGGGCAGGTCTTTGAGCACATTCACATACAGTATGAATTCTGTTCCTACTGCGGGTGAACGAGGTAGGAACTGATTATTTGCAGAATTACTTTATTTGTAACGAAACTTCACAACACAAAATCTACCACCTCACGTCATGCCATGTAGGAAATGTAGAAGGTGTGATTATTTTCAAGCTGAAGAACTATGTATGTCAAAATGCAATTGCTTAATATTCTTTCATGCATAAACTGAAATAATTTATGATGTACATACTCAGTAATTATGAAACCTGTGAGTTTAAGGCCTTTTTTAATTCCATACCGTGTACAAATTATAGGGATCAAAAACTGAATGAATACAAGCTTGCTGACCCTTATTTTCAATAGTTATTTCAGATAGGCACTATAACTATTTTTCTAAAGCAGAGATTGCAAAATAATTATACAGTGTTATACTGCACGTCAATCATTTTGCTTTGTTGAATTCTGCAAGCACTGTGAACATTCAATGCACTGATCAGTTGCAAAAGATCTTATGTAATTACAACTGAAAATGTTAATATTAATCACATTTTTTATTATCTTTAGTATTTCTGATAAAATGGTAATCGGATCTGTATAGATATGAGAAGCAATGTCAGAGTCAAAAACTTCCTTGAAATTAGTTTATTTTCTGGGTAACTATACGAATCAAAGTTGGAAAATCCATTTCAGATTCTCCAGTGGGTTTTGACTATTTTCACAGTGGATTGACTTGAGCACGATAGGCTTGGATTGTACTGTTGCTCGCATTTTCAGTGCCAGGTTTGGTTTAGAGATGCAGCACGGACACCAGCCCTTCGGCCCACCGAGTCCGCAGCCCACGTGGTTGTAGTTTCTCCCTGTGACCGCGTGGGTTTTCACCGGGTGCTCCGGTTTCCTTCCACACTCCAAAAATGTGCATCCTAGTAGGTTAATTGGTCCTCTGCAAATTGTGTATTGTCCCCAGTGTGAAGGATGGTTTGGGAATACAGGGTGATGGTCGGTCAGCCCGGGCTCAGTGGGACCAAATGCCTGTTTCCGCACTGTATCTCTACAATCCACAGTAAAGTAGCTTTCTTATCTCAGATAGACTATCATCACCACACACCTCTGAAACAGATTTTTCAGAATTCCGTTCCCTTCTGCATCATGTTTCAAGATGATAGTTCCCCGAGCAATGTTTTCCTTTCACTTATTAACCACACTGCATAGCCACAGTCGGGAAAGTAAATAACTGGAAGATATTTTTTTATCCATCTACCATATGGGCAAATAGGTTTTTTACTGCTTTAAGCGGAACGTACTAGGCAATTTGCCATACACGGCGCCTTTCTTTCCAAAACTTGCATAAGTGTAGATCTGCTGAAAAGAAAATCTGACGTGAAAACATTTTTCAAATCCTTTCAAAGGGAATATGAGATAATGCATCCTGAGGTATGACAGTTAACCATGGATAAATTCCCAGGCGTATGTAGTAATGCTTTCCAGTGACTTGGAAAAAATTAAGCTAAATGCTCATTGACCTGGAAGGGTTCTGCACTTTCTCAGTTGGTGGAGACGCTGGAGGCTGTGTATGTTTTAACGTTTGCTCCGTGCTTATTTTTAATTATGAATAAATTTTGCCTCCTTTTGTGGTTGAGATTTCACAGACACAGCTTGAAATTTGACGGAATGGGAACATCAAGTCCATACTGTAAATCGTATGGAGTTAAGATTTGTTTTATACATTTGCAATGCCAATCAAATCAGCCAAATATCAACAGGGAGGTCAAGAATATATTCTGTCGGGTCAAGTGTAATGTTTGCCTTCTTGAGTAAGCATGACCTGTACATGATTACACTTGCGGTTCACTCACCTCTGTGGTTGGATTTGTCGATGAGTTGTTTGTCGTAATGTCCTCGCTCCACAAAACATTAAGTAGCCATCAATTGATGCAAGTGCTAGACTATTGATGAGTGGACAATCAATGGTGAGTGGACCATTGGTCTTGGATTGACTTTGTAGCTCCTCTGTTGATGGAATTAATTGTACCCAACATTAGTTTGAACACCGCATCAATTTCTGATGACCATTTTGCAGGGTGGTTGTGACGGTGTTGGAGGTGGCACAGAGAACTCTTACTGGGGTTTTGCCCTTACTGCAATATCATCGCCACATGGAAATATCAGAGAAGCTGGCAATGGTATCCCTACAACAGATGAAGTCATACAGCCCAGAGGCTGGCCCTTTTGGCCTGATGTACACATGCCAACCAAGATGCCCCGTCTATGCAAGTCCCACCTGCTTGTGTTTGGCCCACATCCCTCTAAACCTTTCCTATCCATGAACCTGTCCAAATATCTTTTAATTGTTGTTATAGCACCTGCCTCAGCGACTTCCTCTGGCAGCTCATTTCAAGTGCCAACCACCCTCACGTTAGTTCAAAGTTATCCAAATTTTCACATCCACTCCTTACATGCGAGGGGCAATGTACGGAGGCCCATTAACTTACAAACCCGCAGGCCTTTGGGATGCGAGAGGAAACTGGCGCACCCGGAGGAAACCCACCCGCTGTCACAGGGAGAACATGCAAACTCCACACAGACAGCACCCAAGGTCCAGATTGTACCCAGGTCTCGGGCTTTGTTGTGAGGTAGCAGCTTTGCAAGCTACGCCTCTGTGCCACCAAGTATTACCTTCTTGGAAGCCCAGCTGTGAGATTTCAACTCTCTTGGGTGTTTGCGCAAGTTGGGCAGAGACCGCAAAACTTAGTCTGGGCTGGAAACTTTTTTTTTTTCAATCAGCTAAATGGCTTCTTGTCTTTCTGTAGATAATGCATTTTTCCTGTAGCTATTATGATTAGTACAGTATCGCAGCACTCCAGCAGTGTCCAAGATGCTGCTATAGGTACATAAGACTCATCAACCCTTCTATTTATTTGGCATGGAAGATGTACAATTCTGTAGAGATGAGGAAAGGTGTAGTGGGTTGGGGAACATGACCGGGAATTTAGCACTTGGCAGGTGAATGGTGCTCTGCTGTCCAACAGGCTGGTTTTAGACTGGGAAATATATCCAGGGCCCAATAGACATTAGATGCAGCAGTAAGCCATTCGATCCTTCGAGCCAGCACCGCCGTTCACTGTGATTATGGCTGATCATCCACATTCAATCTGTCAATGTCTAAATGGGTTTTTACAACCTTCAAGAGCACAACTTCTCTTGAGAATCCAGCAAAACAAACTCAGATCAAGCATTCCATGTTGTCAAAGAAGGAACTGCAGATGCTGGAAAATCGAGGGTACACAAAATGCTGGAGAAACTCAGCGGGTGCAGCAGCATCTATGGAGCGAAGGAGATAGGCAACGTTTCGGGCAGAAACCCTTCGGTCTGAAGAAGGGTTTCAACCCGAAACGTTGCCTATCTCCTTCGCTCCATAGATGCTGCTGCACCCGCTGAGTTTCTCCAGCATTTTGTGTACCATCAAGCATTCCATGTGTTAGATGAAACCTAGTTGAACTTTACAAAGAGTCATAGTCATGCAGGATGGAAACAGGCCCTTCAACATAACTTGTCTGACCAAGATATCCCATCTAAATAGTCTCATTGTTTGCTCCATTTCCCTATGAATTGTCCTATCCATAAACCTGCCTCAGCATCTTTTAAATGCTGTTATAGTACCTGGCCCAACTACCTCCTCTGGCAGCTCAGGAAAAGTTGCCCCCCAGGGTCCTATTAAATGGTGGCCCTCTCACCTTAAACCCATGTCCCCCACTCTGGGTCAACAAAAATGTGCATTCATCCCAGCTATTCCCCTCATGATTCTATACACTTATAGAAGGCCACACTACGCTACAAGGAACCCTGTCCAACCTCTTCCTATAGCTCAGGCCCTCAAATCCTGGAAACATCCTCGTTAATTTTCTCTGCACTCTTTATAGCTTAATGACATCCTTCCTATATCTGGGTGATCATAACTGGACCAAATGTGATCCCACCAGCATCATGTACAACTGTCACATAATGTCCCAATTTCTATACTTAATACCCTGAACAGTAAATTCCAATGTACCAAAAGCCATTTTTACCACCATATCTCCCCGTGATAGGACTTTCAGGGATCTAAGTACCTGTATTCTTTGATGCTCCATTGCATCTGGAAACGTGTGCAACGGGCAGGTTTGCAAGTCGGTCTGACACACAAGGAGTTATAACTCCCCCTCCCTACCACTCTACTGGCTCATGTGTAGTCACTAGAAAATAAAGTGGAGGACTTAAGGGCCTGTCCAACTTTCACAACCTAATTCACGACCTTTTTTACTCGTGGACATTTTTCATCAGGCTAGAAAAACGCCCCGACCTACTTGATGCCTCGAGTACCTACGACTAGCATCACGACCTACCTACGACCTCCTACAACCTCGTGACGACCATGCTGCGAGTATGAGTCAAGGGCAAACTCGGCAGAGGTCGCGAATTAGGTTGTGAAAGTGGGACAGGCCCTTTAAGGGCAAGGCTGCTTTATCAAAGGGAGATGAGGGAATGCCGTCAGCTCTGTTTCATAGAGACATGGCTCACCCCCAGCTCCCCAGTCTCAGCCATCCAGCCCAAAGGTTTCTCCATCCATCGCATGGACTTGCCCAGTGAGGATCTTTGCATAATTGCTGGAGCCACATATTGTATGTATTTTAATTAATAATAAACAGGTAACTGTGTGCCAAAGGATAAAATAATTCTATGTCCGATGGTCTTTGAAGCTCCAGTTGATGCCCTGTACTGTTGTTCCCCAAGCTTCCCAACAGAGCTTTAAAATGTTAATTGTGCTGCCACCACGGTGTATCTGTTGCAAATTAAAGTAGTCTCCTGTAGTAATAAGGGAACGTTACATGAGGATGCATCCACAAAGGGAGAAACATACAACAAATTGCATGCTGCTGCTAATCTTTCCTGGGACTTTGCACATTGTGCAGTCTGGCTGACATGCATGAAGTTATGGAGCTTTGCTTTGATGTTTGCAGCTTGCAGCTCCTTCACTATGTCGCACAGTTGGAGCCAGCTGGTACTTTCTGTTGAATCATAGAGCTGTACAGCACAGACCCTTTGGGACAAAGTCCTTGCCAAACTATTTGCCCGTCTACAATAATCCCATTCGCCTGCATTGGATCATAAAACATCGGAGCAGAATTAGGCTGTTCAGCCCGTTGGGTCTACTCTGCCACTCGATCATGGCTGATCTATTTGTTCTGAACCTTCTCATTCCTCTAGTTTTCCTCCATCCTGACTCTCAGTCTGATGAAGGGTGTCGACCCAAAACGTCACCTATTCCTTTTCTCCAGAGATGTTGCCTGACCTGCTGAGTTACTCCAGCATTTTGTGTCTATCTTCGATGCGGACTGAAGGATGTGTTTGTGTGATGTATGACGTTTTTAATGGGCAATACCGGATGCCACCTTTTAACGCAGGAAACGGGGTATTTCTGTGGTTTCACGACCAATATTGGTCCCTCAATCAGTATAATGACTTGTTAGTCTATCTTAATTACCACATTAGACACTCAGCGGGTGAAACAGCATCTCTGGAGAAAAGGCTTTGGGTGGAGATTCTTCTTGAGACTGACTTTCCCCTGACTCTCAGTCTGAAGAAGGATCTTGACCCGAAACATCACGTATTCCTTTTCTCCAGAAATGCTGTCTGACCCGTTGAGTTACTCCAGCACTCTGTGTCTATTTGTGACTTAGGATGTGTCGGGTTGTGTCTACCTTTGGTTTAAACCAGCATCTGCAGTTCCTTCCGGCACGTTAATTACTACCATGTTGGATGTTCCTTTATGCAGATTGGCTGGTCCATTTCCTAGACCAGATGGAAATTGACTGTAAAACAGCCGGGAAGAATAGAGTAAAGCTATAAGCGCAGCTCTGTTAGATCAATTTATATTTTTCTCTGGGAGAGGAGGTGCCGAACATGTTTCGGAGTCTGTGTTTTGTGTTGTCTAACATGCTCGTTGTATTGGTCAACAAGCAGCATTGCACCGTGGGGATAATGGGAGCATCTGTTTGTTCTGGTGGGCCAGCTGAGGACAGACAAGCACATTGCCGGCACCGCCTCATTACCCACTCCCATCAGCCACATGAGTTCTGACTAACTGCACCGCTTGTGACTAACACACTTCACAATGTTTTGCCTCGCACTGCAATTTTTGTGACCTCTAAACATCAACAACTCAACATTTTAACTTGGGTTTATAAGGTCATAAGGGATAGGAGTAGAATTAGGCCGTTTGGCCCATCAAGTCTACTCTGTCATTCAATCGTGGCTGGTCTATCTCTCCCTCCTGACCCCATTCAACTGCCTTCTCCCGATAAGCGGAGCACCAAGGCAAATTCCTTGCATGTGAATACTTGGCCAATAAACTTACTTACTTACTTAACCTCTCCACACCCGTACTTATCAAGAATCTATCTATCTCTGCCTTAAAAAATATCCACTGACTTGGCCTCTACAGACTTCTGTGGCAAAGAATTCCACAGATTCATTCTCTGATTAAAGAAATTTCTCCTCATCTCCTTCCTAAAAGAATGTCCTTTAATTCTAAGGCTATGACCTCTAGTCCTAGACGCTCCCACGAGTGGAAACATTCTCTCCACATCCACTCTATACAAGCCTTATATTTAATATTCCGCTTAGATAGCTTACAACCCAGCAGTATGAATATTGAATTTTAGTTTATCTTAAAGACACAGGGCGGAAACAGGCCCTTCGGCCCACCGAGTCCGCACCGACCAGCGATCCCCGCACACTAACACTATCCTACACACACCAGGGACAATTTACAATGTTACCAAGCCAATTAACCTACAAACCTGTACGCCTTTGAAGTGTGGGAGGAAACTGGAGATGCTGGAGAAAACCCACGCAGATCACGGGGAGAACGTGCACACTGTACAGGCAAGGGCCCATAGTCAGGATCAAACCCGGATCTCTGGCGCTGTAAGGCAGCAACTCTACCGCTGCGCCACCATGCTGCCCATTCTCCAATCTCCCTCCCCCCTCCACCCCCCATTCCAGTGCCTCACTTGGGCTCACACCCATTTCCCCCTTCCCCTCCCCACCCCCTTCCACCGGCATGCCTTCCTTCAATCTTTGTGCCACACACCCTCCGTCTTTTCATCCCTTTGTCACCATCTGCCTATCGTCAACCACCTCACCTGTCCGCCTCTCACTCGCCGGGCTTTGT
This sequence comes from Raja brachyura, assembly GCA_963514005.1. The sequence goes on along the minus strand of OY740813.1, from coordinate 18,434,347 downwards.
CCTGCCCCTCCTCTCTTCCAGTGTTCCTCTCTCCCACAATCAGTCTGAGGAGGGGTGCTGACCAGAAACATCACCTCTCCATGTTACAAAAGGCTGGAGAAACTCAGCGGGTGCAGTAGCGTCTAAGGAGCGAAGGAGATAGGCGACGTTTCGGGTCACGACCCTTCTTCAGAGTGAATGCGCGTGATCTTATTAATTTAACAGTTTAGAAAGAACTGAGGATTCTGGAAAAATCGAAGGTTGACAAAAATGCTGGAGAAACTCAGCGGGTAAGGCAGCATCTATGGAGCGAAGGAATAGGTGACGTTTCAGGTCGAGACCCTTCTTCAGACTGATGCGGAGGTGGGGGGGGGGGAGCGCAGAAGAACAAAGGAAGAGGCGGAGATAGTAAGGAGGGAGAAACAAGGACTACCTGAAATTGGAGGTCAATGTTCATACCGCTGGGGCGTAAAGTAAATTATTAATTTAACTGGATCTTGCCTTGTAAATCCCTTCCTGGTTGATCGAATGCCCCAGAGTTTCAGACTCACTTCTATGATGTGTATAAGATATTTGTTTGGAAAGATGAAGAGTGGTGATATTTTGGGTGGAAGTACAGTAATACTCTTGCATCATCCAATATAATTATTACAAGCCTGTTGTGCTGCTGCTGCTGCTGCTCCAAGCAAGAATTTCATTCTTTCATTATGGAACATATGACAAGGAAACACTCTTGACTCTTTTTTTATTTTTAGCGTTAACCGGAAGACCGATGTTTATATATAAATTGGCTGCCCATTCTATGCCTGAGCATTCATGGTGGATCAGATTTCAGATTATATCTTAATGGATTAACCAGGGACATCTGTTGCTTTGTAACCTTTTACTTTGGACAATATGTGGGTGAGATTAGCTGAGTTTTGTAGCACTGGCTTCTACTTTCATTTAATGCCAATAATGTTATTGGAAGTATTCAAACGATTCATTTATTTGACCAGGCTGTTTCTTCACAATCATTCAGAGCTTTACACAGTTTACATCAGTCAACAGTGGTTGGCAACTGTATGGTTTGGCTCATTAGTTCAGTTTATTTTATTGTCACGTGTACCGAGGTACAAGGAAAAGCTTATGTTGCATGCTAACTAGTCAGTTGAAAGACAATTCACGATTAAAATCGAGCTATTCACAGTGTCCAGGCACATGATACAGGGAATAAAGTGAGTAACATTTAGTGCTAGATAAAGTCTGATCAAAGATAGTCCGAGGATCTCCAGTGAGGTAGATAGTAGTTTAGGACTGCTCTCTAGTTGTGGTAGGGTGGTAAGTTGCCTGATAGCAGCTTTAAGGCCCTGTCCCATCATGCAAGAATGATCCAAGGAATTTGTAGGTTGACCTATGATGAGCGTTTTCGACACTGGGCCTGTACTTGCTGGGTGGAACTCATTGAAACATACAGAATAGAGAAGGGCTTGGATAGAGTGGACATGGAGAGGATGTTTCCACCAGTGGGAGGGTCCAGGACTAGAGGTCATAGCCTCAGAATTAAATAACCTTCTTTAGGAAGGAGGTGAGGAGAAATGTATCTAGTCAGATGATGGTGAATCTGTGGAATTCTTTGCCACGCAAAGCTGCGGAGGCCAAGTCAGTGGATATTTATAAGGCAGAAATAGATAGATTCTTGATTAGTACAGATGTCAGAGGTTATAGGGAGAAGGCAGGAGAATGGAGTTAGGAGGGAGAGATAGATCAGCCATGATTAAATGGCGCAGTAGACAATGAGCCGAATGGCCTATTTCTACTCTTATCCCTTATAACCTTATGACGGAGTGGCCTGTTGGGAGTGGCTATGAGGAGCTGAAGTGCTTTGCAGAGAGGAAGTGTGAGGCTTTGGCTTGAGAGGCTTCAGGAGGAGGGTGAGGGTGGGATAAGGTGTAATCTGAGTTTTCTTTCTTGCATAAATCTTGCTGTGTCTGGACCAGTAGAGAGGTTACCCAGGCAGTGATGTGCTCCCCTTGCAGGGTGCGGGAAGTCAGGGAGACTTTAGTGCCCCCCCCCGAGCACACCTGTAGAAGGTGTGTCTACCAGCTGCAGCTTCTTACAGACCCTGCTGGGACAATGGGAGCAGCAGCTAGATGATCATCCAGGACACTAAAGATGCCATAGACAGGAGTTAGTGTAAGGTGGGTAACCTAGGGTGCGAGCAGAAAGTAGACGGCTGACCACCAGAAAGGGAATAGGCCAACAAATGCAGGAATGTGCCCATTCCCCCCAACAACAAGTCTGAAGAAGGGTCTCGATCCGAAACGTCCCCCAAAGATGCTGCCTGCCCCGCTGAGTTGCTCCAGTTTTTTGCATCTATCCCCCTCAACAAAATGTATGCTCCCTTAGATACTGTTAGGGAGCTGGGAGGGGGCGTGTGCGGGTTGGGGATAATGACGGGTCGGGGGTGAATGGACAGAGGGTGACCGGGCAGGGGAGAGCAGCAACATTAAGTGTCAACCCCCTAAGCCTTTCCACTCGTCACTTTAATTTCACGTTTCATGTATTTTGTGTTTTTTATGACTGTTGGCAGATCAATTCCCGTCCTGGGATGAATAAAGTTCTATTGTACGGTATCGCGTCGTTAAGCTCTGTGGTGTCGGACCTGGCTCTGAGGCCCAGTGGGCAGAGCAATAATGATAGGAGGCTCAATTGTTATGAAGTCTGAAGAAGGGTCTCAACCTGAAACGTTGCCTATTTCCTTCGCTCCATAGATGCTCCCTCACCCGCTGAGTTTCTCCAGCATTTTTGTCTACCTTCGATTTTCCAGCATCTGCAGTTCCTTCTTAAACATGACAGAAGGCTCGATTGTTAGGGGACCAGACAAGAGTTTCTATGGCAGCAAAGGAGACTCCAGGACAGTGCGTTGTCTTCTTGATGCTGTATCTCTAAACCAATATGTCATGAACTAGGGGATCTAGTTTCTCCTGTACACCAGATTCCCAACAGGGAATGTCTACTGATTTTGGCTTCCCAGTGTTCCTATCCTAGTGAGCTGACTGATGAAGTATTTCCTTGATCATTTTCCAAAACGATGTTGCCTCTCATCTCTTACATTGTCATAAGGTCATAAGTGTAGGAGCAGAATGAGGCCATTCGGCCCATCGTGGCCTATTTGGCCCATTCTCCGGCCGTCTCCCCATAACCTCTGACTCCCATGCTATTCAAGAATCTATCTATATCTGCCCTAAAAATATCCATTGACTTGGCCTCCACAGCCTTCTGTGGCAAAGAGTTCCACAGATTCACCATCCTCTGACGAAAGAATCTCCTTCCTAAAGGAACGTCCTTTAATTCTGAGGCTATGACCTCTAGTCCTATACTCTCCCACTGCTGGAAGCATCCTCTCCACGTGCACTCTCAAGCCTTTCAATTGTGCTGAGCCTCACAATAGGTACAATGGTATCTTATTTGTCACATGTACCGAGGTGCAGTGAAATTCCTGTTTGTATACAGTTCAGTTCAAGTACCACTACACATAAGCACTTAGATAAGTATCACATATACAATACGTGTATGGTAGTAGCACACTGAGACAGTATAGAGGTATAGTCGCCAGTTCGTGGTACAATTTTCAAGTCCCATTTATTGTAAGCGCAGGGTTCTTGATCTGACAATAGACAATAGGTGCAGGAGTAGGCCATTGGGCCCTTCGAGGCAGCACCACCATTCAATGTGATCATGGCTGATCATCCCAAATCAGTACCCCGTTCCTGCCTTCTCCCCATATCCCCTGACTCCGCAATCTTTAAGAGCCCTATCTAGCTCTCTCTTGTAAGTATCCAGAGAACCAGCTTCCATCGCCCTCTGAGTCAGAGAATTCCACAGACTCACAACTCTGTGTGTGTGATATTCCACAAACTCACAACTCTGTGACCATGAAGGCCCGCTGTCCTGGCGGCATCGCACGGTCGGCCTGGCCACGTGAGGTCTGTTCCTTGTATCAAACCGAATAAATATCCTGAAGATTTAATCAAAACTGAACAAAGACCTTGCACATTGCGATTAACAATGATTTACATAATCACTTTTAATGTTCCCAACAATGCAAGTTCATATTCTTCCGCATAATGCTAATTTTTCAATTTAAGAAATTGCTATTTTCAATTGCAACAATCAGCACTATTCTATACCTGCGATATTTCCTTCTGTACACCTTTTATTATATAAATGAAAATCATTATTCACGCTAGGAATATAATAACACATAATAGGAAATAGACACAATTCTGCAGATTTCCATCTAATGGCTCCTGTAAACAGTCGGGGAGATTACAACACTAAATTAACCTGCACCTGTTCCGTTGAATGCAGATCACTGGCCAATTTAGTGCTGTTGGATGATGATGATACAGCCAGCCACCACCAGCTGCAGTGGTTACTGGTGGATGCTCCGGGAGGGACCAGCACAGGTTAAAGCCAATCTTCGCCCCATAAAGGGAAGGGGGACGTTAGGTGCAGAATGTGATCTTGATCTGAGGTGGATGAGAAGTTTACTTTAGGTTAGAGATGCAGCGCTGAAACAGGCCCTTCGGCCCAATCGGGTCCGTGCCGACCAGCGATCCCGGCACGTTAACACTACCCTACACACACTAGGGGCAGTTTTTACATTTACCAAGCCAATTTACCTACAAACCTGTACGTCTTTGGAGTGTGGGGGGTAACCGAATAACTCGGAGAAAACCCATGCAGGTCACGGGGAGAACGTACAAACTCCGTACAGACGGCACCCGCTGTCAGGATCGAACCCGTGTCTCCGGCGCTGTAAGGCTACAACTCCATCGCTGCGCCATCGTGCCAAGTCCTCAGGGTGAGAGCAGATGGTACATCTAAACTAACGGATATTGAACGTTATAGAACAGTACAGCAGAGGAACAGGCCCTTCGGCCCACAAGAGCCTAGGGTGGCGCAATGGCGCAGCGGTAGTGATGCTGCCTTACGGTGCCAGAGACCCGCATTTGATCCTGTCTATGGGCGTTGTCTGCACAGAGTTTGTACGTTTTCCCTGTGACCGTGTGGGTATTTTCCGGGTGCTCTGGTTTCCACCATATTCCAAAGACGTGCAGGTTTGTAGGTTAATTTGGTTCTATGAAGAGTCGCTGGTGTGTAGGATAGAACTAGTGTATAGCTAGCTGACGCAGACTCGATGGGGCTCAGGGTCTGTTTCCACACTGTATCTATAAACTAAACTGTCCTGAACACAATGTTAAATTAAACTAATCTCTGCCTGCATATAATCTTTATGATTCTGATACCAAGAGCCAGTCTATAATTCTCTTAAATGCCATGACCATATCTGCATCCATCAATATCCCTGGCAGCGTGTTCCACGCACCCACCACTCTCTTATCTAAGCAAGACTTTTGCCCTTCACATCTCCATTAAACTTTGCCCATCACATCTTCAAGCTATGCCCTCTAGTCTTTGACATTTCCACCCTGGGTACAAGGTTCTGACTTATCTATCTATGCCTCCCATAATTTTACATACTTCTATTGGGTCTCCTCTCAACTCTAATATTCGAGAAAAATAATCCAAGTTTGTCCAACCACTCTTGATGGCTAATTGCCTCTAGTCTGGGCAGCATTCTGGTAAACCTATTCTGCACCCTCTCCAATGCCTTCAGGTTCTTCTTGTAATGGAGCCACCGGTACTGCACATAATACCCTTAAATGCATCTCAGCCAAAGTCCTATAGAGGTGCAACATGACTTCCTGACTTTTATCCTCATGTCCCAGGCAATGAAGGCAAGCATAGCATGGAAACAGCCCCTATTGGCCCACCGTGTCTGCGCTGACCAGCGACAATCCCATACAATAACAATATCCTGTACACTAGGGACAATTTGCAATTTTACCAAAGCCAATGAATCTACAAACCTCTGGAATGTGGGAGGAAACCAGAGTACCTGGAGAAAACCCACATGGTCACAGGGAGAACATATCTGTACAGGCAGCACCCTGTAGTCAGGATCAAACCCAGGTCTCTGGCGCTTTAAGGCAGCAACTCTACCACTGCACCACCGTGTCGCCCCTCAGGTCGAGCAAGCCGCTTGTTCAGGGGGCCGTTAGGGATGGAAGTCGATGCTTCCACTCTGGTTCTGTGGGTTGTGCGTTGTCTGACGAGGTCGATGTTGGACTCCCAGACTCACTGCACAAGTGGAACAATGGCGATCAACTGAGTAGCTGGGTGGGTTGATTGCGACATTGTCCATCCTTCCACCAGTTATGTTTTGAGTCATCCTGATGCATGGACTTGAATTTCTCAATTCCCCTATTCCTACTCTCCAGAGATGTTGCCTGTCCTGCTGAGTTACTCCAGCATTTTGTGTCTACCTTTGGTGTAAACCAGTATCGACAGTTCCTTCCTACCCGAATATTCCTTCACCATTTTGGGTGTCATTGGCCAGGTTTAATCGGCAGACTCGCTTTCCCTCCTCACGACAAAGTTCAGAAAGGGACGTGTCTCAGCAGTCCTTTGCTGGGATGACAAATCACATTGTGTGCATTTCCTCGTTGGCCCTGCCTATATCTTCAGTGCCTGCTGCCTTTCAGAGATGGCTCCTCAGATATGAGAAACCATCCATCCTCTCGGAGGCCTCATTGTGGATTTTTGTTGCCGGGGATGGGATTGAACAGCAGAGGCAGATTGGCGGGGGGGGGGGGGGGGGGGGGGGGGGAGGGGGTTTGGGTGGTCCTCAATGATTCCATGATACGTTATTGTCACATGTACCCAGGTACAGTGAACTGCTTTATTTTGCATGCAAGCCGGTAAAATCATACAGCAGACGTCACATAGGTAGTAAACAAGAGTTGCCACATTTCTGAGGTAGGCAAAGGTAATCAAACAGACTAATCTTCTGCTCGCAGCGGCGAATCAGACAGAAGATGGCCCTCCCAACGAGTTCCCCCTTTATTCTTGGCGGCCATGTTTTGCACATGTTCAATGCAAGGCCCCATTGTTTTGGACACTTTAGTGAGTGTGTGGACATTTTCTGGAGCTCAGCCTCTGAATGGGCGCATACTCAAATGCTGTCTGTGTGTGTTGCTGTTCGATGAGCAAGCCTGGGCGATCTTGATTCCGAAGTGGAAATGACAGAGGTTGAACAGTCTCCAGTTTGCCTGGAAGATGCACTCTCTCCAGCGAGAAGCTTTTGGTCAATGGGTGCAACAAGAGAGATTGAGGAAAGTTTTACATTCAAATTGTTTTCCTCTCCCTATCCAATGTGTTGATAAGTTGCTGCAAAGCTTAATTACTGGCTCATGAATGGACATTTTTAGCCAATCTGAATTTGGCTTTTAAATAATTTATCCGAATGACGAGCTCTTAAAACTAGTACATTTGCAACTCTCCTGAGAGGGAAGACTCATAAATGAGTGAAGAAAGTAAATTAATTATTCAAGACAATATTTTAAAATGATTGAGGAGAGCCAATTATTAGCAATATCTGTGGAGCTGCATTATTAACGGGGCAGGACCAGTTCTGGTATTGCTTTCAAATGAGCAGTAGATCTGTTGGTTAATATATGTATTACCTTGTTTAATAAGTTGTGACTCACGTGCAATTGATGGCTTAATTGAGGCAGAAAAACCTGGCTTGGAATTGTGGAATCCTCTTGTGTGGGATGTTTCCCGTACATTAGAGTATTTCCTTGGTGGATTTGCCACTACTGAGTTATTCTACCATCAAAAAAAGATGTGATTTCCAATCAACAGATGTTCTGTAATCTTGATGAAGTCTACAGACTGGTATAAATGATTCAGTGTGGTAGTGACTCAGAAATCAGAGACAGCATTTATGTGCAGTCGTCTCAATATTTAAACAGACCTCTGAGAATGTTCATTTTTGGAGATACAGTGGGGAACCAAACCCATCGGCCCTCCGAGTCCGTGCCGACCAGCGATCACCCTGTAACACTAGTACTATCCAAGGCACTAGGGACAAGTTACAATTTACAAAGTCAATCAACCCACAAACCTGTACGTCTTTGGCGTGTGGGAGGAAACCAAAGCTCCCGGAGAAAACCCACGCGGGCCACGGTGAGAACGTACAAACTCCGTACGGACAGCCCTCGTAGACAGGATTGAACATGGGTCTCTGGCGCTGCAAGGCAGCAACTCTGCTGCTGCCGCCCTGTGAATGTGTGTGTAAATGCACTCTAGCCGGGCTGATAGTGGCGAATCCTTTGTGTGCAAACTTCACTTGTTTGAAGGCGAACTGCTAATCTTCAATGTGCTCTGATCTCAAGGGCTGCAGCGGCAGGAAAAGGTCTTCAAAGATTCAGAGAAGCTCGTTGCCATAGTGAAAATATGACTTGAAGATCTCTTGTCATCGAGAGGCCCATAATTGGGTTTTACTCTCAGTCCTTCAATGTGAATGATAGTTTAGCGGCACAGTTCAACGAGAATGGGTTTAACAAATGCAGTTCTCAAAAATGAACTGCCAACTATATTGGGTGATTATCTCTTTCACAAGCTGCGGTGCTGAGACAAGGTCAGTGTTGGCTTGAGATGCCTGACTGGAGTCTTCAAGTTAAAAGGGCTGGCTATTTCTCCCACACCATATGTTGTAACGCAACAGATGAAAGATGGTGTGGGATGGTGGAGAGATGTTGGGCACTGGGATTTCTTCCATATTGTTTGGCAGTGCTCAGTGTACATCTCAGTGCTCCTTCTGCAGCTATTGGGCATGTTTGCATTGTGGATTGCAAGGTTCCCCAAAAAAGGCCTACTTCCTACTTTCAAACCATGCTTATATCCATAGCTACGATTCGATACAATACGGTACCACTTTCTTTGTCCCAGAAGGAAATTGGTCTGTCACCAGTCAAAAGATGCAATTACATGGCATTATGTGCATTATAATAATAATAATGATATTTAAGTGACCAGTTATTGCACCGCACATATGCAATTTTGCACAAACATGAAATTAAATTATTTAGTGGAAACGTCCAGAATGAGGGATGTGCAAAGATGGGGTGGTGGGGTTGGGAGGGGAGCGGGGGGGGGGGGGGGGTGATTGGGGCGAGTTGGAGAGTGGGGGGAAGGGAGGAGGGAGGGGGAGAGAGCAAAGGGAACTACAAGAACACACAACACCAAGACGGAATATTTACTGCAGGTTATTGTGTTTGGACTGAAAGCATTTCCAAAAACACAATACTTCCACTGGATGGATTGGTATGTAGATGCATGGGAAAAGTCGAATAACAAATGAATGATAGTGGATTAGAGAGTTGCATGGAGTATCGTGTGGGCTTGTCCACTACTCTATTGGTTTCCAGACCCTAGCCGGTGACTTCCATTGAAACAGGATAACGGGCCAAAAATTATAATTTTTACATTATTTTCTTACCTCATTGTCCTTCAACACTTTTTATGATACCAAACCTATACAACAGAGTAAACTATTTCTACCAACAATGGTTTTGGTAACACCTACCCCATCCAGCTGCCAACTAATGCTGCTCCTCCACCTATTCCAGACACTGGGTATATGCCACAGAAGAGAAAGTGGGTCACACTCTCGTCTTTGTTGTTTCTGCAGTGAGGCGGCACATTTTGTGACGTGTGCTTATTGTGTATATGGAAAAAGAGTTCAATTGGCAGCCTGTTTTTGTGGCTGAATATATAAGCAAACATGTAGGGATGGTATTAAATGTGGTGGAATTGAAGGAGTGGAAAACGAGTTGAATCCCTTTGTACCTTGGGACAATTTATCATTTAACAGTTACCACGCACGCATTTCACCCCTGCCATCAGGAAGAAGGTACAGGAGCCTGAAAACTGTAACGTCCAGGTTCGGGAATAGCTTCTTCCCTACAGCCATTAGGCTATTAAATGCGACAACCTCAAATATGCTCCAAATTACATAGACTATTATCGTTTTATTGCGATTGTTTGTTTAAATTGGATTATTGGATTATGACTGTTTGATTTCTATGTATACTTATGCATGTGTATGTATATATACACACACCTATATATTTTTTTCTAATTTATTATAATGTTTACAGTGTACTACGTTTACATATTCTGCTGTGCTGCTGCAAGTAACAAGTTCATTGATCTCTCCGGGACATATGACAATAAAACACTCTTAACTCTCTTGACTCGCTTAACATTTCAAGTGGTAGCTCACTCCACACAATACCCTTAGATTAACATTCTGTGCGGAGAAAAATGGGACCAATATTCAACAAGCTGGAATAGTTATTGTCGTAATAAGATTGCTCCCATCTCTCTGGAACTGTGCCGGCGAGGTTGCGAATGAGGTTAGAGGAGGCGTACGCTAACTACGCGAGAAGCAGAACAGGAGCAGTTCAATCGGCCCCTTCTGCCTACCCTATCATTCAATAAGGTCGTAATAAGGTGTTTTTGTTTTTTACTTCAACAGCACTTTGCTCCACTAGCCCCATGTGTCTTGATTCCCGTAACGTCGAAGAGCTCTCTTTTAAACTTGGAGTGGAATTTCCCAGAAAGGGTTCCAATTATAACAACAATTTTTTTTTGGTTTTGCGATATTGTTTAAAGACTGAGTGGAGAACTTGGCTCTGGCGGGCACGCAGGAGGAAAGCAGAAGTGTTGGGAACACACGGATGATGGAGCCCTGCTGATTTTTTGGATGGTTTTAGCTCTGTTTCTGCTCATTTTTATTTTGCATTTTCATTTGGTAATCCGATCATTTCCCACTCGTTTACATTTCATGAACAGCGCCCAGCTGCTTTCTTGAACTTTGGCCAAAGTAATATTATATTTTTATTTATGTTATTGTCCTTTTATTCACCGATGAGCAATTCAGATATTTTAGATTGAATTACCCTGATGGAAAGGCTAGAGACAGTTCCAAAAGATGGAGCACTGGAAAGTGAATTACTGTTTGTTGAATTTCTGAATTAGAAAAGATGTGATGCACCATAAACTAACAAAAACGCGAGAAGCAGGATTTTTGATGCAGTGAATGGTTGTGGTCAGGAATGCATGGCTGGAATTGCAGCAGTCACTTTGAATTGAAGCATATATAGAGTCATACCACATGGAAACATGTCCTTCAGCCCAACTCGTCTATGCTGATCTGGTTGACCTCATCTATAGCAGAGCTGCCAACTTTCACGTATTGAGCGTGAGAATCACGCATTTCGCCCAATTCTCACGCTCTCACGCTGATCACAGAATTTCTCACGCGAGAGAAATTCTATGATCAACGTGAATTTCAAAACTAACGTCAACTGCATGGGACGTGGGTGTTGTAGAGCCGTGGCTGAGGGAGGGATGGAAGCAGAAGCGGGTGGCGGTGGCAGATGCAGTGTTTGGCGGCTGGTGACCGTTTGCCGGCTGGCAAGCCGCTCACTGCAGCACCGGCCATGGAGCAGCACAGTGCAAGAATCCCAGGTGGTCGGAGGCATCGGAAGCATTGCGCCGCGGCCGTGAGAGTCTCTGTGCTGAATTCGCCCTGGTGACCGGCATGGACCAGGCTGCTGGTACCAAGCACTGGGTAGAAGCGGCGGATATTGGGCTTCAAATGGGGGTGGTTGGAGAAAGCATCCTGCTCGCCTGCTAGATTTTCACTTACTGTAACTGCAGGAAAAATGTTCCCGATGTTGGGGGAGTCCAGAACCAGGGGTCACAGATTAAGAATAAGGGGCAGGCCAGTTAGGACTGAGATGAGGACAAACTTTCTTCTCCTTGAGAGTTGTGAATCTGTGGAATTCTCTGCCACAGAAGGCAGTGCAGGCCAATTCCCTGGATGTTTTCAAGAGAGAGTTACATTTAGCTCTTGGGGCTAGTGAAATCAAGGGATATGGGGTAAAAAAACAGGAAAGAGGTACTGATTCGAGATGAACAGCCAGAATAGCAGTGCTGGCTCAAAAGGCCGAAAGGCCTATTCCTGCACCTATTTTCTATGTTTCTATGCTTGAGTATATGGCAATAAAACTTGACCACTTGATTTGAAGCATTCGTGCATGGTGGAGGTATAAATGTAGTCATAGAGTGACACAGTGACTTTGGCGCAACTTGCTCACACCCGCCAACATGTCCCAGCTACACTACATGGTTTTGGTCCATATCCCTCCAAACCTGTCCTATCCATGTATCAGTCTAACTGTTTCTTTGATGTCGGGAAAGTCACTACCTCCTCTGGCAGCTTGTACCATACACCCGCCATCCTTTGTGTTGGAAAAGTTACCCCTTAAAAGGTTACCGCTTAAAAATACTTCAAACAAAAAACATTGAAATCATACTGCTACAATGCACTAAAACATGATTTGAATACATCAAATTTCAAAATGTCCCACACCCCTCCCCCCACTCGGTTGCTCCACTCCCTCGTCAGGTACCCCCAAGGCCAATGATCAGTGGTCGCTCAGACAGGGAGCACTGCCAGATGTGAGCGGGGAACTGAGGCCAGTTGTCCGTGATGCCTGCATCCCAATGCTCAGCGCTTTGTGTTTCATAGTTGGCTAATGTTATTGATTTGTTATTAGCCTGATTTGTAATTAGTTGACAAAACCTTAATTTATTAATCCGGAATATCCAGGGGGATGGGATAAGTATAATATTAAAATGACATGCAAGGTGTCAGTCTGTCTGTCACAACATACAGCCCCGAAAACCCATTATTTCCTTCAGTTAAATATTGGAAAGATTGCACTATTGTCATTTGCCACTCAACTATTATGTTTGTTTACCTCACTGACCCCCCCCCCCCCCCCAAATTCCTTTGACAGGTTGAATAGAAATCTCGTTATTTTATTAATTGAACATGTAGATGAACATTCTCAAGAAGTATAATCAGATGGAAACTGATTCAGATGCGATGTTTAAGAGCTGTTTCAAAAAAGGGGCATATTCTAAATGACAAAGATACTTGCAGGGGAATGTGTGAGGAGGTTATTATTTGTCTTTAGTTTTAGCTTGAACTGGGACATCTGAAGATTCATAGTTTAATATAGTATTTGTGCTGATACTGACTCCAACCAACCACATAATGAATATCATCCATTCCGGAGGTTTTATTTTTCTGATGCCATCTAAACTTCACTTGGATTTCAATCACTTCAATGTAAAAGTAATTGGGAATGGGGAGCATTGGAACAAAAATTTGCCCTCGGTACATATTAACTGTAATATAATAATGTATGCATGTTGGTAGGCGCAATCAAAACAAAAATATTTTTATCATTGTTGTGTTATGAATACCACAGAAAATATTATGCACTCTCAAAATCACATTAAATAGAATATTATTGCTTAAATATATAGTTATTGGACTTTGCATTTTGGAAAAGACCCAGCTGAGAGGAAGACAGCAAAATACTGAAAACATTGGGGGTGAAAATGACTTCAGGACAGTTTGTTAGGAAAATGAAGGAAATGGTAATAGAATACTTATACAGCTGAGTGAGTATAATTTTATGGATGAGAAATTGTGTTCAACCAATTGATTACTTCTTTGACAAAGTAACTAGCATGTTAGGTAACAAGAAAGCCATTGGATGTAGCAAATTTTGTTGTACAAAATTGGGTCTGTGAAGTGCCCCATAAAAGATTACTGCATTAGATAAGCACCTGTGGCATTAAACGTAATAGGTTAAGTCCAGGGTGTCAGATATGGGGATTTATGTGTGGGCCAGATATATTGTCAGTGCAGAGGGGCTAGGACCAAGGCCAAATGTGCATCCAGAGTCAAGATATGGAATAGTACTTGGTGTGCAGTCAAAGCTGGGACAATGGGAGTGTTCAGCACTGGGAGCCTAAGCAGGTAAGCAGCTATGATCAGGGTAGAAGAGGAAGCCAGGTGTAAGGCTGGACTCAGGGTCAGGAATGAGAGAAGGTATACAACTGGAGTCAGGGTCAGTAGTCGTACCCGGTGTGCAGTGAGACCCAGGTTGGTTAACATGGGCCAAGTGCTTGATTGTAATCTGATTTCCATGCATTAATACGCTAAAATCATTCATGTGCTGCACCTGTTGATCAGAGCCTGGCTCCACTGTGGAATGTAATTAGGAATGTATTTTAGCCTAAACTTTTTCATAACTAATCCAATTTAAAGCATAAATATTGCATTCAAGTGTAAGTTAAAAGACCCACAGTAATATTGCACAATTTCAAGCTGAAAAATGCAAAAGCTCCATACCGATGGGGGACACCCTCCTCCCACATCATCCTCCCACCCCACACCCTCCCATCCCCCCCCCCCCCCCCCCCCCCCCCCCCCCTCCCCCCCCCCTCAGTTGCTCTCTCCCTCAGGTTTGGTCTCTCGCAATTTCTCTCACCCAATGTTGGCAGCCCCTGTCTATAGATACAAAATGCTGGAGCAACTCAGCTGGACCGGCAGCATCTCTGGACAGAATGAATGGGTGATGTTTTGTGTCGAGGCCCTTCATCAGACAGAGACAGGGGAGTGGAAGATACAGAGATAAGGAAATGTGTGGTGTGAAAAAGAGACAAAGGGGATGGAGATCAAGGAAAATGTAGAATCAATCATTGTTAGCGAGGAAAAGGTAACGACAAAGCAAACAGGGATAAAATGGAATCGCGCACAGTCAGACTGTTCAGAGAACTGGGAAGGGGGGTGGGATGGGGAGAGAGGGAAAGTAAGGGTTACTTGAAGTTAGAGAAGTCCATTTTCATACCGCTGGAGTATAAGCTGCCTAAGCGAAAATATGACGTGTTGTTTCTCCAATTTGCGCTGGGATTCACTCTGATAATGGAAGAGGCCCAGGACAGAAAGGTCAATGTGGGAATGGGAGGGGGAGTTAAAGTGTTTAGAGATCATGTACGTTTAGGCGGAGTCAGCGGAGGTGTTCAGTGAAATGATCTCCGAGCCTGCGCTAGGTCTCGCCAATATATGGGAGTCCACACCTGGATGTATCTTTTTTTACCATTTGCTGAAGTAAATAGAACCCAGAACAAACTGCAAATTCACTTGCGTTTTGCGCCTTGTATTCACTCACAATACTGATGAAATTTTCCTGGCCTTTGGCAAATATAAGCAACATGATATATTAAAAAAGTAGATTGATAGCTCTTAATATCGCAGCAGTTAGAAGCAAATAGAAACCAAGCTTGATTGTAGCATTTTTCAAAGCGAGAATGAAGTACGGTAAGCTACTCTAGGTGACAGGTGAAATAAGAGTAGAATAATGCTTTTTGTGTTTCACTCGCTTCTAGTAGAATATTGTTCTCACGGTACAAAATAATACAATGCTTTCTCTTTAGGGCAGAGAAGGTTTGAAGAGGATTTAAAAGAGGATTTTAGAATAATGAGATGTTTTGCAGAAGTGGATGGATCAGTAATGGGAGGATGCAGATGGGGCAAAATATTCCAAAGGTGATGGAAATGGGCAGGAGTTTTCTGGGAACAGGGCAGGAGTTTTCTGGGAACAAGGCAGGGGAGTGAATGACTGTTACAAACACACGGCACAGACACGGTGGACTAAATCTACACCTTCTGTGCTGCATAAAGGAAGCCGTAAAATAAATTATAATCCCTGTGTAGGAAGGAACTGCAGATGCTGGTTTACACCAACGATAGACACACTGCGTAACCCACTGGAGCAGCTCAGCGGGTTACGCAGCATCTCTGGAGAGAAGGAATGGGTGAGGTTCTGGGTCGAGACCCTTCTTGAAGATGTGTTCTTGAAGAAGGGTCTTGATTCGAAATGTCACCCATTATAATCCCTGTACCATATTGAGAGAGTGTGCGCGCATTCGCTCGTTTCACGGGGCCACGGCGCCTGCGATGTCAACATGGTACATTTTATACACGGTCTACCTGGGCCGTTCTTTGCTCCGTGCATATCTAACAATCCCTGTCTATAAACTCAAGAAAATGTGTCTTGATTGATGTTGAAAGTACAGGTTCCTTGCCCCACTCTAGAACACTTTGTAACCCACTTAATGAAAAAGTCTGTGTGTGTGATGAGTGGGACATCCTTGACAACTGATTGGCATAATAACTCTCAAATCCTTTCTCTAGCTAAAAGGCACCACGATACATCTGAGACATGGTCCAATTTGACGATACAAGCCTCATGAACAGGGAGAGTGACTTGTGAACCATTCAAAGTGACAGACTACGTCTCCAGAAAATCTATTGTAAAGCTTGCAAAGTTCAATGAAGCAAGTAGTCCTCATGATTAGTGTAAGAAAAAATACAATGCCGACAGAATTACCAGGCATCTTAACTGTGCAGAAAGACGTGTCAAAGATTTTGTTGGGAATAAGGACATATTATTTCAGTCTGGAGAAGGGTCCCGGCCTGAAACACTGTCTGACCCACTGAGTTCCCCCAGCAGTTTGTCTTTTTGCTCAAGATTCCTACATCTGCTGTCTGTTGTGTTATACCGTAAGAGCAGAATGAAGCATTTTGGCCCATCAAGTCTACTCCACCATTCAATCATGGCTGATCTATCTCTCCCTCTCAACCTCATTCTTCTCCTGCCCTTTTCTGAACTTGGTGACAGCTACAGTCCAGCAAATGCCCTTGTGCAGGATTTATTTGGTTGCATCTTTAATTGACCAAAGAACTTGCAGGTTGTTTGCCCTTGGACACCCTCTCCATCTTGCATGGATTGCCTTGAGAGTCAATGTGGCCCTGGAAAGCCTTCTGTCAGCTGACTGAAAAGTCCCTCAATTGCAATGGTTTTATTGGAATGTGAGTGGTTTGCATGGACTGTCTGCAGAGTCCATGTCACCCTGGCCCTGTCCGGGTCTACCCACCATCAAAAAGGATGAAATAGCGGCACATTTAGATAGCAGTAACAGGATAGGTCCGAGTAAGCAAGGATTTATGAAGGCGAAATCATGCTTGACTAACCTTCTGGAATTGTTTGAGGATGTAACTAGGAAAATGGACAAGGGAGAGCCAGTGGATGTAGTGTACCCGGACTTTCAGAAAGCCTTTGATAAGGTCCCACATAGGAGGTTAGTGTGCAAAATTGGAACACATGGTATTGGGTACTGACATGTATAGCAAATTGGTTGGCAGACAGGGAACAATGAGTAAGGATTAACGGTCCCTTTCAGAATGGCAGGCAGTGACTAGTGGGGTACCGCAGAGCTCGGTGCTGGGACCACAGCTCTTGACAAAATACATTAACGATTTAGATGAAGGGATTAAAGTAACATAAGCAATTTTGCAGATGACACAAAGCTGGGTGGCAGTGTGATCTGTGAGGATGCCATGAGGATGCAGGGTGACTTGGAAAGGTTGAGTGAGTGGGCAGATGCATGGCAGATGCAGTTTAATGAGGATAAATGTGAGGTTATCTACTTTGGTGGTAAGAATGGGAAGGCAGATTATTATCTGAATGGTGTCATTAGGAAAAGGGGAAGTACAACGAGATCTGGGTGTCCTTGTTCATCAGTCGCTGAAAGTAAGCATGCAGGTACAGCAGGCAGTGAAGAAAGCTAATGGTATGTTTGCCTTCATAACAAGAGGAGTTGAGTATAGGAGCAAAGAGGTCCTTTTGCAGTTGTACAGGGCCCTGGTGACACCACGTCTGGAGTATTGTGTTCAGTTTTGGTCTCCAAAATTGAGAAAGGACATTCTTGCTATTGAGGGAGTGCAGTGTGGGTTAATGAGGCTAATTCCCGGGATGGCGGGACTGCCATATGTTGAAAGAATGGAGCGACTGGGCTTGTATACACTGGAATTTAGAAGGTGAGAGGGGATCTTATTGAAACATATACAATTATTAAGGGATTGGACACGCTAGAGACAGGAAACATGTTCCTGATGTTGGGGGGAATGCAGAACCAGGTGCCACAGTTCAAGAATAAGGGGTAGGCCATTTAGAACGGAGATGAGGAAACACTTTTTCACCCAGACAGTTGTGAATCTGTGGAATTCTCTGCCTCAGAAGGCAATGGAGGCCAATGCTTTCAAGAGAGAGTTAGATAGAGCTCTTAAAGATAGTGGAGTCAAGTGATATGGGGGAAGGCAGGAATGGGGTACTGATTGTGGATGAACAGCCATGATCACAGTGAATAGTGGTGCTGGCCCAAAGGGCAGAATGGCCTACTCCTGCACCTATTTTCTTTTGTCTGTTGTCTATTGTCTAAGTTCGGTCCTGGGCACAGAACAATGATACCATAATAAAGAAAGCCCTCCAATGGCTCTACATAGAAGATTGAGGAGATTTGTAATATCGACATATAGTTTCCTGACCTTCTACAAGTGAACGCTAGGGAGAATATTGACCTGTGTAAGAAGGAACTGCAGATGCTGGTTTAAATCGTACATGGACACAAAATGCTGGAGTAACTCAGTGGAAAAGGCAGCATCTCTGGAGAGAAGGAATGGGTGACGTTTCCTTCTCTCCAGAGATGCTCCCTGGCCCGCTGAGTTCCTCCAGCTTTTTGTGTCTATCTTCAAGCACATTGACCTGTTGCATCTTAGATCGGTTCAGCAACTCGAACGTTCAAGTAAGTGGGTTGATGATGTGAAATGTGGTACAGTTTTATCAAATAATATTATTGGTAGCATTTAACCATTTTTTTTACTTTAGATGCATTTTACCTGCAGAGAGTGTCAATACTGAGAACTCAAAGCATCAGTCAAAAACTAAAGACCACACACTTATCTTTGCCACTGATATTAATTGATTTGTCAACATTATTTCAGGCTCTGCTGTGTATGTTGTGACAGCTGAACTCCTAGAGGGTAACTGTGCAGAGCTTGAAATGATGACAGCAAAAAAAAGAAGATTTTAAACTTTTTAATTACAGTTATATAAGCATATATTATAGTTGGATTTTTCTACATTGCCTTTGGGAATTTTTTTTCTCTCATGAGAAGGAATTATACGCTTATTCAGGGACTCCCCAGGTTACGTAAGGCCCCTCTTCCTGAGAACTGTCCGTAAGTTAATTTCTCCGTAAGGTCTAATCATGGAAAAGAGATGAGAAGGGATTTCTTTAGCCAGAGGATGGTGAATCTACAAATCTACAAATTCATTGCCACAGATGGACAAGTCATTGGATATTTTGAAAGCAGAGATTGACAGGTTCTTGATTCGTAAGGCCGTCAAAGGGTACAGGTAGAATGTAGAGAATGGGTCAGCCATGATCGAATGGTGGAACGGACTCGATGGGCCGAATGGCCCGATTTTGTTCCTCAGTCTAACGGTTCGATTTTTGTGGTGACCCACATCATGTCATTCCACATAAACTTGTAAAATTCTTGACAATCACTTGAACACCACTGATGATTAAACCAAAAAACTGTATCCAGTTATTCATGAAATTAATGAAACATTTTATCATTATTATTGCCTGCTTGTAAGTTGTTTTTTTTAATTTATGGAAGAATTTGTGTAGAGCTGGATTTCTGTAAGTCAGGTCATCCGTAATGCAGGGAGATTCTGCATTAGATTTACAATTGCAAAACATTCCAGTAGTTTTGATTTATGGGTATATTTCAAATCCAAGCTCACTCATTTAAAGTGTACTAGCCATGTTTAGTGTGGTAAATGCTCTGTAAGTCCCCAGTGGGTGGGTAGGAAGTGCTTATTGTTGAGCCAGGGGTAGTACATTCCCCACTGGAAAAGGGCAAAATATCTGCAGGCAGATCAGGGCTTGCAGCTGTTCCACACCTTTAGACTTTCGAGATACAGCGCGGAAACAGGCCCTTCGGCCCACCGGGTCCGCGCCAACCAGCGACTCGCACTATCCTATACACTAGGGACAATTTCCATTCTTTACCGAAGCCAATCAACCTACAAACCAGTATGTTTTTGGCTTGTGGGAGGAAACTGGAGCGCCCGGGAAAAACCCACGCAGTCACAGGGAGGACGTACAAACTCCATACAGACAGCACCAGTCGTCAGGATCAAACTTGAGATCTCTGGCGCTGTAAGGCAGCAACTCTACCGCTGCCCATCTGTGCCGCCGTAACACTGTGCGGGGACGGAAGGCTCCGAGCTGGCACAGTGTGTAATTAGGATTGGCACGTATAAGTGTAGTCTGGCCAATGATGCTTAAAGAAGCCCATTATGAACACGGTAGGATTTTGAATTGACATTGTAAGAGCTATTTATTTTTGCAGCTTGATAATAATGAGGCGGTGGGTCAAACAACACAGTCTCTAGGTTTCCATACTCTGTCATTCTGCTGCTTTAATAATTGAGCTGGATGAAAATGTGAGCTAATGTGACCGGCAGTTTGGGCACTGAGAATGGATTCTGAAAGCCTTGCACTTCATCGTGAAAGATTTATGGAGGTGGTGGCTGTGTTAGATTAATGTGGGCTGCAACGTGAAGGCAGTTTAACGCTCGTTTCTGTCCTCAGCATTAGAGTAATGACGTGCTAATGTTGGGCTGAGAGAAGCAAAGCTCATTCTCAATCTGATCCGCAGCCAGTCACTCATCAAGATGCATTGCTGGATTGAAGTATCCAGCACCTGTTCTGATTCTAAACTTGCTACGTGAGTATCAGGGCATTTCACAAAGGCCTGTGAAAATAAAGGCCTGTTAACTTCCTGCACAGTTTAAAGGCTGATTATTGATTGGATGTACAGGCTTACATAACAGCTCCGTTCCTGAACTGCTTGTTAGTTGATTTCACTGTTGGCTGGGAATGTCTGTGTTCTACAATCACCAATATCATATCACTCTTCAAAAAAAACCCACAAAGTGCTGGAGTAAGTCAGTGGGTCAGGCAGCATCTCTGGAGAAAAGGAATAGGTGACGTTTTGGGTTGAGGTTTGTCCTGCTGCCCCCTCTTTTCCAGCTTACTCCGTCTCCAGTATAATCAGTCTGAAGAAGGTTCCTGGCCTGCATCATCACCTAGCCATGTTCTGCAGAGATGCTGCCGGACCCATTGAGTTACTCCGGCACATTGTATCTTTTTCTTTGGTAAACCAGCCTCTCGGTTCCTTGTGTCACATACCACTCCAGCTACACTCACACAGATGCTTTCATTACAATGAATAATCACCCTCAAATAATGGAATGTAGACTGTATTCAATTACTAATGAATGCCATGAACCATATTATCGTTACTTCCTTGTAAAGTGCTTTAAAAAAAATGCATGGGATTTTTCGGGTCAAGTTGGATTTCTGTAAGTCAGGTGGTTTCTCACCTGGGGAGCCTCTGTGTACATAACTCTGAAACCTCGGATGTTTGATTTATCTTCTCGTAATCTCCTAATTATTCACCCACTTGGATTACAATACTCCGGAAAAAACTCCTCGCGCGATTTCACTTGTCTGATGTGTTGCAAGAATATAACTCCTTGACACTGCTGAATGAAATGCATCAAACAACTTAATCGTTTGGCCTTATAAAAAGCCTTCAGTTCATCGCTGAAACACAGCAGTGGCCTAGTTATTGAAGTGATATCTCACAAGTTCTTTGACATAAATTCTGTATACTTGCGTTAACTTGTAGAATAATTCAGTATAAATTAACTTGTGCAGCTCTTAATAGAGCAATCCCATCAGTCCTATTCTCCCTGTTATTATTTTCCTGGAGCCCGCAATGTATTTTCTCTTAAACGCTCGTCAACCCCTCTGTAAATTGTTTGCTACTAATCTCCTCTAAATGGCAATTCACTGTAAGCAGTTAGAGCCATACAGTCAGGCAGCACGGAAAGAGGCCCTTCGCCCCAACTCGTCCATGTTGACCAAGATGTTGACCAAGATGCCCCATCTATGCGTCTCAATTTCCCTTGTTTAGCCCATATCCCTCTAAACATTTCCTATCCATATAACTGTCCAGCACGTGTTTAAGATATGGGTGATATAAGGAGCATTTGGAGAAACCCTCGTGGTCGCAGGAGGAAACTAGAGAAACCATGAGTGCGATCCAATCCAGGTCCCTGGGACAGTGAGGCAGCAGGGACTAACTGCTGCACCACTGTGCCACCCAAGTCAAGATAAGACTATAACCTTCCGCTCGATATGGCCAAGCGCTCGGACCCCCCATGTACCACTTTTCAACCTAGAAATAATGACTCCTTTTGCTGTGTTTGCAGCCTTCAGTCGTGACCCAGTGAAGTGCAACAAGGCTGCTGCCTCCTGGTTTTGACGCAGTTGTTTGGGGAACTTGGGAACCCCGTTTTAGTGACTCATCATGCGCAGCTTCTGCAAGGCAAATCAAGTTGATGGGTCATCCCATCTTCATCTCAGCCTTCAGTCTGAGTGGCCGCTGGTGTGGTGCGAGCAATCTCAAGGAAGGTCTGCCACAGAAGGCAGCGGAGGCCAATTCACCGGATGTTTTCAAGAGAGAGTTAGATTTTGCTCTTTGGGCTAATGGAATCAAGGGATATGGGGGGAAAAGCAGTGGTACTGATTTTAGATGATCAGCCATGATCATATTGAATGGCAATGCTGGCTCGAAGGGCTGAATGGCCTACTCCTGCATCTATTTTTCTACGTTTCTATGAAGATAGAAGCAAAGGCAGAGTGTGGGACTGGCAGGAAAATCAGATCATTTCTATCAGACGTGGTCTGCATTCATAGAATTGCTACAAAGAGAGGGTGCAAGAATACCTCGGGTCTTGGTAGTGGGGGATGAAAAACTATTGAGTTGATAGATTCCTTTTGCGTGATACATATAATATAGTAACTGGCTTTCTTTTTTCTCTTTTTTTCTCTCTTTTTTCTTTTTAGTTTCTAGGGTCTATCTCTTAATCCCCTTTCTCTAATTCTTTGACCAAGGGGTTTTTTTCTCCTCCTTTGGCACGCTCTTTCACTTTCACAACTCTTTTCACCTACTTTACTCTTTTTTCGATTCCTTTATCTTAAAAGCCATAATATTATGGGGTACAATGATTGTAACAATATATATGTGATGTACACTGTATTTACCTCTATTAAATAAAAATACTTAAAAAAAAAATTTTTTTAAGAGTGTGGGAGGGGGGCTGTGTACAGCTGGTACACACACCCAGCAGAACTGAGCGGGACCATAGAGTTGTAGGGAGGAAGAAAGCACCTTCGCTGCTGCCTCTCCAGGTGTGGTTGGCATGTCCTCCTTCACCTGCCGCGAGTGATGCTGGTTCACCTGCAGGGGGGGGGGGGGGGGGGGAACCATTGGGTCAGTGACTTGTGGCATCTTTACCACAAGGAAACAGGCCCTTCGGCTAGTCCACAGTGATCGCCTCATACGCTGACACTATCCAATGGACGAGGAACAATTTACAATTTTACCGAAGCCAATTAACCCGCAAACCTGCACGTCTTTGGGGAGTGGGAGGAAACTGGAGCACCCGGAGAAAACCCACTGTCTCAGGGAGAACGTACAAACCCTGCACCTGGAGTCTGGATCGAACCCTGGTCTCTGGTGCTGTGAAGCAGCAACTCTACTGCTGCGCCACTGTGCCGCCCGGCATGTGATTTCTGCAGGACATACCTCCCTTGGCTGAATAGCTGGAGTAGTGCCCAATGTGTGCGCATCTACCGGGGCCGGTTAATGTTATTTCAAAGGTTTGATGATGGGGACTGTTGTTAGGTGCACGGCAGGAGTGTGTTGCACGGAATGTAATGCAAGGCTTGTGGGGCATGTGTTGGAATATGGGATTTGACATCTTCACCACCTTGTCCATCCATTAAATATTTAGTGCCACTATATTTGTATCCATAAATTTACACTCATGATATTGACCTTGAGTACAATTTCTTCCCCCCCACCCTGGACCTGGTGCACTTATCCTCTTCTCTAGACCTCATTGACTACACGTGTCCAGCAGCACTGACACATATAATTATAGGAAGGATGTCAACAAAATAGAGAGAGTACAGAGGAGATTTACTAGAATGTGGCCTGGGTTCCAGCAACTAAGTTACAGAGAAAGGTTGAACAAGTTGGATCTTTATTCTTTGGAGCGCAGAAGGTTAAGGGGGGACTTGATTGAGGTCTTTAAAATGATGAAAGGGATAGACAGAGTTGACGTGGATAAGCTTTTCCCATTGAGGATAGGGAAGATTCAAACAAGAGGGCATGACATGAGAATTAAGGGACAGAAGTTTAGGGGTAACATGAGGGGGAACTTCTTTACTCAGAGAGTGGTGGCTGTGTGGAATGATCTTCCTGCAGAAGTGGTGGAGGCAGGATCGATTGTAACATTTAAAAGTAAAGTGGATAGGTATATGGACGGGAAGGGAATGGAGGGGTATGGTCTGAATGCAGGTAGATGGGACTAGGGGAAAATAAATGGTCGGCATGGACTGGAAGGGCCGAGAAGGCCTGTTTCCGTGCTGTAATTGGTACATGGTTATATGGTTATATCCCATTGCCTGCTGTGTAAGAAAGAACTGCAGATGCTGGTTTGAGTTGAAGCTAGACCCAAAATGCTGGAGTAACTCAGCGGTGAGGCAGCATCTCTGGTGAGAAGGAACAGGCGACGTTTGGGGCCGAGACCCTTCTTCCTGACGTTGCCTACTGCTGTGTGCCACAGTTCCAAAGCCTCCCGCCGCTGATGATGCCCAATGAGGTGACCCCTCCCTGGGTTTCACTCAGCCTCTGCCGGCTTGGACTGGTGCTCCTGCCACAGACAGGCACACTGCGTGTATGCGCCGAAGCAGCCAATAGCGAAGCTTGCTTCAGCTGGCCGATGAAATCAGGACGATAAGATGGGAGCTCAGTCTATGTGTTTGTCCTGGGCCTTGTTCAATCACATCTGGTGCTCACTTTCCTGGGCCATTTGATTTACTCCCCAGTGTGTTTTAGCAGCATTTTCGACAACATGGAAAAGGTAAGGGGCCATTTTTCTCTTGCTGATCCATCTCAGATGCAAATATTGTTACTAATCTGACGATCACAGTTTCAGTGGTCAATCAACATGCACAGCCTCTGACTGAAGCAAATTGGAATGGAATAGAGGGATTGGGCCCAAATGCAAAAAAAAAATGGGATTGGCATTGCGATGGGTCTGATGGGCGTGTTCGCATACTGTACGACTCAGAGGGACCCAGGACCAAATGTGCTGCTCCTGGTGATGAGGGCTGAAGGGTGGGATCGATGGATCAAATCAAAGGCTTGCTGCTTTTGTCCTACACATTGAAACTTTGTGGATACCATAGAAAATAGGTGCAGGCCAGGAGTAGGCCATTCGGCCCTTCGAGCCAGCACTGCATCTCCCTGCAAATGATCAGTCATTTATACAATAACTCAATGAATAACTGCATGTTGAAAGATCAATGGAAAAGTTTGGAGCTTTACAATGAAAATTCCCCGACGCACTTTTTCTACCTTGCAATTGTTCATCGGACACCGGACATTTTCCAGCAACTGAATCAGATCAGCAGCATGTTTAATCTCCACATTTTTGTGCTGTGGTGATGGCTTCCATCTGTAACACCCAGCTTTCCTCAGCTGAACCCTGCTGGTTCTTCAACAAATGAGCTCCGTGTTGGAATGAAATATATTTTAATATTAAAAGATGGTTCCCTGCCAGAGACATTCACCGATTAAACCCGGCCACTGCCTGTGGTGGCTCATGATTTGTGTATTTTAATACAAGGTTTCATGAGCAGTAATGAAGAAGGATTCACAAATAAATCTTTATCTGAGGATGGAACTTTCTGTTGGGGAATGGTTCGTATAAAGTATGTTCCACAGTGTATATTTCATCATATATGGGGTTGCAGTGCTGACCTCCACCACTGTCTGTTTGCTGTTTCCACATGCTCCCTGCGACAGCGTTGGTTTCCCCCAGGTGCTCAAGTTTCCTCCCAGATACCAGAGAAACAATGCAATAACTATTGAGTGCTATAAATTGCCCTAATGTGTAGTTGAGTGTAGGAGTTGATGGGAATGTGCGTAAAATAAAAATAGAATTTGGTGGATGATGGGTGGGTTACACTGACTCATAAGGTAAGTGGATGTACAGTTATATTTATGAATGATAGGTTAGTCAATGACTGAGCCAAGAGGCTGTGTCCAACAGAGGAGGTGATCTACAGTGGCTTTACAGTCCCTTCACTAAAACAACTGTGGCTGCATATCAACTGTGCGGTTATTTGAAAATTGGCCAGAAGTTAATTGGATCTGCAAAGTGCGTTCGTAAGCCACTTGACAGCGGGCCAAATAAGAATTTATTCAAGGGACTGCCATAAGGAAATTCAGTGCTCATGAGCAATAGAGCTTACACGTGAAACGCCTGGTGAATGGCTGTACTTGCTGGACTGCGACATTCTGGGTTTTGATCCGGTCCAATTCTTGGTCTGATCTGACTCTCAACCGGACTTGGATCTGGGTCTAATCCAGCGCCAGGTCTTATAGTTTCGGGTCTGTGTTTGAGAAAAGTCCAGGTGCAATTCCAGATCTTCCAGGTTTGGGTCAGGATCTGGTCTGGGTCTAGATCTGATTTTGGGTTTGGGTTGGATCTGGGTCTAGCCCTTCTGGATTTGGGTCTGAGTCCAGATCTGGGTCCAGATCTTCTGAGTTTGAATCCGGGTCTGTTATGAGCTGAGTTGATGTGTTGGGGGGGGGGGGGAGCAGAGGCAGGAGTGCGATGGTCACAAAGTGGCTGGATGGTTTCAGTGATGTGACTGGAGGCGGGTCAGTGATCTATCTGCTGATCACTGCGTGTTGGAGGATGTAAGATTGGCCAGTATGGTAGGGGGCCAGACATGCGTCGCAGGGTGGTGGGTTGGGACAGGATGACAGCAAACCAGGAGATCCCCCGACTGCCTGAAATCAGTGCAGAGACGCCATGCAGTAGCCTGGGAGTGGTGACTGAGAGATGATCAACATGACACAATACGGAGACCCCTGAAAAGCTTGACCAGAGACATTGCCCTTCACTGGACACCATGCCATGTGGTCAGGGCCAGGAGCATGGACGACCTAGAATGAAAATCACAGTCTTTGCAATTCTGAATTGTCTGAAGCCAAGGATTTTAACAACATTTTATATTTTTTACATACAAATATTGGATTGTATTGAGGCACTACAAGATCCACATTGTAATCACTCTGTCCTGTTCTTGTCTCCTGCCAACATTCTTCAACAGGCATTGCCAAGTAGAGATTAGATGTACAAGGCTTATCTGAGAAGTTTAGTTTCGAGATACAGCGTGGAAACGGGCCCTTTGGCCCACTGAGTCTGCAACGACCAGCGATCCCCGCACATTAACACTATCCTTCACACACTGTGGACAATTTACATTTCTACCAAGCCAATTAACCTACAAACCTGTACCTCTTTGGAGTGTGGGAGGAAACCGGAGATCTCGAAGAAAACCCCGCAGGTCACGGGGAGAAGGTACAAATTCTGTACCTTCGAGCACCCGTAGTCGGGATCGAACCCAGATCCTTGGTGCTGTAAGGCAGCAACTCTACCGCTGCACTTCCGTGCCACCCTTCTTTAATTTGTTTCATTCACCATGGATTGTTGAGGCCAATTCTAACACACCTCTCTATGCACTGCTGATTGTAGTTCAGATCAGTGTGTGTGGTACAATTCCACTTTAGTTGGTTCGTGGAACAACTCGGTTATCAAGTTGGCTGTGGATCTTTAGGAAAAAATAGTAAGTTTGGAATATGAACCTTAAAGTCCCTAGTTTTAAGTTTCGTTAAGACTCGAGCACAAAATATAGTAAATTGATGCATGCGGCAGAAAATATACGTTGGCCAACTAATTTCAGATTGGAACACAGGACTTGAAGAAATACTTTAACACAATAAATGTGCCTTGACATGGTAGATTTCAACAGGCCCCTGGAGCTCATTAAATGAGACAATGCAATTACGTTTTAAGATAAGGCAAGATTGCCTTGATGTGGATTTATGATAATGGACAAAACTAAGATTCCCTTAAGTAGAAAGGCATTCCCCAACTCGATGGAGAAATTAAATGTCTGAAGGCTACGGTTGCAATTATTCGGGAACATATAAATGATTCAGCAAAAATATGAGGTGTAAACAAGAGCCGTGGATACTTGTTAACTCTTGCACTAATAAGACTAAAGGGCCGGTCCCACGAGCATGCGACCTGCATGCGGCGAGCGCAACCAAACTGGAAGAGGGGGCCGCGCGGAGGTCGAGTGATCCCCGTACAGGGCCGGTCCCACGAGCATGCGCCTGCATGCAGCGAGCGAGACCAAACCGGCAGCGGGGGCTGCGCAGATGCCGAGTGAGTGGCGCGAAGTTGGAGCGAAGTCCGCGGTAAGCTCGCAAGGACAGAGAGACCCAGAACCAGGGTCACGGGGGCACACAGAGAGGGTCACGGAGGCACACAGAGAGGGTCACGGAGGCACACAGGGAGGGTCACGGAGGCATACAGAGAGGGTCACGGAGACACAAAGAGAGGGTCACGGAGGCATACAGAGAGGGTCATGGAGGCATACAGAGAGGGTCACGGAGGCACACAGAGAGGGTCACGGAGGCACACAGAGAGGGTCATGGAGGCACACAGAGAGGGTCACAGAGGCACACAGAGAGGGACACGGAGGCACACAGAGAGGGTCACGGAGGCATACAGAGAGGGTCACAGAGGCATACAGAGAGGGTCACGGAGGCACACAGAGAGGGTCATGGAGGCACACAGAGAGGGTCACAGAGGCACACAGAGAGGGACACGGAGGCACACAGAGAGGGTCACGGAGGCACACAGAGAGGGTCACAGAGGCACACAGAGAGGGTCATGGAGGCACACAGAGAGGGTCACAGAGGCACACAGAGAGGGACACGGAGGCACACAGAGAGGGTCACGGAGGCATACAGAGAGGGTCACAGAGGCATACAGAGAGGGTCACGGAGGCACACAGAGAGGGTCACGGAGGCACACAGAGAGGGTCATGGAGGCACACAGAGAGGGTCACAGAGGCACACAGAGAGGGTCACAGAGGCATACAGAGAGGGTCACGGAGGTATACAGAGAGGGTCACGGAGGCACACAGAGAGAGGGTCACGGAGGCACACAGAGAGGGTCACAGAGGCACACAGAGAGGGTCACAGAGGCATACAGAGAGGGTCACGGAGGCACACAGAGAGGGTCACGGAGGCACACAGAGAGGGTCATGGAGGCACACAGAGAGGGTCACAGAGGCACACAGAGAGGGTCACAGAGGCATACAGAGAGGGTCACGGAGGTATACAGAGAGGGTCACGGAGGCACACAGAGAGGGTCATGGAGGCACACAGAGAGGGTCACAGAGGCACACAGAGAGGGTCACAGAGGCACACAGAGAGGGTCACAGAGGCATACAGAGAGGGTCACGGAGGCACACAGAGAGGGTCACGGAGGCACACAGAGAGGGACACGGAGGCACAGAGAGAGGGTCATGGAGGGATACAGAGAGGGTCACGGAGGCACACAGAGAGAGGGTCACGGAGGCATACAGAGAGGGTCACGGAGGCACGAAGTCGAGGCCAGCCCGCCCGCGGACACAGCCCACACGCCGCTCCTTCAACTTTATTCTTGGGGCCGGTGATTGACAGCGGGTGCCGGAAGAGGCGTCGGCGTCCCGGCGAATGACCAATAACTTTAGTAATATTTCACCGATCGGAACAAAACTTGGTGCGCCTGGAGCAGAGGAGAAAGGTGAGTAAGGTGGCAAAAAAATCCTAGCGATATAGGGTACCGTCTTTACGCAAATTTAAAGCAACGCAAACCGGAAGAGGACAAGATGAGGGTTTTAGTGATAGTATAGATATAGATAGAAAATATGGATGGATGGATGGATGCAAAGGGATAAAGATAGCTTTGGCAAGTGGGTAAAAATGTGGTGTATACAGTACAGGCCGTCCCTGGCTTAAAAATGCCTCATTTATGGACATACTGTAACTACATACAAGCTCCTATATTATTATTAAATTCAGAAGTCCAAAGTGTGAACATACGTTTGCTTCTACCAATGGCTGAACTAGTTTCCTCTCTCATTTTTGGAAATTGTTCTGTCTTATGAGTGTTGCGTGCTTTTAGTGCCATTCTTTAAAACTCTGTAGAGATAAGGGTACCGTATCGAGTGAATTTTGCTTTGCAACTTATGGGAACATTTGATTTTCGAAGGTCTGTATAATCGGAACCCGTTCTATACCCGGGGATGGCCTGTATAATGTAGGGAATCACCTTTGAGGGAAAGAGTAAGAAAATATTATTAAAATATTCGGAGACGTTGAAACAATGGTGCAGGAGAGATCTGGCTGAGGAGATTATAATGGTGCAGTTACAGTGAAAGTGCAGGTAAAAATAAGTGCAAGGCCTGCAATGAGGTAGATTGGGAGATTGGGAAATTCATCCATATCATACGAGAGATAAATAATAGCAGGTAATAAGCTGTTCGTGAATCTAGTGGTATGTGCTTTCAAACATTTGTATCTTTTGTCAGACGGGAGAGGGGAGAGGAAAGAATGATCCAAGTGTGAGTGGTCTTTGATTATTTGTAGGAACTGCAGATGCTGGTTTAAACCGAAGATAGACACAAAAAGCTGGAGTAACTCAGCGGGTCAGGCAGCATCTCTGGAGAGAAGGAATGGGTGATGTGTTGGGTCGAGACCCTTCTTTGATTATATTGGCTGTTTTTTGAGGCAGTGTGAAGTATAGATGGAATCAATTTGAATTAAGTTAGTTTGCGTGATGGACTGGGCTGCATTCACAACACTCTACAATTTCTTACAGTCTTGGGCATAGCAGTTGCTGAACCAAGCTGCGATGCTTTCTATGTGCTTCTGTAGAAATGGGGAAGTGTTATTGGAGACACCTGGTGAGGGATAGAGGAATTGGTTGGCGTGCTTTCTTGGCCATAGCTTCAAGGTGTCTGGACCAGGACAAATTGCTGGTGGTATTTATATAATAGTGGTATACATAACACCAAAGCACATTAAATAAAGGTAAAGGGAACATTGATATTTGATGCAAGGGTGATTTAGTTTAAAGTGAACGTCTGAATGGGTCAATGAAAGGTCGATGGGTCAAGGCGTGAAATAATGGGTCGACTGGGCTTTCATTCACTGGAATCTAGAAGGATGAGAGGGGATCTTATAGAAACATATAAAAGTCTAACGGGATTGGACTGGGTAGATGCAGGAAAAATGTTCCCGATGTTGGGGGAATCCAGAACCAGGGGTCACAGTTTAAGAATTAGGGGTGGACCATTTACGACTGAGTTCAGGAAAATCTTTTTCACCCAGAGAATTGTGACTCTGTGGAATTCTCTGCCACTGAAGCCAATGGAGGCCAATTCACTGCATGTTTTCAAGAGAGAGTTAGATTTGACTCTTAGGACTAACAGAATCAAGGGATATGGGGAAAAAGCAAGAATGGGGTACTGATTTTGGATGATCAGCCATGACCATATTGAACGGTGGTGCTGAATCGAAGGGCTAATCCTGCACCTATTTTCTATGTTTCTATGTCTGTATAAGGTGAGTCCACACCTCGAGGAATACCTAAATCTTCCCAGAGTTTCTGATAGGGCTTGACAGGATAGATTCAGTGAGGATATTTCTGCTGGTTGGAACTCAAGGCACGGGCAGGAATAAAGTGTGTTCAATTATCAATGGTGAACGGAATCAGGAACGGGGAACTGATTTTGGACGATCAGCCATGATCACATTGAATGGCGGTGCTGGCTCGATGGGCTGATTGACCGACTCCTGCACCTATTGTCTATGTTTCGCTGGTTACTACTGGGATGAGATGGGATTTCTTCTCCTCGAAGGTTGTGAATCTTTGTAACTCCCTACCCAGTAGCATTGTGTTTGTAGAGCCATGAGATGGGGATAATAGCCCTGTCCCACTGCATGAGTTCATTCAAGTGCTCTCCCGAGTTTAAAACAAAATAAAACTCGTGGTAAGCACGTACAATGAACGTAGCGGGTACGTCGGAGCTCGGGGACGTCTCTTAGCGGCTCGTAACGCTAACGGCAGGTACTCGGGAAACGCGGTAAGCTCGGGAAGACAAGGGAAGATTTTTCAACATGCAGAAAAATGTCCACGAGAGCCCCGAGTACCTACGAGTAGCCATTACCGTAAATCTCCAAGTTCGAATCAGGGCAAACTCGGGTGAACTCTTTGAATGAACTCGTACAGTGGGACAGGGTCTTTTAGGCTGAGATCAGGAGAATCAAAGTTCATCAGGCAGGATCACCTTGAGGCCACCTAACAGCCCAGCTGTGATCATGTATGAAAAGCCTAATCCTCATGGCGGCTGGAGTTCAAGGTGCACATGGCCTTCTGCGCCATTTCTTAAGCTCCGTGTGACATTTCTCAGTAAAGAGAAGGCATCGTTGAGGATGTGGAATTGGTTAATGACAAAATCCTGCTATTATGTGCTGTGGTCTCACAAGTCTTCAAACCCGCTTTTAGGATTAGAACGTTTTGGGTTAGAGGAACTGAAGGATTTCAGTCACACCATTTATGGAATGCATGCCAATAATTTTGGTTGTTGCAAAGAATTAATGGCTTGTTCAGTCATAACAACGTCTAATAATGTTGGGTGTATAGTTTTAGCTGACAAATGGAGAATATTTTGTACTTATTCGTTTCGATGTTTTTAACTTATTTACTACTGCTACAATTAATTGTGCAGCCAAAATAAGCTGTCTACACAGACGCTTTTGCCTGGTCTCCCATTTCATTCGAGTTCTCTCTCTGTTATTTATTTGGCAGGCTAATGATGCCTCGGGGAACACCTGGAACTGGCTCTATTTCATCCCTCTGATCGTCATTGGATCTTTCTTCATGCTCAATCTTGTTTTGGGCGTGTTGTCAGGGTGAGTGAACTGCAATTTATAAATCGGCAATTAGCATCATCATTAGAGCCAGCGAATGCAGGAAGGTAACGAGGAAACTCTCGATGACAGGAAGCCCGCTGCTCAGAGCAGATTCAGCGGTGGTTGAGGCTCCGTCTCTCGGTGATACCTTCACGTCGGCGGAGGATGGTGTAAGAGCAGCAGAAAAGGTCCTGTCATCGATCTCATTGGGAGCTCTGATGGGTTGTCACTTGGATGGATGCTCGCTACTTCATGTGTGCCACTGTCTTGATATGCTGTAGCGCGATGCTTGCAATAAACAGCACAATCTGTTTGCAGGACTGTCTTCTGCGATGTTCAGCACAGGTGGCAGCTGTAAAATTCAAATCCCAGTTCATAGAAACATTGAAACATAGACAATAGATGCAGGAATAGGTCATTCAACCCTTCGAGCCAGCATCGCCATTCAATATGATCATGGCTGATCTTTCAAAATCAGTACCCCATTCCTGCTTTCTCCCCATATCCCTTGATTCTATTAACCCTAAGAGCTATATCTAACTCTTTCTTGAATACATCCAGTGAATTGGCCTCCACCGACTTCTAAACGGCACTCAAAACTCCTCTCTGTTTTGGTTGTTTTTTTTAATCGCGTGGATTCATTTTTCAGCCATAACTCAATCTCAGATATTGCCAAAGTCAAAATGACTGAACAATTAATCAGGATGCCGTCATTAGCTTATGTTACGCTTGCGTTTTAAAGCCTTGAAGAACATGAGGAGAAAGACTAAAGGAGGTAAACAATTCCAGCTGTGATGGAAGTCCAAGGGTGGTGCTTTCTTGGACCCACT
Organism: Raja brachyura; assembly: GCA_963514005.1. The sequence goes on along the minus strand of OY740813.1, from coordinate 18,400,828 downwards.
GAAACCGAACATTGCACTGGTTTGGACGAAGGGGTAACTAGTGGGAAGTTGACCAGTGGCCTGTGGGTGAGATGTTGTGACGATGATACCCAGATAGCTGAAAACATTGACCCAAAATGCTGGTAACTCAAAGGGTCAGGCAGCATCTCTGGAAAATAAAGAATTGGTGATGTTTCAGGTAAGACTGGCTGAAGAAGTGTTTGGACAAAAAGTTACCTGTTCTTTTTCTCCCGAGGTACTGTCCGACCTGCTAAGTTACACCAGCATTTTGTATCTATCTTCAGTATAAGCCAGCATCTGCAGTTCCTTCCAACACAAGTTGAAAATATTATGTTGCGTTGTGATTTTCAAATCTTCATAAGTCAGAGGTGCAGAAATTGGCCATTCGGCCCATCGAGCCTGCTACACCATTCAATCATGGGTGATCTATCTTTCCCTCTCAACCCCATTCTCCAGCCTTCTCCCCGTAACCTCGGATACCCGGAATAATTAAAACATTGATTAAACCTAAGGTAAATTTTAGTCTTGCTTGGCGAATAAGAATGCAGTGAATCCAGTCACTGGAGTATGCTTGACCACATTTCTGTACTCTCATAACTCTAAGTCAAAAGATTATGGATCCTAGTCCCAGTCCAGACATTGGAGCACAACCATCAGGCTGACTATAATGCAGTAACAATCATAATCATATTCATACTTTATTAGCCAAGTATGTTTTGCAACATACGAGGAATTTCATTTGTCATACATCCATACCAATAAAAAGCCACAGAACACACAAGGAAGTAGTTGCATTGACCGAGATGGTGTATTTTGGATAAGATGTTCCAAGGGGGATCTGCTTGCTACTTCAAGGAGATTTGGAAGATCACATGGTGCTGTTTCAAAGGAAAAAACACTGAACACTTTCCTGGTTAGTATTTGACACTTGCTCTGAACCACCAGAACAGATTATGTGTTTATACAATCTGCTGGAGAAACACGGTGGGTCAGGCGGCGTCTGTGGAGGGAAACGGACAGTCAATGTTACAGGGTCAGGACCCTTCATTCCCCTCCACAGATGCTGCTCGACCTGCTGAGTTCTTGCAGCAGTTTGCTCGTTGCTCCAGATTCCAGCATCTGCTGACTTTTGTATCTCCATCCCATCTGCTTATGTTCTCCTTGCCATTACATTGTTGGAGCTCCTTGACTTGGTTGCCATGTTTCCTATGTTATACCCTAAAAGTACCTGGGCTATAAATTTATTTTAGACATACGAGAAAGGATGTGAAGAGCTTTCCATAAAAGCAGAGCAACCTCGATGTAATGAGCATTGTTAAATTTCCGACATAGCCCAGTCTTATCACACATCCAGCGAGATGTGGAATGGAATGGAATACTTCAATGTCACATGTGACGAGGCACAGCAAAATTCTTTGCTGCATACCCAAGGTATACAAATAGCAGCCACCCACAGTGCAGACAAATTTACACAGCACGCCGGCTACTCTTTTGTTCATCCCCTTCTCCCCCCCCCCCCCCCCCCCCACATCGGTTCCCCCACGCCAGGCCCCCATTAACCATCGTTCTCCCCCTCCCTCTCACGGCGGTCCCCCACGCCTCATCGACCGGCGATCGCGGGTCCACCTGCGAAGTTAGGTAAATTGAATTGAATTTATTTGTCATTCAGACCTTTCGGTCTGAACGTAATTTTGTTGCTCTGCAGTCATACATATAATTAAAAAATGACAGAAACACAAAATAAACACAATTTTATCATCCACCACAGTGAGTTCACCAAACACCTCCTCACTGTGATGGAAGGCAAAGTCTTAAAGTCTCTGAATGATGGGTCAACTTTTAAATTGGGTGTTTTATGAAGGGTGCTCAAATTATCCACAGACACTTGCACTGTGAAGCCTTTCTTCCCATTTTATTCGGTGTGTTTTTTCACCAGGGAGGAAGCAAGTAAATCTACCAAAACAGTTTTGTCTTAACATTTGGGTGAATGAGCTATTATTTCCTCACAACAGGATGCTGCCAGGACTTTCCTCACATGCCAATGGGGATCAAGCAGAAATTCTTACTCACTGGCCACTGTAAATGTGTAAGTTATGTTTGGCAAACAAGATGTCGAGCATTCCCACAACAGGCATTGTTTTTAATTTCCAAACGGCAGAACTAAAAAAGCTCTAATGCCTTCATTTTAGACATTAAAAAACATCACACCTGCGTGAAAATTACAGATCAGGAGCGGGCAAAAAGGACGTGAAATATATTACAGCCCCTGAAGCATTTATCCTTGAAAGTAAAACCTTTGTGAAATCAAATCTGGTTCAACAGCCATGAACCAATGAATAGTTAATCCATCCCTTCTATCCGATGTTGATTTTTTCAAGCCATTTGTAACTAAAGTTAATGTGTAATTATATTCGTTTTGCAGCGTTTATTATTGCAGTAATACTGAGAAATATTCTCCTCAGGCGTAAGGATTATAGAACCACTATAAATGGTTAGCCTCTGTGAAAGTTCTCTCTGAAACCACTAGATGTATATTATTATTACATTTCTAAAACGTTACAGTCAAACACCTTATCATTATTTCTAATCGGGTACTGTGGGTCGTATGGCGCTAGTTTCTAGACTATTTCACAATGTGCATCAAATCAGATTATAATAAGACTGTTACCAAGTGACAGAAGAAGTTCATTGCTGAAGAAATGTCCTGGTAAGAAAATCCACTTGCCTTTCATCAGGTCTCCACGCACTGTAACGAGGTGTCTTCAGAAATTGGATCTCCCTATCGTCATGGTCTTGTACTGGGACTCTACAGGTGAATGGCTTTAAGCAAAATTGGTTGGACATCAAAATCTCTTGAACTGAAACATGGAGTGTTCTGATGCTCTAGACTCCCAGGCCTCCATTTTGATGCCCACCAACCCACAAACAAAGTAGTCAACACAATTTTCACTGACCCGTATGTGGAATGCATAGTTTTGGAATTTTCTTAGGTGGAATTAAGGACGGAAGATTACATCTGGAAGCATCTTTTAAATTTGATTCACTCAGAATTTAATTTAATACATAATTTCTAATGAAGGGTTTTTAATATTGCCATATTCATAATCTAACCGATGTGCATATTTATTTTCATATTAATGTGTGGGGACTTGTTATCCATTGCCAATCTATAAAACAGATACCACAAGTTGAATTTATAGAAAAATCTCACACATTGGATGAAGTCCCTAAATATTTCACAGTTGCAAAGGAAGGAAATGTATGACAACCCCGAAAAAGAGATTGGATTCCCATACCTAATCATGGACTGTCTCTTGCAATAATCAAATGTTGCTACCATTATCTAGTGTCAGAGGAGTCAAAACAAGGTATTCCTTGTGATAGTGGCGGTTATGGTGCGGACGAGATTTAGGATGGTGTTGCCAGGCTGTCGAATTATAATTGTGCAAAGAAAATGTCTCGTTTGAAATTGTTATCCTTGGAGCAACGAGGGAAATTTGACCGAGGTCTGTAATATTGCAGGAGAAATGGAATAACCTATTTGCTTCAACACCAAGGACAATAATGAAAGATAAAAAATTTAATTCATCGGAAACTGATTATCAAAGTATTGAAGAAAAATGTATGCACCCGGTGAATTTGTTTAGCTTAAAGATACAGTTTGGAAGCAGGCACTTTGGTCCAACAAGTCCATGCTGCTACCTGTTCACACTTGTTCCACGTTATCCCACTTCCTCATCCACATCTGCAACTGGGGAGATGGGGGGGACACCAATTAACCAACAAACCTGTCCAATCAAAAACCTATCTTTCTATATAAGAATATTTATACTTCACTGCCTATCAAAAATACTTTAAAAGGCATGAAAAGTACCTATTCACCTGCACGCTGATGGGCAAAACCAATGCCTGTCAATGCCATTCATCATCGTTGAAAACATTAGCGAGGCAGTGGTGCTGTTTTCCAACGGGAACGGTGACAGACACATCTCTGTCCTCCATTTCCTGCGGACTTCCGCCGCTGGAAGTATAGGATTTTAGGTGTGTGTGTGCTTTATCATCAAACCTTACAATGCTATGTACGACAGTGATCGCAACTTCTACTGAAGAATGTGGCCAGTGGTTAATAGAGCAATTCTGTGCAACTGAAGGTCGCCGGCATCTTATGTTACGGCACTACAAAGTGTTCCCACGCAACCACCACCGTTCAATAACAAACAGGTTTCCAACTCAGGAAAGAACTGCAGATGCAGTTTTTTGGAAGGAGAGAACTGCAGATGCTGGTTTAAATCAAAGGTAGACACAAAATACTGGAGTAACTCAGCGGGACAGGCAGCATCTCTAGAGAGAAGGAGGTCGAGACCCTTCTTCAGTAACTCAGGAGGACTGACTCAGATAGGGGACCCAAGACCTGCATGTCTCCAATGACGCTTACACACAGCATTTCTACAGATGTAGCATATAAGCGTACTGTTGGGTTGCATCTCAGACTGGTTTGGGAACAGCTCTGCCCAAGAGCGCAAGAAATTGCAGATAGTTGTCGACGCAGCCCAGTCCATCACACAGACCAGACTCTGCCCCATTCATTCCAGTTGCGCTTGATGATACCTCGGAAAAGCAACTAACACAATCAAAAACTAGTCATTCCTCCTTCACCCTGCTCCCATTGGACAGATGATGCATGAGCTTGAAAGCATGCACCACCAGACTCGGGAACAGCTTCTTCCCATCTATTATCAAGCTTCTGAATGGTCCTTCGATAAGATCTTGTATTGTCTGATTCAACGTTACCCGCGGACATTTGACATTGTCCACGGATTTGGTGCACCACAATGCTGAGAGCTAGGCTCCCCACTTAGTGTCTTCCCCTTTGCTCTATCTATTGTACATAAGTGTGTCTCGATTGTGTCTATGCATAGTATACCTGATCTGATTGGGTACCATGCAAAACAAAGCTTTTTGCTGTATCTCAGTACATGTGACTATAATAAACGTAAACATAATCTTAGTGACCACACCAGTAACAAGGTATGGTAACAAAATAGAAGCATGTTGATGAGTACAGTGGTGCAACGGTAGAGTTGCTGCCTTACAGCACCACAGAACGGAGTTCAATTACAGGTGCTATCTGTACGGAGTTTGTATGTTCTTCCTGTGACCGCGTGGGTTGTCTCCGGGTGCTCCGGTTTCCTCCCACACTTAAAAGGCATACAGGTTTGAAGGTTAATTGGCTTCGGTAATATTGTAAATTGTCCCTAGTGTGTCGGATAGTGCTAGTTAGTGTACGGGGTGATGCTGGACGCTGCACCGTGCCCTCCATGCTGCTGATGAGTTGCCAAACCAGACATGCACCTGACTGGGAAAACCAGGGAAGCTCCCTGCACACCGAGCCAAAATCTGAATGGCAATATGTAGCCTTCAGCAAAACATTTTAAAAGTAGGGGATCAGAAATAAACCTCAAATCCCTCAAGGTTCTTTCTGAATCAGAAACATTTATCAGTTAATCTTCTATATTGAAACATATGATTCAATGTTAGTGCAGTCGAGGGGAAGTTGACGTCAATGTAAAAATCTACTTTAATCGCTTGCCTGAGATTTAACTGAGGTTTATCAAGCCACAGGTCCCCTGTGTCTGATGTTTGCAATGAATGTTACTGGGGAAAGGTCCACTGGGGGCTGAGAACATCCTGCGAAGCTCTCTGGCAGAGGTTTGCTGCAGTGACCAATTGCCCAGTGCCTACACAATGGCGTCAAGGTGACGATGAGATTCTGGCTTTTCATTAAGTGCTTCCTTCCGTTTACATATTGTCAACAGCTTAGCAAATTACCAATATTGTGGATTTCTCAGGCCACTTTAAGTAAAGCTCCTTTGTTCAAATCCATTTCCTCCTTTGGCCAGCCGGGAATGAGAGCCGCTTAGGGTCATTTTTGTTTGATAGTTCTTTCTCGAGAATGTTCTTTATCACTGAGAAAGTGAGATAAGGTTGGATCAGTCACATGCTGAAATGTTTCAGCACTGTCAGCGCTCTGGTCTCTTGGCTGGAGATGTGCCCTGGTTCAAAATGCCAAGTGATCCGTGGCACACCCTGAAGACTGGTGAACCCGAACTGCCAACGCTGGCAAAGGGGGCGGCGGGCAGTAGCAGCTGTGTAGGAAGGAACTGCAATGTCAAGTCACACAAGTCAAGTCACTTTTATTTCTATAGCACATTTAAAAAAACAACTCTCGTTGACCAAAGTGCTTCACATTGGTGGAGGTACTAACGCTATACAACAGTGGTTCATAGATTAAGTACATACATAGATACATACACATAGCCCTCCCTCAGAGGACGTCAACAAAGTAAAGATGAGTTTTAAGTCTCGACTTAAAAGAGTCGATGGAGGGGGCAGTTCTGATGGGAAGAGGGATGCTGTTCCACAGTCTAGGAGCTGCAACCGCAAAGGTTCGGTCGCCCCTGAGTTTAAGCCTAGACCGCGGGATGTTCAGTAACCCCAAGTCGGCCGATCTGAGGGACCTGGAGGTGGTGTGGTGGGAAAGCAGACTGTTGATGTAGGTGGGGGCAAGCCCGTTAAGGGCTTTGTAAACATAAAGAAGGAAGGCTTATCCAGCAAGACTGTCACTGGACGAAGGTGAGGAGGACTCTGGTGAGGACCTTCCCTATGGCAGTCAGTAAGTGAGACTCTGTGCTTACATAAAACAGATTTGTCTCCTTTCTTTAAAATATTTTAAATTATGGTCGCCTGACATGTGCTTCTTTTTGTCGGTGAATTTGTGATTTAATTTCCTCTCCTCTGGGTTTGAGCACTTCATCATCGATATCCGAGGTTTTGCATTTTCTCAGTTGACTTTTCTACTTGTTAGCTTGAGGTACTGGTGAAGCTAGATTGTATAGGTTGCTGCAGAATTAAATAGAGGACACTCATGTTAGAAACATAGAAACATAGAAATTAGGTGCAGGAGTAGGCCATTCGGCCCTTTGAGCCTGCACCGCCATTCAATATGATCATGGCTGATCATCCAACTCAGCATCCCGTACCTGCCTTCTCTCCATACCCTCTGATCCCCTTAGCCACAAGGGCCACATCTAACTCCCTCTTAAATATAGCCAATGAACTGGCCTCAACTACCCTCTGTGGCAGAGAGTTCCAGAGACCCACCACTCTCTGTGTGAAAAAATTCCTTCTCATCTCGGTCCTAAAGGATTTCCCCCTTATCCTTAAGCTGTGATCCCTTGTCCTGGACCTCCCCAACATCGGGAACAATCTTCCTGGATCAAGCCTGTCCAACCCCTTAAGAATTTTGTAAGTTTCTATAAGATCCCCTCTCAATCTCCTAAATTCTAGAAAGTATAAACCGAGTCTATGCAGTCTTTGTTCATAAGACAGTCCTGACATCCCAGGAATCAGTCTGGTGAACCTTCTCTGCACTCCCTCTATGGCAATAATGTCCTTCCTCAGATTTGGAGACCAGAACTGTACGCAATACTCCAGGTGTGGCCTCACCAAGACCCTATACAACTGGGATCTTGGTTAGGAACTGGGGACCTGGTTAGGAACTATCTCATTCCATACACCCACCACCCTTTGTGCAAAAAACAATTGCCCTTCAGGTACCTATTAAATCTTTCCCCGTTCACCTTAAACTTATATTTTCTGGTTCTCGATTCCCCTACACTTGTCAAAAGACTCTGTGCATTTACCCTATCTATTCCTCATGATCTTGTACACCTCTTGTACAAGATGACCCTCCTCCCCATCCTGTGCTCTAAGTCCTAGCCTGTTCAACCTCTCCCTAAAGCTCAGGCCCTCGAGACCTGGCAACATCCCCATAAATCTTCTCTGCACCCTTTCCAGCTTGATAACATCTTTCCTACACATGGTGACCAAAAGAACAGATGCCTGACCATCGCATTCCTAAAAGCAAAACTTACCCTAAAACCTCTGCCTTTCCTCTTCTGGTGTTACCCTTGAAAGAGGGGGATCCCACCATTCGGAAATACTTCCAAACTTTCATGGATTTCTTCAATCTGACAAAACGTCAGCGTCTGAAATTTTAGAAGAGATTGAGCAGGATTATTTGTGTTCCCTTGTCTCACTTCCATGCCACTGTCCATTCTGATGATGTCTGGACATTGGGACCTGTGCCTCTTACAATTCACAGCTAGGTGCAGCTGGGTGGTCCTGTATCTTGAGATTGCAGGAGTCTCCAGCTACATATTATGTACATTGTGCCAATATCCCCTACCACTCAAACCAGGGCAAGCCCTCTTTGGACCATATCAATAGACAAAGGCAAGGCAGATCTTGGGCATCTTTCCCTTCATAAATGGCATGTCCCTGTAAAAATGTCCATAAATGGCATATCCCTGTAAATTGGCTCACAGAAATAGTCAGAGGATATTAAACGGTAACATTTTAAACCAATATTTGAGTTTAGAAGATAATTATTATAATTTAATCCCAATTTGGAGGGACGTTGAGGGGGGGGGGGGGGGAGGGAGTGACTGCGGATGCCTTTTATAAACAGGGAGCTTCAATCATATTGGCAGAAATATGTAACGATTTTGTGCAAACTGACAAAAAGTCAATGTCTTAGCTGTGAATGTTGATCATTTGATGCAGTTCCAATGTGTTCTATAAGCTCATCTGTACAAAAATACTGAGGAGCTTTGCAAGGCTTTGCTAATCGTTGCTCACGTGAGAAAAACTGCCAACACATTATGAAAAATTCATAAGACTTCAAAATTACATTCCTAACGTGCAACGCAAAACAATTATTCCAGCATCTCCCCCGATGCACTGAGTCACAATGCATTTCACACTAGACGAGTGAAGAGACACCCTTCGCAAATAGTCACGTTTGACATACAGAGTAACCAGCTTGTTGAACACCTTATTCCAGCTTCAGTTTGAAAACTGTGTAAAACCATATTTTCGTAATATGGACATGATTTATTTGATTGTTTTTGTGATTTGCCACAAGCGTTTGTGTGCGTAGTATTTACATTTGATTACAAAATATTGCCCACTTATTCTTTGCTGGTCTGGGATTACAACCTGCAGGAATAATTGTGACTGTGCCTGTGACACTGTGAGCATTGGTGCTTCTGCACCCCAGGAAGTGACTGGAGACTTAGAGGTAGAGAATTACTGGGACATTATCTTTGCTTCAAGCGTCATTTCACCATTCATAATGTGCAGGCATTGTTGGAAAAGCCAGCCTTTATTTCCCATCTCTAGCTCTGCAGGGACTCAATGATTTGTTTGACCATTTCCAAGGGAGGATTGAAAGTTATGTACTGACTAAACCAGGTCAACGTTGCAGGTTTAGTTCCCGTACATTTTTTCCCCCCACAGTTGGGTAGTTTTATGGTCAGCATCACTCACATCAGAGATTTACCCCAGAGTTCTTTGATATCTTGAATTTAAATGTGTTAATCTCGGTGGTGGAGTTTGAGGCCCTATCTCTGGATCAAAGGTGTAAGAAGGAACTGCAGATGCTGGTTTACACCAAAGACAGGCACAAAATGCTGGAGTAGCTCAGCGGGACAGGCAGCATCTCTGGACAGGAGGAATGGGTGATGTTTTGGGTCGAGACCCTTCTTCAGACTGAAGAGTCTCAGCTCGAAACATCACCCACTCCTATCCAGAGATGCTGCCTGAGCCACTGAGATACTCCAACATTTTGTGTCTATCTTCTGAATCAAAGGGATAGGTTTCTAATTTAATGGCTAATCTATTTCACACAGATTACAAATAAAGGTTCCACCTACCAGGAAACATAAGAAACTGCAGATGCCAGAATCTAGAGCAAAAAAGAGAGTGCTGGAGGAACTCAGTGGGTTTTGTTCCGTGGAGTCTTTCAGGCCATTGACTTAGTTTGTTACTTATTAAAAGGAACTGGGGAAAACTGGTTTAGAGACCTTAAGAGTTGACAGCAGCATCTAAAACAGTGCCAGGCCTTTTGAGTCCAATGACCATTTGACCATAAGACGACGGAGTAGAATATGGCCATTCAGCCCATTGAGACTGCTCCGCCACTCAATTAAGCTTGATCTACTTTTCCCACTCAACCCCATTCTCCTGCTTTCTCCTCATAACCTTTGATGCTCTTACTAGTCAAGTACCTATCAATCTCTGCTTTAAAAATACCAATGCCTTGGCCTCCACAGCCGTCTGTGGCAGATTCAGCACCCTAGACTCTCCCGCTACTGGTAACATCCCCTTTACTCTAGGCCTTTCATTATTCTGTAGGTTTCAATGAGATTCCCCTCTCATGTTTCTAAACTCCAGCGAGTACAGGCCCAGAGCTACCATATGCTCCTCATGTGTTAACCCAGTCATCCCCAGGATCATTCTGGTAATCCTCATTTGGACTCTCTTCAACTCCAGCACATTCCTCCTCAGATATGGGACCCAAAACAGCTCGCAATATTCCAAATGGTTCTGAATATGCAACAATGATGCAACAGAGTGTGTAATTAGACCCTGTGACAGCCATCATGTCATTGAATGGAGAGGTTGGGTGTTTATCAACTTTACAGTGTCTTAACCTGCAGGTGGAGTCAATTAATCTCAATGTACCAGTAGGTCTGCTCTGGACTCTAGTTGTTTGTCGTTTCAAGTGACAATTGCAGTGAGAGAGCACTCTGTGTGTGTCGCTTCCCATTGTGGTCACGTGGCCTGACATTGCTCTGTGTCAACTTCCAAGGAGCTGTTCTTCTTGAGCACGATATGGAGGTTTAGCAGTTCCGTGAAGTCTGTCAGCTTAATTTTCTCTGGCTGACACAAACACATTTTTGATTGATCATGTCATTGAAAGTTCCCCAGCCGAGAAATCTCCACCATCTGGCAATGCAGATTGTAAGATCAGATGCTGCCAGTTTAAGTCACAAGTGTCATAATGATCGAGTCACAAACGTTATGAACCAATGGAAGCAGGTCCTTCGGCCCAACTCGTATATGTCGACCAAGAGGCCTATCTGTGCTAGTGCCATCTGCCTGCACTTGGCTCACATCCCTCCAAACCTTTCCTATCTATGTGCATGTCCAAATATCTTTTAAACTTTGTAATTGCACCCACACCTGAAGCTTCATTGGCAGCTTGTTCCATATACCCTCCACCCTCTGTGTAGAAAAATGTTGCTCCTCAGGTCCCTTCTAAATCTTTACTCCATATAACCATATAACCATATAACAAATACAGCACGGAAACAGGCCTTCTCGGCCCTTCCAGTCCATGCCGACCATTTATTTTCCCCTAGTCCCATCTACCTGCACTCAGACCATACCCCTCCATTCCCTTCCCGTCCATATACCTATCCACTTTACTTTTAAATGTTAAAGTCGATCCTGCCTCCACCACTTCTGCAGGAAGATCATTCCACACAGCCACCACCAGGAGTAAAGAAGTTCCCCCTCATGTTACCCCTAAACTTCTGTCCCTTAATTCTCATGTCATGCCCTCTTGTTTGAATCTTCCCTACCCTCAATGGGAAAAGCTTATCCACCTCAACTCTGTCTATCCCTTTCATCATTTTAAAGACCTCAATCAAATCCCCCCTTAACCTTCTGTGCTCCAAAGAAGGTTACTCTCTCACTGTAAACCTCTATTTTAGACTCCCTTACCCTAGGAAACATGACTGTGACCATCTCCTTGTCTACACACCGCATGATTTTATACATCTCAACCACTTATGCTCCAGGGGGAAGAAAATTCCCACTCCAGCGTGCCAGGCTCAAGCACTCCTGTCCCAGTCACATCTTCATGAATCTTTTCTTCCCCCTTTCCAGCCTTAACGATATCTAAGGCGAGCTGAACTTCACAATAGTCACAAGTGTGGTGTCAATAATTTGTACAGTTGCAATCTGATGTCCCCAATTCTGATAAATGAAGGCAAGCGTGCCAAACGCCTTTCTCACCGACCTGTCCACCTGTATTGAAGGCAGACACAAAAAGCTGGAGTAACTCAGCGGGACAGGCAACATCTCTGGAGAGAAAGAATGGGTGACATTTCTTGAGACTCAAGGTATGTCCGCCTGTATCACCACTTTCAGGGAATTGTGTAATTGCATCCTAAGGTCTCTGTTCTACCATAATCTCCTGTCGTAGACCGTTTAAGCCCTGCCCTGGTTTTTGATTTTCAGAATCGATCCTTCCTCGGGCGAGCACATGATTTGAAAGTGTTTTGTTACATCCGCTGTTGCTGTCATTTCAGGCGGTGGAGGTCAGGGGTTTACGGTGTCTTACTGAAGATACGTTGGTGGGTTCCTGCAGGTCATGCGGTGGAGGGCACTCACGGTGTGGAGTGCATGTTTAAGGTGGTGAATGGAATGGCCAACAGGTGAATGCCTTTCTCCCTCTGGTAGTGAGCGGCTACCTGCGTGTCATTAGCTGGGCAGTCAGCACAGCGAGACACCTCGTTATCCTTTTGATGGAGGGAAGAGTAATTGAGCACGGTGCCAGCACGAGGCAGCAGCTTGTCGAAGCCCAGCTAAATACATGCTGGGTTTGAACTGAGCACTTGGGCTTGACATAACCAGAAAATGAGCAGAATACTCAGTTTGAATTTCCCATCATGTCGCGCCTGATCTACACATTTTCATAAAGCCTATCTGATAAAGGGAGCAGTGTTGATTGATGAAGCAGACAAAGGATGCAGCTCCCCGCCCGGTGGGCTAATCCTTTAATCTCTTCACACTTGTTTAGCACCCATTTCCACAGCCATCTGTTTCACACTTCTGATGTTGTTACCATGCCAGCAGTAATAGTAGAAGGTATGGGTGAGATACTGCTGTGATATTGCCTGCTCTTGTCACCGACATCAGACTGGGAAAGCTCCAAGGCCGAGAGTCATAGAGTTGTAGAGCACTGAAACAGGCCCTTTGGTTCATGCCGACATGTCACCCACCTACGGTGCCCTCATCTAATACCATGCCTTGATGATTTAAGTGCCTTTCTAAATGGCTCTTGGATGTGGTGATTATAGACAATTGCCAATAGGTGCAGGAATAGGCCATTCGGCCCTTCGAGCCAGCACCGCCATTCAATGTGATCATGGCTGATCATCCCCAATCAGTACCCTGTTCCTGCCTTCTCCCCATATCCCCCGACTCCGCTATTTTTTAGAGCCCCATCTAGCTCTCGCTTGAAAACATCCAGAGAACCTGCCTCCACCGCCCTCTGAGGCAGAGAATTCCACAGATTGTATCAGTCTCCACCACCTCTTCCACATTCCAGATATCAACCATTCACTGGGGGGGGGGGGGAATATTGCCCCTCAGATCCCCTTTGAAACTGCTTCCTTTCACCTCAAACCCACACCTTTGCATGAGGAGTTTTGCTTACCACAAGACAGAGTGTTTTCATGCTACAGGATTCATCAGGAGGCAGACGTTGTGAATCACTCGCTCCTCTTATGGTGGGTCCGAGTCACAGTACAAGGTGTGTTGTTTAATATTTACATGCTCCTGGTATTGGCTGGGTTAACGATCATGCATTCCTGATGTTGAAACAATTGATGTGCAGAAAGGAACTGCAGATCCTGGTTTAAACTGAAGATGGACACAAAAAGCTGGAGTAACTCAGTGGGACAGGCAGCATCTCTGGAGTGAAGGAATGGGTGACATTTAGGGTCAAGACCCTTCTTCAGTCTGAAGTGAAACGTCACCCATTCCTTTGCTCTAGAGATGCTGCCTGTCCCACTGAGTTGCTCCAGCTTTTTGTGTCTAAGTTCAATTGAAACAATTAATGCTGGCCCTCTCCAAGTTGGACAGACCACACACTCGTAATGGAATTGATACGCCCAATACCAGACCCTGGCAACAAATAGTCCATTCTAGACTCTGCCATGGTAGATTCCTGGGTAGACGGAAAAAAAGACTCAAGAAATTACTCAAGCTCTTGGTAAGCAAGCAACATTCATGCATTAGTTTCAGAATGGTTCCTTGGAGTTTCCACAGTCTTTTGTAACAATGGGCTGCAGTCTTGGCATTGGACGTGTTGCATTGAATCACTCTTGGTGTTGGACAGTTGATTCATTCCTGTGTTGGACAGGTTCAAGTTTACCCTGCAGGTGAGGCTGTATTTGTGCAGTCTGGGATCCCTCATCAGTTCTGTTGAAGGGTCTTCACCCTAATGCCTCAACTGTTTCTCCTTCCACACATTGTTGCCTGACCTGCTGAATGTTTTTCTGTCTTTATTTGAGTTTTCCAGATTTGCAGACTTTCTTATTTTCATTTAATGTTCACCCTGTGTTGATTAATGAATTAATATTGACCCACCCAGTCCTGCTAGTGGAAGAGTTAATATTGGCCCTTTCCTGATGTAGAAGTGGTTAGCATTGATTTGGTCCTGAAGTTACAGGGATTAGCATTGACTCTGTCATGATGTTGAACATGTTAATGTAAAGTATCTCCTGATGTTGGACAGGCTAATGGCGAGCTTGTCCTAATGGACAATGAATGGCTTCATTTTTGATCCTCTTGCTTTGCTGAATGGGTTAATGTTGACTTTCTCCTGTTGCTGGATGGGTTAATAGTGACCTCCCGTGCCATTAAATGGGTGAAGTGTAGGAAGGAACTGCAGATGCTGGTTTAAACGGAAGATAGACACAAAAAGCTGGGGTAACTCAGCGGGACAGACAGCATCTCTGCAGAAAAGGAACAGGTGATGTTTCAGGTCTTAGACCTTTCTTCAGACTGAGAGTCAGGGGAGAGGGAAACGAGAGATATAGAAACATAGAAACATAGAAAATAGATGCAGGAGTAGGCCATTCGGCCCTTGGAACCTGCACCGCCATTCAATATGATCACGGCTGATCATCCAACTCAGTATCCCGTACCTGCCCTCTCTCCATACTCCCTGATCCCTTTAGCCACAAGGGCCACATCTAACTCCTTAAATATAGCCAATGAACTGGCCTCAACTATCTTCTGTGGCAGAGAATTCCACAGATTCATCACTCTCTGTGTGAAAAATGTTTTACTCATCTTGGTCCTAAAGGACTTCCCCCTTATTCTTAAAATGCGACCCCTTGTTCTGGACTTCCCTAACATCGGGAACAATCTTCCTGCATCTAGCCTGTCCAACCCCTTAAGAATTTTGTTAATTTCTATAAGATCCCCCCTCAATCTTCTAAATTCTAGCGAGTACAAGCCGAGTCCATCCAGTCTTTCTTCATATGAAAGTCCTGCCATCCCAGGAATCAGTCTGGTGAACCTTCTCTGTACTCCCTCTATGGCAAGAATGTATTTCCTCAGATTAGGAGACAAAAACTGTACACAATACTCCAGGTGTGGTCTCACCAAGGCCCTGTACAACTGCAATAGACACTCCCTGCTCTTGTACTCAAATCCTTTTGTTATAAATGCTAACATACCATTTGCTTTCTTCACAGCCTGCTGCACCTGCATGCCTACTTTCAATGACTGGTGTACCATGACACCCAGGTCTCGTTGCATCTCCCCTTTTCCTAATCGGCCACCATTCAGATAATAGTCTACACTCCTGTTTTTGCCACCAAAGTGGATAACCTCACATTTATCCACATTATACTGCATCTACCATGCATTTGCCCACTCACCCAACCTATCCAAGTCACCTTGCAGCCTCCTAGCATCCAAGCGAATGGTATGTTAGCATTCATAACAAAAGGGAGAAGTCTGTTAGGACTAAGATGAGAAAATCATTTTTCACACAGAGAGTCGTGAATCTGTGGAATTCTCTGCCACAGAAGGTAGTTGAGGCCAGTTCGTTGGCTATATTTAACAGGGAGTTAGATGTGGCCCTTGTGGCTAAAGGGATCGGGGGTATGGAGAGAAGGCAGGTACAGGATAACTGAGTTGGATGATCAGCCATGATCATATTGAATGGCGGTGCAGGATCGAAGGGCCGAATGGCCTACTCCTGCACCTATTTTCTCCGTATCTATATTTCTATATAATAATTCGATGATAAACTGATGTACAGGAGGGCAGAGAACAATTTTCACGCAGATTGGCACATAAGTAGGACCGCATGGACAGCTCTTTCAAATCAAAGTTAAAAAAATATTTTTGAAAGATTTAATCAAAGGAAGACTATGTAGGCAACGCTTCTGTAGCTTTGTGGGCACCAGCTCCATTTTGCTTCAGATCAGCAAACATCTTTCTTTCAAAGGTAATCAAGAAAACGTTGGTGTATGTATAGACAGCTGCAGAGAACTCTCTTGCATTGGTGGCTTGACAGAGTTCCCCTGACAACTTCCCTACAAACTGTGCGCTCGTGCATGGAATATCAATGTTTCATATATTGGAACTTATTTATCAAACTAAACCAAGATTACGGCACGTCCCTCTGCCAAACCAGACCACAGCGAGTTTCTGCATTGACACGGGACTTGGGCCCTAAGAGAGAAAAGTCATTACTGGCAAAGAGCCTCACAAATTAGTTACAATTCGCTTCTTCGACTTACAGAAGAAGATGAAATGGATTTAAACCTCACAGAATTCAAGTTAAACTGAAGAGATGTTCTTACATTTTATTTCGCCGGTACCTCTGTGTTTCGGTTTATAAGGGAAATGATAATGCAAGAGGCAGGTGCAGATGACTGGATTACCAGGGTCAGAATTAAGACAATGGATTGGCTGCAGTGTTGAAACAATGAGATATTATTATTTATCTAATTAAAATTTAATAGTTGAGCTCTTTGGTGTCTCATCCTCATTACCCCCTACGTATAAATATGAATAAGAATCATGGATAAGCTTTGAGCTCTGTCTGCACTGAGGCAGCTAAGTTTGGCCATGAGTGGAGGAACCCCAATCACCCTTGTTAAGGGGACAGGAATGACAGATTAGCAGCCTTCCTGCTACTGAAGGCCAGATCCTGGCCCACCCCCAATACTGATGTGACCAGGTCTGAGTTGAACTCCCATGCTCAGTAGAATTCATGCCTCGTGTAGCTGGATCATGTTGGCCGGTGTGGGCAAGTTGGGCCAAAGGGCCTGTTTTCACATTGTATCACTCTATGGCTCTAACTGTCAGAAAAGATGATCACATCTAGGGGATCAGAGGGTATGGAGAGAAGGCAGGTACGGGATACTGAGTTGGATGATCAGCCATGATCATATTGAATGGCGGTGCAGGCTCGAAGGGCCGAATGGCCTCCTCCTGCACCTAATTTCTATGTTTCTATGTTTCTACATGGGTATTGTGGGTGACCAGTATCGAGCAGCTGATCCCCAGATACTCCATCCCCCCCCAACACCGCCCCCCCAACCACTACCCCTCCCCCCCTCCCCCAAACACAATGCAGCAACTTCAGGGGAACGGCGATGAAATACATGGAAGTGCAGATATGGTTACGATGATCAGAGTTATGGAGCCATCCAGACAGGAAGGCTCCAGAGTGACAGTAGAATCATATTTGCCAGGCAAGGTGTGAGTACCAGTCGACAGGCATAATTTAAGTAATCTTTAAAAAAGATGTTTAACTATTTGATGAATGTTTAAACCATTTAACGGTATTGGATCCTCTAGAGTTAGACTTTCTGACTGGTTTGTCCCGACTGGCTGATCTGAGTGCGTTTACTGTAAGTGATACAGATACAGGATGTACCTCCTGCGATAAAGGTTTGGCGTGGTTCCACATTGACATCTCTGTAAATGGAGGCAGCCATATCAATAACTGATACAGGCTACTGCTGAAGTAATATCATTACAAAGTGATATCATTACAGTTATTCTCTGGGTTTTTAATTCTTCTTCGTTGATTGCAAATAAGTTTAGGATGTGAATGGTCTAGGACATGAAGCCTGGGCCTATGATGGCTAGCGAATGATCTGGTGAGGTATAAACTTACTTAACCTCACCCTCAGCAATCTACTTGTTGCATTCACTTGGCAATTTTGGTGGCAAGTACTGCGCAGTCATCATGAAGACAAAGTCTCATCTACACACTACAAATGTGTGGTGAGACACGCCTATGATAGACAGTGCAACTGACTTGGGTGGGAACTGTAAATCACATGCAGATGCTTGAATTATGAAATAAAAACACAAGAACGAAACAGAGTGAGACCACCCACTTGTTCTCAGATGTCATTAAATGATGAACTTCCTGGAGGGTCACCTTTGATCAGAAGTTTAATTATGCAGTATAATGTGGATAAAATGCAGTGTAATGTGGATAAAATGCAAATGTGGATAAATGTGAGGTTATCCACTTTGGTGGCAAGAACAGGAAGGCAGGGAGTCCAGAACCAGGGTTATTCTTAAACCACAGTTTAAGAATAAGGGGTAAGGCATTTAGAATGGAGGTGAGGAAACACTTTTTCACACAGAGAGTTGTAAGTCTGTGGAGGCCGGTTCTCTGGATACTTTCAAGAGAGAGCTTGATAGTGCTCTTATAACGGAGTCAGGGGATATGGGGAGAAGGCAGGAACAGGGTACCAATTGTGGATGATCAGCCATGATCACATTGAATGGCGGTGCTGGCTCGAAACGCCGAATGGCCTACTCCTGCACCTATTGTCTATGTTTCTATGCTCAAGATTTGTTTTCCAGAAGTAGATACGGAGCTTCCAATTTAGAGGTACAACATTTATCTCAAGCTCATCACATACACCCTTTCTATTGTCAACTGACGGAACACAGTTTCTACTTATCCTGCAAGGCAGAGCAAGTATTATCTATTCAGAATTGGGGTGTAAAGCTAAGTTACTCACGTAAAAGACTTCTCTGAAATTTTTAACTATCTACCACAATCCATAATTAAGTACTTTTCCAAGATGTTCTGGGTCATTTTGTGCTTGGATAAATCTACTACTTCCAATTGGTATTAAAGCATGGCAGGTGCAAGATGGTACTTATCAAATCAAATCAATAAATCAAACAAACTTTATTGTCATGTAGAAATACATCGATATATGCAATTCCAAACGAAATTCCGTTGCATTTGGTTCCCTGTGCAACACGATAATAAACAGATGGATAAAATGGATAAAAGGATAAAATAGACAATGGTGGCAGCCCATTACATGGCATTCAGGAGTCTGATGGCTCGTGGGAAGAAGCTGTTGCAGAACCTTGATGTACTGCGCCTTATGCTGAGATATCCTTTGCCCGAGGGCAGCAGAGTGAACAGTCCGTGATGGAGATGTGTGGGTCCTTTATAATACTGCTGGCCTTAGACACGCAACGTTTGGTCGCAATGTCCCCGATTGAGGGGAGAGAAGTCACGATGATTTTTTAAGCCGTCCTCACCACTCTCTGCACGGACTTCCAGTTGGAGGCTTTACAGTCTTTACAGTATATATTACATTAATATTGCCTTGAGATTGCAAAACCCTTTGAACACTAGATAAGTGTTCTTGGAATCCAGAAACCACAGGATATGGTGATGATTCACACAATTCTTTTTTTTTCTGAATCTGTCTTTTGAATTCATCAATCAAACCTGTGCATCTTTGAATAAATGACTCGGCATCTGCACCATCCACAGAGTACGTCAGGATCTTGGTGGAAAACTCTCCACTAGCCTGAATGAGCACATCTCCAACAACATCCAAGAGTCTTGGGACCAGCCAGAGCAGTTCCTCAGCAGGACAGGCAGCATCTCTGGAGAGAAGAAATGGGTGACGTTTTGGGTCGAGACCCTTCTTCAAACTGGTGGCATAAGGAACCTGTACACCCCCCACCTTCTCCAGTACACCTGCCAACACTTAACCATGTTGGCTCGATCAATAGCATTAACCATGGCTCAAAGGCTTCAGGCACATGGGAGAAACTCCACCTACAGGTTCTCCTTGAAGTCTCATATCATTCTGATCTGGAAGTTTGTTGTTGTTTCTTCATTACTCACTGCCTCTGACACAAGAGGGAGAACCTTTATTCGCTCACAATTAGCTTCTTAAAGACTTATAGGATGGACAATAAACACTGGCAATACCCGCATCTGAAATAATTCATGAATTTTTTTTTTCCTTCTGAACCATGAAAACAAAGTTAAAACTAAAACAAAACGTGTTTCAAGTTGCCAATGTACATCTCTGAGGCAGTGATGACAATCACATAATGAGAGCAGTGACCTTCACATTGGATGCAGAGAGTTGTGGATGCAGTCCAGACCATCACACAAGATGCCCTCTCCTCTCCAGTTGATTCCATTTATACTTCACGCTGGCTCGGGAAAACATATTGAAGGACCACTCACATTCTGGCCATTCTCTCCTCCCTTCCCCCGGCCATGCAGAGGATTCCAAGCTTGAAAGCATGCGTCACTAGATTCAGTATCAGCCTCTTCACTGTTGTTATCAGCCTACTGAACGGACCTCTCCTACTGTACGCTGAAAATGTATTCCAATCTCCCAATCTATCCTGTTGCACCTCTTACACTTTTTTTTTATCAGCACTTTCTCTGCATCTGCAATATTGTATTCTGCACTTGTTTATCTTCTCTTTTCCACTACCTGATGTCCTCTAGCATAGTATTATTAACATGGATAGCAAGTAAAACAAATGCTTTTAATGGTTTCTCGGTATCTCATAATGTGACAACGATAGCCCGATACCAAACTAGATTTAAAAAATAAACTAAGCATATCTTTAGAACATCGATGGGTGACGTTTTGGTTCGGTACCCTTCTTCGGTGTCTGAAAAAAGTCCCAACCTGAAACTTCACCTATCCGTGTTCCCCAGAGATGCAGCCTGAAGCACTGAGTTACTCCAGCACTTTGCATCTTTTTTTTCATAAACTAGCACCTACAGTTCGTTGTGTACTACTTTCATGACAAATCACTTTCGGGACAGTTTAAACCTTTCAACCAGGTTTACAGCTTGTCAAAGTTCCATGGTATTGACTTCCTCTGTAATGGGCTTCTGTAACATAGGCAGGTTCACTGATCCCACTGCACCTCTGTTTGTTGAGTGTGGGCAAAACTCCCACCTTTTCCCCGTCAGCTGCATCGTTGACTGCTTTCCTTTTGGTAGCAATGCCCAGTCCTCTAGATCTGCTCTCAAACTGTCTGCAATTGTGTGATCAACTTCCCGATGGAATAGAAAATGAGCAGGAGTAGGCCTGTGAGGCAGCTCTGCCCTTCAATAAGATTAGTACCCATCTGAATTTGGCCTCACCCCACTTTTCCAGCAGGATCCTCTACACTTCTAAACTGCAAAAATCTACCTCAGCCATGAATATACACAACACCAGTCCCTGCAGTAGAGAATTCCATCAATTCCCAACCATTGAAATTCCTCTTCAACTCCACTTTAACCTCATTCCTCACTCTGGATTCTCACCCCAGATGAACGACCCTCTCAACCTTGATCACAAGAGACTATTTGAAAACATTTCTGTTTCATCGTTCTTCCATTGTTCCCCCCCCCCCCCCCCCCCAAAAAAAACTCTTTTCAAACGTGTACCTAACTTCCACCTTGTCTGTCCTCAGCCAGCGGAAACAGGTAAACCTTTCAGCTTCAGTCTGAAGAAGGGTCCCGACCCAGAATGTGATCTAAATGTTCTCCATATAGGCAGAGATGCTGCCTGACCTGCTGGGTTACTCCAGCTCCTTGTATCCTCCTTTCATGACAAATCACTTTCAGGACAGTTTAAGTCTTTCAACTAGGTTTTACAGCTTGTTCTGTTGACTCCCTATGTGACAGCATGTGTGACATAGGATTGGTTCACTGACTCCAATGTAGTTGTCTCTATTGTGTGTGGGCATTACTCCCACCTTTCCCCTTGGTCTTTCAGTTTCATTGTTGGTTGCTTTCCTCTTGGTGCCTTTTTAGTTTAGTTTAGAGATACAGCACGGACACAGGCCCTTCGGCCCACCGGGTCCGCGCCGGGTCCAGCGATCCCCGCACATTAACACCAACCTACACCCACAAGGACAATTTTAACATTTACCAAGCCAATTAACCTACAAACCTGCACGTCTTTGGAGTGTGGAGGAAACCGAAGATCTCGGAGAAAACCCACGCAGATCACGGGGAGAACGTACAAACTCCGCACAGACAGCACCTGTAGTCGGGATCGAACCCAGGTCTCCGGCGCTGCATTCACTCTAAGGCTGCGCCACCGTGACCACCCAACCTGCTGAGTTACTCCTGCACTGTGTCCTTTTATTTTGTAAACCAACATCTGTAGTTAGTTTAGTTTAGAAATAAAGCGTGGAAACAGGCCCTTCGGCCCAGCGAGTCCGCACCAACCAGCGATCTTCCGTACACTAGCACTATCCTACACGCACTGGGAACAATTTCCATTCATATGAAGCCAATTAATTGACAAACCTATACGTCTTTGGAGTGTGAGAGCATACCGAAGATCTTGGGAAAAAAACATGCAGGTTAATGGGGAGAACGTACAATCTCCGTACAGGCAAGCACCCGTAGTCAGAATCAAACAGGGGTCTCTGGCGCAAGAAGGCAGTAGCTCCACTGCTATGCACTGTGCTGTCCTTTCTTCTAATCTTGCTGCTTGGTGGGAAAGTTTTTAATGACACTGCAAAAGATACTGATAACTCCCCACTCGTGAGGTGGTTATGTGACCCACCAATGGAAGGACTGCCAATGCCAACTATCGGCAGCATTAACTGAGAAGCTAACGGAGCCTGACGTATATCACCAGGCCTCGTTTGTCTCTGATGTTTGGTGAACGGAATTGCTTACAGAGACTGTACAATACAGCACACTGTTCCTCACAGGGCTTTTCCCCATAGCCATTATACATACTTCACAATATACACTGGACTTGGTACCAATCCTTATTGTTCGCTATTCCTTGCAGAAAAGTAAAAGTCCTTTTCCCTTATTGTTTTGTAAATACCTGCTAGCTTCTTCCAACAAAGAAAACCTTCGGTCTCCGGATTCTGCAGTTTGCGGTGAAAACGGAGTCAGTGCAGTATTTATAAGGACAATAAAAGCTAAAATGCATTTGACAGTGATGTACTAAAAGCTACTTGTTCAACTGCTGAGTAATGGGTGTTGATATTCACATTACAATGGAAGCATGTTAGACCAGGAGAGTCACGTGAATTCTCTTTCTCAGTGTAGGGTCGAAGAGAGACGTCCATAATGCCATTACGTGCAATTTGAAAGAAGACTTGATGTAACATAAGTGTTCGCTATTAAATCTATTACCAAGATATAAATATAGTTTATGTGCAATGAAAAATCCACCATACATCTCAAGAGAAAATCTAGTAACATTGTGTAATGCATCTGGATGAACAAAAATCTCTGCTTCCTTTTATATACTACCTATCTTGTAGTCAAACATTCAAAGATGCTTGGGTACACAAAATGCTGGAGAAACCCAGCGGGTGCAGCAGCATCTATGGAGCGAAGGAGATGGGCAACGTTTCGGGCCGAAACCCTTCTTCAGACAAAAACCCTATTTTGTGTGCCCTCGATTTTACCAGCATCTGCAGTTCCTTCTTTAACAATTCAAAGATGCTTCACAGGTGTGCAAGCAGTCAAAAGTTGTTCCTCAAAATTAAGAAGGGTTTTTTAAAAAATATGTACATGTCAATAAAAGCTTGATCTAAGAACAATGAGTTCGGGGAGGCCTTAAAAGTAAAAGAAAGCTACTGGAGGTAAAGTGTCTGTGGATGGCAAGTCAGGGTGAAGTTGAAACAAAGGGCAGAAACAAGGAACTGCAGAAGCTGCTTTATATTTTTTAAAAAAGGACACAAAGTGCTATAGTAATTCAGTGGGTCAGGCAGCATCTCTGGAGAACATGGATAGGTGACGTTTTCAATCTGGTGAAGAAGGGTCCCGACCCCAAACATCACCTCTCCATGTTCTCCAGAGATGCTGCCTGGATAGTATGTGGAGATGATACCGAAGAGGTTTACCAGGATTAGAGCTACAAGGAGAGGTTGGATAAACATGATTGTTTTTCTCCGGACCCCTGGCTGAGGGCAAACTTGATAGAAGTAAATAAAATGATGAGAGACATAGATAGGATAGACAAACTGATTTTTTTTAATCAAGATGAAATGTCAAGGACTAGAGGGCTTTAATTAATGAATCAACAATTTGAAGGAAGTACAGGTATTAACGTGGATGCTTCATTGTTCATCAGAGATGTCTAGTAATATTCTTGCCATCAAAACTAAAAGGAGGACAAATAGTGTGGATCGAAAATTGCCTCAGGCGTAGGAAGCAGGAAGTATGGTGAAGATTATTTTTCTGACGGGTGAGAAGAGTTTCCCAGGGGCCACTGCAAGGATAATTGCATAATTTAGGTTGGGCATTGTGTACAGCAACAGGCAAGGCACATTGGCCATAGCTACGGATGCTACAGAATTTTGAAGTGCAATGACTATGAGAAGGTGATAGACTTCAAGGGGGGGGGGGGGGGGGGGGGGGGGATGGTTGGAAAGAGGGCCAACAGAATTTGATGCTGTGAAGTGTTACATTTTGGTAGATAGAATGGGAAGAGTGTAAATTCCAGGGAGAAGTTCTCAAAAGGTTATACCAACAGAAGGAGCCGGGGGTACATGGGCAAAACTCATTGCAAGTGGCGGGCAAGTTGCCAAAGGTAGAGGCAAAATGCCAGAGTAACTCAGCAGGTGAGGCAGCATCTCTGGAGGGAAGGAATGGGCGACGTTTCGGGTCGAGACCCTTCTTCAGACCGATGTCAGGGGAGGGGTGGGACAAAGATAGAATGTAGGTGGAGACAGTAAGACTAGTGGGAGATCTGGGAAGGGGATGGAGAGAGAAAGCAAGGCCTGTCTGAAGTTAGAGAAGTCAATGCTAAAGTGGATCATAAACCATGGGATCCAGAAGCTTAAGAGGGGGCAGAGAAAACTAGGGCAATGAAGTCATTATGGACCTTCTACAAGACATTGGTTCTGCTACCTTCTAAGTACTGTGCACAGTCCAGGGCCACACATATTACGATAGACCTTAGGAAAGGTGCAGGAGAGGCTTTCCAAAGTGATTCCAGAGATGAGCCACTTTGGTTGGAGAGGAGAAGCTCAGGCTGATCTCTTTAGAGCACGGGTGATTGTGAGGAGATCTGATAGAACTATATAAAATCACGAGGGACATCGACAGAGTAGATGAAGTGGAATCTCAAGAGATTGCACTTAAACAAAAGCCAAACTGCTGGTGGAACTCAGGTGATCAGGCAGTATGTGTGCCCCAGAGGTACTGTCTGAAAGAGAGGATGTTGAAAGCAAGGGATTGGCAAAGGAACTGAGAGCAACACGAGGAGAAACTCTTTTAACTCAGCGAGTGGATATATTCTGAAATTCCAGAGGCACTAGTTGAGATTGATAGAAAGATAGCATTCAAAATGGAGCTCACTAATTATCTGAAAGCATTTTCAAGGCTGTGAGGATGGGGCAGAGGAATTGGGTGGGCTGGATGGAGTGTGCGTATGTTTGCCAGGACAATTCCAGGTGCTGTCTGTATAGAGTTTGTACATTCTCTCTGTGACCGCGTGGGTTTTCTCCCACACGCCAAAGACGTACAGGTTTGTAGGTTAATTGGCTTCCGTTAATTGTTAAAATGTCCCTAGTGTGTTGGATAGTGGGGTTATCACTGGTCGGCGCAGACGCAGTGGGCTGAAGGGCCTGTTTCCACAGTGTTTCTCTAAAGTAAACTAAAATGGCCTCTATCTATTGTGCAAACCTCCTGTGATACTGAGGTCAAAGATGCATTTTTTGGGGAGAATCCTGAAGGGAATATGGCAAAACTGCAGGTGAAGGGAAGGGAATGGAGGGAGATGAATCACATGCTGGCTGAGGAGATTACTTTAACTTGGCACCATGTTTGGCACAGACATTGTGGGCCGAATGGCCTGTTCTGTGTTGCAGGTTCTATGTTTCAGAGAGCGTGAACTGCAGAGCACAAAATGTTGGCAACCAAAGTCCTATCTGCAGTTGTGTGACCAAATAAATGAAGTATATACCAAGTCACCAGAACTGGAGAAATGTCTTTGATTGTCACGTGGCTGAAGGTGGTCACAGAGATAAAGTGCACGCTGGGATTGGAAAACAAGTGAGAATTTTAAAATCAAAGTGCGACGGTGATTTAAAGCAAAATTATTCATTTATGTAAATGTGTTTACTCTCTTTTTCTAACGAATGACATGCTGTGGAAATATCCCATGGGGTGCATTGAAATAAACAAAATATATTTTAGTTTCAAAGGGGGACAGAAAAGTTGGAAAGGAGATACGGATGGAGCTGGAGTGAAGCAGCTGCTGAATCACTGAAGGTAGACACGAAACGCTGGAGTAACTCAGCGGGACAGGCAGCATCTCTGGAGAGAAGGAATGGGTGACATTTCGGGTCGGGACTGAAACCTGAAGAAGGGACTCGACCCGAAACATTACCCATTCCTTCCCTCCAGAGACACAAAAAGCTGGAGTAACTCAGCGGGTCAGGCAGCATCTGTGGAGAAAACGAATAGGAAAAGGATCCTACCGTATTTCCCGGCAATGAAGACGCTATTTTTTACCCCAAAATAAGGCACAAAAATTTACCTGCACCTTGGAGTCCGAAGGTCAGGTTGTTAGCCAGGAAAGATAGACTTGGCTATCCCTCAGTACAGCGACATCAAGAACGATGTTGCTGTACTGAGGGATAGCCAAGTCTATCCCTCATTGCTGGCAGCTGATGGGAAGCTGCTGTAAAGTGGGAAGTGGCTGTAAAAGGACAGCGGGGGTGGGGGGGAGTTCCTTTCACAGCATGTGGGGAGTATGGCCCGGGTCAGCACGGCCTGGGCTGCACAAATTGGCTGGGCCGCCGGGGTAAAGTTGCGGGGAGGGTAGGAACGTTGAGAAGGAAGGGGTCGGGGATCATGCCAGCAAGTCATTTACTCACTGATGCCGCGGCGCTCTGGGTGCGGAGCCACTGCATCATGGCTGGGGAGGGAAGTTACTCGGATGGCTGTGAGCGGCCGCCGGGACCGGACAGCTGAACCGGCTGCCATGGAAGTAGCGGAAGGCTGGTCTCTCTCTCTCTCTCTCTCTCTCTCTCTCTCTCTCTCTCTCTCTCTCTCTCTCTCTCTCTCCCTCCCCCCTCTCCCCCTCCCCCCCCCTCTCCCTCTCCCTCCCCCTCCCCCTCTCTCTCTGTTTCTCTCTCTGTCTCTCGCTCTGTCTCTCTCTCTGTCTCTCTCTCTGTCTCTCTCTCTGTCTCTCTCTCTCTCTCTCTCTCTCTCTCTCTCTGTCTCTCTCTGTCTCTCTCTCTCCCTCCTAGTGCCGGGACAGGCGACCTCGGCGCAACAGCCACACCCAGACCTGGGGCAAGCGAGCCGACCTGGGAACTGCAGCCATTCACGGGCACGCAGCCGACCTGGGTGCGACAGCCAGTCCGGGGACATGCTGGAGAAGTTGCCGACTCCTGGACTAAACCAAACCCTTGATCCTGTCCCGCCATCCTTTTTTCAAAATTTAGCAACTTAAATTGGGGGTGCGTCTTCATGGCTGGGAAATACGGTAATCCTTGTCTCCAGAGATGCTGCCTGTCCAGCTGAGTTACTCCAACTTTAAGTGTCTATCTTCGATTTAAACCAGCATCTGCAGTTCCTTCCTACACATTTTGTCTGCTGAATCACTGAAGTTTGTCCTGTGAAGTTGTAGTTCTGCATCTGTGGCAGACTGCCAACGGGTCACCCTTTGCTCAGGTGGTCACTTTATACTGAGCAAAGCTCGGCAGCACATAAATCACTGCTCTGACTGCTGTCTGCTGCACTGTTAATCAGCCCACTGGCTGACAGATTGTCTCTTCCAGCAAACAAATGGTTTGCACCTGAAGGATTTGCTGCCAGTTGAAGAGCTCCCATCATTCGAGCACTCACGGGGTTTCTGGATCGAGAAGAAGAAACGTTTATAAAAAAGCAGATGTCCTCAACCATGTCAGGTTGTCATTTCTATGCATATTAAGTTGAGTTTAGCTTACTGTCACCTCCACCGAGGTACAGTGAAAAGCTTCTGTTGCGTGCTAACCAGTCAGCGGAAAGGCAACACATGATTACAAGCCAGCCATCCACGATTAAATATCAGTGTAGATCGTATAAGATTGTGTTTTTATCCTGCATTACTGAAAAATCTATAAAAAACTGTACTACAAAGACGTACAGGTTTGCTGGTTAATTGGCTTCAGTAAAAATTTGTAAAATGTTCCTCGTGTGTCGAATAGTGGTAGTGTACGGGGATTGCTAGTTATCTTTAAAACTAAAACTTAAAAAAAACTAAAATAATTAAACCTTGGTAAATGGAAACTTTGTGAAATTCACTTAGTAACTGTCCTGAGGTGATTCAACTACTGTTTAATTTGGCAGCTGCAGATTGTGACTTTAACCTAAAAATTGGATCGTTTTGCTTGATTTTCTTCCCCCACTTTTAATTTTCACTCTAGGATTTGGTAGCTTGAGAGCAGGAGGATATTGAGTTCTCTGGCCCAGCTTTGCCATTCATCTAGGTGATGGCTAACCTGCATCTTGTGCTGTGAGCTACTTTTGCCTAACCCGACCTCTGGTCCACAATCAAAGCAATCCCCACCGAGAGATTTTCCAGGAGGTACCGTATACATTAGGTGACATCAAGGACAGGTAGAGCAATAGGTCCTTTCTTCTCCACCAACACAGCCCTTGACGTGGCTGATCTCTTCCTTATCTCAAACAGATACCCTTTAACTTCATTCACTCTCTCCAGATCCCACCTGCAGCGATGGGAACTCATATGGGGACCACACAGCGTCTGGCTTCTTACGGAAATTCCTTGACCCCCCTTCCTCATACGCGGCCCATTCAAGTGTTAATGGTTTCGTTATTGTTGAATTTGCTTCCGCCAGCCGGGCAGTTGGTATATTGGCAATCACAATAGCTTACTGAATTTAATAACTTCTCCCTAACTGGTTTTATAGCCATTTGACTTAATCTGTACACCTTCTACTTGCCAGCTCTCTCATAGAATCATACAGCCCAACTTGTCTATGCCAACCAAGATGCCCATCCACTCTAGTCTCATATCCCTCATTTCACCATTCTTATTATTCACTCTATCAAGTCACCTAGTAATTTTGAACCACTATTAACTCTCTCAGTAACGTTTTCCGCCCTTGTAAGATACATTCCTGGGTGTTTTGGTTGGTGTACAATGATGGAGTCCCAACTTTTGGTCATCTTTAACTTTCAAACAAAAGCTCTGGAATTTTAAACCATTGTATGCAGTGGCTGGGAGAGAGAGTTGTGTTAGGGGCCATTCGAGGAGAGGTTCAGGCATCTTTCTCAACGCAGAGAGTTGTTCCTTTTACCGTGTTGACGCTTTTCTGCATTGGTGGGAAACTACTCTGCTCACAGTTTCCATGGCAACTCCTTGTGTAGTGATGGTCCGGGTGGCTGCAGCTCACGCTGAGGAGCCAAATGGGTCCTGAGATATGAAGCCTGCCCGTGATGTTGCCCTGTGCACTGCGGCAGGATTGTGTGGTGAGGAGAGGAGGGGGGGGGGGGGGGGGGGGGGGAGGAACGGGAGCACAACAAGCTGCCCACGTGCACAAAGCAATGGAGAACGTCAGATAAGCATAAAAGGCCGGTGTAACTCAGCGGGTCAGGCAGCATCTCTGGAGAACAAAATAGGAAAAAGGACCTGATCCTTTTCTCCAGGCATGCTACCTGACCCGCTGAGTTACACCGGCCTTTTACGTGTCCAGCTTTTTGTGTCTATCTTCAGTTAGAACCAGCTCTACACATTCTACACATGACAGAGAGTGTCATATGGCCTGGCTTAGTTAAAAGTCATTTCAAAAACCAGTAAGTTCTTCCAAGATCATTTTATGAACATCATATCAATTTGCTAAGGCATGGAAAAGACAGGGCTCTGGAAATTCTATTGCTCACAGATAGATGGGCTGAATGGACACTCAATGCCGTTCCGATACACATTTTCTTCATATAAACACGCCAGAATGTTTTTTAAAAGCGAATAGGCAAGGTACACAAGGAGATGGACCTAACATGGACAAACAGCACTAATGTTGATCGGAAAGGAGTTTGGCATGGATATGGCGGATCAAAGCGTCAACTTCTGTTCTGTACAACTCCATGATCAACCAACAGCAGAAATGGGGGAATCAATGTGATTCATTGGTGATGCAGCCAGTGAGAGATTGCAAGCGATCTTTTAAAATACCTTTTAAAAATTAGTTTCAATTGTTAAAATGAACATAAAACAAATGTTTTAGTTTTGCTCAGCTCTTCTGATTTTTGGAAGATGTGAAGTATTGGGGAAGCACAGTACTGGTCGGGTGACTGAGTTTAAAGAATGAACGAGATACTAAGGAAAGTATTTAGTTTCCGCCTGCCAATTTTGCACAAGCTGTCTGAGATTTTAACCTTACCCTAAGCTGGACCATGTAAACTCAGGGTAATATAACTGATCCAGGACATGCAGCTGAAACTAGTGCTCAGTTCCTTACCAATACAAATAGGGCACATTGTTGGTTATAAGACGCCCACCCCCAATGTAAAAGTCAGGAATGCATCACCATAACTTGTGCCTGGGGCATTGAATTTATCTGAGGTTCCAGATGGTGTTGATGCTTTTCACTATCTGTCCCCAGTGAATCTGAATATTTTAACAGGCAGAAATGAATGTAAACATGTCATTAAGCCTTCACTGTGTCTAACCTTAATTGTCACAGCAAACAAGAGATTTCTTAAAAATTATATTAGAAACACCGTGGGTGAAATTCTTATTTTGGTTTTGGGGGGAAAGGCATATCTATAGAAACCGACTAATGAGTGACGTGTCAGTTCAGGTTTTATTAAAGAGCTGTTTTCAATGGAATGATCAAATCTTTTGGGTTCAACTCGATCCTAAACTTCCGTTCGGAATACAGGTATGTGGTCTTCTTCTTTCGTGTGGCGTGCACAGCCTAAAGTTGTAGGACAACTTGTAGGACAACTTGTTCTATTTGATCCTCCGTTTGTGCACGTTGATTGCATTAGCGGACCACGTGAAGGTTGCAATCTTCCACCCCAGGTATGTGTTCAAGAGAGGTGATAAAAACTGCTGGAGCAAGTGTTGGAAAAGAGCCAACTGCAATGGTTAGCATCTGCATGAGGCATTTGTTCTATGACAGTCATCATTCCTCAGTAATCTGTTCACATAGACGAAGGAAATATTTGCATTGTAATCCAAATTGTGTAAACTCATCTACACTGAAGATAATCAATGTTTCTCAAAGATTGCTCACCGTCCTAAAGCACATGGTCAACAGGCCATCTACCTTGCACCCGATGTGTAGTTTAGTGTAGAGATACAGGGCAGAAACAGGCCCTTCGGCCCACCGAGTCTGCACCAACAAGCGATCTCCGCACATTAAGACATTAACCACACACTGGGGACAATTTACATTTATACCGAGCCAATTAACCTACAAACTTGCACATCTTGGAGTGTGGGAGGAAACCAAAGATCCCAGAGAAAACCCACGTGGTCACGGGGGGGGGAACATGCAATCTCAGTACAAAAAAGCACCCCTAGTCGGGATCGAACCTGCGTCTCTGGTGCTGAAAGTGCTATAAGGCAACAACTCTACTGCAGCGCCACCATGCTGCCCTGTAGTCAGGATCAAACCCGGGTCTCTGGCATTGTAAAGGGAGAAACTCTACTACTGCCCCGCTGTTCTGTTTGTATGAAACTGTCCTTGAATATAGCTGTATGTAAATGTTGCGGAAATCCCCCCCAAAAATGTGAACAGGGTCGTGCTGTTGGCCCCAGCGCTCTCACAGTGATGTTTGCTATCAGCCTGGCTGCTCCTTTGGTTCAGTGTCCCCGTCAGTCCAGGGGCAACTTGATGCTGCTCCTCCATCATTCTGAGGCTCCCTCACCACTGTCCCTCCATCGACCTGGTTGTTTCACCAGAGAGGTGTGAATCTGGGGAATTCTCTGCCACAGAAG